>CM022766.1:25394147-25409147 GCA_012411365.1 Ameiurus melas | reverse complement strand
TGTCATCACTGAGGAACAGGATGGAGGAGAGACAGAAAGTGAGTGAGATGTTTCTTCTGGTAATGTGCGTGAGTGCAAGGCAGCAAAGTTAAAGCGTGACTATATTCTATATGAGATATAATATAAATATCAGCTTTCTGTTTTGTAATCTCCGTTCTGTCATTTAACAAGTGCAGCCATATTTATTCAACAGTTTAGATAAGACCCATATTTATGTCTCATTTACTTCCACATCTTATACACATGGCCTGTGTTAATATAAAGAAAGCTGAATTGATCAATGTCCTTTTTTTCACTTTTTTGTTAGCGCTGAATATTAAAGACATTCCTACATAGTGCATCATTTACTGTGTTTTTAAGCTTTTGACATAACAATGAATACAATACAAAGGATATATTAAAAGAGGTAAATGTATTTATTTGACAGAATATGACGACGTGGAGGAGAAATCTCAGAAAGACAGGGACCATGTGACTGAGACACGCCACCAAAGGCCTTTTCTCAGGAAATTACATTTCAACTTTTATAAACACAAAAAATGATTTGATTCTACTTCCAAAAATGTCCTGTTTTCTGAACTGTGTTTATTTCACCTAGTTATTAGCAAATAGAGTAGGAGAGTTAAATCACCTTTCATATGACTTAATGCAGTGTCTCCAGCTTTTCTTTTACAACACTTTTTAATGCTATAAGTCAGCTTAAATCTCACTGACACACCACACCTCATTTATCTCACCTATTCTTTCATCTAAACTGCTATAATATTCATCTTAATCTTTTTACATTTATCAACCTATTCTTCAGTGTTTTTACAAATGTGTTAGTAACTATAAGCCACTTGCCAAAAGAACAAAAAGATTTTGATTCCTTAAATCAATACTTGTTTATTCATTTTTAAACACATTTATCTTTATGTTCAATGCTGTGCTTTTAACTCTAAAACATAGAATTGAAATGGATTCGAGAATTCCTTTATGAAATATTCATACTATGACATGATCATTAGAGAGCTTGCTATATAGCATGTTTTGTTGTAATGTTTATGAGGTAGCTGGCTGTGTTGAAAGCCAGATATAGTATATGTAAGTATCATAAATCTATATTTTGATGTTAAATTCTCAGGTTTGTTTCCTTATTCTCAGGATTTTGTTTAGAATCTCAGGTTTAATTCAATATCCTCACTTTTTAAATGAATGATGGCCAGTTACATCTTAATAAACAATATACAAGCAACTGTGACTTTTTATCTTTCCACAATGAGAACAAGTCAATATTTTACATTCTACACAGTTTTGTTTCTTCTTTTTCATATTGTGTAACAATCATCTATTTTTATACATTCAATGAAATAAAAGTGCTTTGATGATGTTTAGTATAATGTGATGATCTGTGTTTGAGTTGAGTGAGTGGCTCTTGTAGTGATGAATCTGTGCTCAATGTCCTTATAGAACATCTCAGGCAGTAAAAACTACATTTACATTTATTTATTTAGCAGATGCTTTTTATCCAAATCCACTTACAAATGACTTCTACACACTCAGCTAAACGCTATTATCACTATTAACACTGGGTTTCTATTATTATTTGTGGATTTATATATTATGGGTTATATATAATTTTTATTGGTATAAAAATGTTTTTATCCATTCTATAATTACTCCTATTTGTTCCACTGCAATGTTAGCAGCTTTACATAATAATAATAATAATATTAATAATAATAATAATAATAATAATAATTCTTAATAAAAACAGCGCCCTCCAGCAGGTCCGTTAAGAGAAAATCACTTTCACTAATCAGAAATCTCAGAGTTGAAGTTCTTTACTGCCATCTTGTGGAGGGGAAAATTTAAATGTTTTTACTAAAAGTAAATAATTATTTATTTAAATTATTAATGTTTATAATCCTGAAACCCAGACTAAATGTGTGTTCTTAAAAACAATATCTAATTGGAAGTGAAATGGTAAGAATTGTAATTCTTTATTTTTTAAAATTACAAACAATTACTTATAGTAGAGCGCAACAAAGAAACATGACTATTTTAGTATTCTATATACGGACCATCTTAGGCCGGGGCCTAAGTTTAAACTATGCATGGTAGGCTGATTGGTGTGTATAAATTGTCCGTAGTGTATGAATGGGTGTGTGTGTGTGTGTGTGTGTGTGTGTGTGTGTGTGTGTGTGTGTGTGTGTGTGGTTGTGCCCTGCGATGGACTGGCACCCTGTCCAGGGTGTACCTTGTAGCCTATTCCTGGGACCCTGAAGAAGGGTCACGGGGTGAATAAGCGGTAGAGGATGGATGTATGGAGCTCTCGTGCTCCTAATTACAAAACCCTATGAGCAAAAGGATCACAGTTTAAGTTGTTTAAAAAAATAATAAAACTAGTTAGTTCCGGTCCTTGATTCTGATTGGTTGAGCCGTGTTCGAAGCTGTTGTAAATGACTCTACAGACATACCCCTGTGGATGAATCTAATTGGAGATCTGTCCAATTCCTGCCTGGTGGTTCTCCAAGCATGCACAAACCTCCTGTGTGTCTCTCTTTTCAGAGCTCTGTGAGGGAAATTAATCATTTTTACTTTGTAATAGTTTTGTTCTTACAGAGACACAAACATGTTCTTCTGTTCAAGGTTTGTCTGCACTGCTTCTAAGATCCAAAAACAAAGCCTGTTTGAACTGCCTCTAACTGCTTCTTATCGGTACACAGAAGTGTCATGCTCTGCGTTTCATATCTATAGTAGTGGTTCAGCACAAGCGCTTCAGAGCGCTCTCATTATTCTATCCTGCTTTATTCTCTCCTGTATTAACCATCTTTCTGTAATAAACCTTTTTACCTTCAGAGGACGAGTCTGCGAGTGTTGTCTAATTTCCACGACAGAACATTCTAAACAATAATTGTAGAGTTTCTGATTAAAACAGCATGCATCTTTTCATTTGAACATAACAGGGACGCTTTTTGACCAAATCTGTCCTTTCATGTAGGTGAGAATAATGAAGCTTAATTGACTAAAATAATGATGGACATCTGATTAACAGTAATAGTTCATAAAAAGGGGTACAGGTGTGGGTCAGTTTAATTACAACAGCTATTATTTATGTAAATAGTTTGTAATATACAAATATAAACATGGATTATATATTTTTTTTTAAAGAAAAAAAATTAATCTGTATATACTACACCATATTTTTTATTTATAATTTTGTGGGTTTTAGTGTTTTATTTATGTTTTATTTATTTATTTATTTATTTTTACTGGGAATTGCAAACCAAATTTAACTGTACTACAATGACAATAAGGATTAAATTATATTTTATTCTCAGGAACACACACATAATACACATAATACACATAAATTGACATAAAAACATTTACCTCATTTAAAAATAAATAATGTTTAACAAAACTGAATAAAAAGCAAATGTGCACCAGCTTGAACAATTGAACAACATTACCACATTGTCACGGTTCCCCTTGAAGCAACGGTGCTCGGCGGCTCTTAGCGCTGCGTGTTGTGACATTTGAACATGAGCTCTTTGTTTTTGTTTCTGTCATTGGCTGGGGGGCACGGGTGTTTTGTTTATGTTCGTCATGACCCCGCCCGTGTCTGTCATAGGTTGAATCCCCACGTGTGTCTGTATTACTCCCAGCTGAAGTCTGTTTAAGTTAATTCATGCCGGTTTATATACTCACGCGCCATTACTACACACATCGCGGTTAATTAAACATAGTATCACGTTCCTTGTTAATTATAGTTCACGCTGGGTTATCCGGCTCCCAGATCATTGTCTTAGCTCACGTTCATGTTCACGTTTATGCTCATGTTTGTTTCTCGACCCTGTTCTCCGTGCCACATTGTTGATATCTGCCTTGTCCCAAGTTTATGCCTGTTTGCCCGTTCAGCCTGACCGCGCTTGTTTCCTGACTACGCCTTTGGATTACGTTTTGGATTTGTCTGCCTGCCTCTTGTAAATAAACTACACTCCTTATTAAGTGCGCTTACCTCCTTCCTTCATCTGCACCGTCACGACTTGTGACAGAATTAACCCGTAATCATGGAGGTAGCACGAGAACGGCGAGGACCGCCGAACTCAAACCGCCGCGCCCAAGATTCCCGCCTTGGATTCCATGAGCTCGCCACAGAGGACTTTCGAGCACATGCCTGCACGGTATGATGGCCTGGGTTACCCGGATTATTTCGCCAGCCTGTGTGACCCGGAAACCACCAGTAACACAATTTAGCCTGTTCATCATGTCTCGCTTTTTGGGTTTCGCTCGCACGTGGGCACTACAGATGGTGGCTGAGAGACCCGGGGTGCTGGAGGATGTTCGGCTGTTTTTTGAGCAGTTTTTTGAGGAATTCGGAGAACCAGGGCAAAAGTATGACCTGGATAAAGTGCTGCGGGAAGGTAATGGGAGGACTCATGCAGAGCCTCTTCTCCACGTGTACTATGAACGGGCGAAACAGAGAGGGGAGAAGGGCAGAGAAAGCTACAGTCAAAGTTCCAGTCACATTCACGCCACGCCTCCGGTCCAAATCACGCCTCTCGCTCCAGCCACAGCCACGCCTCTCGCTCCAGCCACAGCCACGCCTATCGCTCGAGCCCCTGCCATGCCTCAGGTCCATGTCCCGGTCCAGACCAAGCCACAAGTCCAAGTTACCGCACATCCTGGTAAGCAGAATCCAGTCATCTCCAAGTCTGCCGACCCAATTCACAAAATTCCAGTCACAGCCAAGCCTCAGGTTCCAGTTGTAATCACGCAGAGTAAGAAGGAAATGGTGGAAAAAATTAGCAGAATGCAGTTGGAGTTGGAGAGTTTGAGCAGCACTCTGTCTGAAATGGAGAAGAAATGCATCGAAGCTACTAAAGGATGCTCATCCGTGGAGTTGCAACTACAGGAAACACAGGTTTTGCTGCAAGAGGAGACACTCCGGAAACGGGTTCTGAGCATTCGGCTCTGTTGACTAGAGGACGAACGAAATCAACTAAAGCAGCTTCTGGAGGAAAAGAAGGATAAAAGGAAAAGTACAGAGACCCCAGCTTCACCAAGTCCAGACTCAGTCTCAAGCTCACAGCGTCCAAGTCCAGACTCAGTCTCAAGCTCACGGCGCCCAAGTCCAGACTCAGTCTCAAGCTCGCGACATCCCAGTCACAGCCAAGCCTCACGTCCTGTTGGGTATCGCTCAGAGTATCGTCGACAGGAGGGGGAATCTGGGGTCGGGGCTGAGACCGGCTCCCACCCTCCCTCCCCTTTTTGATGCCTGCTCAGCCTCCCTGCTCTGCTGAGGACGTCGCTAGGCCTTCCTGCTCTGCTGTGGACGTCGCTCGGCCATCCTGCTTCGCTGGGGACATGCGCTCTGCCTCCATGCTCCCGGAAGACATCGCTCCTTGTGTCGCTCCCCTTCCTGCTAAACGGAGGACACGCTCCACCCCTGAGCTCAGCGGAGGGCATCGTTCCTCCCTTGAGCCTCACGGAGAACTTCGCTCCTTCCCTGGCCTCGCGCGAGAACCGGCTCTCCCCTGGGCCTCGCGGGAGAAATTCGCTCCTCCCTGGAGCCTCGCGAGAGAACCTCGCTTCCCCTTGAGCCTCGCGGTGAACTCGCTCGGCGTCCCTAATTCGCCAGACACATCATGCTGTTTCCTGGCTCGCGCTTGGGACATTCAGCCCAAGTGCCCGTGGTCGCCGGTGATTTATGGGTAGGGGGACTCTGTCACGGGTTCCCCCTTGAAGCAGCATGCTCTCGGCGCTCTTGCGCATGCATGTTGTGACATTTGAACATGTGCTCTTTGTCTTCATTTCGGTCAATGGCTGGGAGGGCACGTGTGTTTTGTTTATGTTCGTCATGGCCCCGCCCGTGTCTGTCATAGGTTGTATCCCCACGTGTGTCTGTATTACTCCCAGCTGAAATCTGTTTAAGTTAATTCATGCGGTTTATATACTAATTAAACATAGTAAACATAGTCCCTTGTTAGTTATAGTTCACGCTGGGTTATCCGCTCCCAGATCATTATCATAGTTCACGTTTATGCTTATGTTTGTTTCTCGACCCTGTTTTCCGTGCCACGTTGTTGATCTCTGCCTTGCCCCAAGTTTATGCCTGTTTGCCGTTCGCCTGACCTTCGCTTGTTTCCTGACTACGCCTTTGGATTACGTTTTGGATTTGTCTGCCTGCCTCTTGTAAATAAACTACACTCGTTCTTAAGTGCGCTTACCTCCTTCCTTCATCCGCACCGTCACGACTTGTGACACACATTGTGTTTATTAAAACTGGTGGCCTGTTGAAATTCAAAGAAAACACATAAATACCATGAAACATTTCTTTGGGGTGGGTTTTAACATGTTTCATTGATGGTACAACTAACCCAGAGTCTTGTAGCCATGAACTAGCTCACCTTACAGCTAACAGCCAAAACATTAGCACTAACAACTTGCATTAAAAATATCTACACAGACCCACAATAAACATAATTTAACTTTGATGCGTTTCACTACAAAGCAGGCATTGCCATCACAAAAATAAATGAAGTAAAAACATCTATTTGGCATGTATAACGCACACCTTTTAGATTTTTAATATTTAATTAAATAAACTGTCAAATCATATGTAAACATTGTGATGTTTTAATACCGTATGGACAAAATATATAATAATTTAAAGCTCAATAGCATTTGAAGAGAATGACTTAAAAAGAAGGGTCATAAAACCAACTGTAAAGTGTTCCTGTACGTGTCAGGTATGATGCACACCCTTTTTAGATTTTTGATAAAACACCTAGATGAACACTTTACAGTTTTGAATGCTACTGAAGTTAGAAACATGTATAACAATATGTAACTTTAGAGACGGTTCCTTAATTTGAGCATGTCTGCGAATATCGAATGTCAACGCGCACGCCAACTTTATGCTAGTCCGCTAGGTTCATCTGCTCTTGTGGCTTGTCTGAACAATCCCACCACTAGGGGTCAGACTAAGTAACATGTTACAATAGTATCAGCAATCCATTGCTCTTCCTGTGAAATTTTAAGACCTGAATTATTGCAGCCTGAATTTGTGAGGTTGAAAAAGAATGTGTTGAAATATTACCTGACGGATAATGAAGATGGTATTTTAACAATTGAATATTTTGGAACTGTATTTTAGGAAGGTGAATATGTGTGCATGGAATTTTGTTGACAATCAAAATATACAAACCCAATGAATTGCAGAGGAAATAATTCAAGCATTGATATTCTTGTGTTTGTTTTTCAATTTGTGTCAAATTTCTGGGGGGAGAAAATTCAAGTATTTTTATTGCGATATGTTTTTACTCAATTTATGTAATTCACCATTCCATTTTTCCTTGAGGACATTTGGCACTGTTATACAATGTTTTTGGAACGCTCGAGTCACAGCCCAGATCTGACTCCTATTAAAACCTGTGGAATGACCTTCATTAACAGTTGGTTGAATTCAATGGTTTCATATGTTTTTGTACATCACAAAA
This sequence comes from Ameiurus melas, assembly GCA_012411365.1. Lineage (NCBI taxonomy): Eukaryota > Metazoa > Chordata > Actinopteri > Siluriformes > Ictaluridae > Ameiurus > Ameiurus melas. Next base: position 25,401,660 of record CM022766.1, on the reverse strand, counting down.
ACCTTCCATTTAACAGGGTGCACAAACTTTGTTTTATATCCACTGTATCTACAGATCAACTGATGAATACAAATATTCCATATTTTAACAAAGACAGTAATAAAATATTCAAAGCAATATAATATCATTATTCCATTTTCTGGTACTGAGAGTAAAGCTGTGTGATACAGTGATATAATATCAATATTGTGATGTCATGAGATGTGACATTGTGATGTCATTCTCCTGAGATATCGCAGGTATCACGATGAAGAGTAGAGTGTAATATTTTAACCTTTTCATCTGTTTCAGTTGAAAGTTTTAGGTCCTGTTTTTCCTGCAGTTTTTTTACTAAACTCGTTAATCGTGATACGTCAAGTACCTGTAACATGTCTTTAAGTATCCTGATATGATAAGTGTGTCATGTCACTTACCTCCAGCTGAATGATTCCCTCATTAAACCCATGATTTGGTTCTAAACTAGAACACAACACCACTTGCTAGGTTTACGCTGGTATGTGAAGAATAAGGAAACTAGGGAAGAATGTAGAGTAGGAACACTGGAATGTAGGGAGCAAGAAAACTAGAAGGAAACTAGAAGGAAACTAGAGGCAAATCACTAAGCCACCGAGATCACATGCTCTCCCTGTGCTTCGGGGTTTCCAACGCAAGTCCAAAGACAGGTGTTGTAGGCAGACTGGCATCTCTAAAATGTACTGAGTGTGTGAGTGTGTGATTCAATCCATTCAATTAATGGATCTTGTATAGTAGCACTACTTGTATTGTTCCCTGCTTGATATATCGCTTTGCTTATTTGTAAGTCGCTTTGGATAAAAGCGTCTGCTAAGTGAATAAATGTAAATGTGTGTGAATGTGCCCTGCGATGGGTTGGAACCCTGTCCAGGGTGTCCCCTCCCTCGTGCCCTGAGTTCCCTGGGACAGTGTCAACTTGAACACCAGAAGAATAAGGAAACTAGAGGACACAGAATATACAGGAGAAGGGAATTAGGGAACATAGGGAAGAAGAAACAAGGGCACTAGGGTAACTACTGCACCCTCCTACCACAACTCTCTCCTGAAGGCTTCCATCACGCAATCTGCAATCAATTAACGACCGACACTTAGTAGTACCTACTCAGCGTGGCTCACGGTTCCTCTCAAGAACATTCAAAGTAACTGTTCCTCAGTGGTGGAATGAACTTCCAAACTCAATCCAGACCACAGAATCTATCACCATTTTCAAGAAACAGCTAAAGACTCACTTCTTCCATGAACACCTAACCATCCCCTAAAAAAAAAAAAAACCTTACTCTGGATGATATCACTTTGTATTGTTGCTGGTATTTTCTCATTTGTAAGTTGCTTTGGATAAAAGCATCTGCTAAATGATTAATTGTAAATGTCACTACAGAAGAAGGGAACTAGAGGGCAGTATGTAATCGAGGGGACAAGGGATCTAATGAACACCGTAAACTAGGGAACATTGCTGTTGTACTGAAAATCAAGACAACAGCGACCTTTACACACCACTGTTACACACTGTGTTCAATATCACACACACACACACACACACACACACACACACACACACACAGAGAAGAATGAATAAAAAGGTCTCCATCATCTCTGCCTGACATTTCACCCTCATCACTAATGAAGTGATGTGATAAAGGACAAACACCACATTAACACACGCTCTGTGTGCTAACAGAGGTAGTAGGGATTAGTGAGTAAGGAACAGTGAGTAGGGAACATGGAATATCGAGTAAGGAGTAGTGAGTAAGGAGGAGTAGGGTATAGTGAATATTGTATAGAGGAAGTAGAGAGTAGAGAATAGGGAGTAGTGGAAAGGGCATATGGTACAGGAAGTAGGGGATAGAGAGTAGTGAGTAGGGGATCGGGAATAGGAAATAGAGGATCGGTAATAAAAGATAGGTGATAGGTCACAGAGAATAGGGAATAGAGGATAGGGAATATGGGATAGGGGATATGGTATATAAGAGATAGGAGATGGGAAATAGGGAGTAGGGAGTAGGGAGTAGGTGATAGGAGATAGAGAATTGGGGATAGGGAGTAGGGAGTAGGTGATAGCATTTCCTGAAAAGAAAGGACCAATTACAGTGCAGCGTATGATGCGCTTTTCACAACGAGCCAATCACATTGCTTACAGCCAAGTTATGAAAATTAATGAGTGTATACTGCATATTAATGAGTGTATACTGCATATTAATGAGTGTATACTGCATATTAATGAATGGATGGTGCATATTTATGTGTACAGTGTGTACAGTGAATACCAATGAGTGTATACTGAATATTAATGAGCTCATACTGTATATTAATGAGTATAATTGAGTGCATTGTATATTAGTGAATATTAATGAGCGCATACTATATATTAATGACTATACTGTATATTTATGAGTATATTAGAGTGCATTGTACATTCATGTATATTGATGAGTGTACACAGAATATTAATGAGTGTATTAATGTACACTGAATATGAGACGTGTTGCGGCCATTAAATTCAAAATTACCTAATTTTTTTATTAAAATGGTAAATTTTTTCAGTTTAAAAAGTTTATATGTTTGCTATGTTCTATTGTGAATAAGATACGGGTTTATGAGATTTGCAAATCATTGCATTCTGTGTTTAATTTACATTTTACACAGCGTCCCAACTTTTTTGGAATTGGGGTTGTATTAATGAGTGTATACTGAATATTAAACGTGTGTACTGAATATTAACGAGTGAATACTCAATATTAATGAGTGTTTACAGTGTTTATTGATTAGCGCGTACAGTAAATATACTGGTGTAGATTTGTCTGTACTGAATATTAATCAGCATTTACTGAACATTAAGGAAAGTTTATAGATTCCTGAAATGTCTGGCCAATCCCACGCAGCGGTAGTGACCCACTTTACAGAACTGAACCAAACACTTTATACTGACACATGAGCTGACCTCAACCAGGTTAGTCAGGTTCCCCGAGTGGAACAACTGAAGAACCCTTAAGCTTTCCCGAATACTTCAAGACTGCATGTGTACAAAAAACAAAAAACAGCATCAAACAGAAATCTGCAGGTTCTAAATGTGTAACTACAACAGTGCATTTAACAAACATACGATTCAAGATGTTCTAGTTTAGACGTGAATGTTCTTAGGATGAAAACTGGGGCAGTAAACAGGCAGGCCAAACTGTTGAGGCGGTGTAACAGAGGAGTACGTGATAAAGAGTCTGAGACAGACAGAGAGGAGGAGAACTTCACGATCCAGCAGGGAGGAGTCTGCTCACATCAGTGACACGTCCATGTGGAAATCTCATCAACTCGATCTCCTCATGCACAGATCCATGGAGACTGACGAGTCTCATTTACTCGCTCCATCAAAACATCATTCATCTTCATTAGAACCAAACACGTTGCTAAGGAGGACGTTCTTTTTAGATGGAGCAGAAGATCACCGATGTGTACGTACAGTCAATCTGATGTCTATAAACTCATGAGAACATGAGGAAATGCAGGTTGCGAAAGCAGATGTAATTCAAAACCACGAGGTTGCCAGATCTTTCTTGAGCAAAAAGCGTCCGAAACCACTTGTTTACTCTAAAAAAAAACAAAAAAAAATATCGGAGGGAAAATGAGGCCGTTATTATTACATCTAGCACAATGCACACGAGCGTATAGGGGTGTCCATTCCAATTCCCACTGCAAATATTCTCACTCTGAGACACAGTCCTTCAGTTCTGGTTTAAATTAACTACACACACAATCATTCTCAGGATCTCATCTGTGGGTGTCGGATCATTGAACCTGTGCAACATCAACCATCAGATATGCAGACAATTAAATAATAATAATAATAATAATAATAATAAAAGGGGAAAGGGACAGCACCCATAAAGACGCGCGCGCGCTGGTCTGCAGTCTAATGCACTTTTCATTGTAAAAATGTAACGTATTAGTTTGTATTGGATTTATTGATCAGATCACAGATCATCTGCAACTCATCTAAAAGCACATCACATCAGCATTACACCTTTCCGAGTGTTACTAGAAAGCTATAAACAAACAAACAAAAAACACACACACACACACACACACACACACACACACACACACACACACACACACACACACACACACACAGGCACGCGGCTTACCACACACACACACACACACACACACACCCGCGAAAGCTAATTAAAGCTCAATTGCTTCCGTTTTGGATCTAAAATGCACACAGGTGTCTACCTGCAGCCGTAAAGTGTCATTTTGCTGCCCTGAATTTGCTGGAACCGGCATCAGAAACGCTTCTGTAAGAGATGACAGCCGAAGCCTTTCTCTCACCTGAGACACACGGACGCGTTGGAGTGAAAGCTGCAGTCCGGCTGGTGGAAAGAGTGACGGACCAGATTTCTCCAGATGATGATTCTCCAGATGTTTCTCCAAATATTGTTCCAGATATTTCTCCAGATTAAGGCTGCGTGCGTATTTTTTGGGCAGATAAAGGAGTGTGTGCAGGGATCGGGGGAGCGGTTTTATTTCTCTCCCCCCCCCCCCCCCCCCTCCCTCCCCCCCCCCCTGCGCCCCCGGGACTAATTTACTCCCCTCCCCTCCCCCCCCCCCCCCCTCCCCCCCCCCCCCCCCTCCCCCCCCCCCCCCCCCCCCCCCCCCCCCCTTACCCCCCCCCCCTCCCCCCCCCCCCCCCCCCCCCCATTTACTTCTTTTTTTTCAACGAATAGAAATTGAAAATATTAGTCAGCTTGTTTTTCTTTTTGTTTTGCCTGTTCACATGGATAAATGTACAGTGTGAAATAAAAAACTATAAAGTACCAACTACATAAATCTACAAAAAAAAAAAAAAAAAAAGTCACACAACCTATCGTTTTGTAAATGTAATAAAAAATCCCCCCCCCTATGTTTTATTATGTAATCTCGGTTCACTTGATCTGGGGGGGGGTTTCCTCGCGAGTTTTCCCTCTCGGACCTCCCAGTTATCCAGATATGGTGTACACTGATTGGCATCTCTAAAATTGACTGCAGTGTGTGAATATATGTTGATGGGTTGGCACCACATCCAGTGTGTCTCCTGTCTTGTATCCTGAGTCCCCTGGGATAGGCTCCATGGGAAAACAGATGTATAAAGTGCATCCATCCATCCTCTAACCGCTTTCCCTTTTCAGGGTCAGTATCATGAATATAAGAGAGAGCACCAGCTTTGTAGTTCTGCAGGAAACTGCCCTGGCAGCCTGGAGCATAAGGAAATAGAAGTGACTTTCTAGTCAGAAGGTCACGGTTCTGTGGCCATCCACCCCGTAGCTTTTCCTATAATAAATAACACTGGGCAGGTAGTCAGCTCAGCACCTCTAAAAAGTGCGCTACAGCTGTGCACATACTTCTGAGTGGAGGACAAACATGTCCACTGGATTGGAAGATCATGGCTATACCATGCTGAAAAAAATAAAACAACAAGAAAATTCTAATGGTTTCCACTACAAATACCTTACAAATACATAATCATAACTACTAACCATTAAAACCAAGACCATTATTGGTCCATAATTGTATCCACTAGGCATAATGTGCCACCGGCATTAGAAGGCAACGAACAATGTACCAGTAGAGACCCACAGGGACCATTACAGCTTCCATTAAAACCAATTCCCATTATATTATATTTATTATATTTATTTATTATATTACATTATATTCACCCCAAATACTCTCAATCATTTGTGCTCCGTTTGTGCTGGTTTGTGCTGATAAAAGTTTTGTGTGTGCTTCGGTTCGGGAGATATTAAAAGAGAAATCATATCATCATTTGTTCAATAAACAATTCTCTTTATTTCATTCACTTGTCTCTGATTTTAGAACTTTTCATTTATTTACAAAGCAGAATAATCTGTTACACTTCACTCCCACCACTAGGTGTGACACTTCTGTTCATGGTGCTCTTGTGGAAATTAGTGTTGTTAGTATGAAATTGAAAACAACGATTACTAAATAAAATTCCGGGCCCGTATAAGTGGGTGCACAATTTTTTAACACTGTCAGTTAGAATATTATTAGTTAACTTCAATCATAATGGTACAACTTTCAAAGAGCTAAGATTGTCAATGTTTCTTGAACAGAAAACTCATTGTTAATACTAGTATGGCCAATGGAGCTATGCAATGCTAATTACAGCTGCACATGGTACCCATGTTAGTTGCTGTACTACAGGCTTCTGGCATGGCACATCTTCAGACCGGTGGAAGAAGGCCTTAACCCTCCCGAGTCGTCCCCTGCCTCAGGCCAATCCAAAGTCCGTCACAGTGTCCCTCTGCATTCAAGACAGACTCTACTTCAGGAAAAGTGCTTTGTGAGGGTAAAGTTTCTCACAGTTACAGTCTGGGAGAACTTGTGTGGATTGACACTGACCTGGGAAGCACCTCCACAGAATTTTTTGTGAATTTTGGTCCCCCTTTAAAATCTGATGCTCCAAGGAGAAGATTTACAATTAAATGTCTAATATCTTAAAAACAAGCAAAACGCACAAACGAAACTATAAAAAAAAAAAAAAAAAAAAAAAAAAAAAAAAAAAAAAAAAAAAAAAATTACACAAACACCACAAACGCCAAACCAGCAAAACGAAAAAAACAATTGAGACCATTTCGGGTTAATTTGGAGCATGTGGGGGGCTGGGTGACGCCCAGAATGACCTTTGAATATTCCTTTAATATCTCCGGAAACCACGGCAGCAGAAACGAAAATTTTAACGGCACAAACGAAGCACAAACGATTGAGACTATTTGTGCACGTTTTGCGTTGGTGGGGAGCCAACTTCGCACGCAGGTGACAAACGGTACATGGGAAAAGAGCAGAGCAGGTGTGCGCGATATTATTTTGTGAAAATATGAAGAATTTAAACCTACGATCCTGTAATTATACATGATCCTGAATTTACATTTTTCACCGGCCCTCTGCAGGTGAATTAAGAGAAAAAAAATTTCACTAAACAGAAATCTCAGTGCGGAAGTGCTTCACTGCCATCTTGTGGATGCTAAATTTTAATGTTAGTAATAAAAAAATAATAATTACTTTTAATTATTCATGTTTTTTTAATCCTGAAACCCAGACTAAATGCTTGTATTTAAAAATATTATCTAATAGGAAGTAATATGATAAGAATTATAGAGTCAGAATGTTCTAATATTCCTTAAAATATTATTAAATAAATGTTAAACTTCAGTTATAAAGTAATGATACATATTAAACATATATTACTAGTTATAGTGTAAGCTGTGTGTGTGTGTGTGTGTGTGTGTGTGTGTGTGTGTGTGTGTGTGTTTGTGTGTGTGTGTGTGTGTGTGTGTGTGTGTGTGTGGTGTGTGTGAGTGTCTGTAGCTGATGTAGTTGCAGTGTGCTGCAGTGGTTTATCAGTGTGTGTATCTGCTCTGTGCAGCTGTCAGGCATTAATGCTGTACAACAGCCGAGGTGCTTCCTCTCTCTGAAATCAGTGTGTGATGTGGTCGACTCCGTCAGT
>CM022766.1:25386647-25389147 GCA_012411365.1 Ameiurus melas | reverse complement strand
TTTATTTCTGTAGGAGGTGTGCAGTCGTCCGCGGATTTTTTCCCTTGTGCAGCAAGTGTGTTGGACATTCCTGCATGTTTCTGTTGTACTGAAGGCTCCATTCTAGAACCTAGAGACATTTCCTGCACAGTTTGTCAATGTGTCCTCAGGATTTCATCTTTCCTGCAGGAGAGCAGCAAACATCATGCAGAGAAATGAAAATCCTGCAGGATTCTTGTAGGGTTTTGTTTGTAAGGGTTCTCTGTCTTATTGAAAATCTGCACAATATTTACACAATTAAATTAAACACAGGTCAGAATTCAAGACTCACTGCTGGTCCTCACCGGTGCTCTGGGAGAGTGGAGGTACATCTTGGAGGTTCCTGGTCCACAGTGTGTGATGCTGACTTTGACCAGCAGGATGCAAAGGTTGTGTGTCGAGAGCTGGGCTGTGGGATTCCTGTGGAGGTGCTGGGATCAGCTGCTTTTGGCCGAGGGAGGGGCAGGTGTGGACAGAGAAGCTTCAGTGTAGAGGAACCGAAACTGAGATTAACTTTGTCCAACATCATCTTCACTCAAACACTCACACTGCCCCATTACAACGATGTGGGATTAATATGTTCTGGTGAAGTATCATGATTTAACTTCTGTTTAAATAGAGCACACATACCTGTCAATCAAACTTTAAGGGTGTCTTTGTTCATTTTCCTCTTTCACTGAGCTCTCGCTGTTTGTTCAGGTCACACAGGGCGCGGCTGGTGAACGGACCGGACTCCTGTTCTGGTCGAGTGGAGCTCCAGTACCTCAGTGACTGGGGCACAGTTTGTTCTGTAGGCTGGGATATGAGAGCTGCAAATGTTCTCTGTACACAGCTGGATTGTGGGAGTGCTGTGGCTGTGGTGGAGTTCGACTGGTTTGGGGAGGGGAGTGGCCAAATCTGGGCTGATGTGTTTGATTGTCAGGGGAACAAGACACACCTATCACAATGTAACATCTCATCATGGAGTCGAGCTGCATGCTCTCATAAACACGATGCTGGAGTCATCTGTAATGGTGAGATATTAACATCACCTACACCACGTTAGTGAATAAAGTCAGTGTTCATTAGAATATTTAAATGATGTTCTTCTGCTTCAGGATCATCCGTTGCGTTTCATGAGGGGCGAGTGCGGTTGTCTGGAGGAGCGAGTGTCAGGGGAGGTGGAGATTTATTTCAGGCAGGACTGGAGGAGAGTTCTCCTGGCCTCGTGGAGTCTGTCTGAGGCGTCTGTGCTCTGCAGACAGCTGGGCTGTGGCTCCGTGCTGAACTACCGCTCCTCTCCATCCACCACTGACCACAAACACATGTGTGTAACGGGTTTCAGCTGCTCTGGGAGTGAAGCTCATCTGGGGAACTGCAGCAGTGCACAACCTGTCAACTGCAGCTCCGGGGAACATCTGTACATCACCTGCTCAGGTAAGCAGCACATCACCTACCAATGAGCAGCTATTTTCTATTATGAAATGTTCAAGTAAACATACAGGGTAATTAAACATTTACCAAATTAGATTAAAAAAAAAAAAAATAAAAGGTCTTCTAAATTTATTAATATAATGAAGATAAATCTGTTGGACTTTTCATATTTTGAACCATTCCGCAGGTATCTTTAACCCCGCCCTCAGCTCCATCAGGCTGGTTGGTTCTGGGGGAGACTGTGCAGGAAGGCTGGAGGTTTTCCACAGCGGCTCGTGGGGGACAGTGTGTGATGACTCGTGGGATATTGAGGATGCGCAGGTGGTGTGCAGACAGCTGCAGTGTGGAGTGGCCCTCAGTACCCACATACCAGCCTGGTTTGGTCCTGGAACTGGGTCCATATGGCTGAATGAGGTGGAGTGTGAGGGGAACGAGACGTCCCTGTGGAACTGCAGATTTCAGCTGTGTGAAGAGGGTGAATGTGGACACGAGGAGGACGTAGGAGTCGTGTGCTCAGGTACAGTGTCATTTATGTACAGTAATGTTTATGATGTTAATGGATTAACCCTGTCAGGGTGTACCCCGCTTTGGCCTGATGCCCTGGGATTGTTCCAGGTTCTGAGATTCCCCAGCGACCCTGAAGAAGGAGTAAGTGGTAGAAGATGGATAGATGGATGGATGTTAATGGATTATTTTTACATATTATAAATAATAACGGCCACAACAGAAGTAATGATTAGAAATTTATACTCAGTGTGAGTCGTTGTTCTTCCACCAGAGTTTAAAGAGATCCGACTAACTGAGGACTGTTTTGGGAATCTGGAAGTGTTCTACAATGGAACCTGGGGTAATATGTGTCACAATCAGATGGATGATGAGACAGTAAACATGGTGTGTCGAGAGCTGAACTGTGGAAGACGTGGCAGTGTGTTAAACACTGAAGCACGGAGTAAAATCTGCTCCTAACTGGCTGGATTATCTGAAGTGTAGGAAACACGACTCTAATCTGTGGCAGTGTCCATCTTCACCCTGGGGACAGAACACATGTAATAATCGTGATGAGGTGGCT
>CM022766.1:25376647-25381647 GCA_012411365.1 Ameiurus melas | reverse complement strand
ACATATATATATATGTTAAAAGTGATTTTATTTAAAGTGATTTATATATATATATATATGTGTGTGTGTGTGTGTGTGTGTGTGGAGTGAGTGTGTGTGTGTGTGTGTGAGAGTGTGTGTGAGTGTGTGTGAGTGTGAGTGTGTGCGTGTGTGTGTGTGTGTGTGTGTACTGTTGTGTACAGGTGATTTCTCCCTCCTCTATGTGAGTGATATAAAAAATTGTGTTCATTTCTGCACAGGTATCCCCCCTCAAACTTACCCTCCTTGTGTGTAGTGATAGAGAGAGAGAGAGAGAGAGAGAGAGAGAGTTTTATTTTATAAAATCATATTTGGTACGCGCATAAAGACACCCTTTGAAAATCATTTTCCTATAATCAAAGAACCCCAAAGACCCCCCCCATCTTTTCCACAAACCATATTCTACCTCAATGGTATGCATTCATAACACATCACCTCTCTGCAGCGTCCTTTCTCAATCTGTAGCGCCTCTTTGGGACACTACACCCATGGTGTGTTGTACAGATTTAATGAAGATCCTCCTGTTCGTGAAGAAGTTAATCAGCAGGACGCCGCTTTTCTTTAGTCAGGCTCTAGAAATCGGTTCTTGTTCTATGTGTAAAGCTGTTCAGGTTGTTCTGGACGTTAACAAACAAGGTTGTTCTGTGGTGACCCTTCTTCCTCCATGTCTGTGAGGGTTCTTCTCCTGCAGCTCCTTCACTGCACTTTGGGCCCAAGTCCTCCAACATCTCAACATTACGAGTGCTTGCTTATCACGGCCCCCCTTTTCCATCTTCTTCCTTATTATTTCCAGTTTAGTTTTAGCTTTTTGTCAACGTTCTGTCCTGTTCTTCTGTTGCGTTGTGTGGGTCACTTTCTCCGACGGTGACTGTGTTGTAGGACTTGAAACCAAAACACTTTGTGGTATCGGTGTTATGTGGTGTGTGTGTGTGTGTGTGTGTGTGTACTGCACCGGTATCGTGCCTGAATAATAAACAACGCCGTTTATTTTTCTGAGTCTGAACGATGTTTTATTTTGAAAAATGACCGATTCTCTCGTTTTACGAGGACGCGCTAATAAAGTTACGGCTTCACACGATCCAGGTTTATTATTTTTTTTAAATGCCCAGTTTTTATCATCATCTCATTTTATATTGTTGTATTTATCCACCACACTAAAAGATCTGAAAATATTGTCTGATATTAAAAACGGTCCCAGGCGGAAAAAGGTTGAGACCCTGTATGTTCCTCAAGGTGTGTGTGTGTGTGTGTGTGAGTGTGTGTGTCTGTGTGTGTGTGTGTATGTGTGTGTGTCGTGTGTGTGTGTGTGTGTGTGTGAGAGAGAGTGTGTGTGTGTGTGTGTGTGATCTGTTTTCTGAACACGTCTCATGACTGTGCGTCTCTCTCAACAGGAAGTCTCCTGGAAGAACAGCATTCTGGGTATGAGCATGTGGATGATGAGCTTTCAGGTAAAAAGGCCAGAGTGTGAGTTTGTCCAACTCATTAAACTGAAAGATATTAGAATTGTAATAAAGTCAGAAATGACTAAATGTGTCCTTTCTGGAGACGTGATTATGATGTATTGTACGTAGAAGAATTATAGGAACTCCAGTAGTTTTAATGCTGACACCCCGCCTCTCACAATCAACCTTATCTTTTACTTAAGCTTCTGAAATCCTCTTATCAAATTGATCAAAGCTTTGATGAGGATTTTATTGAGGAGTATAAATGTGTTTAAAACCCCAAACAAACAAATTGTTCTTTACAGTAAAGTCTGGGATTGGAGAAAAGGCTGAGTAGTATGATGATGTCATCGACACCAGTGACTTATAAGTGGGTGCAGTTGTTAACTGATGACATCAATGTACTGACTTCACATTAAACCATAAGGTCAGAATGTGATGGAGCTGTTTGACAGAGCCTCTGCCTTTATTTCCATTTAGGTGATACAGGAAGAGTTGACCCACCAGAGGACCACGGTGATGCCGCCACTGCTGGACCGATCCCTGATAACGTGATGGTGTGCTTCTGTTTTGGGATTAGTTTGAAAGCAGTAGAAATGAAACACACACACTGCAAATAAGTTTGTTTATTGGTTTGTGTAGTACACTTTTTTTACATGTACACCATGTCATTTTGCATCGTGCTCATCAATACACCGTACAAACTGCCTCTTCAGTACACTCCTTAATATCTTTAAATATCTGTGTTTTGGTGTAGAGGATGAAGCTGAGAATATGATGACGCCAATAAGCTGATCAGAAGCCACTCTACTGACAGGTATGATCATAATGTGACAGTATTGCATCCACAAGCATCCAAATGATCATTAATGACATTCATGTGGATTTAATGAGCTTTTATCTCAACATTCTGACAGAGGACGTGTCCGAGAACTATGATGATGCAGTTCCACTGAAACGAACACAAACATCATCACAGGTCAGTTTCTTTCTGGAAAAGACCAAAAGAAAAGCTGCTGAGGGAACCACTGTTTATAGCTGCTATGACATAAGTGAGAAAAAGGAACTTTGTTTTTCCAAAGCTCTACAACATTATCTGTAACTATAAATGGATAAAAAACACGACATCTAATCCTTTACTAAATGAACACCTGTAATAGTTGTGAGATTCTATGGTGTAAGAGGAATAAAACACTTAGGGATAAGTAGTTATAAGTAATGATCAACGTTAGGGTGGTAGCAGTAACTCAGCTTCATCATCACCACCGTAACTCAGTATTTTACTATAACAGCAACACACACAGTGCTTTATTACTGATTCATTTATTTCTTCAGTAGACAGTCCAGAAGATTATGATGATGTCATCACTGAGAACAGGATGGAGGAGAGACAGAAAGTGAGGGAGATGTTTCTTCTGGTAATGTACATGAGTGCAAAGGGCAGCAAAGTTAAAGCGTGACTATATTCTATATGTGATATAATATAAATATCAGCTTTGTCTTGTAATTCCGTTCTGTCATCTTAACAAGTGCAAGCCATATTTATTCAACAGTTTAGATAAGACCCATATTTATGTCTCAATTTACTTCACATCTTATACACATGGCGCAAGGTGTTAATATAAAGAAAGCTGAATTGATCAATGTCCCTTTTTCACTCCCTTTTTATTGCTAGAATATTAAAGACATTCCTACTAGAGTGCACTTTCATTTACTGTGTTTTGAGGCTCTTTACATAACAATGAATACAACACAAAGGATATATTAAAGAGGTAAATTATTTATTTGACAGAATATGACCCACGTGATGGAGGAGAAATCTCAGAAAGACAGGGGACCATGTGACTGGAGACCCCACCAAAGGCCTTTTCTCAGGAAATTACATTTCACCTTTTATAAACACAAAAAATGATTTGATTCTACTTCACAAAATGTCCTGTTTTCTGAACCGTAGTTCATTTCCCCTAGTTATTAGCAAATAGAGTAGAGAGTTAAATCACCTTTCATATGACTTAATGCAGTGTCTCCAGCTTTTCTTTTTACAACACTTAATGCTATAAGTCAGCTTAAATCACTGAGACACCACACCTCATTTATCTCACCTATTCTTTCATCTAAACTGCTATAATATTCATCTTAATCTTTTTACATTTATCAACCTATTCTTTAGCGTGTTTTTACAAATGTGTTAGTAACTATATGCCACTGCCAAAAGAACAAAAAGATTTTTGATTCCTTAAACTGCACTTGTTTATTCATTTTTAAAACAATATTTATCTTATGTTCAATGCTGTGCTTTTAACTCTAAAACATAGAATTGAAATGGATCTTGAATTCCTCCTTCTCCTATGAAGTAATTCATACTATGACATGATCATTAGGAGAGCTTGCTATATTGCATGTTTTGTTGTAATGTTTATGAGGTAGTTGGCTGTGTGAAAGTCAGACATAGTATATGTAAGTATCATAAATATATATTTGATGTTAAATTCTCAGGTTTGTTTCCTTATTCTTGTATTTTTTAGAATCTCAGGTTTAATTCAATATTCTCACTTTAAAATGAATGATGGCCAGTTACATCTTAATAAACAATATACAAGCCAACTGTGACCTTTATCTTTCCACAATGAGAACAAGTCAATATTTTACATTTACACATGTTTTTGTTTCTTCTTTTTCATATTGTGTAACAATCATCTATTTTTATACATTCAATGAGCCAAAAGTGTTGATGATGTTTAGTATAATGTGATGATCTGTGTTTGAGTTGAGTGAGTGCTCTTGTAGTGATGAATTGTGCTCAATGTCCTTATAGAACATCTCAGCAGTAAAACCACATTTACATTTATTTATTTAGCAGATGCTTATCCAAATCCACCACAAATGACTCTCTACACACTCAGATACAAACTCTATTATCACTATATAACACTGGCTTATATTATTATTTGTGGATTCATATTATGGTATATATTTTTTTTTTTGGTTTAAAAAATATTTATCCATTCTATAATACCCATATTTGTTCCACTGTACCAATGTTAGCAGCTTTACAGAATAATAATAATAATAATAATAATAATAATAATAATAATAATAATAATAATAATAATAATAAACTAATAATAATAATAACAATAATAATAATAATAAAATAATATCCCCACTGTGCCCCTCAGCAGTCAGTTAAAAGAAAAACACAGTTCACTAGACAGAACACACATTACCACTGCCCTTGGGATAGAAAGAAATCTTTTTATTAAAAGTCACACATTACCCTATGCCCTAGATAGAATCTTATTAAAGAGCCAATTATTTATTTAAATTATTAATGTTTATATAATCCTGACCATCCAGACTAAATGTGTTTGTTCTTAAGAACAATATCTAATTGGAAGTGAAATGGTAATAAATGCTTTATTTCCTTTAATTAAAGACACCATTATTTATTAGAGCACAAATAAAGAAATACAAATATTTTAGAAAATAATTTTATTCTTTATTATAAATATAAAGATGTTTTTAGTTTTTACTGATTTT
>CM022766.1:25342351-25376147 GCA_012411365.1 Ameiurus melas | reverse complement strand
GGACCAGGGGTCCTGAAACATGTACCCTGTTCCCTCAGGGAGAGGAGGTTTATAGCCTTTATTTCCTGTTCATAAAAAGTGGGAATATGCGGCCAATTTTAGATCTGCATCGTCTGAACCGTTACTCTTCGGACATACAGGTTCAGAGGCTGATGTTCAAACTTATCGTGCCACAGATCCAGTCCGAGAACTGGTTTGTGGCGATAGGTCTAAAGGTGCATGTTTCCGCATAGGGTATTGCTAGCTTTATCCCCTCGCACCTTCACAAAGTGCATGGATGTCACTCTGGCTCCTTGGGACTCCAGGGCATCTGTGTACCAAGCTACCTGGACGACTGGTTAATTCTACTCCGATCCAGGGGCTGGCGGTTCGACATTGAGATGTTGTTCCACACATGTGGCTGAGGTCACATCTGTATGCTGCCCCCCATCGCTGCTCCCCACTAGCTCTAGAGTTCAGCCAAGATAGCCTGCTAATAGCTCCTTTTGGCAGCTCGAACATGGTTCTGAGAGATAATATCTCTGCGTTATGGCACTCCTTGGGAGATTCCGTCACGAGGGATTCACTGTGGACCTAGTAACTGCGCAATAGCTACAGTCCTGGAGCTCCTACAATACTTTTCTCAGCGGGGTGAGCTCCTTCTACAATCAGGGGTTATGTGGCGCCATTTCGGCCATCCGCCCCTGTTGAGGAGCCTCTGTGGGGCGACATCCTCTAACCGAGGTTCATGCGTGGTCTCAGATGGCTGAGGCCCATCTGCAGGCCGCGCATACCTTCCTGGGACCTTCTATGGCCCTGAAAGGTCTGTCGGCTGCCCCATTCAAGCCCCTAGGCGGATCTACTGTCTCAAGCCGGAGGGCTGATCTATCACCTTCGGCCAGAACTTCGGCAACTGTGGGTCTGGCCCCTGAGGGGGCACCAGCTCATAGGTCGTGTCTCACAACTGAGATTGTTGAAACCATGTTAAAGCTAGAGCACCATCCACAAGGAAAGTGTATGCACTCAAGTGTCAGCTTTTTGTCTTGTGGCATGAGGAACGTCACCTAGACCCAGTGAACTGCATAATTGCTACAGTCCTGGAGTTCTTACAGACTGTTTCTCAGCGGGCTGGGCTCCTTCTTCAAATCAGAGGTACATAGCCGCCCGTTTCGGCCCAGCCATTGCGTGCTGGGGCTTAATATCCTCTACCTTTGAGGTTCATGCGTGGTGTCAGGCGGCGCGCGGCCCATCTGCAGGCCATGCATACCTTCCTGGGACCTTCCATGGTCCTGGAAGGT
Organism: Ameiurus melas; assembly: GCA_012411365.1. NCBI lineage: Eukaryota > Metazoa > Chordata > Actinopteri > Siluriformes > Ictaluridae > Ameiurus > Ameiurus melas. The sequence continues at coordinate 25,374,870 of CM022766.1, read as the reverse complement.
CTGTCGGATACCCCATTCGAGCCTGCAGTGGGTCCCATCCACAAGGAAATCAAATGCACTCAGGTGTCAGCTTTTTGTCTTGTGGCATGAGGAGCGTCACCTAGACCCAGAGAACTGCGCAATTGCTACAGTGCTGGAGTTCTTACAGAACATTTCTCAGCGGGCTGGGCTCCTTCTACAATCAGGGTTACTGGTCCGGCTGCTTGGCCCAGCCATGCCCCTGTTGATGGAGCCTCCATGAGGCAACATCTTCTAACTAAGGTTAGATGCGTGGTGTCCAGGCGGCTGCGGCCCCATCTGCAGGCAGCGCGCCGCACCTTCCTGGGACCTCCTGTGGTCCTGGAAGGTCTGTCAGGTGCCCCATTTGAGCCCTTAGGGACCTACCGTCTAAAAAGCCGCAGGGTTGATTTATCATCCTTGACAAGAACTAACTTGAGCTGTGGGTCTGGCCCTGAGGGCACCAGCTCATAGATTCTGGTGCGCACGACTGAGGTGGTAGAGACCATGTTAAATGCTAGAGCACCATCTACAAGGTTTGTATGTGCTCAAGTGGCACCTTTTCGTCTGGTAGTGTGAGGGCGTTAGCTACACCCAGTGAACTGCGCTGTCGCTACAGTCCTGGAGGTTCTGACAAGAGCGTTTCTCAGCAGGTTGGCTCCTTCTACTACTCGGGGTTACGTGGCCGCCCGTTTCGGCCAGCCCTGCCCTGTCAATGGAAGCCTCTGTGGGGGCAACATCCTCTAACTCCGAGGGTTCATGTGTGGTGTCAGACGGCTGAGGCCCATCTGCGGGGCATGCATACCTTCCTGGGACCTTGCTGTGGTCTTGGAAGGTCTGTCAGGGACCCCATTTGAGCCTAGAGTCAGCCTCTGAGAAGCTTCTGAGCTTCTGAGGTAGCTCTTTACAGGCCCTGCCATCTCTCCAAAGCAAGAGGAGGTCTACAAACTCTCCCTGTTGCCCCTCCTGCCTTGACTTTACCCCTAGATAAGCCAAGTCCTTCCTGTATCCTAGGCCGGATTATTCATTGCTAAAGTGCCTACATTGGCTGCCCACCCTGTGGTGTTGCAGGCTTTCTCCCCCTTCCTCTGTCCTCTGATCAGAACCAGAGGGTGCACCCGCTGTGTCAGTAACGCTCTCTGTACTACGTCCACCGCTCCGGCCAGTGGCGTAAGTCAGAGCACACTACTGTCTGCTTTGGCAGCAACAGGAAAAGTGATGCTGTGTCAAGGCAGTGCATCTCTACTGGGATTGTTGAGGGCTTTGTCCAAGGGGTTTCCCTTGCAGGATGTGTGTCGCGGCTGCAGGGGTGGTCTGTGCCTCACACGGTCATTTGTTATGACAGCCTGGATATTCATCCCCTCCCAAGTTCGGTGTCCTGCACTGACCCTCCGGGTTTGGGTATTTTTGAACAGGCCGTACCCTCGGTATGACGGAGTTGGGTATTCCGTTCCCACTACTGCTAAATGCAACGTCGAGGTTCCCTTTGAAGAGGGAACGTCGAGGTTACGCCATGTAACCCTGTTCCCTGAGAGGAACGAGACTTTGCATAAGCGGCTGTCATACCGGGGCTGGCCTGTGAATTCCGTCTTCGTTTCAGATAATAGAGGCTGGCGGCGTGGTTCACAGGTGCCATATATATATCATGCGGCCGCGGCTAATTCATGTCACGTCACCTGATCATGGCAGGCCTATAAGTAGAGGCATGATTTTACACAAGCTTCAGATACGGTCGCAGCGCCAAGGCGTTCCCATACTGCTAAATGCAACGTCTCATTCCTTCTCGGGAACAGGGTTACATCCGTAACCCTGGCGTTCCTATTTAGTGAAATGTGTTTTCTCTTAACGGACCTGCTTAGGGGCGCTGTGAGGATTATTATTATTATTATTATTATTATTATTATTATTCTGTAAAGCTGCTAACATTGCATTGGAACAAATAGGAGTAATTATAGAATGGATAAAAGATTTTTTTTAACCAAAAAATATATACATATATCCTTACTACAAAAATATAAATTTATATATAACCCATAATATATAAATCCACAAATAATAATAGAAACCCAGTGTTAATAGTGATAATAGAGTTTATCTGAGTGTGTAGACGTCATTTGTAAGTGGATTTGGATAAAAGCATCTGCTAAATAAATAAATGTAAATGTAGTTTTTACTGCCTGAGATGTTCTATAGGACATTGAGCACAGATTCATCACTACAAGAGCCACTCACTCAACTCAAACACAGATCATCACATTATACTAAACATCATCAAAGCACTTTTATTTCATTGAATGTATAAAATAGATGATTGTTACACAATATGAAAAGAAGAAACAAAACTGTGTAGAATGTAAAATATTGACTTGTTCTCATTGTGGAAAGATAAAAAGTCACAGTTGCTTGTATATTGTTTATTAAGATGTAACTGGCCATCATTCATTTTAAAAAGTGAGAATATTGAATTAAACCTGAGATTCTAAACAAAATCCTGAGAATAAGGAAACAAACCTGAGAATTTAACATCAAAATATATATTTATGATACTTACATATACTATATCTGGCTTTCAACACAGCCAGCTACCTCATAAACATTACAACAAAACATGCAATATAGCAAGCTCTCTAATGATCATGTCATAGTATGAATATTTCATAAAGGAATTCTCAGAATCCATTTCAATTCTATGTTTTAGAGTTAAAGCACAGCATTGAACATAAAGATAAATGTGTTTAAAAATGAATAAACAAGTATTGATTTAAGGAAATCAAAATCTTTTTGTTCTTTTGGCGAGTGGCTTATAGTTACTAACACATTTGTAAAAACACTGAAGAATAGGTTGATAAATGTAAAAGATTAAGATGAATATTATAGCAGTTTAGATGAAAGAATAGGTGAGATAAATGAGGTGTGGTGTGTCAGTGAGATTTAAGCTGACTTATAGCATTAAAAGTGTTGTAAAGAAAAGCTGGAGACACTTGCATTAAGTCATATGAAAGGTGATTTAAAGTCTCTTTCTCTATTTGCTAATAACTAGGGAAATGGACACAGTTCAGAAAACAGGACATTTTGGAAGTAGAATCAAATCATTTTTTGTGTTTATAAAAAGTTGAAATGTAATTTCCTGAAAAAAGGCCTTTGGTGGCGTGTCTCAGTCACATGGTCCCCTGTCTTTTTGAGATTTCTCCTCCACGTCGTCATATTCTGTCAAATAAATACATTTACCTCTTTAATATATCCTTTGTATTGTATTCATTGTTATGTCGAAGCTTAAAAACCAGTAAATGATGCACTATGTAGGAATGTCTAATATTCTAGCAATAAAAAAGTGAAAAAAGGACATTGATCAATTCAGCTTTCTTTATATTAACACAGGCCATGTGTATAAGATGTTGAGTAAATGAGACATAAATATGGGTCTTATCTAAACTGTTGAATAAATATGGCTGCACTTGTTAAATGACAGAGCGGAGATTACAAACAGAAAGCTGATATTTATATTATATCTCATATAGAATATAGTCACGCTTTAACTTTGCTGCCTTTGCACTCACGTACATTACCAGAAGAAACATCTCACTCACTTTCTGTCTCTCCTCCATCCTGTTCCTCAGTGATGACATCATCATAATCTTCTGGACTGTCTACTGGAAGAAATAAATGAATCAGTAATAAAGCACTGTGTGTGTTGCTGTTATAGTAAAATACTGAGTTACAGGGTGGTGTGATGAAGCTGAGTTACTGCTACCACCCTAACGTTGATCATTTAACTATAACAGCATGTCCCCAAGTGTTTGATTCCTCTTACACCATGGGAATCTCACAACTATTGCAGAGTTTCATTTAGTAAAGGATTAGATGTTGTAGTTTTTATCCATTTATAGTTACAGATAATGTTGTAGAGCTTTGGAAAAACAAGTTCCTTTTCTCACTTATGTCATAGCAGCTATAAACAGTGGTTCCCTCAGCAGCTTTTCTTTTTGTGTCTATTTCCAGAAAGAAACTGACCTGTGATGATGTTTGTGTTCGTTTCAAGTGGAACTGCATCATCATAGTTCTAGGCTAGACCGTCACTCTGTCAGAATGTAGAGATAAAAGCTATTAAATCCACATGAATGTCATTATGATCATTTGGATGCTTGTGGATGCAATACTGTCACATTATTATCATACCTGTCAGTAGAACTGACTTCTGATCAACTCTGTAATCACATCTCATATTCATCTCAAGCTTTTCATCCTCTACACCAAAACACAGATATTTAAAGATATTTAAAGTGTACTGAAGAGGCAGTTTGTACGGTGTATTTGATGACCACGATGCAAAATGACATGGTGTACATGTAAAAATGTCACTACACACAAACCAATAAACAAACTTATTTGCGGTGTGTGTGTTTCATTTCTACTGCTTTCTAAAACTAATCCCAAAACAGAAGCACACCATCCACGTTATCAGGGATCGGTCCAGCAGTGGCGTCATCGTAGTCCTCTGGTGGGTCAACTCTTCCTGTATCACCTAAATGAAATAAAAGCAGAGGCTCTGTACAAACAGCTCCATCACATTCTGACCTCATGGTTTAATGTGAAGTCACTACATTGATGTCATCAGTTAACAACTGCACCCACTTATGAAGTCACTGGTGTCGATGACATCATCATAATACTCAGCCTTTTCTCCAATCCCAGACTTTACTGTAAAAGAACAATTTGTTTTGTTTGGGGTTTTAAACACATTTATACTCAATAAAATCCTCATCCAAAAAGCTTTGATCAATTATAAGAGGGATTTCAGGAAGCTTAAAGTAAGATAAGGTTGATTGTGAGAGGTCATGTGTCAGCATTAAAACACTGGAGTTCCTGTAATTCTTCCATGCACAATACATCATAATCACGTCTCAGAAAGGACACATTTAGTCATTTCTGACTTTTCAATCCAATTCTAATATCTTTCAGTTAATGGAGTTAGACAAACTCACACTCTGGACTTTTTTACCTGAGAGAAGCTCATCATCCACATGCTCATACCCAGAATGCTGTTCTTCAGAGGGGAGACTTCCTGTTAGAGGAGAGCAGCACAGTCATGAGACGTGTTCAGAAAAGCAGATCACCAACACACACACACACACACACACACACACATACACACACACCCCATACTCATTCACACATGTACACACACTCATGTACACACACACACACACACACACGCACACACACATAGGGAGAAAAGGCAAGTTTGAGGGGAATCACATGCACACATGTACACAATTTATTTATATCACTCACATAGAGGAGGGAGACACACACACACACACACCGGAGATATATGAATGTGCACCTGTGCTGGAAAGTGCGCTCACACACACACACACACACACACACACACACACCACCCCCACACCCTAAAATCAAGAGTTTTAGAACTTATATACCTCTAACACACATTTAGCTTATTTTTATTTATTTGTTTCATATATATAAATATATATCACTTTAAGAAATGTCAACTAGACCATATACATTATTCACTAAAAGTTACGTCCTTTACTATAGTAACAGTAAGCTCTCTGTGTGTGTGTGTGTGTGTGTGTTGTGTGTGTGTGTGTGTGTGTGTGTGTGTGTGTTCGACTTTTGATTTAAAAATGTGATCATGCCAGAAAGAAACGGTGTCGAAGCGGCGAACATCAATGAGTAGGAGTACCGTGAACATGAGTTTGGCTTTCATCAATAGCAAGAAAAATGTCAGGAGCAAAAACGTCGGTTTATATACTGCATTTATCGATCTCACAAAGGCTTTCGACACTGAACAGAGAAGGTCCGTGGACAATCGTGAAAATATGGCTGCCGGACAAATTTATTTGCATCGTCCGAGAATTTCACGGCGGCATGATTGCACCGTCATCGACAATGTCGTCATTAGTTTTTCAGGACATCTAGTAACCACCCTATGGTTTCTGGGGACTCACTTCTCCTTATATTAATCCAGTAAAAATAAAAAATAAAAACATATTCAGACACATGCATACAATACACACACACTTTACATTACATTGATGGTATTTGGGCCCGCGCCCTTATCCAGAGACACTTCCATTTATCTCATTCATACATCTGAGCAATTGAGGTTAAGGGCCTTGATCAAGGGCTCAACAATGGCAGCTTGGTGGTGCTGGGGTTTGTACTCTTTAACCACTGAGATACCATTGAAACCACGCACACACACACACACAGCAGCACTAACACACACACTCTCTCTCTCTCCACACACACACACACACACACACAAACTAACACACACACACACACACACACACTCACACACACACACACTCACACACACACACACACTCACGCACTAACACACACACACACTCACACGCACTAACACACACACACACACACACTCTGTCTCACTCTCTCTCTCACACACACACACACACTAACACATTCTCTCTCTCTCTCTCTCTCTCTCTGCGCATGCCGGTGGAGAGTGAGGTGGTGGAGTGGAGAACGTGAGAGTGGTTTGACGTCTTGCCAAAAGTTTTTCACGAGTTTGTCCTTTTTTCTTTATCTGTCATTAATTTATTGAAGGTCTAGTTCTTGAGATAGCGGTGGTTGGTGAAAGTTGATTGTGGGTGAGGGTCAGCAGGGACGCCATGGCCTCCGAGGGTCCGGAGGGGACGCTGTTTCTCCGCCATGGCGTCAGGTGTGTTACCAGTGAATGGAGAACAGGTGGAGGAGGTTCTGCTAGCGGTGGGAGAGCGGGTCGGGTGTGAGAACATTATACTCCGCCTCCTGAATGAACAAAGCGGTGGTGATTTTTCCTAAAAATAAATATTCACCAACACGCTGTGCACAAATCCGGTCATTTTTCAAAATAAAAACATCGTTCAGACTCAAATAATAAATAAAACGGAATAATGTAAATAATTTATTATTTCTGTGCGGCCTACGGACCGATACCGGTGCAGTAACACACACACACACACACACACACACACACACACACACACACACACCACATATATGAATTTAATAAAGTTGTTTTAAAAAAATCTCTCTCTCTCTCTCTCTCTCCTCTCTCTCTCTCACACACACACAGGAGAGGGAGTAAGTTGAGGGGGATGCACCTGTGCAGGAAATGAACACTATTTATTTATATCACTCACATAGAGAGGAGGGGAGAAATCACCTGTACAGCATACAGAACACACACACACACACACACACACACACACACACAGACACGACACATAGAGAGAGAGAGAAGGGGGGGTATATAAACCAGGCTTTAATAGATGTATTTGTTCCACATTACCTTGGGTTAGGGTTTATTTCTCCTAATACACTTTTAACTTACTTTTACTTATTTACATACATATATATATATATATATATATATTTATATAAAATCACTTTAAGTCTTGAGTGTGAATGAAGAAAAGATGATAAAATATTGTTAATTAATTTACCACCACAAAAATGTAAATTAGACCAAATACATTACTACAGCGTGTGTTTAACTGGAGGTTACGTCCTTTACTATAGTAACAGTAATCTGTGTATGTGTGTGTGTGGTGTGTGAAGAGTGTTGAGTGTGTGTGTGTGTGTGTATGTGTGTGTGTGTGTGTGTGTGTGTGTGTGTGTGTGTGTGTATGTGTGTGTGTGTGTGTGTGTGTGTGAGTGTGTGTGTTCTCTCATGATCATCCATTCAGTGGTGAAATGGTTAGGAATCACTTCACTATAATTGAGACATACTGAGATGGTGTATCAGACAAAAAACTGTTGTTTTTTTAAACATCTTCTTTTTGTTCTTCTTTTTCTAAATAGTTCGATACCAAAACCATCCCATTGTGTAAGACATCAACCCTTTAGTCACGACTCACGAATGTCTGTTTTATCCGTGTAGTTTAGGTTGGTAATAAATACAGACTTCATGCAGTGATCTTTTCACATAAAATAGAGAGGCCTTTTTTTCACTCAGATTTCATTTTAACACTGGTGATGTCGAGGGGAAGAAGAAAAGAACAGACATAAGGCAGCTTTTTTACTGGCAACAAAAGACAAGTAAGTTGAGGAGAAGTTCAGAAAGTACAGACTACATTTTGAAGGCCTTCATGGCACTATTCATCACATAAAGCTGAACAGCACTGTATGAATTATAGCGTTTAAAGTGTTGTGTTCATGTGCTGTTTTAAGGATACAGCACAGTGGTTCACTGAAGCACACATCTGCATTACACCAACTAGTTAATCTGGCAACCTGAAAAAGCTGACCCCCGAGTCAGTGTATAATTCAGATATATATTTATATTTATACACACACCGGGAGAGAGGGGGATGCACCTGTACAGGAAAGCACACACACACACACACACACACACACACACACACACACACACACACATACACACACACACACACACACACACACACACTCCACACACACACACACACACACACACACACACACACCTACACACACACACACTTGTACTAAATCAGAAGCTTAACAATTAATAGTCTATGTTGAATCAAATAAAATGATATATTTCTTTCTAAAAACTACATTATTATTATAAAGCTACGTCTGTTCAATGCTTTTCTCATCAGCACATACAGTGGTGTGAAAAAGTGTTGCCCCCTTCCTCATTTCCTGTTCCTTTGCATGTTTGTCACACTTAAGTGTTTCGGAACATCAAACCAATTTAAACAATAGTCAAGGACAACACAAGTAAACACAAAATGCAATTTGTAAATGAAGGTGTTTATTATTAAAGGTGAAAAGAAATCCAAACCATCATGGCCCTGTGTGAAAAAGTGATTGCCCCCTAAACCTAATAACTGGTTGGGCCACCCTTAGCAGCAACAACTGCAACCAAGCGTTTGCGATAACGTGTAATGAGGCTTTTACAGCGTCCTGGAGGAATTTTGGCCCACTCATCTTTGCAGAATTCTCCTAATTCAGTTACATTAGAGGGTTTTCGAGCATGAACGGCCTTTTTAAGGTCATACCACAACATCTCAATAGGATTCAGGTCAGGACTTTGGCTAGGCCACTCCAAAGTCTTCATTTTGTTTTTCTTCAGCCATTCGGTGGTGGACTTGCTGGTGTGTTTAGGATCATTGTCCTGCTGCAGAACCCAAGTTCGTTTCAGCTTGAGTACACGAACAGATGGTCGGACATTCTCCTTCAGGATCTCTTGGTAGACAGCAGAATTCATAGTTCCTTTTATCACGGCAAGTCTTCCAGGTCCTGAAGCAGCAAAACAGCCCCAGACCATCACACTACCACCACCATATTTTACTGTTGGTATAATGTTCTTTTTATGAAATGCAGTGTTCCTTCTACGCCAGATATACTTGGACACACACCTTCCAAAGAGTTCCACTTCTGTCTCATCGGTCCACAGAATGTTGTCCCAAAAGTCTTGGGGATCATCAAGATGTGTTGTGGATAAGGAACGAGCTTTGATGTTCTTTTTGCTCAGCAGTGGTTTTCTCATTGGAACTCTGCCATGCAGGCCATTTTTGCCCAGTCTTTTCCTGATGTTGGAGGCATGAACGCTGACCTTAGCTGAGGCAAGTGAGGCCTGCAGTTCTTTGGACGTTGTTGTGGGGTCTTTTGTGACCTCTTGGATGAGTCCTCGCTGCGCTTTTGGGGAATTTTTGGGCGGCCGGCCACTCCTGGGAAGGTTCACCACTGTTCCATGTCTTCGCCATTTGTGGATAATGGCTCTCACTGTGGTTCTCTCGATTCCCAAAGCTTTGGAAATGGCTTTATAACCCTTTCCAGACTGATAGATCTCAATTACTTTCTTTCTCAATTGTTCCTGAATTTCTTTGGGTCTCGGCATGATGTGTAGCTTTTAAGGATCTTCTGGTGGACCTTACTGTGTCAAGCAGCTCCTATTTAAGTGATGCCTTGATTGTGAACAGGTGTGGCAAATAATCAGGCCTGGGTGTGGCTAGAGAAATTGAACTTAGGTGTGGACAACCACAGATATAGTATGTTTTAACAAGGGGGCAATCACTTTTTACACAGGGGCCATGATGGTTTGAATTTTTTTCACCTTTAATAATAAACACCTTCATTTACAAATTGCATTTTGTGTTTACTTGTGTTGTCCTAACTATTGTTTAAATTGGTTTTATGTTCCGAAACACTTAAGTGTGACAAACATGCAAAGGAACAGGAAATGAGGAAGGGGGAAACACTTTTTCACACCACTGTAATGTCATCTCAGTCCTAATACACACACACACACACACACACACACCCACACACCCACACACACACACATCGAGTGATTTGATGATGTGCATGCAGTGAATTTCAGCTACAAGTTTAAATGAAATACAATAAGTGTGATGTAGAACAGTTCACCTACTGTAAATGGTAAATGTGCACTTATATAGCGCGCTTTTATCCAAAGCGCGCTTACACTGTGTCTCATTCACACACACACACACACACACCAATGGTAGCAGAGCTGCCATGCAAGGCGCTAGCTTGCCATCGGGAGACAACTTGGGGTTCAGTGTCTTGCCCAAGGACACCTCCGGCATGTGGAGTCACCCTGGCGGGAATCAAACCCAACTGCGCCACAGCCGCCCAATATCTCTCACCTCTTTGGTGGAGCTCGTCCTTCTTCTAGTGATGTATCTGTGGTTGATCTCCTCATAGACTGCCTCAGGCTGAGTCTTACGCTCCTCTTAGAGACAACTGGGAGTGGATAATAATAATAAATAATAATAATAATAATAATAATAATAATAATAATAATAACTTTTAATGAAATTCTTATAGGACAATTTTAACAGCAGGATAAAATGTCATTAGTATTTACAGGTATGTCTCGTTACCTCTCCTGAGCACTCTGTTCTGGTAAAACAGTACCACAGAAGCACTAAGGCCAGGAAGAGCAGCGTTCCCAACACAAAGAGAACCAGTGGAGGGGTGGATGGAGGTTTAGGTGATGGAGAATTTGGATCTCTTACTGAAGTTAAAAACACAGAAGAGGATCTTGATGCGACGCTGTAATCATAAATATTTAGAAAAATGATGAACAGTAACAAATATTGTATTATAACAAATATACATACCTGATGTGGTGGTGGTGTGGTGGTGGTGGTGGTGGTGGGTGTAGTAGTGGACTCGTCTGTATTTACAGAATATAAAAAACTTTCTATCATATAATCAAATATACTCTCACTAAATAAGGGTTATGAGCTGCTGATCAGTGTATTACAGTTTAGGGTCTGAGCTTTCAAACTAATATCTAAGATTATAAATAAAAGTTATCAAGTCTTAACACTGGGAGAAAAGTGTAATGAGTGGAGACAGGAAGCTGAAAAGTTAGCACACCCCTCTGACCTGCACAGGTGACTCCAGCATGAGAGCAGTCAGTGTGTTTCTTCAGGGAATGATGACAGTCCCACAGGTGAATCTCATCCCCTCGACACTTCACTCTGTTCAGCCAGATAGTCCCTTCACCAGGACCAGAACTAACATTCCTATCAGCACTCAGCGCCGACCCACAGCCCAGCTGTCTGCACACCACCTGAGCGTTCCTGATGTTCCACTGATCATCACAAACGGAGCCCCACGTAGCGTTATGATACACCTCCAACCTCCCAGAGCAGCTTCCCTTTCCTCCACTCAGCCTGAGAGACCAGTGCTCTACATCACACACATCACACATGAGGAAACACACCAACGCTGAATAACAGCTCCAGTCACACAGCTCACTACAACACAATGATACATCAACAAGAACTGACCATCATCTATTAAAACCATCCTACACCTTGGCACTGTTGAATTCTGGTATTTCTGGTAAACACACATGTTTCCACACTAGAGGAAACACACCAACGCTCAATGTGTGCTGATGTTTTCTCTAATGAGATGTTTATGTCACATTTACGGAAGGAGTCTCCAGTGTCAGCGCTTTCGTAACAGTCAGAGCTAATGCTGCAACATTAAGTTTTCTGACATCTTCAGAACAGAGTTTACGCTTCACGGTTTCTCTGTAACCCGAATGTAAATTTTTGAAAATGTCAATGAGAAAAAAAGAGAATCTTGTGGTAGAACGACTGTTTATATCTACTATAATGTAAGTGATAACAGGAATTAATTGCTTTATTCAACAACATTAAAGAAACTATAAATGGATAAAATACATTTCATATCATCCTTTAATATAAAAAATGTAATCGTTGGTTTATTGCTGTGTTATTAGAGGAATAAATCACTTCAGGACCTGCTGTTACAGGAAAATAATCAACTTCTGGGTAGAAACAGAAACTCTTTCCTTATCAAGCTGCAGATTTAAGTGTCCTTACTTGAGCAATATTTCTGAAGAGGAAATGAAGAGCATGTTCCATGAGGACTAGAGCGTTCCATCTTCTGCAGTAAAAATGCATGAAACAGACTTTTCTCTCTTTCTTATTTTATAGCTGGAATATTTATGCAAATTCTACAGCAATGTATAAAACTAGTAGAGAGAGAGAATCCTCCTACCTGTGCAGGTAATTTGAACCACCTCATCACGATGATCACATCTGTTCTGTCCCCAGGGTGAAGATGGACACTTCAACAGATTAGAGTCGTGTTTCCTACATTTCACATGATCCAGCCAGTTAGGAGCAGATTCGACTCTCGCTCTGGACGAGACCAAACTCGCGTCTTCCACAGTTCAGCTCTCGACACACCATATCTGCTGTTTCTAACTCCATCTCCATCTGATTGTGACACACTTCCCCACCCCAGGTTCCATTGTAGAACACTTCCAGATTCCCCCTCACAGCCCTCCGTGAGTCTGATCTCTTTAAACTCTGGTGAGAGGATGACATACATTAAAAGTCCTGTTTTATTGACTCAGTTAAATATGTGTAATATTATCTTTATGTAAAAAGATATTCAACATGGATTACATTCATAAACAGGTCCTTACTATCAAGCTGAATTTCAAGAACTTTGTACCTCAGTTTTGAAAAACATTCATTTACATATTTACAGGTTTAATCTCAGTCATTACACTGTACCTGAGCACACGACTCCTACGTCCTCCTGGTGTCCACATTCACCCTCTTCACACAGCTGAAATCTGCAGTTCCACAGGGACGTCTCGTTCCCCTCACACTCCACCTCATTCAGCCATATGGACCCAGTTCCAGGACCAAACCAGGCTGGTATGTGGGTACTGAGGGCAACTCCACACTGCAGCTGTCTGACACCACCTCCCATCCTCAATATTCCCGCAGGAGTCATCACACACTGTCCCCCAGGGCCGCTGTGGAAAACCTCCCAGCCTTCCTGCACAGTGTCCCCCAGAACCAACCAGTCTGATGGACCTGGGGTCTGGAGTAAAGATTTTTTAAAATTTACTTTATAAGTTATATAAAACTAATAAAATCTTATATCATATTTAATTACACTGTATATTTAGTAAGATACTTTAGAATTATAAAACATGTATTTCTGTTGTTAATATCTGCTCATTGGTAGGTGTAGTGCTGCTTACCTGAGCAGGTGATGTACAGATGTTCCCCGGAGCTGCAGTTGACAGGTTGTGCACTGCTGCAGTTCCCCAGATGAGCTTCACTCCCAGAGCAGCTGAAACCCGTTACACACATGTGTTTGTGTTCAGTGGTGGATGGAGAGGAAGCGGTAGTTCAACGCAGGGCCACAGCCCAGCTGTCTGCAGAGCACAGACGCCTCAGACAGACTCCAACGAGTCCAGGAGAACTCTCCTCCAGTCCTGCCTGAAATAAATCTCCACCTCCCCCTGACACTCACTCCCCTCCAGACAACCGCATTCGCCCCTCTTGAAACGCCACGGATGATCCTGAAGCAGAAGAACATCATTTAAATATTCTAATGAACACTGACTTTATTCACTAACGTGGTGTGGGTGATGTTAATATCTCACCATTACAGATGACTCCAGCATCGTGTTTATGAGTGCATGCAGCTCGACTTCATGATGAGATGTTACATTGTGATAGGTGTGTCTCCTTCCCTGACAATCAAACACATCAGCCCAGATGTGGCCACTCCCCTCCCAAACCAGTCCACCTCCACCACAGCCACAGCACTCCCACAATCCAGCTGTGCACAGAGAACATCTGCAGCTCTCATATCCCAGCCTACAGAACAAACTGTGCCCCAGTCACTGAGGTACTGGAGCTCCACTCGACCAGAACAGGAGTCCGGTCCGTTTACCAGCCGCCCCTGTGAGCTCGGAACAAACAGCCGAGCTCAGTGAAAGAGGAAAATGAACAAAGACACCTTAAAGTTTGATTGACAGGTATGTGTTCTCTATTTAAACAGAAGTTAAATCATGATACTTCACCAGAACATATTAATCCCACATCGTTGTAATGGGAGCAGTGTGAGTGTTTGAGTGAAGATGATGTTGGACAGAAGGTAATCTCAGATTCAGTTCCTCTACACTGAAGCTCCTCTGTCCACACCTGACCCTCCCCTCGGCCAAAAGCAGCTGATCCCAGCACCTCCACAGGAATCCCACAGCCCAGCTCTCGACACACAACCTCTGCATCCTGCTGGTCAAAGTCAGCATCACACACTGTGGACCAGGAACCTCCATGAAACACCTCCACTCTCCCAGAGCACCGGTGAGGACCAGCAGTGAGTCTCGACATTCTGTGACCTGTGTTTAATTTAATTGTGTAAATATTGTGCAGATTTTCAATAAGACAGAGAACCCTTACAAACAAAACCCTACAAGAATCCTGCAGGATTTTCATTTCTCTGCATGATGTTTGCTGCTCTCCTGCAGGAAAGATGAAATCCTGCAGGACACATTGACAAACTGTGCAGGAAATGTCTCTAGGTTCTAGAATGGAGCCTTCAGTACAACAGAAACATGCAGGAATGTCCAACACACTTGCTGCACAAGGGAAAAATCCTGCAGGACTACTGCACACCTCCTACAGAAATAAAATAAAGTTCCCAAGTACTTCATCTCTCCTGCAGGACAACTTCTTATTTCCTGTAAATGAAACAAAAACCTGCAGGTTCCGTAGTCGATAAAATGAATTAAAAATGGTAGATGTGCTTTGAGTGGGAAAAACACGCTGCATAAACCCTCTTTCTGAAGTCTTTTAGTAGATCTGTAGGCATGCTCATTTTAGGCAGTGTTGGGGAGAAGCTAACTAAAAGTACTGATGCTACTAACCTTACTACATTTTTCAGTAGTGTGACAGTGGCTCTGCTACTTTATAAAGGTTTATCTTTTCCTGTAACCAGTTACTTTTTCAAACCAGTAGCGATGTAGCGTCACCAATCGCTACGTATTTTGTCCAGTTATAACGGTCCTCTTCATTGCATACCTGCGGGGCCCGCTTGCTTCACAGGAATTAAGAGCCTCATTAACTCACACGGACAGGAAGTGAGCGTCTGATGGACACGTAAAGCGACCAACCACAGTTAGTTACGTGATGTATGGGGCGGGTAAATGATAATACCATAATAAATGAACCCTGGAGTTTATTCTCTGATACAGAGAATATTACTGCTGCTTTGTTGTTAAAAGTCAAAACAACACAATGTTTACATTTAATTACAAATCAAATCAAATCAAATCATTCAATAAGTTTATCAGTGCGTGTCGAGGGATTTATTTTATGTTCTGAATACAACAGTCTGATTTTTATCATAATATAATTATTAGTGCTGTCAGAATTACAGAGGAAATGTTTCAGCTTCATTTGAAATATTATTTACATTTTTAAACCTTTTCTCTTCTGTTTTTGATGTGAACTGAACTCCGTCTTGGAAACTTTACAGAATGTCATCAGTCATTATGTGACATCATTTCAGTAAATGAAATCATTTCTTTGTGAAAATGCTTTTGTTGTGAAGTTATTTCCCCAGTATGTTTCCTGCAGGATACAAACACTCGCCATGTCCTGCAGAATTTCAGATTGATCCTGCACAATAGTCCTGCAGGAAGTGTGTGTTTTAAACAGACCTGCAGGACATCATTCCTGAACGATAGAATATTAGATGCATATTCCTGCATATTTTCCTTCATAGAATTCCTGCAGGTATTTCTACAGGAAAATGAGCTGAAAATGTGGGATATCTGCAGAATATTCCTGCAGGATTCTTCTAGGGGTTTGTGTAAGGGTCTCAAGAAATCATTCCAATGTCATTCCAAAATGATTTACATTGAAATAAAATCTGAATTTTATTAAGGAATAATTTACAGGTATAATTCAAATCCAGTCAATTCAATCATAATCATTATTTCATTCATTGTAATATATTTTCTAAATACAGCAGTTTACCTGAGCAGGTGACTCCAGCATCACCACCATGACCACAGTAATCCCCCCTCCCACCTGATCTACAGCTCTTCAGTGTCGACTCTGATCCTCTACACTCCACATAAACCATCCAGATTGGTCCTGATCCTGGTCCAAAGTGACCGTATTGTGGTGCATTTACAGCCTCCCCACAGCGCAGCTCTCTACACACCACTGCAGCATCGTTCATATCCCACCAATGACCACACACTGTTCCCCACTGTCCTTCCTGAAGAACCTCCACTCTCCCAGCACAGCGACTTCCACCATTCACCAACCTCACACTGTCTAAAAAGAGAGAGAGAGAGAGAGAGAGAGAGAGAGAGTTCACAATTGTTCTTTTTTCTTTTCTTTTTTTATTTCACACACCATCACCACACACACACACACAAACACACACACAATTTCTCTCTCCATCACCACACACACACACACACGCACAATTTTCTGCCATCACCACACACACACACACACACACACACACACAATTTCTCTCTCCATCACCACACACACACACACACACACACACACATTTCTCTCTCTATCAACACACACACACACACAATTTCTCTCTCTATCACCACACACACACACACACACACACACACACTATAAATCCTGTGTAAACTGTAAACATTAATCTGGACCTGATTTTATAACTGAGTCCTCAGAAAAACCCCTGAGGATGATGTGTGTACGCTCATGTACAGCTTTTTAAATTCTATAAAAATGAAAGACTTTCACTGTTTATAAAGTTACGATCACTCCAGGAAAATTTCTCCCATTTCAGGATTAAAAATGGTGGCTACTGTTAAAGTGAGAAGTGTGTGATGTTTTAGTGTGAATAATCAGTGTGTACTTACCAGCTGCTGTGAGTGTGAGTGTGGATGAGAGGAATAAAAGATCAGACAGATTTCCATCTCCCTCCTCGCTGTACACGATGTGTTCACCTCCACTCGCCCAGAGAGACTGAGAGAAGTGTGTCCCCTCACTCAGCCCCCTACAGAGAGAGAGACAGAGAGACAGACAGAGAGAGAGAGACAGCCACCAATCACACACACTGTTACCTTATTAGAAAGACGAGAGGAAATCATCACACAGCCTCAATAACAAATCAGACGAGGCATCTCTCACTTTCTCCATATATATCAAAATAACGTCAGCGCTGAGGAACAGAGCTCCGCCTCCCGTCTCTGAGGTGTGTGACTGAGGATCAGAGCTCCGCCTCCCGTCTCTGAGGTGTGTGACTGACGAGAGTCGACCACATCACACACTGATTTCAGAGAGAGGAAGCACTCGGCTGCCATACAGCAATAATGTCTGACAGCTGCACAGAGCAGATACACACACACACACACACACACACACACACACACACACTGATAAACCACTGCAGCACACTGCAACTACATCAGCTACACACACACACACACACACACACACACACACACACACACATAATTTAAGATTCATCATTACTTTATTACAACATTATATCATGATTTAAATAATTTCTAGACTTTTTGTTTTACTGAAGTTTAACATTTATTTAATAATAATTTTAAGGAATATTAGAAAATTTTGACTCAATAATTCTTACCATTTCACTTCCAATTAGATATTATTTATTAAATACACAAGCATTTAGTCCAGGTTTCAGGATTAAAAACATGAGTAATTAAAAGATATTATTTATTATTTATATTACTAACATTCAAATTTGGCATCCACAAGATGGCAGTAAAGCACTTCCGCACTGAGATTTCTGTTTAGTGTGTTTTAATGTGTTTTTCTCTTAACTGACATGCTGAGGGTGCTGTGAGCATTATTATCCATCCATCTTCTACACTTACTCCTTTTCAGGGTCACAGGGAACCTGGAGCCTATCCCAGGAGCATCGGACACAAGGCAGGGTATACTCTGGACAGGGTGCCAATCCATCACAGGGCACAAACTTTAGACACGCCAATCAGCCTACCATGCATGTCTTTGTACTGGGGGAGCAGCATGGGGAGAACATGCAACACACATGGCCCCGGCGGGACTCGAACCCCAGACCCAGACCCGGAGGTGTGAGGCAAACGTGCTAACCACTACACCACCGTGCGATGATGATGATGATGATGATGATTATTATTATTATTATTATTATTATTATTATTATTATTATTATTATTATTATTATTATTATTATTATTATTATTATTATTCAGGCAGAAGCACTGAAAGTGTACAGGATCCTATTGTTATTGTAAGGATTATTAGGATCCCTCCGTCAGGGGCCTGTACCAGGAAGTTGGTTTAGGTGGCTAATCAGGTAAGTTTCAGTTTAGTTTGTGCCAACCCTGGGTTTTAGGTACCATGGAAGTAGTTCGGCTTTTACCGGTGTTCATCACCATAGTAACTTAGGCTCCATGGCTAACCTGCTCTGGGTCAGGTAATGTTCTGGGTAAGAAAACTCAAATTTTGTGATGCAAAGTGACATATAAGTGATGCAAATAATTTAACTCCCCAGTGCAAACTGTAAGAAGAGCACATCACAGAGGAACATTTAATTAAAACAATTTACATTTATATTAAATGAAATTACATGAAAGATGTTGGGGTTTTCAATCTGTTTATTCTCATTCTGAGCCTATAAATGTAAACTTCAACTACATCAACTACACACACACACACACACACACAATATTTACCATTACATTATTAGAACATTTTAGTGAATTATAATTATATTTATTAATATATAAGGTATATTAGAAGATTTTTAGAAAATTCTTACCATTTCACTTCCTATTAGAAATTATTTTTTTTAAATACACGAGCATTTAGTCTGGGTTTCAGGATTAAAAACATGAGTACTTAAAAGTAAATGATTATTATATATATTTTTTTTTACTAACATTAAAAGTTCGCGCATCCACAAGATGGCAGTAAAGTACTTCCACACTGAGATTGCTGTCCAGTGAAATGTGTTTTTCTAATAATTGACCTGCAGAGGGCACTGTGCCAGTGCTGTGAGGATTATTATTATTATTATTATTATTTTTATTAGGTTTCCAGTTTAGTTTGTGCCAACCCTGGGTTTTGGGTACCATGAAACTTGGCTCGTGGTAGCTGCAGCGGTGTTGCTCTTTCGATTAGTGTAGGTACGGGCCCCGGGAGGAAACTTCTTCTTATTCTTCTTATTCTTCTTATTCTTCTCCTTCTTTTCTTCTTCTTCTTCTTCTCCCTCTTCCTCTTCTTTTCTTCATTTTCTTCTCCTTCTTCTTCTTCAACTTCTTTTTCTTCTTCATTTTCTTATTATTATTCTATAAGCACATTACTTAACCAAGGTGCTCTCCTTTTCAACACTTTTAGTGCTATAAATTATAGTGATCTTAAATATCACTCACACAGCTCACCTGAAATTATCTCATCAATTATTCTCTATAACAAACTGTCACAATTTGAAGGTAATATAATATAATATCTAAAACAATGACAAACGATCAACACAGTGATCTTTTTAACCAATAAAAGTGATCTGTTTTTCAAAACAGTGAAAATCATTTCACCGCTGAATGTATGATCCCCAGAGAACACACACACACACACACACTCACTAACACACATGAGGGTTTCCTCCGGGTACTCTGGTTTCCTCCCTGTCCATAGACATCCGTTGTAGGCTGATTGGCATTTCTAAATTGTCCATAGTGTGTGAGGTGTCTGTGATTGTGCCCTGAGATGGGTTCGCACCCCCGTCCAGGGTGTCCCCCCGCCGTGTGCCCTGAGTCTCCTGGGATAGGCTCCAGGCCCCCTGTGACCCTGTGAAGGATAAACGGTACAGAAAATGGCTGGATGAATGGATGATTGGAGTTATTTTATAAAAACTTTGTTCATAATAAAACTCCACAAGGTGGCAGCAAAGTACTTCTAAACTCAGAGTTCACTTATCTGAAGCGGCTTTGTCACTTCACTGACCTGCTGAGGTGTAGAGGTGTAGAGCGTCAGGATTCAAATCAGGAGTGACAATCTCAAATGCTTTCAGATTTTTTATAACAATAAAATTATGATTATAAAATGTTTCATAATAATGTAATTAAAATAAAACAGTATTTCAGCAACAAGCAATAAATCAACTAAAATCTGACTCATGCATAGATCTACTTCAAAGAGTCTACTCCAGGTTTCCTGATAGTTCTTTCTTTTCGTTTGATTAAATTTGCTTTACATTTTGGATCAAGTTATCTGAAAGTTATATATATTTATTGTCAGGAGTTGAGGGAACTGGGGGATCAGTATCGCAAGATATTTTCATGGCTGCCTCATCGAACCCATCGAACTGAACACTAGAATTTGGACACCTACCAAAGCTCAGAGTTAGGACATAAAAGAGTCAAGTCACCTTTATTTCATCAGCACACTTAAAGACAAGTGTTGTGCAGAGTGCTGAACAATAAAATCAAACAATTCCAAAAATGAAATAAATCAATACGTTAATAAAACAATAACAACTAGGGACAAAACAATCGATACAAGGGACTTTAAAAACATTCAAAATCCTGGGGAATAAAAAGTGTTTTAAAATGGATTTACCACATGACTTTATAAAAAGGGGAGGAGGTGAGCAAATGCAAAAGCTGAAGAAGTCCAGCCTCATTATGATGTCATTCCAGTGTCCAGAGTGAATTTAGTCATTGAGAGATCAAGATATGGTGCTATACTGTGCTAAAAAACACCCACTAGAAACCCTCATGAAATTGGTAATGGTTTTAATGGGAATTGTATTGCTTTTAATGGAAACTGTAATGGTCCCTGTGGGTCTCTACTGGTACATTGTTTTGCCTTCTATTGGTGGCACATTATGTCTAGTGGATACAATTAAGGGCCAATAATGGTCATGGTTTTAATGGTTAGCTGATGGTTTGTGATGGTATTTGTAGTGGAAACCATTAGAAATTTCTTGTGTTTTTTTTCAGCAGGGTATACCCATGATCTTCCAATCCAGTGGACATGTTTGTCCTCCACTCAGAAGCGTACAACAGCTAGTGCACTTTTAAGAGGTGCTGAGCTGACTACCTGCCCAGTGTTATTTAGTATAGGAAAAGCTACGTGGTGGATGGCCACAGAACCGTGACCTTCTGACTTTAGAAAGTCAATTCTATTTCCTTATGCTCCAGGCTGCCAGGGCAGTTTCCTGCAGAGCTCATATTCTCTCTTATATTCATGATACCGACCTCAAGGAGCCGACCATTATACATTCCGCGGACAACAACGGCAGCAACCTTTGACCCGGGAGCAACTAACAAACCCCTGAGGGGGTGGAGCTACAGGGACCATCCATCATAAGTTGCCCACCTCACCTGGACACCCTGGAGTTACATACATACAACAATCACTGACCATGTCAGTGTCAAGACTCCTCATTAGCTACCAGCCAGGTTTTTGTTCTCACACACCACGAAAACAATAGTAATCTATCAACTGGCAGCTTACTGTATTTAGATCTCAAAGTTGGGTTCAGGAAGTCCGTGAAACTTTACAAAGTCGCCCATGATTTTTCAAATTTTATTGCAGTAGTGGAAATCACAACCCAACATTAGCAGTTATTATGCCTATAAATAATGTCAACTGGAATTTTATTTAATATGAGTAAAAATGTACCATATGCCCTCTCCACTACTCCCGATTCTCTACTCACTACTTCCTCTATACAATATTCACTATTCCCTACTCCTCCTTACTCACTACTCCTTACTCAATATTCCATGTTCCCTACTCACTATTCCCTACTCACTGTTCCCTACTATCTCTTACCTACTACCTCTGTTAGCACACAATGTTAATGTGGTGTTTGTCCTTTATTCATTAGTGATGAGGGTGAAATGTCAGGCAGAGATGATGGAGACCCTTTTATTCATTCTTCTCTGTGTTTGTGTGTTCTTGTGTGTGATATTGAACACAGTGTGTAACAGTGGTGTGTAACAGTGGTCTGTTGTCTTGATTTTCAGCACAACAGCAATGTTCCCTAGTTTACAGTGTTCATTAGATCCCTTGTCCCCTAGATTACATACTGCCCTCTAGTTCCCTTCTTCTGTAGTGACATTTACAATTAATCATTCAGCAGATGCTTTTATCCAAAGCAACTTACAAATGAGAAAATACCAGCAAAAATACAAAGTGATAGCATCCAGAGTAAGGTTTTTGTTTTTTTTAGGGGATGCTTAGGTGTTTATGGAAGAAGTGAGTCTTTAGCTGTTTCTTGAAAATGGTGATAGCTTCTGTGGTCTGGATTGAGTTTGGAAGTTCATTCCACCACTGAGGAACGGTTACTTTGAATGTTCTTGAGAGGGACCTTGAGCCACGCTGAGTAGGTACTACTAAGTGTCGGTCGTTAATTGATTGCAGATTGTGTGATTGAAGCCTTCAGGAGAGAGTTGTGGTAGGATGGTGCAGCAGTTACCCTAGTGCCCTAATTCCCTTCTCCTGTATATTGTGTGTCCTCTAGTTTCCTTATTCTTCTGGTGTTCAAGTTGACACTGTCCCCTATTTTCTTTCCTCTCTAGTTACCCTAGCCCCCTAGTTTTCCTGTTCCCTACATTCAAGTGTTCCTAGTTTACTTCTGTTCGATGTCCACTGTTTGAAGTCTACACTATCCCCTTTCTTACTTGTTTACCAGTTCTCTCGTCCACTAGAGACATGTTCACACTGCCACATTTTAGTGTCCAGATCCTTTGGCCTCTAGTTTCCATCCCTCCATCCCTTTTCTGTAGCGTTATCCTACACAGGGTCACGGCGAGCCTGGAGCCAATCCCAGGGAACTTGGGGCACAAGGCAGGGAACGCCATGGGCAGCGTTCCAACCTATTGCAGGGCACAATCACACACACTCACACACTCAGTACAATTTAGAGATGCCAGTCTGCCTACAGCACTTGTCTTTGGACTTGGGGAGGAAACCCCCGAAGCACAGGGAGAGCATGCAATCTCGGCTTAGTGATTTGCATCTAGTTTTCTTCTAGTTTTCTAGCTCCCTACATTCCAGTGTTCCTACTCTACATTCTTCCGTAGTTTCCTTATTCTAAACATACCAGCGTAAACCTAGCAAGTGGTGGTGTGTTCTAGTTTACAATCAAATAATAGGTTTAACCCTCTCACCCCTAAGTTTCCACAGTATTATGTCCCACATCCCTATATTCCCCAGAGAAACAGCACGCCAACCCAGAGTTCCTGGGCCAAAATTGGCCCCCAAATCAACATTTTAATTTTAACATTTTTAGGCCTTGAAACAACTTATAATAATTTATTTGTGTAATCTTACTTTGAAAATGTTCAGTTCAGTGTTTTTACTAAACTTGCATTACCCAATTTTCAATTCTATTACTGGGCTGCACACATCCATAAACTTTGTTACTGGGTTCAATCTCCTGGATCTTCTTGTTCTAAATTGGAATTATCTTCTAGTGAATCCTCTTTACCTGCTCTACTTTACTCCCCTTTACCTACAAAACATTCCCTATATACTGATAACCCTGTTGTCCTCAGCACACTTGGGACTTGGTATCAATTTAGACGACATTTTAAATTTGTAGGTGCATCCCCTTTGTGTCCTTTAGTCAACAACCATCTATTTCCCCCATCGTGTTTGGACTCCTCATTTTCAGTGTGGTATGAGAAGAGTATTAAACAGGTTAGAAATTTGTATTTTGATGGTGTGTTTGATAGCTTTGCCAATTTGGCATCCACTTATGATCTCCCCTTGACGCATTTCTTTCAGTACTTTCAAATATGGAATTTCGTTTCTAGATGTTTTCCTGATTTCCCTTCTGCTCCTCCTCTTTCAAATAACAAATAACCCGCATCAAATAACCCGCATCAGAGAGGAATGATTTCTAAGATTTATGATTTTATTCTGACACTAGGTTGAGGGTCGAATAATAAAATTAGGAATGCGTGGGAAACCGAATTAGGAGTACAAAAGAGTGAGGGGTGTTGGGAACATGCTATAGGGAGGGTACAGACTACCACTTCTTGTGCTCGTCTTGGACTTTACAGTTCAAAGTTTTAAATAGAGTCCATCTGTCCAAGTCGAGATTGTCTGTGATGTATCCGGATGTAGAGGACAAGTGTGATAAATGCCATGGCTCTCCCTGTCATCTTGGCCATATGTTTTTCTTCTGCCCTGAACTCCATGGTTTTTGGTCTGGCTTTTTTACCATCATGTCCACTATTCTCAGGGTACATTTAAAGCCTTGTCCATTGATTGCGATATTTGGGATTCCTCAAGCTTCAATTCCTTTGAGCTCGATACAAAAGGATGTTATTGCCGTCACATCCCTTATAGCAAGACGTTCCCTGCTGTTACATTGGAAGTCTGCTAAATACCCATCTATCTCCCAGTGGATAAAGGACGTGATATTTTTTTCTGAAACTCGAGAAAATACGATATACGATGAATGGTTGTACAGATAAGTTTTTTCATAAATGGCATCCCTTTATTGAATACTTTATGGAGTTACAGACACTACCCACTTAAAGGTTAGTGTCTGTTGTTGAATTTTATAATATCTTTATAACCAGCTACAGTTAATAAGTAGCCATGATGAGCCAGAGGGGTGGGTTGTGGGTTCAATTTGGTTTTCCTTTGTATAAAAAGAAAAAAAAAACTGTGAATATTTACTGCTGTTGCTCAATTTGTTTATATTTTTGGGAAATGGTGGGGAGGACAGAACAGAAAAGGCGATTTAGATAGGCTTAGCAGTTCAACAGAAATGTTCATCAGAAGGTCAGCAAAAATGTTTAATAAAAAAGAAACTTTAAAAAAAATAAAATGGAAGGTTTTTGTGATGTACAAAAACATATGAAACCATTGAATTCAACTAACTGTTAATGAAGGTCATTCCACAGGTTTTAATAGGAGTCAGATCTGGGCTGTGACTCGAGCGTTCCAAAAACATTGTATAACAGTGCCAAATGTTCTCAAGGAAAAATGGAATGGTGAATTACATAAATTGAGTAAAAACATATCGCAATAAAAATTCTTGAATTTTTCTGCCCAGATATTTGACACAAATTGAAAAAAAAACAAACACAGCAACATCAATGCTTGAATTAGTTTCCTCTGCAATTCATTGGGTTTGTATATTTTGATTGTCAACAAAATTCCAGCATTCAAAATTCCATGCACACATATTCACCTTCCTAAAATACAGTTCCAAAATATTCAGTTGTTAAAATACCATCTTCATTATCCGTCAGGTAATATTTCAACACATTCTTTTTCAACCTCACAAATTCAGGCTGCAAAAATTCAGGTCTTAACATTTCACAGGAAGAGCAATGGATTGCTGATACTATTGTAACATGTTACTTAGTCTGACCCCTAGTGGTGGGATTGTGCAGACAAGCCACAAGAGCAGATGAACCTAGCGGACTAGCATAAAGTTGGCGTTAGGTCGGGCATTCGATATTCGCAGATATGCGCAAATTAAGGGACCGTCTCTAAAGTTACATATTGTTATACATGTTTCTAACTTCAGTAGCATTCAAAACTGTAAAGTTTTCATTTAGGTGTTTTATCAAAAATCTAAAAGGTGTGCATCATACCTGACACGTACAGGAACACTTTACAGTTGGTTTTATGACCATCCTTTTTTTAAGTCATTCTCTTCAAATGCTATTGAGCTTTAAATTATTATATATTTTGTCCATACAGTATTAAAACATCACAATGTTTACATATGATTTGACAGTTTATTTAATTAAATATCAAAAATCTAAAAGGTGTGCGTTACACATGCCAAATAGATGTTTTTACTTCATTTATTTTTGTGATGGCAATGCCTGCTTTGTAGTGAAACGCATCAAAGTTATATTATGTTTATTGTGGGTCTGTGTAGATATTTTTCATGCAAGTTGTTAGTGCTGATGTTTTGGCTGTTAGCTGTAAGGTGAGCTAGTTCATGGCTACAAGACTCTGGGTTAGTTGTAACATCAATGAAACATGTTAAAACCTACCCCAAAGAAATGTTTCATGGTATTTATGTGTTTTCTTTGAATTTCAACAGGCCACCAGTTTTAATAAACACAATGTGGTAATGTTGTTCAATTGTTTAAGCTGGTGCACATTTGCTTTTTATTCAGTTTTGTTACACATTATTTATTTTCAAATGAGGTAAATGTTTTTATGATGTCAATTTATGTGTGTGTTCCTGAGATTAAAATAGAATTTAATCTTTATTGTCATTGTAGTACAGTTAAATTTGGTTTGCAATTCCAAGTAAAAATAAATAAATAAATAAATAAATCGCTAAAAAACCACAAAATTAGAAATAAAAATATGGTGTAGTATATACCGATTAATATTTTTTTTCTTTAAAAAAAATATATAATCCATGTTTATATTTGTATATTACACACTATTTACATAAATAATAGCTTTTGTAATTAAACTGACCCATACCTGTACCTCTTTTTATGAACTATTACTGTTAATCAGATGTCCATCATTATTTTAGTCAATTAAGCTTCATTATTCTCACCTACTTGAAAGGACAGATTGGGTCAAAAAGCGTCCCTGTTATGTTCAAATGAAAAGATGCATGCTGTTTTAATCAGAAACTCTACAATTATTGTTTAGAATGTTCTGTCGGGAAATTAGACAACACTCGAAGACTCGTCTGAAGGTAAAAAGGTTTATTACAGAAAAGATGGTTAATACAGGAGAGAATAAAGCAGGATAGAATAATGAGAACGCTCTGAGCTTGTGCTTGTACCACTACTATATATATGAAACGCAGAGCATGACACTTCTGTGTACCGATAAGAAGCAGTTAGAGGCAGTTCAAACAGGCTTTGTTTTAGGATCTTAGAAGAAGTGCAGACAAACCTTGAACAGAAGAACATGTTTGTGTCTCTGTAAGAACAAAAATATTATAAAGTAAAAATTAGTAATTTCCCTCACAGAGCTCTGAAAAGAGAGACACACAGGAGGTTTGTGCATGCTTGGAAAACCACCAGGCAGGAATTGGCCAGATCTCCAATTAGATTCATCCACAGGGGTATGTCTGTAGAGTCATTTACAGCGGCTTCGAACATGGCTCAACCAAGCAGAATCAAGGACCGGAACTAACTAGTTTTATTTATTTAGTTTTTAAACAACTTCAACTGTGATCCTAAAATGTTGCTTTTGCTCTTAGGGTTTTGTAATTAGGAGCACAAGAGCTCCTTAAAACATTGGAAGTGTAGTATTTACCCTAATGTGTAGTTCATTTCTGTAAAACTAACATCTACTTTTCATTTTCAGCAGCAGGACAGAGACAGACTCCACAGCTCAACAACATGACCAAGATGATGAGGACACACTTGTACTTCTGAAGAATAAGGCTTGTTTTCTTTAGTCACATTAATTTATTCATTTATGGTTCATTAATTTATGAATTGATAATATTTATAAGTTTATTTTTTTTGTTCTGCAGATGAATTTGTTGGTAAGACTACAAAATAATTATTTACTTTAATGGTGATGTATTAGTGTAGTATGTTTGGGAATAAAACGGACAATGCTGATGAATAAATGCTATAAATGTGCTGCTGATTGTTGCTTGATGTTACTTGAGGCACAGGTGTGTTTCCTTCCTTTTTGGCCCTTTCTTCGCCTGCTGTTTGGAAATCATCGCTTGCGTCTGATTCAGCAGCTGTCATTCTGCATTTCTGTTTCGTAGCTTACATTTTGAACCCTTAGCAATAATAAAAGTTTTCCATTTGTGCATTCACGTTTGATTTTCCTTGATTTAATATGCTTGTGTGGGTATTTGTATTTGATAATTATTTATTTCACAGTACTTCATATATGGGAGTACACAAAGACTCTGCTACTTATAAACATCAGTTAATAGATAACTGCACAATGGTGGATTCCTTCACTATTGTCACGGTTTCCCCTTGAGGCAGCGTGCACCTGCTTTTCCGTGGTTGACAGCAGTGACATTTGGACACGTGTGTTTTGTTTACGTTTCTGTCATGTCTCCTCCCTGTTCTGTCATTGACTGGGATTTCACGTGTGTCTGTATTGCCCTCAGCTGTTTGCAGTTTAGAGGCTGATTATTATATATGTGTATTATATTATATATATGCTTATTATATAATATGTGTATTATATTATATATATGCTTATTATATACCACGCGCCTCCCAGCACACAACGCGGATTATTGATGTAGATAAATTCAGTGCTATAGTCATAGTTTCCTGTCACAGTTTCATGTCTAGATTCATTCACAGGTTTCTCCGCTACCAGTTCCTTGACTTTGATCCCTGCCTTGCCCGAGTTTATGCCTGTTTCCCGATCGTCTGACCTTGTCTGTTTCGGATTACGTTTACGGATTATGATTTGGATTTATCTGTCTATGTGTCTCTAAATAAAACTCTCGTTCGAACTGCGATTGCATCCGTCCTTTCTCCGCTCCGTCACGATTCGTGACAACTATTGCATGAACATGTGATCTGTGATTTAGATTATAAAGAACACAGTAAATAGAAAGTATTTAAATGTCAGTAATGGTGGGGGAAATGATTTAAAGTAAAAAATGACCAGGTTTCAGATCTTTTTATTCATTTTAAATACAATCGAATTGTTATAGTACAAATATAAACAGGTTTAGTTGGGTCTTTGTAATATAATCAGTAATGGATCAATATAAAGCACATGTTTTACAGAATATTGAGTTGTTTCTAAACCAATATTAAGAAAATATTTGTTCCTTAATAGCTTAAATATTTGAATGCCTTAAAATATTTGTTCCTTAATAGCTGTTAGTTATTTTTATTATTAAAACCATAGCAACCACAAATATACATGTTTTAGTTTTCGATTTTTACTATGGTTTTTATTTGCACTAAAGCCATAGTAATGTCAATCTGCAAAACAAAACATGGTTTCTGCATAAAATCCATTAAGAGAGATCATTTAAAGAATGTTTTTTAAAGAATAACCTCATTCCTTAAGGTGAAATCCATGGTGTTGTCTGCCAGCGAAGGTTATAAACCCGACCTCAGAAGGTCCGTATATAGAATTCTAAAATAGTCATGTTTCTTTGTTGTGCTTTAATATAAGTAATTGTTTGTAATTGAAAAAATAAAGAATTACGAATTCTTACCATTACACTTCCAATTAGATATTGTGTTTAGGAACACACATTTAGTCTGGGTTTCAGGATTATAAACATTAATAATTTAAATAAATAATTATTTACTTTTAATAAAAACATTTACATTTTCTATCCACAAGATGACAGTAAAGCACTTTCAAAGTGTGATTTCTGTCTAATTAACTGTGTTTTTCTTTTAACTGACCTGCTGAGGGCGCTGTGAGGATTATTATTATTATTATTATTATTATTATTATTATTATTATTATTATGTAAATCTGCTAACATTACAGGGGCACAAATGTGCCCACTTCAGACGAGTTCAGGTGAAACAGTGTTGCAGTTTTCGATGCGAGTGAATCAACCTCAACATTGTCCCCAAACGGGTAGCACATGAATGTAGTCTTGAAAGCGTCTGTGAAACTCTGAGCGACAGACAGCTGTCTATCTGCTACGTGTAGCGTGCAATGTTCAACAGCGCACAAGCCTTCCGCTGCGTCTCCAGATCTGACGCCAGGTTTTGGAAGTTCCCAACATCATGGCGCTGCAGCTTTGAGGACAGAAGTTGCATTTTCCATTTAAAGGCATTAACTGAGCGGATCATATTGACCACGGGTTTGTCTTTTCCTTGCAGCTCCAAATGAAGCTCATTTAACATGTTGGTCAGAACGGTTAAAAATGCCGAGTCCAGCAGTCACTGATCATCACTGAGTCGGGGGTGTTCTGTATGTTTAACAGCAAAAAGAAACTCCCTTCTCTTCCTAAATCCTCGGCCATGACTTCACAGCGCTGTGGAACTACTCCTTGATAGCTGGAGAGCTTTGATTGAAAATAATATTTCGGTTTTGTGTTTAAAGTCCCGAATCAACGAGTTAGCGAATGCCTCTTTGATCATCTCTCCATCTCAGAATGACTTCTCATGTTTAATGATGAAGTGACTCACCCGGAACGATGCTTCGGTGGCTGCCTTAGCATTTGAAGTCAGCCGTGATAAAATGACTGCTGTCCGGACAACTGTGATTTTAGTTCCTTCACCTTCATCTTCCTCAGATCGCTTCTCGGAGGGAAGTCAGTGTCGTAGTTTTTATGAACAGTCCTAAAGTGCCGCTCCACATTTCCCTTATTCGGAATAGCAGTGGTGGCTCAGCAGATCAGACGCACTTCGAATATGACATCGTGAAAAGAAAATCATTCTCCCATTCCGCCTGGAAGTGATAAGTCTTCGGTTTCTTGCTTGATCCAGCTACATTACTCATTTTGTCCCCTTTCTTCAGTAGGAATAAACTGGGAAGTTTACTCAGTGATTTTGCTCGCTAGCCTTTAGCATTTGATCGCACGCGTGGAGAGAGAAAAGACGAGATCTCACACTGGCTTTCCTGTACATCAACGCTAACATCTACGTTTATTTTATTTTTTGAATGGCGATCTACCCGCACTTCCTTTGCGATCGACCAGTCGATCACGATTGAAGTATTGTGCACCCCTGATCTAATCCATAGAACAATGTTTGATTGGGTTGTGTTCTAAGTGTGGTTTGAGTTGGAGGAATTCTGTGTCAGTCTGTACCTCCCTGCACAGCAAGCATGATCTAAAACTATAAAACACTTCCAACAGGCGGTATTCTAAGTGGGTCAATTACGTGCGTTGTGTTTGTCTACAGCAAATTCACTCTATGGTAATAAACTAAGAACTTGTGTTTGTCTAAACGCAGCGTCACTTTGAGGCAGTAAACTAGACACATTCCAGAACTGGGTTTCTAAACAAAGCCCCCTAAGCTTGCAGGTCAGTGACAAAAGAAGTGATAAAAGTTCAAGAAAAGTACCAGAATGAGGCTATAGGGTGAAATACGACATCATAAAAAACCCAAGTCTGGTAAAACTTTTAAAGAACATACAACAGATAAGGTATCCCATTGATGTGAATAATTAGTTAAGGCAATGGAGATTGGTCTGTTCTAGAAAGAAAAGTAGAAGGCCACACCTAGGGATAATTTTACTGAGTCAGGGAGGTATATAAAGACATGCTTGTGTGTGTACAATTCAGACTCTCTGCAGACAGTCACAATTTGTTTATATTCAATAAAGTTTATTTACTTTTTGACATCTACTAAACTCTCTGTCTCTGAAGTTTTTGACTTAGGCTAAAAAGGTCGATTTTATCCACAACGTTCTCTGCTTGATATATCGATTTGCTTGTACATTCTCATTTGTAAGTTGCTTTGGATAAAAGTGTCTGATAAATGAATAAATGTAAATGAATTTTCTAAAATATTTATGTTTCTTTACTTTTTTCTTGTCAATTACAAAGTAATTGTTTGTAATTTAAACAAACAAAAAAAATAAACAGTTCTTACCATTTCACTTCCAATTAGATACTGTTTTTAAGAACACACATTTAGTCTGGGTTTCTTGATTATAAACATTAACAACCTAAATAAATTATTCTGTGATGGACTGGCCCCTGTCCAGGGTGTACCCCGCCTTGTGCCCGATGCTCCCTGGGATAGACTCCAGGTTCCCCGTGACCCTGAAAAGGAGTAAGCGGTAGAAGATGGATGGATAAATTATTATTGATTGGTATATTTTACTGTTTTACTTTTTTTTTTTTGCATTCTGCTTATATTTTATTTTATTGTATGTTGTATTGTGTGAGATGTTCTGAGCTACTGGAATCTTGAATTTCCCCTTGGGGATCAATAAAGTATCTATTTACTTTTATCACAAACAGTAACATTTTCCCTCCACAAGATGGGAGTAAAGCACTTCCAAAATGAGATTTCTTTTCAGTGAAATGTGTTTTTCACTTAACTGACCTGCTGAGGGCGCTGTGAGGATTTTCCTCTTCCTTCTTCTTATTATGTAAAGCTGATAACATTACAGTGGCACAAATATGAGTAATAATAGAGGGGATTAATTTTTTTAAACAAACAAATTTATATGTAACCCTTGATATATAAAGCCACAAATAATACAAACAGTGTTAATAGTGATAATAGTGTTTAGCTGAGTGTGTATAAAATAAAATAAATATAACAATAAATAAATAGT
>CM022766.1:25309851-25337351 GCA_012411365.1 Ameiurus melas | reverse complement strand
GTGCAGGTAATATGGACCACCTCATCACGATGATCACATCTGTTCTGTCCCCAGGGTGAAGATGGACACTTCAACAGATTCGAGTCGTGTTTCCTACATTTCACATGATCCAGCCAGTTAGGAGCAGATTCGACTCTCGCTCTGGCCGAGACAAAACGCTCGCATCTTCCACAGTTCAACTCTCGACACACCGTATCTGCTGTTTCTAACTCCATCTCCATCTGATTGTGACACACATTACCCCAGGTTCCATTGTAGAACACTTCCAGATTCCCCTCACAGCCCTCCGTGAGTCGGATCTCTTTAAACTCTGGTGAGAGGATGACATACATTAAAATCCTGTTTTATTGTTTCAGTTAAATACGTGTAATGTTATCTTTATGTAAAAAACAACAACAACAACAACAAAAAAAAACTACATTTACATTTATAAACACGTAATTACTGTCATGTTGAATTTCAGGAACTTTGGACCTCGATTTTGAAATACAAATATATTCATATTTACAGGTTTATTCTCTGTCATTACACTGTACCTGAGCACACGACTCCTACGTCCTCCTGGTGTCCACATTCACCCTCTTCACACAGCTGAAATCTGCAGTTCCACAGGGACGTCTCGTTCCCCTCACACTCCACCTCATTCAGCCATATGGACCCAGTTCCAGGACCAAACCAGGCTGGTATGTGGGTACTGAGGGCCACTCCACACTGCAGCTGTCTGCACACCACCTGCGCATCCTCAAAATCCCACGAGTCATCACACACTGTCCCCCACGAGCCGCTGTGGAGAACCTCCAGCCTTCCTGCACAGTCTCCCCCAGAACCAACCAGCCTGATGGAGCTGAGGGCGGGGTTAAAGATACCTGTGGAATGGTTCAAAATATGTACAGACCAAGTGATTTATCTTTTCTCTAATTCACAAATTATAAAAGATTAAAATTATTTTAATTTAAAAATACATTAAACATAATATTTAATTAGGCTGTATATTTAAGAGGATATTTCAGAATTATAAATATATTTATTACTGTTGTTAATATCTGCTGATTGGTAGGTGATGTGCTGCTTACCTGAGCAGGTGATGTACAGCTGTTCCCAGGAGCTGCAGTTGACAGGTTGTGCACTGCTGCAGTTTCCCAGATGAGCTTCACTCCCAGAGCAGCTGAAACCCGTTACACACATGTGTTTGTGTTCAGTGGTGGATGGAGAGGAGCGGTAGTTCAGCACGGAGCCACAGCCCAGCTGTCTGCAGATCACAGACGCCTCAGACAGACTCCACGAGTCCAGGAGAACTCTCCTCCAGTCCTGCCTGAAATAAATCTCCACCTCCCCCTGACACTCGCTCCCTCCAGACAACCGCACTCGCCCCTCATGAAACGCCACGGATGATCCTGAAGCAGAAGAACATCATTTAAATATTCTAATGAACACTGACTTTATTCACTAACGTGGTGTAGGTGATGTTAATATCTCACCATTACAGATGACTCCAGCATCGTGTTTATGAGAGCATGCAGCTCGACT
Source organism: Ameiurus melas (assembly GCA_012411365.1). Lineage (NCBI taxonomy): Eukaryota > Metazoa > Chordata > Actinopteri > Siluriformes > Ictaluridae > Ameiurus > Ameiurus melas. The sequence goes on along the minus strand of CM022766.1, from coordinate 25,335,824 downwards.
CCATGATGAGATGCCACATTGTGAAAGGTGTGTCTCCTTCCCCTGACAATCAAACACATCAGCCCAGATGTGGCCACTCCCCTCCCCAAACCAGTCCACGTCCACCACAGCCACAGCACTCCCACAATGCAGCTGTGCACAGAGAACATCTGCAGCTCTCATATCCCAGCCTACATCACAGACTGTGCCCCACTCACTGAGGTACTGAGCTCCACCGACCAGAACAGGAGTCCGGTCCGTTCAATTCAATTCAATTCAATTTTTATTTGTATAGCGCTTTTACAATAGTCATTGTCTCAAAGCAGCTTTACAGAAATAAAAAACAGGTATGAACAGTCAGAAACATCTAAAGAGAGACACAATAGGAACAGATAAACAGAGACAAACAGGTAGAAAACAAATGGAATTTATCCCAACTGAGCAAGCCACTGAGTGGCGGACGTGTGCAAAGGAAAACTCCTTAAGATGTTTTTTGAGGAAGAAACCTTGAGAGGAACCCGACTCAGAAGGGAACCCATCCTCATCTGGGTAACACAGATTGTGAATGTAACACAGATAATGTGAAAATGAGAAGTATGTATGGCCTTAGGAGCAGCCGTAGTCCCAGCAGAAGATTTGGGCTCATCCAGAGGCAGAAGGGATCTGGATCTCCAATATCTCCATAAATTCGTGTGGGGCTCGGCAAAAAGAGAGAGAGGGAGAAAAACGATTAGGATTGTGAGGTAGTGCGATATAATCTAGTCAGGGTAAGCTTGAGTAAACAAATATGTTTTAAGCCTAGATTTAAACACTGAGACTGTGTCTGAGTCCCGAACACTAATAGGAAGACTGTTCCATAACTGTGGGGCTCTATGAGCGCAGGCTCTTCCCCTGCAGTAGACTTCACTATTCTAGGTAATATCAAATAGCCTGCATCTTTTGATCTGAGTAGGCGGTGGCCAGAAGGTCGCTTAGATATTGTGGTGCGAGACCGTGTAGTGCTTTATAGGTTAATAAAAGTATTTTAAACTTAATGCGAAATTTTACCGGGAGCCAATGCAGTGTGGATAAGATCGGGGTGATATGGTCGTATCTTCTAGTTCTAGTAAGGACTCTAGCAGCTGCATTCTGGACTAACTGGAGTTTATTTATATTCTTACTGGAACATCCAGACAGTAAGGCATTACAGTAATCTAATCTAGAGGTGACGATGCATGAACCAGTATTTCTGCATCATGTAGTGACAGTATGTTTCTTATCTTAGAAATATTTCTGAGATGAAAGAACGCTATCCTAGTAATATTATCTACATGAGCATCAAATGATAGACTGGAGTCAATAATCACCCGAGGTCTTTAACTGCTGTACATGATGAAACAGAAAGACCATCCAGAGTTACTGTGTAGTCAGGAAGATTACTTCTAGCTACACGTGGGCCTAATAAAAGTATTTCTGTTTTATCAGAATTAAGTAAAAGGAAGTTAGTTAACATCCAACATCTAATGTCATTTACACAGTCCTCCACTTTACTAAGCTTCTGTCTGTCCTCTGGCTTCGCTGAAACATACAGCTGTGTATCATCAGCATAACAGTGGAAGCTAATTCCATGTTTACGAATAATTTGTCCTAGGGGTAACATATATAAGGTAAAAAGCAGTGGGCCTAAAACAGAACCCTGGGGAACTCCAAAAGTAACCTCAGTACGCATGGAGAAATCACCATTTATATCTACGAATTGATAACGATCGGTCAGATAAGACCTGAGCCAGGAGAGGACTGTTCCCTTAATACCAACAACAACATTTTCTAATCTAAAACCAGCCGCGCCCCTGTTCACCAGCCGCGCCCCTGTGTGACCTGAACAAACAGCCGAGAGCTCAGTGAAAGAGGAAAATTAACAAAGACACACCTTTAAAAGTTTGATTGACAGGTATGTGTTCTCTATTTAAACAGAAGTTAAATCATGATACTTCACCAGAACATATTAATCCCACATCGTTGTAATGGGAGCAGTGTGAGTGTTTGAGTGAAGATGATGTTGAACAGAAGGTAATCTCAGATTCATTTCCTCTACACTGAAGCTCCTCTGTCCACACACCTGACCCCCTCGGCCAAAGCAGCTGATCGCAGCGCCTCCACAGGAATCCCACAGCCCAGCGCTCGACACACAACCTCTGCATCCTGCTGGTCAAAGTCAGCATCACACACTGTGGACCAGGAACCTCCATGAAGCACCTCCACTCTCCCAGAGCACCGGTGAGGACCAGCAGTGAGTCTCGACATTCTGTGACCTGTGTTTAATTTAATTGTGTAAATATTGTTCAGATTTTCAATAAGACAGAGAACCCTTACAAACAAAACCCTACAAGAATCCTGCAGGATTTTCATTTCTCTGCATGTTTGCTGCTCTCCTGCAGGAAAGATGAAATCCTGCAGGACACATTAACAAACTTTTTGGTGGCTCACCTATGACTTATTAAATATGAGTCATTAAATTGTGTTTAATTTCTTTTTGCACAATTATACACACAATACAAACAGATCACATAGTGTAACGTTAGCTCGGTTACTAGTAAACACGGCTAATTTTATTATTCACAATTATTTTACCTTTTTTCTTCTGTTTTTGATGTGAACTGAACTCCGTCTTGGAAACTTTACAGAATGTCATCAGTCATTATGTGACATCATTTCAGTAAATGAAATCATTTCTTTGTGAAAATGCTTTTGTTGTGAAGTTATTTCCCCAGTATGTTTCCTGCAGGATACAAACACTCGCCATGTCCTGCAGAATTTCAGATTGATCCTGCACAATAGTCCTGCAGGAAGTGTGTGTTTTAAACAGACCTGCAGGACATCATTCCTGAAGGATCAGGGCTCTACGGTAACAATTTACAATCTACAGAGCACTTGTGAACTTGTGCTCCTAATTAATAATGCTCCTAATTAGTAATCTATCAACTGGCAGCTTACTGTGTTTAGATCTCAAAGTTGGATTCAGGAAGTCCGTGAAACTTTACAAAGGGGTCCATGATTTTTCTAATTTTATTGCAGTAGTGGAAATCACAACCCAGCATTATCAGTTATTATGCCTATAAATAATGTCAACTGGAATTTTATTTTATTTGAATAAAAATGGGTGTACAATGCAGAAATGTCTCCTGTCTTGTACCTCGAGTCCCCTGGGATAAGCTCCAGGGTCCCCGTGACCCTGAAAAGGAGTAAGCGGTAGAAAATGGATGAATGGACTTCTATCCATCTGTTTTCTGTAGTGTTTATGCTACACAGGGTGGGGGGAGCCTGGAGCCTATCCAAGGGGACTCGGTGTACAAGACAGGAGACACCCTGACGTATTGCCAACCCATCACAGGGCACAATCAAACATATATTCACACACTACTGACAATTTTAGAGATGCCAATCAGCGTACAACGCATTTCTTTGGACTCGAAGAAACCGGAGCACTCGGAGGAAAACCCCGAGTACGGAAGAAACTCACAGGACGGAATCGGGATTCGAACCCCAACGGTATAAAGTCAGAAGTCGAGAGCATTACATTTACAAAAGGATCAGGTTGATCATTATTATTTTTCTACTAACACTATGTATTACTTAGTACTATGTACTTTTTTTATTTCAGACACACTTATCCATGTGAACAGGCAAAACAACAAAAAACACTAAACAAACTGGCTAATATTTTCAATTTCTATTCGTTGAATGAATGAATGAATGAATGAATGAACGAATGAACGAATGAATGAATGAATGAATGAATGAATGAATAAATAAATAAATAAATAAATAAGCATTCGGCGCGGTTCCGGAAGTACAGGCGGAGCGAGAGGGAGCGGTAGCAGGGAGAAATAAAACCGCTCCCCGGGATCCCTGCACACACTCTTTATCTGCCCAAAAATACTGCGCAGCAGCCTAATCTGGAGAAATACCGGGAAAAATTTTTTGAGAAACATCTGGAGAATCATCATCTGGAGAAATCTGGTCCGTCACTCTTTCCATCAGCCGGACTGCAGCTTTCCTCCAACGCGTCTGTGTGTCTCAGGTGAGAGAAAGGCTTCGGCTGTCATCTCTTACAGAAGCGTTTCTGATGCCGGTTCCAGCAAATTCAGGGCAGCAAAATGAACGTTTCACGGCTGCAGGTGGACACCTGTGTGCATTTTAGATCCAAAACGGAAGTCAATTGAGCTTTAATTTAAGCCGCGTGCCTGTGTGTGTGTGTGTGTGGGTGTGTGTGAGTGTGTGTGTGTGTGTGTGTGTGTGTGTGTGTATGTGTGTGTGTGTGTGTGTGTGTGTGTGTGTGTGTGTGTGTGTGTGTGTGAATTGTTTATAGCTTTCTAGTAACACTCGGAAAGGTGTAATGCTGATGTGATGTGCTTTTAGATGAGTTGCAGATGATCTGTGATCTGATCAATAAATCCAATAACACTAATGACGCGTTACATTTACAATGAAAAGTGCATTAGACTGCAGACCAGCGCGCCTACTTTGGGTGCTGTCCCTTTCCCCTTTATTTTTATTATTATTATTATTTAATTGATTTAATAATTTATTAATTTAATTTAATATTATTTAATTCCAGTTAAATTTATTTAATCTAACAAAGCTCCTGGCCCGGACGGGTTTCCAATTGAATTTTTTAAATGTTTATTGGAAAATTAGCTCCATTGCTTTTGGCTATGTTCAACGAATCTTTGGAACGTGGGACTTTGCCACCAACTCTGACACAAGACACGATAGCTCTGCTCCTAAAGGAGGGTAAGGATCCATCCTCCTGTGGTTCTTACAGACCGCTGTCACTGCTTAATGCAGATGTAAAGGTGTTGGCGAAAGTAATGGCATCTCGGTTAGAGAATGTACTTCCTTATATTATATCTGAAGATCAGAACGGTTTTATAAAGGGACATCAATTGTTTTTCAATACCCGTACACTCTTTAATATAATTTATTCAAAGCATTCGGCTGTTCATCCTGAGATTGTGAGAGAAAGAAATAGTTAGTATAGATTGTAACCTTAATTTTGACAGGTCTATGTCAAAAATATACATATTCTAACTCTCTATATCTAGGTCAAAGGTCATGATCATAAAAATATATATAGGTATGTTAAATCTGGATCACATACATTCCTGACACAAACGTTACCATACATGGTACGGCCATATGTATTCCACACACGTTTCACACATTCTTTCTAACACTCTGAGGTAGGTGTAGGTCAGGGGTCGGCAACCTTTACCACTCAAAGAGCCATTTGGACCCGTTTCACACAGTAAAGAAAACACTGGGAGCCACAAAATTTGAAAATGAAATAACACTGCATATAATGTTTTTTTTGTTTTTTTTTTGCCTTTGTGCTATGTATAAACAAACTATAATGTGTTACATTTATGAAATTTATGAACGACTGCAAAGAAAATGAAATAACATTTCTGCATGCAACAAAACATTTCTCCGAAAAAAAGACGTTGGGTTGAAGGTTAAGTAAAATACTCAATGTCTATTTGAGTCCTTGTAGTAATGAAAAAAAACCCTGCCGAACTTAAATTATCCACTGGCTGTCACGTATCGTGACGTAGCTGATAAAGGACGGATGTAATCAGTTTAGAACGGAAGGTTTTATTAAGGAGAGAGAGGCAGACAAATCCAAACAGTGATCCAGAACGTAATCCACAAACAGGCGAGGGTCACAGAAAATATAGAAAATATATCAAAAATATGTATAAAATTAGCTAGTACTTGTAATCAATGTGTATAACTCACTTCTGGATGTGTTGATGAAGTGTATTCAATATGCAACCTGCATTTAAAATTACTCCTTAAAGTATAATCAAATAATGTGTATGGGTTAAGAAGCATAGTCTATATGTATAATCAATAGTTAGAAGCATAAACTCCATAGAATAATGGTTTATCAAGTAATATTCTGAGTGTAGATTGAGTTAGGAGAATTCTGTGTCTTACTAAACAGTGGGCCTAATTACTTTCTGTGGCAAATCTAAAACTATAAGATACTTCCAACAGGTCGTCTTCTAAGTGTGTAAAGTGTGAACCTGTGTTTGTTTAAACTCAGTTTCACCTCTAAATGTGTGGATTAGAGGTTTTGGGTTTTGTCTAAAGCAGACTTACTCTGTGGTAGTAAAACCAGAGCCTTGTGTTTATCTAATTGCAACTTCACTTTATGGTAGTAATTTGGACATATTCCAGAACTGGCTTTCTAAAACAGAGCCTCTTAAGATTGTAAATCAGTGACAAAAGAAAAGATAAGAATCAACAGAAAGGTACCAAGATGCGGCTATAGGATGTGTCAGGGTAAACAAACCCAGGTCTGGTAAAACTTTTAAAGAATATACAACTGGCTGCGCATGCGCCACAAAGATAAGGTATCCTATGGACATGAATAATTAGTTAAAGCAATGGAGATTGGTCAGTTCTAAAAAGAAACATTGAATGCCACACCTAGGAATTAGGTTTACTGTTTTGAGAAGTATATAAAGACATGTTTGTGTACATACAAGTTGGACTCTCTGCAGACAGTCACACTTTGTTGGTTTCCAATAAAGTTGATTATGTTTGACATCTACAAAACTCTCTGTCTTAGAAGTTTTTGACTTAGGCTAGAAAGGTTGATTTTATCCACAACAAATTGGTGACCCCGACGTGATTTGTCTAGGAGCAAAGAGGGAGACTCTCCGGCGGGGCTGACCCTGGAGAAACCGTGCAAGAGAGGCCTCTAAAAATAAGGTAAGCAGTTTTCTGCTTTTTTGGATAAATACTTTATGTGGTTTTCCTATGGGTCAGCCTGAGACGGTGTTTCTTCCCTTACAAAAGCTCCTGTAAATTATGAAGAAAATTTAGAAAAGAGAGTTTTTTAGATCTCAAAAGATATGTGTGTGTGTCTGTTGTAGTGTTTTGTCTTGAGCAGTGTGTCTGCAAGCCTGTATTGTCTATGTGTGAAATGGAGTCAGATAGAATACAGAGGATTAAGGAATTGACACTCAAGGCCTAACAGTGTTTCACAGAATGTTGGCGGATTTGCTGCACTAGTAAAAGGATCCGAAACAGCGCCGCATTACTCACCCTGTGCACTGTGCCGAGAGGGTTAGATGTGTGTTATGTGTTGTGAAGCTTCTTATAGTAATCCTGCAGTTGATGTGACGTTCTAGGGAGAACGAAGTGACAAGTTCATAAGTGAGGTGAACTGTGTAAAAGTTCTAGGGAGAACTTAGAGATAAGACGTTCATAAGTGAGGTGAACGCATTGGGCCCAATAACCCCAGGTGGGGTCACGCAAGAGGCGTGTTGAAGTGGTAAACGGGTGTTTGTCTGGTTTGTCAATGTTTATATGTTCTGGGGTGTTAGTCCTGTACTGTTTTTATGTTACATGTGCTGAATGCTGTTTATATTTGCTATGCTTTGTATCTACGCTGAATGTTGTCTGTCTCTGCTATATGTTCACTATATCTGCTGAATGTTGGGTATGAGTGCTGAATGCTGTTATAACAGGTGGATGGATGCTTGAGAGTTCTATAAGTGCTGAATGTTGATTTAAGCAATTTTTGTTTTTCCTTTTTTTCTTTTATGGAGTCGACTCTTGTTTTTTATTTTCATTTAATTTACTTCATTATTATTTTATTGAGTGATTGATCCTAGTTTGGAGGTTGTACAGTGTTTGTCTTCTTTTCTTGAGTGAGTTTCTGGCTGGCTGGCCACGTGACTCTGATCCATCCACGACTCTCCGTGGGCGCGTCTGTATCAGTTGACACTGAACCGTGGTATCGTAAAACTCCACATTGATCCGAACAGGAGAACGCTCCAATTCTGATGAGTCAGCATGTCTGATGTCCTCATTTTTGAGTGACGTTCTCCTGTGGTAAGGATTGTGGTGTCGTGGGGTTCGGTGCTGTGGCGGTGTATGATTGTTGGACTCTCCCCGGTGAGTGAGTGCTGGAAAGGAGTTGAGGGTGTCCTTGCCAAGCGAGATTCCACCTGAGTGAGGGACAATTTTCCGGGAACCTTACATTAGGAAGATATCACTCTGTTATTACTAGAATAAAGTGTGTATATGAGCTCCATAAAATAAGGAGATGTGTACTTGATGAGCTCTGAAAACTAGTTTCGGAGACAAGTGTGAATGTTTAATTGATCAGTGTATGAATATGAGCTCCATACATAAGGAGACATGTATGTTTGATAAGCTCTGAAAATTAGTTTTAGAGACAAGTGTGTGTGGAAGCCTCAGTGTGCATGTGTGTGTGCTCCTATCTGCGTGCGGACTGTGTGTGTGCGTGCATGTGTGTGTGTGTGTGTGATCCTCAAAGTGAGAAGGGTAACACAGACTTCTGCTTTGAAGGTTTGTTCTGGTTCTGGGGACTGTATCATTTGTACCGTTTGCAGTGATAACATAATTACTCTGAATAATAAAAAGGAATCTTGGAGCAGCCAGGAACTTGGCACTGTAAATACTTTGGACATCCTCCTGATTGCCCGTTGTGTAAATCATTGTGGACCTCTAGGCCTGTAATAGATAAAAAATATTACTAGAAATAGGAGGTGTAGGCATTTTAGGTCATTCACCCTCTTGTAGGCTGTGTGTTCCAGCTGGGGAAACACAACCTTTATTGGAAAATGCATGATCTGCTGTGATTTCGTTAACTGAGTTTGGTTATTACATATTTTGCCTACACTCACATTTTGTTACCTAGACTGAGTGGTACATATTTAATTCACTCTTTATTTGTACCGAGAGCAAGATATTTTTTTTTTTGTTTGGCTTTTAGGACAAGTGTTACATATGATTTACTCTTGTACCTTTGGTAGCGGAACATTTATGTATACTACATACTTTTGTAGTGTTAGTATTTAAGTTACGTTATAAATCTTTAGTAGCCTTTGTCCTGTTACGCACTTTCCAACAAGTAAAAAAAAAATAAAATAATAATAAAAAAAAAAGGGGGATCAATAATCTAGGCTTAAACACAGTTTGAAATAAGGAAAAATGGCACCTACCCATGTAGAGCAAAAGTTATCCACCCCTGTAGAAGTATTGGGGTCTAAGTACCCTCTGTGCAAGGAGTACATTGCCAGAATCTCAGAAAAAAAATGGCACAAAAGAACCAAATTGTTGACAACAAAGTGGCCCAGAGAAGGAACATTTGCCGTGGCACCGTGTGGAGAAATGGAAACATTGATAAAAAAATTATAAGGTAAATGACAAGAGTAGGCAGAGAGAACGAAAGCGCATAAAAGAGCAAGAGGTCCTGAGACTGTTCAAAAAAGAAGGAGAAGACTTGTGGAAAAGCATAAAACTAAGGAAAGAACAGCACAAGTTGGGGAGAGAAACGGGGGAGGAATTTAGGCCTCCTCCGTATTCACCGTTTAGATCATCAAATCCGTTTGCACCCTGTGATGTAGATGCGCCCCATAACCCTTTTTTGAAACCAGGAGGTCTGTACCCAATGATAACAGGGACAGTACAGGTAACTGGGGATGTAGAGATGGTGGAGAAAGATAAAGTATGGCTGGGAACAGAAGAAGAAACTCAGAAGGTGAAAGACAGGGCAAGGTAAGCAAGAAGAAATATATGGATGCATATTCACAGATAGATATAGCCTCTGGAGAGCCAATAGGAAGAGTATTGGATAGTGAGAAGAGACTATCTAAAAAGGTTGTGGTAGTTTAACAAAAAGGGATATATGTGAAAGTATAGAGGAATCAGATTGCACTGGGGAGGATGAAACAGATTTAGAGGAGGTGAGAGAGGAAGCCAAACTAGATAAGGCAGAAGGAGGAATAGAATATATACGAAGATCAGATGGAATAATGAAGGGATCCTCATTAAAACCTTGTAAAGTTCAAGATGTAGAACATAGACGAGTTGTAGGGGGAAGCTTGTATTTTGAAAATATTGAGGACGAAACTACTCCATCTGGGACACTGCTTAGACCAAGTGATATAACTCCCCTTACGCCCTGGTCACGAGGAGAGAGGGGGAGACTTAGAGCTCGAAATCAGTCAGACCCAAATAAAATGGCGGGGGTATTTCCTCTTTGATTAAGGGAGCACAGGCTCATTATGTGCCCTGGGCCACACAGGATCTTGATGGCCTAATCTCTCGCCTTCCTGATATCCACGAGGGGGCGGGAAAGTGGATTACGGTGTTTGAAGAAGAAACGATGGGCAGACTGCTTGCTGTAGGAGATATAAAGGCACTTCTGGCTAAAGTTCTTGGGGGAGGAAAGATGTCTGAAATTCTGGTAGCAGCACACATGAGAGGGGCTGTAGATACCACCCAGGCTGATGGGGTTTCCTTTGATCACCACCGCCCCAATGTGTGGCAGTCACTAAGAACTGAGTATCCCCTCACAAGTGAATCCCAAGTTTTTAAAAAGGGGAAACAGCTGGGAGAAGCTGAGAACCCAATTACTTACATTCATCGTCAGCTAAAAAGATGGAAGCAAGAGACAGAGAAGCGATCCTGAACGAGAGCCCGTGTGATAACCCCATGGTTCAGAGAGGCAGTGCTAGATGCTATGCCACCACCTGTAAAAAACAGGCTTGAAGATGTAGTCGGCCTCTGCTCCAAATCACACAAGGAGTTCTGCGACTATGTGGCTCATGCTATCGGACAATACAGAAAAAAGTGAGCAAAAATTGAAATCCCAGGAGAGGGAATTGCAACGAAAACTGGCACTATTACAGCTTAATGAACTGACGATAAAGAACAAGAAAAAATCTGCAGTACTGGACAAGGAGGAGACAGGACCATCAGCTGTGATGGCTCCCATGAACACATCTCCACAACCTGCTATTCAGTCAAACCCTCATGCAGCTCCATACGCACCTCAGCAGCAACCTGCACCTGTCATTAATGTTTACCAGCATCCGAACAATATGAACTGGCAAAGAAGGCCACCTCCAAGAGGACAAAGAGGAAGGGGCAGAGCTACGGCCGGTCCTCCTGGAGTATGCTGGGGATGTGGCCAAAGTGGTCATGCAAGAAGTCATTGCCCCACCAATCCATGGCCTCAGCCTTCCGGGGGTAGAGGGGAGGAGAGTCAGATTCAGACCACTCGAGAACCTCACTATGGCCCAATTAATCCATGGGGAGGGCCAAATCCAGGTTACTAGAGGTGCCCAGAGAATCCTATTGGGGAGGGTCAGCTTCCTCTTATAACAACTAATGCTGATCAAGAACCTATGCTGCAGGTTAATGTTGAGGGCAGAATTACACCCATGATGATAGACACCGGAGCTACTTACACATGTGTAAGTCCAAATTATGCCTCTCACCTCCCCATGTCTGGCAGATTTGCTAAGACTGTAGGATTCTCGGGACACACTCAGCTAATCCCAATGACCGCTCCAGTTTGTCTACAAACAAAAAACACTAAGGTAAAAATACCAATTTTAGTATCAGATCACACACCTGTTAACCTATTAGGCAGGGATGCACTTTGCAAATTAAATCTCCAAATTAAGTGCTCCCCGGATGGAGTATACATAGACAGTAAGGAATCAAAACACAAATGTTTTTTCAGAATCTAAAGCAAATGTATATTGGTTGGGGAAATTGGATGAGGATGTAGAAAAAGTCTTGGTAAGTGGGGTAGTATATTGAGGTTCAGATCCCTGAGGCTAGAAAACCAGAAATCGCGTTTCATTGCACTATGATGTATGATACAATCTGTGATCTGGACTTGGAGCAACAATGGTTAAGCAGAACAAAAGAATACAAAGTTCCTTTGATGTCACAATACATCATAATAGGGCCACAGGGGGCGGCTATGCAAATTGATGAATGTGAATTCACTAAAAATTGGTTTCAGGTTCCAAATTCAGTACCACATGTGACACTTTATGTAAATAATGGGTGGGAATCGAAGGATTTGGGGCCAATGATGAAGGAGGCACAAGCAGCGGAATGGGAGAGTACAGAGAATCTTTTGATTTATCAATCTGCGAACAAGGCATTCCTTAAAATTCTCTGTGCTACTGTAATGGTAGGAACTCCGCAAGAGGTAGTAACTGGTGATAATCCGCTAATACAGATGTCAGAATCTCAGATGGTACACTCTGCATCAGCGGAGTTGCTAAAAGACATGGAATGGCAGGTTCCAACTGAACTGTGGTCTCAGCATGATACAGATGTTGGCCTAGTGAAATCAGCCAGTCCAGTTAAAATAGAGTTAAAATCAGGAGCACGCTGGCCAAGAAAAGCTCAATATCCCTTGCGCCCTGAAGCAGAACAGGGTATTAAAAACACCATCGAAGGCTTAATTCAGGCAGGAGTATTAATTGAAACATTTGACTATTGTAACACCCCAATTCTACCCATAGCTAAATCAGATAAGTCAAAATGGCGGCTAGTACATGATTTGAGAGCAGTCAATGAAGTAGTACAAGACTGGCCAGCTGAGGTTCCTAATCCACACACTCTACTGACAAATGTTCCTCCTGATGCTAAGTATTTTACAGTAATTGATCTCTGTTCAGCTTTCTTCAGTGTTCCACTGGCCGAGGAAAGTAGGCACTTGTTTGCCTTCACGTATGCTGGTAAGCAGTATTTCCCCTTGGGATCAATAAATTATCTATTTACTTTCATCACAAACAGTAACATTTTCCCTCCACAAGATGGGAGTAAAGCACTTCCTAAATGAGATTTCTTTTCAGTGAAATGTGTTTTTCACTTAACTGACCTGCTGGGGGCGCTGTGAGGATTTTCATCTTCTCCTTCTTATTATTATGTAAAACTGATAACATTACAGTGGCACAAATATGAGTAATTATAGAGCCGATTAATTTTTTTAAACAAACAAATTTATATGTAATCCTTGATATATAAAGCCACAAATAATACAAACAGTGTTAATAGTGATAATAGTGTTTAGCTGAGTGTGTATAAAATAGATAAATATAACACGAAATAAATAAATAGTACTCTGAAATCAGTACATGTGTGTATTTAGAATGTTTATAGCTTTTTGGGGGAAAAAAACTATTCTTGAGTCTATTAGTCCTTGTTCTGATGCACCTGTAACATCTCCCTGAGGGCAACAGATTAAACAGATCAGAGCCAGGGTGAGAGCTGTCCTTGATGGTTTTTCCTCTGCTGAGGCAATGGGAGGTGTAAATATCTGTAACCGTGCTATCCTCTAAATATGAGCTAACACTGTGCTAGGTTCGTAAGGAGCCATGTGGTTTAAACTGAACCCATACAAGGAAGGATGATGCCAGATAAGTTGTAACAATATAAACTTTACTTAGTTCTTTCCAAACAACATTTGAAACAATTATATACAGACAAAGGAACATAAAAAATGGGCCCTTTAAAGTAATTGAGTCTTTTGATCCCCACCCCTTTTGGGGTCGGTAAAGTCTAAATTTGTGATCACGTTTTGGATTAATCAATCTATTGTCAACATGTGTCACCTGTTCTGTGACAGTTTCCCTGTTTAAGAGAAAGGTTGGCACTTTTGGGTGGAAAATGTGTACCAGCTCAGGCAGCCAATACTGTCCTACCACCAGGGAGGTATACTCACGGAGTTGGTCGACGTCTCTTCAAGATCACACTGGGAGGCTCGCCATCAATAGAAAGGGATCTTCCAAGTAGTTCTCACTCTGTCCATATAAGACTTGAGGTAGTTCTTGGGACCTGACCCGTTTTATTTTTGCAAACAGGTTTTCATCTTTTTAGAATGATATTCCATGTATCTATATGTTGTACAACAATCATACTAAAGCATAACAATCATGTAACATTAAGCATCACATACTTCATAATACTCAATAATCACATGTTTAGGCCTATTTATCACACTTCAGTTCAAACTTCAAATCTCAATTCAATATCTAGATATATCTACAGTAATCAGCATATAACATGTATTATCTTATATTATTTTCAATAATAGATGATAAATCACCAGAATTGTATCAGACTACTCTTCTCCTGTATTAGGGAATGTAGGCAGTGTAGGCTCTACTTGAGTTAAGTTACAACACATTCTGTAGTTGAAATGCTAATACTCTAATTAGAGTACCCTTAACATAACAAAATGTTTACTCACAGCAGAATTTAAACATTAAGGTTTCACAATTCTACACACAACATTAAGGTAAAATCATCATAGGAAACCATATAGTATATTTTATTATTATTTTGTTTTTATTTCCCTCCAATAGGAATGCTATATAATTCACTTAGATATCCCCTAAAACACAGAAATGAGCAAGGGGGTGCTGTGCTCAGGTCACTTAAATATCAGCTTACTATTTCAGTTGTTATTTGAGATGAAACCCTTGTATCACGGTCAGTAATTGATTTCCACAGCGCGAGCCGTGAACATCCCATAACTCAATACACACAGGTAGCAGCATTAGCATCATGCAGTTTACTAGCTTACAGAGACAATACAGATGCAAACGGGGATTTCTCCAAACATCCCAGTTGCTCCTCCTTATCCTGTCTTCTGTAGTGGTTCTTTAACTTGCTAATTCGCTCACTTTTATCACTTAATTCACTTTAATTCTATAATTTTCCTCCGGTGGCCAAAATCATGTGCGTCTCCTATTTTCTCACACACGCACGCGCTCTCCACAGGATCACAAAATGGCGTCGTGACCAGTTAATCATGTTCAGCTGGGGGCGGGGCTGTCGCTCCTGATCGCTGATTTTCTTAAAGGGACATTACGCTATTTTAATACAAGTTATTTGAACCCTGAATTGTCACTGAGTTACATAGCGACCCCTCTTGACTTCGAATTAAAGTTCGAGTGGAAGACTTAACTCACCCAAGGGCAGTGTAACCTATGATGATCTTTAATACGTAGGTGAGTCTCCTGTAAAAATACTATATCAGAGTTTAAATGTTTCAAATGTGTAAAAAGCTTAGATCTCTTGACAGGATTACCCATACCTCTGATGTTCCAACTAATAAATCTTAGAGGTGTGCTTGTCCCAGCTGTGCTGGGATCCATATTACCACTAACCAGTTAAATAAAGTAAACCACGGATACAAATAGCCAATTAGAGTGACACAAGACACCTGATCGAGGTCATTAAATCATAACGTGTGTGCGGGAAACGTGTAAAGGAAACGTGCTTAACTCTTACAGCTCACTTAAACTGCACATTAAATTGAAAGTGTATTTAGAGTCAAAAGATACATTTCTGCGTGACATACTGCAGTTATATTAAACAGCCAGACAGTGGCGCCGTACTGAACACTGCTCCTCACTCGAGCCGATATCACGAAAGCTCAAGAATCCTGCATAACACGCCTCTATTTTACTGAAACTCCGCCCCTCTTAACGTCTGAATAGATCTTCCGTCTGTAGCTACATCTAACATCTTTACATGATTATCAAATCCTCACTACTCTACACTCTTAAGTCTACTCTGAATACGACTCATTAAAGATTCTGTGTAGAACTTTACAACTCAGGGGTTCCTTTTCAGAAGGAAGATAACCAAAGGAACCTTCTTTCTAAGATTTTTTTCCCTAGAAAAATTGCAAAATCTGAATATCGCGTAGTTTCCTTCATGTTGCGTTCATTTCTCCACTGCAAAATCTTGGAGCAGCTGAATTATTGTGCTCTTTATCAGTGCTGGGATTTGAGAACCTTGAGAACCCCAATAAATGTGTGTAACATTCAGTGAATCCTCGGGTCAGAATCTCATTCAGCACTGCTGATGGAGTGGGCGAGTGTAGATTGGAATCTGATCAACCTGCAGCATCTGAATTCCAGTGTTTTGTTGTTGTTGTTTTTACTCGAACCTGATTAAACTCATTATCTGGATGATGTCTGTCCAAAAGAAGTCCTTTATTCGTGCCCGAGGGAACAAATCAATGACAGAGGAGGGAAAATGAGGGCGTTATTATTATTGTTCTCTGAACACCAGGCTACCAAGTTCAGGACCTCCTCTCTGTAGGCTACCTCATCTCCCTTTGAGATGAGATCGACCACCGTGGTGTCGTCAGCAAACGTGACGATAAGGTTGGTGGGGACGGGTGCGTGGTCCAGCGCCAGTTTGTGAATGGAGGGCGGAGTCGGAGATGGTGAGTATGAGGAACGCCCACCTGTGGGGTATTCAATTAATGAATGTGTTTGTAAATGACACTGCTGAAAAGAGGAGAAAAGTGAGTAACAATAACCTAGGACACTGATTTGGGAATAGAGTTGCGAGATTTTGGAGTTGTATTCTTAAGTTTGGATACTTGTCTGAATTTGTTCCCTTTCCAACACTAGAGATCTGATTTAGTAAAATAAAATATATCGCTTTGCTTATTTGTAAGTCGCTTTGGATAAAAGCGTCTGCTAAGTGAATAAATGTAAATTTAACACGTTTCCTGACGCAGCTTCTCGTACAGCACGTAGTTTATTTTGTGTTTAGTTAAAAAAAAAGTAAGAAAAAACACTTGTTTTTAAACAACTGTTTTTAAATGAAAAAGTAAAATCAGTAATAACTAAAACACATCTTTATATTTATAATAAAGAATAAATGTATTTTCTAAAATATTCATGTTTCTTTGTTGTGCTCCAATATAGTAATTGTCTGTAATTAAAAAAGAAAAGAAATAAGAATTCTTACCATTTCACTTCCAATTAGATATTGTTTTTAAGAACACACATTTAGTCTGGGTTTCAGGATTATAAACATTAATAATTTAAATAAATAATTATTTACTTTTAGTAAAAACATTTATATTTTCCCTCCACAAGATGGCAGTAAAGCACTTCAACACTGAGATTTCTGATTAGTGAAATGTGTTTTTTTTCTTAACTGGCCTGCTGAGGGCGCTGTGAGGAATGTTGTTATTATTATTATTAATATTAATATTATTCTGTAAAGCTGTGGAACAAATGGGAGTAATTATAGAATGGATAAAATGTTTTTTTAAACAATTTTTTATATATATAACCCATAATATATAAATCCACAAATAATAATAGAAACCCAGTGTTAATAGTGATAATAGAGTTTATCTGAGTGTGTAGAAGTCATTTGTAAGTGGATTTGGATAAAAGCATCTGCTAAATAAATAAATGTAAATGTAGTTTTTACTGCCTGAGATGTTCTATAAGGACATTGAGCACAGATTCATCACTACAAGAGCCACTCACTCAACTCAAACACAGATCATCACATTATACTAAACATCATCAAAGCACTTTTATTTCATTGAATGTATAAAAATAGATGATTGTTACACAATATGAAAAAGAAGAAACAAAACTGTGTAGAATGTAAAATATTGACTTGTTCTCATTGTGGAAAGATAAAAAGTCACAGTTGCTTGTATATTGTTTATTAAGATGTAACTGGCCATCAATCATTTAAAAAGTGAGAATATTGAATTAAACCTGAGATTCTAAACAAAATCCTGAGAATAAGGAAACAAACCTGAGAATTTAACATCAAAATATATATTTATGATACTTACATATACTATATTTGGCTTTCAACACAGCCAGCTACCTCATAAACATTACAACAAAACATGCAATATAGCAAGCTCTCTAATGATCATGTCATAGTATGAATATTTCATAAAGGAATTCTCGAATCCATTTCAATTCTATGTTTTAGAGTTAAAAGCACAGCATTGAACATAAAGATAAATGTGTTTAAAAATGAATAAACAAGTATTGATTTAAGGAATCAAAATCTTTTTGTTCTTTTGGCAAGTGGCTTATAGTTACTAACACATTTGTAAAAACACTGAAGAATAGGTTGATAAATGTAAAAGATTAAGATGAATATTATAGCAGTTTAGATGAAAGAATAGGTGAGATAAATGAGGTGTGGTGTGTCAGTGGTGAGATTTAAGCTGACTTATAGCATTAAAAGTGTTGTAAAAGAAAAGCTGGAGACACTGCATTAAGTCATATGAAAGGTGATTTAACTCTCCTACTCTATTTGCTAATAACTAGGGAAATGAA
Organism: Ameiurus melas; assembly: GCA_012411365.1. Lineage (NCBI taxonomy): Eukaryota > Metazoa > Chordata > Actinopteri > Siluriformes > Ictaluridae > Ameiurus > Ameiurus melas. Next base: position 25,317,885 of record CM022766.1, on the reverse strand, counting down.
CACAGTTCAGAAAACAGGACATTTTTGGAAGTAGAATCAAATCATTTTTTGTGTTTATAAAAGTTGAAATGTAATTTCCTGAGAAAAAGGCCTTTGGTGGCGTGTCTCAGTCACATGGTCCCCTGTCTTTCTGAGGTTTCTCCTCCACGTCCGTCATATTCTGTCAAATAAATACATTTACCTCTTTAATATATCCTTTGTATTGTATTCATTGTTATGTAAAGCTTCAAAACACAGTAAATGATGCACTCTGTAGGAATGTCTTTAATATTCTAGCAATAAAAAAGTGAAAAAAGGACATTGATCAATTCAGCTTTCTTTATATTAACACAGGCCATGTGTATAAGATGTGGAAGTAAATGAGACATAAATATGGGTCTTATCTAAACTGTTGAATAAATATGGCTGCACTTGTTAAATGACAGAACGGAGATTACAAAACAGAAAGCTGATATTTATATTATATCTCATATAGAATATAGTCACGCTTTAACTTTGCTGCCTTTGCACTCAGTACATTACCAGAAGAAACATCTCACTCACTTTCTGTCTCTCCTCCATCCTGTTCCTCAGTGATGACATCATCATAATCTTCTGGACTGTCTACTGAAGAAATAAATGAATCAGTAATAAAGCACTATTTGTGTTGCTGTTATAGTAAAATACTGAGTTACAGGGTGGTGTGATGAAGCTGAGTTACTGCTACCACCCTAACGTTGATCATTTAACTATAACAGCATGTCCCCAAGTGTTTTATTCCTCTTACACCTTGGGAATCTCACAACTATTGCAGTGTTTCTTTTAGTAAAGGATTAGATGTCGTAGTTTTATCCATTTATAGTTACAGACGATGTTGTAGAGCTTTGGAAAAACAAGTTCCTTTTTCTCACTTATGTCATAGCAGCTATAAACAGTGGTTCCCTCAGCAGCTTTTCTTTTTGTGTCTATTTCCAGAAAGAAACTGACCTGTGATGATGTTTGTGTTCGTTTCCGTGGGAACTGCATCATCATAGTTCTTCGGACCCGTACCAAGTAGAGGGTAGTGTAGTAATGTTGAGAGCTACTGTACATTAATCTATATTTACTCAACATTACTACACTACCCCTACTTGGTAATTCAGACCCGTAACCTCATATTGTTAGCAATTCCTCCTGCAGCTCAGCCTGTCCACAAGGATTGTGAGAGGGTACACTCAGAAAGGTTAGGTTTAGGCAATACATGTGGGCTCCACTTTTGTTTGAGAGGTGGTGAAGATAAAGACGTGTCGTTGAGTGTAGTAATATAGATATCCGCAGGAATGGCCTGCTTGAGGCTGAGTGAATGAAAATCAGTATGCTAAAAAAAAATTATTAGCAGTAATCAACACACCCAAATGCATCCTATAAGAGATTAATCAGATTCTTAGACAACATAAACTCAATACAACATAGTCTCAATACTAAGCTCAATACTAGAACAATCAGATTCTTAGACAACATAAACTCAATACTATAACACGAATCTGCACAAAATTACACGGGCACACAACTATCTGTGATAGCCATGGACATGAGTTGGTAAGTAGAAGGCTGTGGATGTAGAACAATTTTAAGGTGCTGGGTGAGGGCATGACACTTCTAACTGCCTGTTTTAAACCTGCCTAATTTGAAGGGGTGAGAGAATGATCTGTCATACTCATTCAGTGTTCTGACGATGTCCTCCAAGACCTAGTAGCATATACTTGGCGGTCTGAAAAATTAACTAATTTCTGACAGGGTTTGAATGTTTTCAGATAGAGTGTATATATTTATAAGCAAAATGCTCAAAGTACAGGTCTAATACACGACTCCCAGACTATTGTGGATGTTTTAAAACTTGTTGTATGTAAAAGTTTGTTCAATGTAATCTGACATATAATTCCGCAGCCTGTGGTGAAAGAAATATGGAAACACGTGCCATGCAAGAAGTCAGACAATGAACTCAATAGTCATATCTGTACTTCTGATACTTTCTGGTGGAACACATCATGGCTCCCTATGATGTACATTCTGGATTCTTTTACTGTATATATTTCGTTGACATCAATCCCCATAGAACATATTTTTAACATGAATCCACCAAAAGGAGTGTTCAAGTTCATTTGAAAAATCATCACCATTACAAGTGCAGTAAATTACAAGATCATTGAGTATCACAATCCACTGCTCAAAACCGTTTCATCTACTTGGTTTCATATGCTCGTATCCATCATTGCAAATATTGTAAAATTTAATTTCAAATACTCCTGTCTGTCTTGCCTCTATATCATACCTTCTGAATTTGCATGCGAGTGTTTATTTTAAAATGGAGCCTCAATGCCTATGGAAATGGTCATCAATTTCTTCTGAAGACATCTGTGGAAGAAATAGCCTTAACATGAGCTTCATTTCTTAATTGACTGTGAACTTAATCATAGATATAATCTAAACAGATGATGTGCTTTTTATTTTCCCTTACTCCTGCACTGCCTGATCTTGGAAGATTTAACATGTTTGACTTGCTTTTCAACTAGGGTGCTGGTGGGAGTGCATGGTGGAGTCCATATACCTACATTCATACATTATGTTAGATGCCACACTCTCCTAGGTTGAAGATACTTCACAAATAATAATAAGCTGAATAAAAAACCTGAATATGAAAATGAATCAAGACAGATCCAAATAAACAAAAACATAAGTTCCAATGAAAGATAAAGCTACCGTTCTCTTCCTCTAACTTGTTCAGTACTTGTAATACAGATTAAATTTGTGTGGGCAGATGATGTAAACTATGGATCTGGTCCAATGTTATTTGGGAACAAAGAGCAAGCTGAATTTTCTCAACACAAACTTTTGTGTAGTTTGTTATCAGACTGTCTAGATGTAGATTCACATCTGTTGAATGAAGATTTCCTCTCCCGTGCTGTAATGATGGCTGGAAACTAGGACCTAATGGCACATACTGTAGAAAGGCCATATAGAACTTAGAGAAATCTCATTTAGCGCTTTGGGAATGAAGTCACAGTTGCCTTTTATTCTAATCACAACCAGACAGTTATATTGTTTCTGAGTTTAGTCTTTGTTTAGAATTTTTGATGCTGAAGAAGCAAAAATCTAAGGAACACTACTTAACATTCAGACTAATGATTTGCAATGTCGAACACAATGTTTGAAAAAAGTCATGGATAACAAGGTTGAAAAGGTAGAAAGGGCTCTATGAATTGGTTAATGGCTCTCTCATTCTATACATCACTATTAAAGTAGTTCTTAAACAGATACATAGCAGACAAATATACATATAGACAGTTTTATTTTGACCTGCATACCAACTTATCTTCACCTATCATCATTACCTGTTAACGAAATCTGTCACCATATTAAAAAACAGTTTAAGTCACTAACCAAAATAAGTATACAAACTGACGCTATGAAAAAGAACAAAAACAATGAACCCTTCTTAAAGAAATCCCCAAATTCTCTGACCAAGTATATGACGCTGTACCATCTCTGTCTATTAAATAAATGCCAGTCCTTCAGGTTGAAAAAGAAGGATCAAAATATTCTGCAGTAGTTTGGCATTGTGACTCAAAAAGTTGTTTTCATTTGACATCTGTCTACTGTCCCCAAATGCTGTACAATACTGATAATGCTCTTACACTTAAGAGGGCTGAACGGCAGCCTTGTTAAATAATATTATCATGTTTTTTCATTATAATATCTTATATTTGATCAAATATATTCTTATATATCTCAAATTACTTTCTGCCTTTTCTTATATGTTGACATGGTAGAAGACGTGTCAATGGGCAATGCTGTTGTGAAGATGACCCTGCACAAGGACGTGTCTTTGCATCTGTAAGTGATCTACTCACCTTAATCCCTTCACACGGTATTCATGAGGTGCCGTAGTTCTGCTACTCTATGGTTCATGCTGAACTTTGAACAAATGGTTTGACTTAATATCAGCCATTGAGTAGTGTACACTTCATTTCTTCCTAATTTGTTATTAACTTTTATTTGCATACCTAAAGGAATAAAGTTATTTCCCAGATTCAGATGCTCCTAAACAGTTGTTTATAAAGTATGTAGTTTGTAAGTGTCGACCAAGTCTTACTATCTTTCTAATATGATGCATTTAATATGGAAAAATATATTTTCATTGAAATATTTCAAGAGATTTTTTTTACACTAGTTTACACTAAATGTCTAATATTCTGTTGTGTTGGAAATTTGCCTTAACTGTTAAAATATTTTGAAACCTTTAAAAATAATTCAGCGTACTTCTATAACTTTGGCTTATAGTGTATATGACGCACACTGTCATAAATACATAACAGAGGAATAAAAGTAAAAATTTTGACTCAGATCAGGTTGGGTAAGACATACTGGTGATCTGATCTATATTATATATATATCCTCTCTGAGGATCATGTCGGTATGTTCCCAAGTCAAAGTACTGTAGAACTCCTAAGCATTGGGTCACCTCATCATACTCTTTCCATACCATCGTGCTCTTTGCCTACAACAAAGCAATTCACATTCTATGTCAAAACATATTTGACAGTTGGGGTCTAACTCTACAATCACCAGATACCAAACCTATGACAGTTTTGTCTTGTTGCCATCACAAAATAAAATGCTTAAGAACTTAAAGTACTGTATTCACGCGTGTGAACATTTGTCACTCTACATTAATGGTGGGGATCTAAAGACTAGGAACAGAAATGTACTCAGTGTCTCCACTGATTTATTTCGTATAGAAGTACAACCATTTTTAAAAATTATTTTTTACCATTATGGACGATACACCCGTTTCTTTTAAAACACCATTTTTAAATGCTTTTCTACATCCTAAATAAACCCCTCGCCTTAAGACAAGCGTTCTTTGGAGTTTTTTGACACCCTGCTCAGGGTTAAAGATCAACGTCTTTACTATATCTTCATGAATAAATTACCAAACTAACATCTTGGGTTTTTTTTCTTGGAGCAGAAGTCAGGTTCTCTCTCATTTCAACAGGTCCTGTTGGTGAATACACAGCATTCATCTAGGGGTATTAGGATTTCTCGGAGCAGATATTGTAACAGATAGTTGCAGAGTTTCTTCTGTGTGTTAACTACAGCTTCTTAACCATTATTTTAGCACTGACACTCACGGCTCTCTCCTTAATTCGTTAACATAAAAGACCTTTGTAAGCGTCCTGGTCATCAAAGTCCCAGAAATCACACGTCTCTCTCTCTCACACAGACAGATAACTGCAATGAAAGATCACACATTCAAGATCAAACAGTGTTACAGAGGTCATGAATTTACCGACTTGACTGTCAGCCAGTGGGGACATGGGATGTCAAAGCACACAAAATCGTATGTATTTAGCGGCCAGTTCTGTATAAGTATCCTCGTTGTAAACCATTTTCCAAAATCTTGTTTATAGTTGAAACAAACTGCACCGATTCTTTTTAAACAGCACTTTTAAACGCTTTTACCTCCTAAAGGTTTATGGTTTTAGAATGTATGTAAAAACATTTTTTTACATTTCTTTGGCCATATCGATGGTTTATCTGTTTCAGGGGTTTTATTTCCAGTAAATGTTTATTCAAAGTCACGCCGTTCTCCCAAACATATAATAAACAGTTGTTTTCATTTATTTCAAGCAAACAATCTGCTCTTATATACTCCCATTCAACCATCATGCTTTTTATAACAATATGTTAACACATACAAAATAACCCACACAGTAACTAAAACACATGTCCGTATTAAACATTGATATTCTTTTCAGACAATCCCCACAAAAGTAATTTCGAAAAACACTCTCTTATACCACAAAAAGGTATACATTTGTGTGTGATTATCAGGGGAAACTATCGTTTCTAAAGAAGTATCATTAACTATAAACACATTTGTTGTGGGAGATCCCACAGTACACAAAACACACACCCCAAGGAGGAGGCTACTACAACCTGTACATACAGGGGCCAAAATGACCCGCTCATACAAATGGATAGGGGTTACCCACCCAACCCACCCAACCACCAGTCAAAAAAAAAACACTCAACAAAAAAAACTTGGCGCATCATAAATTAACCAGGCCTAGAGAGAAACGTCAGGTCCGAGAAGACGTGATTGACATCTACTTCTTCCACCGTGATTGACAGTTGACAGAAAGTACTGGCCATGTTGAGCACCTTGTGTGTTTAAGAGAGAGAGAGAGAGGAGTGTCTGAATACACGTATGTGTGGGCGGGTTTTAGCGGTGAGAGGTTGGGTTTCCGTTTCAACTTCATACGGCTGTTCCACATCGAATGGAATACATCTCTGGAAAATACTTAGCTCCTAGTTTAAAAATTACGGAATTCTCTGCACGCCACACTTTAACATTTTCTTTCCTCGTAAGTAGGCTTTGTGTACGTCGCTATTCTTTTAAACTGCTCTTTTTCACCATTTTTACCGCCTAAAGTTTTATGTGTTTTTAAAGCCTGGGTAATACGTGATTCTTTAAACAGATCTTTTAATACTTTTTCCTCGTAAGGATCTTTGTTGTAGTGGTCATGTAATACAATCCTTTTAATCAGATTATTTTTTAAACTTTGCTTTAACTCCTAAACTTTTTATCTAAGATGTGGCTTAAAACCTAATCAACATTTGTTTTCATCATTTCTAAAATAAATATTCTACTCCTATATGTACACATTCAAACATCATACTTTTCTAACCATTGTGTTCACAACAAACGAAATAACCAGCCACACAGTTGTGCCAAATATAAGCACATCCCCATATAAAAACATTTTTTCTTTCTATACGTATTCATCCCCAAAAAACCTCGTAAACCATAAAACCCCTTTTGCTGGAGGGGGACTATTCCCCCACACCCTCCCCAATCACGTCCAGACACAAAGGAAGATTATTACGCTGATATCGCACCGATAGGCTTACCCCCACCCCCCCTCACCACCCCTCCAACGACCGCCAATCAGGGAAGGACAGGGTGGGTCATAAATTACCAGCACAGAGGGTCATAAATCATCACTTTGACAGAAAGTGTATGATATAACTCCACCCCCACACACACACACACACATTTCTCTCTCAATCACCACACACACACACACACATTCCTCCACCACCACCCACACACACCACCACACACACACACACACACACACACACACTCTCCATCACCACACACACACACACACACACAATCTCTCTCCATCACCCACACACACACACACACACACACCACAATCACACACCCACACACACACACACACACACCCCTCCACCCACACACACAAACACACACACACAAACACACACACAAACACACACACAAACACACACAATTTCTCTCTCATCACCACACACACACACACACACATACCTCCCACCACCGCACACACACACACACACACACACACACACACACACACACACACACACACACACACACACACAATCTCTCTCCAACTCCACAACACACACACACACACACACACACACACACATTTCACTCTCCATCACCCACACACCGCCACAAAGCACTACACACTCTCTCCATCACCACACACACACACACACACACACAGCACTCCACTACCCACACACACTTGTTGCACACACACACACACACACTTTCTCTCTCCATCACCCACACACACACACACACACACACACACAATTTCTCTCTCACATACACACTTCCACACACACACACACACACACACACACACACATTTCTCTCTATCACCACACACACACACACACACACATTTCTCTCTCACCACCACACACACACACACACACACACACACACTCTCTCTATCACCACACACACACACACACATTACTTCACACCCACACACACACACACTTTCTCTACTCACCACCCACACATTCTCTCCATCACACACACACACACACACACACACACACACAATTTCTCACTCATCACCACAAGCCACACACACACTTCTATCACCTCTGCCACACGAGACATACACACAATTAGGTACACATGTAACTAACCATACTGAA
>CM022766.1:25276854-25309351 GCA_012411365.1 Ameiurus melas | reverse complement strand
GGGGTTATATTGCCCATCAGCACTGACGTTATTTTTGATATATGGGAGAAAGTGAGAGATGCCTGCGTCTGATTTGTTGTTGAGCTGTGTGATGATTTCCTCCGTCTTTCTAATAAGGTAACAGTGTGTGTGATTGGTGGCTGTCTCTCTCTCTGTCTGTCTGCTCTCTGTCTCTCTCTCTGTAGGGGGCTGGAGTGAGGGGACACACTTCTCTCAGTCTCTCTGGGTGAGTGGAGGTGAACACATCGTGGTACAGCGAGGAGGGAGATGGAAATCTGTCTGACTTTTATTCTTTTCTCTCATCCACACTACACTCACAGCAGCTGGTAAGTACACACTGATTATTCACACTCAAAACATCACACACTTCCCACTCTTAACAGTAGCCACCATTTTAATCCTGAAATGGGAGAAATTTTCCTGGAGTGATCGTAACTTTATAAACAGTGAAAGTATTTCATTTTTTATAGAATTTAAAAGCTGTACATGAGCGATACACATCATCCTCAGGGTTTTTCTGAGGACTCAGTTATAAAATCAGGTCCTGATTAATGTTTACAGTTTACACACAATTTATTGTGTGCATGTGTGTGTGTGTGTGTGTGTGTGTGAGAGAGAGAGAGAGTGTGTGTGTGAGTGTGTGTGTGTAGTGTGTGTGTGTGTGAGAGAGAGAGAGAGAGAGAGAGAGAGAGGTGTGTGTGAGTGTGTGTGTGTGTGTGTGTGTGTGTGTGTGTGTGTGTGTGTGGTGATAGAGAGAAATTGTGTGTGTGTGTGGTGTGATAGAAGAGAGAAATTGTGTGTGTGTGTGTGTGTGATAGAGAGAGAAATTGTGTGTGTGTGTGTATGTGTGGTGAAGATAGAGAAATTGTTGTGTGTGTGGTGTGTGTGTGTGTTGTTGTGATGGAGAGAGAAATTGTGTGTGTGTGTGTGTGTGTGTGGTGTGTGGTGATGGAGAGAGAAATAGTGTGTGTGTGTGTGTGTGTGTGTGTGTGATGGAGAGAGAAATAGTGTGTGTGTGTGTGTGTGTGTGATGATGATGGAGAGAGAAATTGTGTGTGACGGTGATGGAAAAATAAATAAATAAATAAATAAAAATAAATAAAATAAAATAAAACCTCTCTCTCTCTCTCTCTCTCTCTCTCTCTCAGACAGTGTGAGGTTGGTGAATGGTGGAAGTCGCTGTGCTGGGAGAGTGGAGGTTCTTCAGGAAGGACAGTGGGGAACAGTGTGTGGTCGTTCGTGGGATATGAAAGATGCTGCAGTGGTGTGTAGAGAGCTGCACTGTGGAGAGGCTGTAAATGCACCAAAATACGGTCACTTTGGACCAGGATCAGGACCAATCTGGATGTTTTTTGTACGCTGTAGTGGATCAGAGTCGACACTGAAGAGTTGTGATTCAAGTGGGAGGGAGGATGACTGTGGTCATGGTAACGATGCTGGGGTCACCTGCTCAGGTAAACTGATATATATATATATATATATATATATATATATATATATATATATATAATATTGAAAAAAAAATATTACAAGTAGTTATTATTATTCTGATTAAATTATAATTCCATTTAAATGTATAAATAAAAACCGACTGTGATCATGATGAAGATGCTGGAGTCACCTGCTCAGTTAAACTGCTGTATTTAGAAAATAAAATGATTTCTTAAGACCCTTACACAAACCCCTAGAAGAATCCTGCAGGAATATTCTGCAGATATCCCACATTTTCAGCTCATTTTCCTTAGAAATACCTGCAGGAATTCTATGAAGGGAAAATATGCAGGAATATGCATCTAATATTCTATCCTTCGGGAATGATGTCCTGCAGGTCTGTTTAAAAAACCACACTTCCTGCAGGACTATTGTGCAGGATCAATCTGAAATTCTGCAGGACATGGCGAGTGTTTGTATCCTGCAGGAAACATACTGGGGAAATAACTTCACAACAAAAGCATTTTCACAAAGAAATGATTTCATTTACTGAAATGATGTCACATAATGACTGATGACATTCTGTAAAGTTTCCAAGACGGAGTTCAGTTCACATCAACAACAGAAGAAAAAGGTTTAAAAATGTAAATAATATTTCAAATGAATCTGAAACATTTCCTCTGTAATTCTGACAGCACTAATAATTATATTATGATAAAAATCAGACTGTTGTATTCAGAACATAAAAATAAATCCCTCGACACACGCACTGATAAACTTATTGAATGATTTGATTTGATTTGATTTGGAAGTAAATGTAAACATTGTGTTGTTTTGACTTTTAACAACAAAGCAGCAGTAATATTCTCTGTATCAGAGAATAAACTCCAGGGTTCATTTATTATGGTATTATCATTTACCCGCCCCATACATCACGTAACTAACTGTGGTTGGTCGCTTTACGTGTCCATCAGACGGTCACTTCCTGTCCGTGTGAGTTAATGAGGCTCTTAATTCCTGTGAAGCAAGCGGCCCCGCAGGTATGCAATGAAGAGGACCGTTATAACTGGATAATACGTGAAGCGATTGGTGACGCTACATCGCTACTGGTTTGAAAAAGTAACTGGTTACAGGAAAAGATAAACTCTTTATAAAGTAGCAGAGCCACTGTCACACTACTGAAAAATGTAGTTAGGTTAGTAGCATCAGTACTTTTAGTTAGCTTCTCCCGAACACTGCCTAAAATGAGCATGCCTACAGATCTACTAAAAGACTTCAGAAAGAGGGTTTAAGCAGCGTGTTTTTCCCACTTCAAAGCACATCTACCATTTTTTAATTCATTTTATCGACTACGTAACCTGCAGGTTTTGTTTCATTTACAGGAAATAAGAAGTTGTCCTGCAGGAGAGATGAAGTACTTGGGAACTTTATTTTATTTCTGTAGGAGGTGTGCAGTAGTCCTGCAGGATTTTTCCTTTGGCAGCAAGTGTGTTGGACATTCCTGCATGTTTCTGTTGTACTAAAGGCTCCATTCTAGAACCTAGAGACATTTCCTGCACAGTTTGTCAATGTGTCCTGCAGGATTTCATCTTTCCTGCAGGAGAGCAGCAAACATCATGCAGAGAAATGAAAATCCTGCAGGATCCTTGTAGGTTTTTGTTTGTAAGGGTTCTCTGTCTTACTGAAAATCTGCACAATATTTACACAATTAAATTAAACACAGGTCAGAATTCAAGACTCACTGCTGGTCCTCACCGGTGCTCTGGGAGAGTGGAGGTGTTTCATGGAGATTCCTGGTCCACAGTGTGTGATGCTGACTTTGACCAGCAGGATGCAGAGGTTGTGTGTCGAGAGCTGGACTGTGGGATTCCTGTGGAGGTGCTGGGATTAGCTGCTTTGGCCGAGGGAGGGGTCAGGTGGACGGACAGAGGAGCTTCAGTGTAGAGGAAATGAATCTGAGATTTACTTCTGTCCAACATCATCTTCACTCAAACACTCACACTGCTCCCATTACAACGATGTGGGATTAATATGTTCTGGTGAAGTATCATGATTTAACTTCTGTTTAAATAGAGAACACATACCTGTCAATCAAACTTTAAGGTGCCTTTGTTATTTTTCCTCTTTCACTGAGCTCGGCTGTTTGTTCAGGGGTCACACAGGGGCGTGGCTGGTGAATGGACCGGACTCCTGTTCTGGTCAAGTTGGAGCTCAGTACCTCAGTGACTGGGGCACAGTTTGTGCTGTAGGCTGGGGTATATGAGCTGCAGATGTTCTCTGTGCACAGCTGGATTGTGGGAGTGCTGTGACTGTGGTGGAGGTGGACTGGTTGGGGGAGGGGACAACAGAAATACAGAAATGTTTTATAATTCTGAGTATCTTACTAAATATACAGAGTAATTAAATATGTTATAAGATTTTGTTAGTTTTATATAACTTATAAAGTAAATTTAAAAAAATCCTTACTCCAGACCCCAGGTCCATCAGACTGGTTGGTTCTGGGGGAGACTGTGCAGGAAGACTGGAGGTTTTCCACAGTGGCTTGTGGGGGACAGTGTGTGATGACTCGTGGAATATTGAGGATGCGCAGGTGGTGTGCAGACAGCTGCAGTGTGGAGTGGCCCTCAGTACCCACATACCAGCCTGGTTTGGTCCTGGAACTGGGTCCATATGGCTGAATGAGGGAGTGTGGAGTTGAACGAGACGTCGCTGTGGAACTGCAGATTTCAGCTGTGTGAAGAGGGTGAATGTGGACACCAGGAGGACGTAGGAGTCGTATGCTCAGGTACAGTGTCATTTATGTACAGTAATGTTTATGATGTTAATGGATTATTTTTACACAAATTTGGAAAATAATAATAATAATAATAATAATAATAATAATATTAATAATAATAATAATAATTTATACTCAGTGTGAGTCGTTGTTCTTCCACCAGAGTTTAAAGAGATCCGACTCACGGAGGGCTGTGAGGGGAATCTGGAAGTGTTCTACAATGGAACCTGGGGTAATGTGTGTCACAATCAGATGGATGAGGAGACAGTAAACATGGTGTGTCGAGAGCTGAACTGTGGAAGACGTGGCAGTGTGTCAGAGACTGAAGCACCGAGTAAATCTGCTCTAACTGGCTGGATTATCTGAAGTGTAGGAACCGAATCTCAATCTGTGGCAGTGTCCATCTTCACCCTGGGGACAGAACAATTGTGATAATCGTGATGAGGTGGCTCGTATTACCTGCACAGGTGGGTGGAGTCAGACTTTTCTGGTTCTGTACATGGCCATAAACTGCAGTGTTTCAATGTGAATAGTGTAGAACTAATGTTGCTGAAATATAAAGTGTATTTGACAAAATTGATGTTAGAAGTGTGAGAAAAGTCTGCTCTGAGAGATAAAGCTGCATGTGAGACTTTTCATTAATGCATGTATTTTATTACTGCAGATGATGGACAGTCTCTACGTACACAAGAAAAGTGCTCTTCATTTCCCTCTCAGAAACACTGCTCAAGTAAGGATATATAAGGAAAAGCTGTTAGTACTGTTCTTCATTTGCATTTGTTAGTGACAGAAGATATTTCCTCATCTGTTTATAAAACCATTTTCTGAGGACTTTAATGTATTTCCTCATATAACCATCCTGAGGGCATCAATCTTCCTCACATTTCATGAAACTTAAACCAGCAGAGATAAAATCAGTAAACAGAACCCAAAGCTGATCTTACTGCTTCACATTATTTTATTCTGCAGAAAATGTATTTATTTATAACATTTAAATAAGCAGCTGAATTTCAGGATGTTTGTAATTAGTTTAAGATTCTTTTTCAGAACAAAACTAAAATAATTTTTGGTGAACTAGACCATGTTGAGTATAATATAAGGTTATATTATCATTGTGTTGTAGTGAGCTGTGTGACTGGAGCTGTTATTCAGCGTTGGTGTGTTTCCTCATGTGTGATGTGTGTGATGTAGAGCACTGGTCTCTCAGGCTGAGTGGAGGAAAGGGAAGCTGCTCTGGAGGTTGGAGGTGTATCATAACGCTACGTAGGGCGCGTGTGATGATCAGTGGAACATCAGAACGCTCAGGTGGTGTGCAGACAGCTGGGCTGTGGGTCGCTCGAGTGCTGATAGGAATGTTAGTTCTGGTCCTGGTGAAGGGACTATCTGGCTGAACAGAGTGAAGTGTCGAGGGGAGAGATTCACCTGTGGGACTGTCATCATTCCCTGAAGAAACACACTGACTGCTCTCATGCTGGAGTCACCTGTGCAGGTCAGAGGGGTGTGCTAACTTTTCAGCTTCCTGTCTCCACTCATTACACTTTTCTCCCAGTGTTAAGACTTGATAACTTTTATTTATAATCTTAGATATTAGTTTGAAAGCTCAGACCCTAAACTGTAATACACTGATCAGCAGCTCATAACCCTTATTTAGTGAGAGTATATTTTATTATATGATAGAAAGTTTTTTTATATTCTGTAAATACAGACGTGTCCACTACTACACCCACCACCACCACCACCACCACATCAGGTATGTATATTTGTTACAATACAATATTTGTTACTGTTCATCATTTTTCTAAATATTTATGATTACAGCGTCGTATCAAGATCCTCTTCTGTGTTTTTAACTTCAGTAAGAGATCCAAATCCTCCATCACCTGAACCTCCATCCACCCCTCCACTGGTTCTCTTTGTGTTGGGAACGCTGCTCTTCCTGGCCTTAGTGCTTCTGCTGGTACTGTTTTACCAGAACAGAGTGCTCAGGAGAGGTACGAGACATACCTGTAAATACTAATGACATTTTATCCTGCTGTTAAAATTGTCCTGTAAGAATTTCATTAAAAATTATTATTATTATTATTATTATTATTATTATTATTATTATTATTATTATCCACCCCAGTTGTCTCTAAGAGAAGTATGACTCAGCCTGAGGCAGTCTATGAGGAGATCAACCACAGATACATCACTAGAAGAAGGACGAGCTCCACTCAAAGAGGTGAGTGATATGTGGACTGTTCTACATCACACTTATTGTATTCCATTTAAACTTGTAGCTGAAATTCACTGCATGCACATCATCAAATCACTCGATACAAAATACACACCTCAATGTAAACTCAGTGATTAAAGCAATATTTTCCCCCAAGTTAGAGTACATGTGGTGTAGAGTGTAGTGCAGGTGCGTGCGTGCGTGTGTGTGTGTGTGTGTGTGTGTGTGTGTGTGTGTGTGTGTGTGCTTTCCTGTACAGGTGCATCCCCCCTCTCTTCGCCGGTGTGTGTATAAATATAAATATATATCTGATTATACACTGACTCTCGGGGTCAGCTTTTTCAGGTTGCCAGATTAACTAGTTGGTGTAATGCAGATGTGTGCTTCAGGTAACCACTGTGCTGTATCCTTAAAACAGCACATGAACACAACACTTTAAACGCTATAATTCATACAGTGCTGTTCAGCTTTATGTGATGAATAGTGCCATGAAGGCCTTCAAAATGTAGTCTGTACTTTCTGAACTTCTCCTCAACTTACTTGTCTTTTTGTTGCCAGTAAAAAGCTGCCTTATGTCTGTTCCCTTTCTCTTCCTCATGACATCACCAGTGTTAAATGAAATCTGAGTGCAAAAAGTCCTCTGTTATTTCTATGTGAAAAGATCACTGCATGAAGTCTGTATTTATTACCAACCTAAACTACACGGATAAAACAGACATTCGTGAGTCGTGACTAAAGGGTTGTGTCTTACACAATGGGATGGTTTTGGTATCGAACTATTTAAAAAAAGAAGAACAAAAAGAAGATGTTTAAAAACACCACAGTTTTTGTCTGATACACCATCTCAGTATGTCTCAATTATAGTGAAGTGATTCTTAACCATTTCACCACTGAATGGATGATCATGAGAGAACACACACACACACACACACACACACTACACACACACACCACACACAATACACACACACACACACACACACACAAACACACACAAAACAACAAGCCACTCACACACACACACACACACACAACACACTCACCCACACACACACACAGATTACTGTTACTATAGTAGGAGGCGTAACTTCCAGTTAAACACACGCTGTGAGTAATGTATTTGGTCTAATTTACATTTTTGTGGTGGTAAATTAATTAACAATATTTTATCAACTTTCTTCATTCACACTCAAGACTTAAAGTGATTTTATATATATATACATATATATATATATATATATATATATATATATATATATATATATATATATATATATATAAATAAGTAAATAATTAAAAGTAAGCTAAGTCTATTAAAGCTATAAATCTATTAAAGCTTGGTTTAGTGTGTGTGTGTGTGTGTGTGTGTGTGTGTGTGTGTGTGACATGCGCACTCTGCATACACCACAACCGCCCCCCTCTATGTGTCATGTCTGTGTGTGTGTGTGTGTGTGTGTGTGAGTGAGTGTGTGTGTGAGTGTGTGTGTGTGTGTGTGTGTGTGTGTGTGTGTGTGTGTGTGTGTGTGTGTGTGTTTACTGTATGCTGTACAGGTGATTTCTCCCTCCTCTCTATGTGAGTGATATAAATAAATTGTGTTCATTTCCTGCACAGGTCATCCCCCTCAAACTTACCCTCTCCTTGTGTGTGTGAGAGAGAGAGAGAGAGAGAGAGAGAGAGAGAGAGAGAGACAGAGAGAGAGAGACAGATTTTTAAAACAACTTTATTAAATTCATATTTTTTGTACGTGTTTACATAAATACACTGGTGACCTCTTCCTCCTCCATGTCTGTCTCATTATTTCCAGTTTAGTTTTATTTTTGTCAACGTTCTTGTCCTGTGGTTCTTCTGCTGCGGTTGTGTGGGGTCACTTTCCCGACGGTGACTGTGTTGTAGGACTTGAAACAAAAACACTTTGTGGTATCGGTGTTATTGCTGGTAATGGCACGAGTGTCGTTGTTATTACTGGTGTGTTGTCTGTGTGTGTGTGTGTGTGTGTGTGTGTTACTGCACGGTATCGGTCCGTGGGCCGACAGAAATAATAAATTATTTACATTATTTCCGTGTTTATTTATTATCTGAGTCTGAACGATGTTTTATTTTGAAAAATGACCGGATTTTTGCACAGCGTGTTGGCGAATATTTATTTTTTAGGAAAATCACCACCGCTTTGTTCATTCGGGAGGCGGAGTATATGTTCTCACACCCGACCCGCTCTCCCACCGCTAGCAGAACCTCCTCCACCTGTTCTCCATTCACTGGTACACACCTGACGCCATGGTGGAGAGACAGCGGCCTTCCCGACTCGGAGGCCATGCGTCCGTTGACCCTCACCCACAATCAACTTTCACCAACCACCGCTATCTCAAGAACTAGACCTTCAATAAATTAATGAAAGATAAAGAAAAAAGGACAAACTCGTGGAAAACTTTGGCAAGACGCCAAACCACTCTCACGTTCTCCACCACCACGCTCACTCCTCCACCGCGCATGCGCAGAGAGAGAGAGAGAGAGAAAGAGAGAGAGAGAGAGAGAGGCAGAGTGTGTGTGTTAGTGTGTGTGAGTGAGAGAGAGAGAGAGTGAGAGTGTGTGTGTGTGTGAGTGAGAGAGAGAGAGAGTGAGAGAGTGTGTGTGTGTGTGTGTGTGTGTGTGTGTGTGTGTGTGTTGGGCGTATGTTTCAATGGTATCTCAGTGGTTAATGAGTACAAACCCCAGCACCACTAAGCGCCATTGTTGAGCCCTTGATCAAGGCCCTTAACCCTCAATTGCTCAGATGTATGAATGAGATAAATGGAAGTGTTTCTGGATAAGGGCGTGGCCAAATACCATCAATGTAATGTAAAGTGTGTGTGTATTGTATGCATGTGTCTGAATATGTTTTTATTTTTTTTATTTTTACTGGATTAATATAAGGAGAAGTGAGTCCCCAGAAACCATAGGGTGGTTACTAGATGTCCTGAAAAACGAATGACGACATTGTCGATGACGTGTGCAATCATGCCGTCGTGAAATTCTCGGACGATGCAAATAAATTTGTCCGGGCAGCCATATTTTCACGATTGTCCACGGACCTTCTCTGTTCAGTGTCTAAAAGTATATAAACTGACGTTTTGCTCCTGACATTTTTCTTGCTATTGATGAAAAGCGAAGCTCATGTTCATGGTACTCCGCTCATTGATGTTCAAGCGCTTCGACACCGTTTTCCCTTGCGGGCGTGATCACATTTTTTAAATCAAAAGTCGAACACACACACACACACACACACACACACACACACACAGAGCTTACTGTTACTATAGTAAAGGACGTAACTTTTAGTGAGTAATGTATATGGTCTAGTTGACATTTCTTAAAGTGATTATATATTTATATATATGAAACTAATAAATAAAAATAAGCTAAATGTATGTTAGAGGTATATAAGGTCTAAAAACTCTTGATTTTAGTGTGTGTGTGTGTGTGTGTGTGTGTGAGCGGCACTTTCCAGCACAGGTGCACATTCATATATCTCGGTGGTTTTTGTGTGTCTCCCTCCTCTATGTGAGTGATATAAATAAATTGTGTACATGTGTGCATGTGATTCACCCTCAAACTTGCCTTTTCTCCCTATGTGTGTGTGCGGGTGTGTGTGTGTGTGTACATGAGTGTGTGTACATGTGTGAATGAGTATGTGTGTGTGAATGAGTGTGTGTGTGTGTGTGTGTGTGTGTGTGTGTGTGTGTGTGTGTGTGTGAGTGTGTGTTGGTGATCTGCTTTTCTGAACACGTCTCATGACTGTGCTGCTCTCCTCTAACAGGAAGTCTCCTCTCTGAAGAACAGCATTCTGGGTATGAGCATGTGGATGATGAGCTTCTCTCAGGTAAAAAAGTCCAGAGTGTGAGTTTGTCTAACTCCATTAACTGAAAGATATTAGAATTGCATTAAAAGTCAGAAATGACTAAATGTGTCCTTTCGAGACGTGATGATGATGTATTGTACAGAAGAATTACAGGAACTCCAGTGTTTTAATGCTGACACATGACCTCTCACAATCAACCTTATCTTACTTTAAGCTTCTGAAATCCCTCTTATCAAATTGATCAAAGCTTCTTTGGATGAGGATTTTATTGAGTATAAATGTTTAAAAACCCCAGACAAACAAATAGTTCTTTTTACAGTAAAGTCTGGGATTGGAGAAAAGGCTGAGTATTATGATGATGTCATCGACACCAGTGACTTCATAAGTGGGTGCAGTTGTTAACTGATGACATCAATGTAGTGACTTCACATTAAACCATGAGGTCAGAATGTGATGGAGCTGTTTGTACAGAGCCTCTGCTTTTATTTCATTTAGGTGATACAGGAAGAGTTGACCCACCAGAGGACTACGATGATGCCATTACCGCTGGACCGATCCTGATAACGTGGATGGTGTGCTTCTGTTTTGGGATTAGTTTTAGAAAGCAGTAGAAATGAAACACACACACGCAAATAAGTTTGTTTATTGGTTTGTGTAGTGGTACATTTTTACATGTACACCATGTCATTTTGCATCGTGTCATCAAATACACCGTGTACAAACTGCCTCTTCAGTACACTTTAAATATCTTTAAATATCTGTGTTTTGGTGTAGAGGATGAAGCTGAGAATTATGATGACGCCATTACAGCTGATCAGAAGTCAGTTCTACTGACAGGTATGATAATAATGTGACAGTATTGCATCCACAAGCATCCAAATGATCATTAATGACATTCATGTGGATTTAATAGCTTTTATCTCTACATTCTGACAGAGGACGTGTCCGAGAACTATGATGATGCAGTTCCCACTGAAACGAACACAAACATCATCACAGGTCAGTTTCTTTCTGGAAATAGACACAAAAAGAAAAACTGCTGAGGGAACCACTGTTTATAGCTGCTATGACATAAGTGAGAAAAGGAACTTGTTTTTCCAAAGCTCTACAACATTATCTGTAACTATAAATGGATAAAAACTACGACATCTAATCCTTTACTCAATGAAACACTGCAATAGTTGTGAGATTCCCATGGTGTAAGAGGATCAAAACACTTGGGGACATGCTGTTATAGTTAAATGATCAACGTTAGGGTGGTAGCAGTAACTCAGCTTCATCACACCACCCTGTAACTCAGTATTTTACTATAACAGCAACACACACAGTGCTTTATTACTGATTCATTTATTTCTTCAGTAGACAGTCCAGAAGATTATGATGATGTCATCACTGAGGAACAGGATGGAGGAGAGACAGAAAGTGAGTAGATGTTTCTTCTGGTAATGTACGTGAGTGCAAAGGCAGCAAAGTTAAAGCGTGACTATATTCTATATGAGACATAATATAAATATCAGCTTTCTGTTTTGTAATCTCCGTTCTGTCATTTAACAAGTGCAGCCATATTTATTCAACAGTTTAGATAAGACCCATATTTATGTCTCATTTACTTCCACATCTTATACACATGGCCTGTGTTAATATAAAGAAAGCTGAATTGATCAATGTCCTTTTTCACTTGTTATTGCTAGAATATTAAAGACATTCCTACATAGTGCATCATTTACTGTGTTTAGAGCTTTTACATAACAAATGAATACAATGCACAGGATATATTAAAGAGGTAAATGTATTTATTTGACAGAATATGACGACGTGGAGGAGAAATCTCAGAAAGACAGGGACCATGTGACTGAGACACGCCACCAAAGGCCTTTTTCTCAAGAAATTACATTTCAACTTTTATAAACACAAAAAATGATTTGATTCTACTTCCAAAAATGTCCTGTTTTTCTGAACTGTGTTCATTTCCCCTAGTTATTAGCAAATAGAGTAGGAGAGTTAAATCACCTTTCATATGACTTAATGCAGTGTCTCCAGCTTTTCTTTACAACACTTTTAATGCTATAAGTCAGCTTAAATCTCACTGACACACCACACCTCATTTATCTCACCTATTCTTTCATCTAAACTGCTATAATATTCATCTTAATCTTTTACATTTATCAACCTATTCTTCAGTGTTTTTACAAATGTGTTAGTAACTATAAGCCACTCGCCAAAAGAACAAAAAGATTTTGATTCCTTAAATCAATACTTGTTTATTCATTTTTAAACACATTTATCTTTATGTTCAATGCTGTGCTTTTAACTCTAAAACATAGAATTGAAATGGATTCGAGAATTCCTTTATGAAATATTCATACTATGACATGATCATTAGAGAGCTTGCTATATTGCATGTTTTGTTGTAATGTTTATGAGGTAGCTGGCTGTGTTGAAGCAAGATATAGTATATGTAAGGATCATAAATATATATTTTGATGTTAAATTCTCAGGTTTGTCCTTATTCTCAGGATTTTGTTTGAGAATCTCAGGTTTAATTCAATATTCTCACTTTTTAAATGAATGATGGCCAGTTACATCTTAATAAACAATATACAAGCAACTGTGACTTTTTATCTTTCCACAATGAGAACAAGTCAATATTTTACATTCTACACAGTTTTGTTTCTTCTTTTTCATATTGTGTAACAATCATCTATTTTTATACATTCAATGAAATAAAAGTGCTTTGATGATGTTTAGTATAATGTGATGATCTGTGTTGGAGTTGAGTGAGTGGCTCTTGTAGTGATGAATCTGTGCTCAGTGTCCTTATAGAACATCTCAGGCAGTAAAAACTACATTTACATTTATTTATTTAACAGATGCTTTTATCCAAATCCACTTACAAATGACTTCTACACACTCAGCTAAACTCTATTATCACTATTAACACTGGGTTTCTATTATTATTTGTGGATTTATATATTATGGGTTATATATAATTGTTATTGGTTTAAAAAATGTTTTTATCCATTCTATAATTACTCATATTTGTTCCACTGCAATTTTAGCAGCTTTACAGAATAATAATAATAATAATAATAATAAATAATAATAATAATAATAATAATAATAATAATCCCCACAGCGCCCTCAGCAGGTCCGTTAAGAGAAAATCACATAGCACTAATCAGAAATCTCAGTGTTGAAATGCTTTACTGCCATCTTGTGGAGGGAAAATATAAATGTTTTTACTAAAAGTAAACAATTATTTATTTAAATTATTCATGTTTATAATCCTGAAACCCAGACTATCCAACTCCCAAATCTCTCAACTCTCTTCCCAAATCAGTATCCTAGGTTATATTGTTATTCACTTTTCTCCTCTTTTCAGCAGTGTCATTTAATTAATCAATCTCTCTCTCTCTCTCTCTCTCTCTCCACTTCCTGAGAGTTCTGGACCCCCTCCTGGACCCCAATCTGCTGCTGACCTTTTACCGAGAGCCTGCTGACATACTGTATTATGGTATGGTACAGCAGCTGCACCGCGGCAGACAGGGAGGGGCTTCAGAGAGTAATAAGAGCAGCACAGAAGATCATTGGCTGCCCTCTCCCCTCCCTGATGGAGATGTAACCCAGTGACGATACAGGGTTCAAATAACTTGTATTAAAATAGCGTAATGTCCCTTTAAGAAAATCAGCAATGAGGAGCGATAGCCCCGCCCCCAGCTGAACATGATTAACAGGTCACGACGCCATTTTGTGATCCTGTGGAGAGCGCGTGCGTGTGTGAGAAAATAGGAGACGCACATGATTTTGGCGACCGGAGGAAAATTATAGAATTAAAGTGAACAGAGTGATAAAAGTGAGCGAATTAGCAAGTTAAAGAACCACTACAGAAGACAGGATAAGGAGGAGCAACTGGGATGTTTGGCGAAATCCCCGTTTGCATCTGTATTGTCTCTGTAAGCTAGTAAACTGCATGATGCTAATGCTGCTACCTGTGTGTATTGAGTTAAGGGATGTTCACGGCTAGCGCTGTGGAAATCAATTACTGACCGTGATACAAGGGTTTAATCTCAAATAACTACTGAAATAGTAAGCTGATGTTTAAGTTACCTGAGCACAGCAGCCTCTTGCTCATTTCTTTGTTTTAGGGAATATCTAAGTGAATTATATAGCATTCCTATTGGAGGGAAAGTTAAAAAAATATATATATACTCTATGGTTTCCTATGATGATTTTACCTTAATGTTGGGTGTAGAATTCTGTTGAGTAAACATTTTGTTAGGTTAAGGGTACTCTAATTAGAGTATTAGCTTTTAGCTTAACCACAGTATGTGTTGTAACTTAACTCAAGTCGAGCCTATACTGCCTCCATTCCCTAATACAGGAGAAGAGTGGCCTGATACAATCCGTTTTTAAGATATTAGACATTTAATTATGGTGCGGTGACGTCACCAGCCCCCCACATGCTCCAAATTAACCCAAAATACTCTCAATCGTTTGTGCTCCGTTTGTGCTGATAAAAGTTTCGTTTGTGCTGCTTCGGTTCAGGAGATATAAGAGAAATCATATAATTTGTTCACTAAACAATTCTCTTTACTTCATTCACTTGTCTCTCATGATTGAACTTTTCATTTATTTACAAGGAGAATAATCTGTTACACTTCACTCCCACCACTAGGTGTAACACTTCTGTTCACGGTGCTCTTGTGGGAATTAGTGTTGTTGGTATAGGAAAAGCCGACAGTTACTAAATAAAAGTCTGGCCAATGTAAGTACCATTTTTTAACACTGTCAGTTAGAATATTATTAGTTAACTTTAATCATAATGGTACAACTTTCAAAGAGCTTGACAGACATGTTTCTTGAACAGAAAACTCATTGTTAATACTAGTATGGTTAATGGAGCTATGCAATGCTAATTACAGCTGCACATGGTACCCATGTTAGTTTTTTGAAAACGTTGTGCATCTAAGGGTCAACATTAACATATTGGTCCTAATATAAATATATTAATCCTTATAGTAATAATATATATTTTCCTTGTATTCTGGCAAATACAGTAATGCACAAAAACAAGTTTGCAGTGTATGACCAGGATTATTTCAGTGGGTAATTATGTTCTGCTTATGCCAGATGCCGAAGAAAGCAGCGGTCGACAGGGGTGCCATTTTCACAGTCCTCTGTTCATCAAAAGAGGCCATAGTCCAATATGGCAACATAGCTACTCCTAATCAGAGCATCTGGACAGAGCTTAGTGAGCAGCTAGAAAACAGGATCACTGCAAAGGCTCTATATACCTTTGTTAAATTGAACAGACACAACATCTGGACTGCTTTAGGGTTTGATTTTAAAAGTGATCATGAAACAAGTGGCAGTAGTGATGACACTGATTTTGAGGCAGGGTCCCTTTCCCCAAGACCAAAAGATTGCTGGAATTTTGGTCTTCAACTTCCATTTCAGACATGGATTGAATTCATGCCTGAAACAGTTCAATATAAAAACAAGTTCTCTAAAACACAAAAAAGGGAATAGACAATTTTGAAGCCTGGCATCTGGACACGTAATAAATCACCACATTTGGGAAGAAGTGAAGAGCCCCTGTACATTTGTTTTTAAAAGAGCCAAGGTCTATCCATCAGTAACAGAGAAATTCCTAGAAATCAGAGGCAACTGTAAGGAATGTCATGGCCACATGTGTGTGTGTGTGTGTGTGTGTGTGTATATATATATATATATATATATATATATATATATATAGATATAGATAATACATACACACACACACATTCATACAATCATATATACACATGGCCCATGTATGTATAAACAGAGCTACAGCAAACAGATTATGGTACGTGTATTTATTTATTTATGATAATGTTAATATTACGACTGTTATTCTCATAACAACATATACAGAAACAAGTAAAAACACTTATCTTGGAGTTCGTGTTACATTTCACACATCCTGTGATCCGCTGTGTCTCTTAAAAGTTGAAAACGCACAGTGGTTAGGTAACAATTACGTGAATGCGACTATTTAATGTGATTTGTCGTTTGGATTTTACCTTTTTACTTCAACTGTATTGTTAAAATAAAAAGACAGTCGGCAAAAATCGGCACAAACGATGAAGATTATTTCGGTCAATTTGGAGCATGTGTGGGGCTGGTGACGTCATCTCATAGAACTTAATCCCTAATATATTAAAATCGAAAGCAGCACAAACGATTGAGACTATTTTGGGTTAATTCGGAGCACGGTCGGGTGACCCCAGAATGACCTATAAATATTCCTTTAATATCTCCGGAACCGAAGCAGCACAAACGAAACTTTTATCAGCACAAACCGGCACAAACGAAGCACAAACGATTGAGACTATTTTGAATGAACTTGGAGCATGTGGGGGGCTGGTGACGTCACCGCGCCACAATTAAATGTCTAATATCTTAAAAACGAAAGCAGCACAAACGAAAATTTTAACGGCACCAACGAGCACAAACGAAGCACAAACGATTGAGACCATTTCGGGTGAATTCGGAGCATGTGGGGGGGCTGGGTGACCCCAGAATGACCTATAAATATTCCTTTAATATCTCCGGAACCGAAGCAGCACAAACGGAAATTTTAACGGCACAAACCAGCACAAACGAAGCACAAACGATTGAGACCATTTTGGGTTAATTTGGAGCATGTGGGGGGCTGGTGATGTCACCGCGCCATAATTAAATGTCTAATATCTTAAAAACGAAAGCAGCACAAACCAAACTTTTAACGGCACAAACCAGCACAAACGATTGAGACAATTTTGCTGACGTTTTGCGTTGGTGGGGGGGCCAACTTCACGCAGGCAATTCTGGTTGATTTATCATCAGCTATTATTGAAAATAATATAAGATAATACATGTTATATGCTGATTATTGTAGATATCTCTAGATATTGAAGTGAGATTTGAAGTTTGAACTGAAGTGTGATAAATAGGCCTAAACATGTGATTATTGAGTATTATGAAGCATGTGATGCTTAATGTTACATGATTATTATGCTTTAGTATGATTGTTGTACAACATATAGATACATGGAATATCATTCTAAAAAGATGAAAACCTGTTTGCAAAAATAAAACATGTCAGGTTCCAAGAACTATCTCAAGTCTTATGGACAGAGTGAGAACTACATGGAAGATCCCTTTCTATTGATGGCGAGCCTCCCAGTCTGATCTTGAAGAGACGTCGACCAACTACGTGAGTATACCTCCCTGGTGGTAGGACAGTATCAGCCGCCTGAGCTGGTACACATTTTCCATCCAAAAGTGCCAACCTTCCTCTTAAACAGGGAAACTGTCACAGAACAGGTGACGCATGTTGACAGTAGATTGATTAATCCAGAATCACAAATTTAGACTTTACTGACCCCAAAAGGGAAGGAGATCAAAAGACTCAATTACTTTCAAGGGCCCATTTTTTATGTTCCTTTGTCTGTACATAATTGTTTCAAATGTTGTTTGAAAAGAACTAAGTAAAGTTTATATTGTTACAACTTATCTGGCATCATCCTTCCTTGTATGGGTTCAGTTTAAACCACATGGCTCCTTACGAACCTAGCACAGTGTTAGCTCATATTTAGAGGATCGCATGGTTACAGATATTTACACCTTCCATTGCCTCAGCAGAGGAAAAACCATCATCAAGGACAGCTCTCACCCTGGCTCTGATCTGTTTAATCTGTTGCCCTCAGGGAGACGTTACAGGTGCATCAGAACAAGGACTAATAGACTCAAGAATAGTTTTTTCCCCCCAAAAGCTATAAACATTCTAAATACACACGTATTGATTTCAGAGTACTATTTATTTAATTTTGCTATATTTATTTTATACACACTCAGCTAAACACATCACTATTAACACTGTATTATTTGTGCCTTTATATATCAAGGGTTACATATAAATTTGTTTGTTTAAAAAAATTAATCCCCTCTATTATTACTCATATTTGTGCCACTGTAATGTTATCAGCTTTACATAAGAAGAAGAAAGAAGAAGAGGAAAATCCTCACAGCGCCTTCAGCAGGTCAGTTAAGAGAAAAACACATTTCACTGAAAAGAAATCTCATTTTGGAAGTGCTTTACTCCCATCTTGTGGAGGGAAAATGTTACTGTTTGTGATAAAAGTAAATAGATACTTTATTGATCCCCAAGGGGAAATTCAAGATTCCAGTAGCTCAGAACATTTCACACAATACAACATACAATAAGATAAAATATAAGCAGAATGCTAAAAAAAATATTAAAACAGTAAAATATACCAATCAATAATTTATCCATCAATCTTCTACCACTTACTCCTTTTCAGGGTCACGGGGTCAACCTGGAGTCTATCCCAGGGAGCATCGGGCACAAGGCGGGGTACACCCTGGACAGGGGGCCAGTCCATCACAGAATAATTTATTTAGGTTGTTTTTGTTTATAATCACGAAACCCAGACTAAATGTGTGTTCTTAAAAACAATAACTAATTGGAAGTGAAATGGTAAGAATTGTTTATTTTTTTGTTTGTTTAAATTACAAACAATTACTTTGTAATTGACAAGAAAAAAGTAAAGAAACATGAATATTTTAGAAAATTCATTTACATTTATTCATTTATCAGACACTTTTATCCAAAGCAACTTACAAATGAGAATCTACAAGCAAATCGATATATCAAGGAGAGAATGTTGTGGATAAAATCGACCTTTTTAGCCTAAGTCAAAAACTTCAGAGACAGAGTTTAGTAGATGTCAAAAAGTAAATAAACTTTATTGAATATAAACAAAGTGTGACTGTCTGCAGAGAGTCCGAATTGTACACACACAAGCATGTCTTTATATACCTCCCTGACTCAGTCAAATTATCCCTAGGTGTGGCCTTCTACTTTTCTTTCTAGAGCAGACCAATCTCCATTGCCTTAACTAATTCTTCACATCAATGGGATACCTTATCTGTTGTATGTTCTTTAAAAGTTTTACCAGACTTGGCTTTTTTATGATGTCGTATTTCACCCTATAGCCTCATCCTGGTACTTTTCTTTAACTTTTATCACTTCTTTTGTCAATGACCTGCAAGCTTAGGGGCTTTGTTTAGAAACCCAGTTCTGGAATGTGCCTAGTTTATTGCCTCAAAGTGATGCTGCGTTTAGACAAACACAAGTTCTTAGTTTATTACCATAGAGTGAATTTGCTGTAGACAAACAAAGCACGTAATTGACCCACTTAGAATACCGCCTGTTGGAAGTGTTTTATAGTTTTAGATCATGCTTGCTGTGCAGAGAGGTACAGACTGACACAGAATTCCTCCAACTCAAACCACACTTAGAACACAACCCAATCAAACATTGTTCTATGGATTAGATCAGGGGTGCACAATATGTCGATCGCAGAGGAAGTGCGGGTAGATCACCATTCAAAAAAATAAAATAAAAATAGATATTAGCGTTGATGTACAGGACAGCCAGTGTGAGATCTCGTCTTTTCTCTCTCTCCACTCGTCTGCGATCAAACATGGCAGTGCTAAAGGCTAGCGAGCGAAATCACTGAGTTAACTTCCCAGTTTATTCCTACTGAAAAAAGGGGACAAAATGAGTGAGGTAACGGGATCAAGCAAGAAACCGAAGACTTATCACTTCCATGTGGAATGGGAGGAGGATTTTTTTTTCACAATGTCATATTCGAAGTGCGTTTGTCTGATCTGCCAAGCCACCATTGCTATTCCAAATAAGGGAAATGTGGAGCGGCACTTTAGGATTGTTCATAAAAACTACGACACTGATGTCCCTCCGAGAAGCGATCTGAGGAAGAGGAAGGTGAAGGAACTAAAATCACAGTTGTCCGGACAGCAGTCATTTTATCACGTCTGACTTCAAAAAGGCAGCCACCGAAGCATTGTTCCGGAGGAGTTACTCCATCATTAAACATGAGAAGTCATTCTGAGATGGAGAGATGATAAAAGAGGCATTCGTAGACGCAAATAAACTTTATTGAATATAAATGTCTGTTACTGTCTGCAGAGAGTCCGAATTGTACACACTCAAGCATGTCTTTATATACCTCCCTGACTCAGTAAAATTATCCCTAGGTGTGGCCTTCTACTTTTCTTTCTAGAACAGACCAATCTCCATTGTCTTAACTAATTCTTCACATCAATATGATACCTTATCTGTTGTATGTTCTTTAAAAGCTGACTTGCTGTTTCGGGACTTTAAAAACAAAGCCGAAATATTAACTTCAATCAAAGCTCTCCAGCTATCAAGGAGTAGTTCCACGGCGCTGTGAAGTCATGGCCGAGGATTTATGGAGATAAGGGAGTTTCTCTTTGCTGTTAAACATGCAGAACACACCCGACTCAGTGATGATCAGTGACTGCTGGACTTGCCATTTTGAACCGATCTGACCAACATGTTAAATAAGCTTCATTTGGAGCTGCAAGGAAAAGACAAAACCGTGGTCAATATGATCAGCTCAGTTAATGCCTTTAAATGGAAAATGCAACTTCTGTCCTCAAAGCTGCAGCGCCATGATTTTGGGAACTTCCAAAACCTCGTATCAGATCTGGAGACGCAGCGGAAGGCTTGTGCGCTGTTGAACATTGCACGCTACACGTAGCAGATAGACAGCTGTCTGTCGCTCAGAGTTTCACAGACGCTTTCAAGACTACATTCATGTGCGACCCGTTTATGGACAATGTTGAGGTTGATTCACTCGCATCGAAAACTGCAACACTGTTTCATCTGAACTCGTCTGAAGTGGGCACATTTGTGCCCCTGTAATGTTAGCAGATTTACATAATAATAATAATAATAATAATAATAATAATAATAATAATAATAATAATAATAATAATAATAATCCTCACAGCGCCCTCAGCAGGTCAGTTAAAAGAAAAACACAGTTAATTAGACAGAAATCACACTTTGAAAGTGCTTTACTGTCATCTTGTGGATAGAAAATGTAAATGTTTTTATTAAAAGTAAATAATTATTTATTTAAATTATTAATGTTTATAATCCTGAAACCCAGACTAAATGTGTTTTCCTAAACACAATATCTAATTGGAAGTGTAATGGTAAGAATTCGTAATTCTTTATTTTTTCAATTACAAACAATTACTTATATTAAAGCACAACATAGAAACATGACTATTTTAGAATTCTATATACGGACCTTCTGAGGTCGGGTTTATAACCTTCGCTGGCAGACAACACCATGGATTTCACCTTAAGGAATGAGGTTATTCTTTAAAAAATATTCTTTAAATGATCTCTCTTAATGGATTTTATGCAGAAACCATGTTTTGTTTTGCAGATTGACATTACTATGGCTTTAGTGCAAATAAAAACCATAGTAAAAATCGAAAACTAAAACATGTATATTTGTGGTTGCTATGGTTTTAATAATAAAAATAACTAACAGCTATTAAGGAACAAATATTTTCTTAATATTGGTTTAGAAACAACTCAATATTCTGTAAAACATGTGCTTTATATTGATCCATTACTGATTATATTACAAAGACCCAACTAAACCTGTTTATATTTGTACTATAACAATTCGATTGTATTTAAAATGAATAAAAAGATCTGAAACCTGGTCATTTTTTACTTTAAATCATTTCCCCCACCATTACTGACATTTAAATACTTTCTATTTACTGTGTTCTTTATAATCTAAATCACAGAGCACATGTTCATGCAATAGTTGTCACGAATCGTGATGGAGCGGAGAAAGGACGGATGCAATCGCAGTTCGAACGAGAGTTTTATTTAGAGACACATAGACAGATAAATCCAAATCAAAGTCAAGGAACTGGTAGCGGAGAAACCTGTGAATGAATCTAGACAGGAAACTGTCACAGGAAACTATGACTATAGCACTGAATTTATCTAAATCAATAATCCGCGTTGTGTGCTGGTAGGCGCGTGGTATATAATAAGCATATATAATATAATACACATATATAATAATCAGCCTCTAAACTGCAAACAGCTGAGGGCAATACAGACACACGTGAAATCCCAGTCAATGACAGAACAGGGAGGAGACATGACAGAAACGTAAACAAAACACACGTGTCCAAATGTCACTGCTGTCAACCACGGAAAAGCAGGTGCACACTGCCTCAAGGGGAAACCGTGACAATAGTGAAAGAATCCACCATTGTGCAGTTTTCTATTAACTGGTTAAACATTTTAATTACTGACACAATGTTCATAAGTAGCAGAGTCTTTGTGTACTCCCATATATGAAGTACTGTGAAATAAATAATTATCAAATACAAATATCCACACAAGCACATTAAATCAAGGAAAATCAAACGTGAATGCACAAATGGAAAACTTTTATTATTGCTAAGGGTTCAAAATGTAAGCTACGAAACAGAAATGCAGAATGACAGCTGCTGAATCAGACGCAAGCGATGATTTCCAAACAGCAGGCGAAGGAAGGGCCAAAAAGGAAGGAAACACACCTGTGCCTCGAGTAACATCAAGCAACAATCAGCAGCACATTTATAGCATTTATTTATCAGCATTGTCCGTTTTATTCCCAAACATACTACACTAATACATCACCATTAAAGTAAATAATTATTTTGTAGTCTTACCAACAAATTCATCTGCAGAACAAAAAAAATAAACTTATAAATATTATCAATTCATAAATTAATGAACCATAAATGAATAAATTAATGTGACTAAAGAAAACAAGCTATTATTCTTCAGAAGTACAAGTGTGTCCTCATCATCTTGGTCATGTTGTTGAGCTGTGGAGTCTGTCTCTGTCCTGCTGCTGAAAATGAAAAGTAGATGTTAGTTTTACAGAAATGAACTACACATTAGGGTAAATATTACACTTCCAATGTTTTAAGGAGCTCTTGTGCCCTAATTACAAAACCCTATGAGTAAAAGCAACATTTTAGGAGCACAGTTGAAGTTGTTTAAAAAATAAATAAATAAAACTAGTTAGTTCGGATCCTTGATTCTGATTGGTTGAGCCATGTTCGAAGACGTTGTAAATGACTCTACAGACATACCGCTGTGGATGAATCTAATTGGAGATCTGGCCAATTCCTGCCTGGTGGTTCTCCAAGCATGCACAAACCTCCTGTGTGTCTCTCTTTTCAGAGCTCTGTGAGGGAAATTACTCATTTTTACTTTATAATATTTTTGTTCTTACAGAGACACAACATGTTCTTCTTTTCAAGGTTTGTCTGCACTTCTTCTAAGATCCGAAAACAAAGCCTGTTTGAACTGCCTCTAACTGCTTCTTATCGGTACATAGAAGTGTCATGCTCTGCGTTTCATATATATATAGTAGTGGTTCAGCACAAGCGCTTCAGAGCGCTCTCATTATTCTCTCCTGCTTTATTCTCTCCTGTATTAACCATCTTTCTGTAATAAACCTTTTTACCTTCAGACGAGTCTTCGAGTGTTGTCTAATTTCCACGACAGAACATTCTAAACAATAATTGTAGAGTTTCTGATTAAAACAGCATGCATCTTTTCATTTGAACATAACAGGGACACTTTTTGACCCAATCTGGTCTTTCAAGTAGGTGAGAATAATGAAGCTTAATTGACTAAAATAATGATGGACATCTGATTAACAGTAATAGTTCATAAAAAGGGGTACAGGTCAGTTTAATTACAACAGCTATTATTTAAGTAAATAGTGTGTAATATACAAATATAAACATGGATTATATATTTTTTTAAAGAAAAAAATATTAATTGGTGTATATACTACACCATATTTTTATTTCTAATTTTGTGGGTTTTTAGCGATTTATTTATTTATTTATTTTTACTTGGAATTGCAAACCAAATTTAACTGTACTACAATGACAATAAAGATTAAATTCTATTTTATTCTCAGGAACACACACATAACACACACAATATACATAAATTGACATAATAAAAACATTTACCTCATTTGAAAATAAATAATGTGTAACAAAACTGAATAAAAAGCAAATGTGCACCAGCTTAAACAATTGAACAACATTACCACATTGTGTTTATTAAAACTGGTGGCCTGTTGAAATTCAAAGAAAACACAAATACCATGAAACATTTCTTTGGGGTGGGTTTTAACATGTTTCATTGATGTTACAACTAACCCAGAGTCTTGTAGCCATGAACTAGCTCACCTTACAGCTAACAGCCAAAACATCAGCACTAACAACTTGCATTAAAAATATCTACACAGACCCACAATAAACATAATTTAACTTTGATGCGTTTCACTACAAATCAGGCATTGCCATCACAAAAATAAATGAAGTAAAAACATCTATTTGGCATGTATAACGCACACCTTTTAGATTTTTGATATTTAATTAAATAAACTGTCAAATCATATGTAAACATTGTGATGTTTTAATACTGTATGGACAAAATATATAATAATTTAAAGCTCAATAGCATTTGAAGAGAATGACTTAAAAAGAAAAAGAAAAGGATGGTCATAAAACCAACTGTAAAGTGTTCCTGTAGGTGTCAGGTATGATGCACACCTTTTAGATTTTTGATAAAACACCTAGATGAACACTTTACAGTTTTGAATGCTACTGAAGTTAGAAACATGTATAACAATATGTAACTTTAGAGACGGTCCCTTAATTTACGCATATCTGCGAATATCGAATGTCCAACGTAACGCCAACTTTATGCTAGTCCGCTAGGTTCATCTGATCTTGTGGCTTGTCTGCACAATCCCACCACTAGGGGTCAGACTAAGTAACATGTTACAATAGTATCAGCAATCCATTGCTCTTCCTGTGAAATTTTAAGACCTGAATTTTTGCAGCCTGAATTTGTGAGGTTGAAAAAGAATGTGTTGAAATATTAAGGAAGGTGAATATGTGTGCATGGAATTTTGTTGACAATCAAAATATACAAACCGAATGAATTGCAGAGGAAACTAATTCAAGCATTGATATTCCTGTGTTTGTTTTTTTCAATTTGTGTCAAATTTCTGGGCAGAAAAATTCAAGTATTTTTATTGCGATATGTTTTTATTCCATTTATGTAATTCACCATTCCATTTTTCCTTGAGGACATTTGGCACTGTTATACAATGTTTTTGGAACGCTCGAGTCACAGCCCAGATCTGACTCCTATTAAAACCTGTGGAATGACCTTCATTAACAGTTAGTTGAATTCAATGGTGTCATATGTTTTTGTACATCACAAAAACCTTCCATTTTAACAGGGGTGCACAAACTTTGTTTTATATCCACTGTATCTACAGATCAACTGATGAATACAAATATTCCATATTTTTAACAAAGACAGTAATAAAATATAGCAAGCATATAATATCATTATTCCATTTTCTGGTATTGAGAGTAAAGCTGTGTGATACAGTGATATAATATCAATATTGTGATGTCATGAGATGTGACATTGTGATGTCATTCTCCTGAGATATCGGAGGTATCACAATGAAGAGTAGAGTGTAATATTTTAACCTTTTCATCTGTTTCAGTTGAAAGTTTTAGGTCCTGTTTTTCCTGCAGTTTTGTTACTAAACTCGTATATCGTGATACGTCAAGTACCTGTAACATGTCTTTAAGTATCCTGATTTGATAAGTGTGTCATGTCACTTACCTCCAGCTGAATGATTCCCTCATTAAACCCATGATTTGGTTCTAAACTAGAACACAACACCACTTGCTAGGTTTACGCTGGTATGTGTAGAATAAGGAAACTAGGGAAGAATGTAGAGTAGGAACACTGGAATGTAGGGAGCAAGAAAACTAGAAGGAAACTAGAAGAAAACTAGAAGGAAACTAGAGGCAAATCACTAAGTCACCGAGATCGTATGCTCTCCCTGTGCTTCGGGGGTTTCCTCCCCAAGTCCAAAGACAGGTGCTGTAGGCAGACTGGCATCTCTAAAATATACTGAGTGTGTGATTCAATCAATTCAATTAATGGATCTTGTATAGTAGCACTACTTGTATTGTTTTCCTGCTTGATATATCGCTTTGCTTATTTGTAAGTCGCTTTGGATAAAAGCGTCTGCTAAGTGAATAAATGTAAATGTGTGTGAATGTGTCCTGCGATGAGTTGGAACCCTGTCAAGGGTGTCCCCTGCCTCGTGCCCTGAGTTCCCTGGGATAGGCTCTAGGCTCGCTGCGACCCTGTGTAGGATAACGTTACAGAAAAGGGATGGAGAGATGGAAACTAGAGGCCAAAGGAAATGGACACTAAAACCAGAAGATTAAGGAAACTATGTGGTAGTGTGAACATGTATATACTGCATATTAATGAGTGTATGACGCATGTTTATGTGTACACTGTGTACAGTGAATACCAATGAGTGTGTACTGAATATTAATGAGCTCATGCTGTATATTAATGCTTATACACTATATTAATGAGTGTATTAGTGTACATTGTACATTATCATACATTACTGAGCACATACGGTATATTAGAGTGCATACTGTATATTAATGAGTATAATTGAGTGCATTGTATATTAGTGTATATTAATGGGCCATACTATATATTAATGACTATACTGTATATTTATGAGTATATTAGAGTGCATTGTACATTCATGTATATTGATGAGTGTACACAGAATATTAATAGGTGTATTAATGTACACTGAATATGAGGATATGTTGCGGCCATCAAATTCAAAATTACCTTTTTTTATTAAATGATATATTTTCTCAGTTTAAAAAGTTTATGTGTTTGCTATGTTCTATTGTGAATAAGATACGGGTTTATGAGGATTTGCAAATCATTGCATTCTGTGTTTAATTTTTACTTTTACAGCGTCCCAACTTTTTTGGAATTGGGGTTGTATTAATGAGTGTATACTGAATATTAAACGTGTGTACTGAATATTAACGTGTATACTCAATATTAATGAGTGCTTACAGTCTTTATTGATTAGCGCGTACAGTACATATACTGGTGTAGATTTGTCTTTACTGAATATTAATCAGCATTTACTAAACATTAAGGCAATAACAACGCAGCGTAGTGACCCACTTTACAGACTGAACCAAACACTTTACACTGACACATGAGCTGAGCTCAGCCAGGTTAGTCAGGTTCCCCGAGTGGAACAACTGAAGAACCCTTAAGCTTCCCGAATATTTCAAGACTGCATATGTACAAAAACACAAATACAGCATCAAACAGAAATCTGCAGGTTCTAAATGTGTAACTAAAACAGTGCATTTAACAAACATACGATTCAAGATGTTCTAGTTTAGATGTGAATGTTCTTAGAGGAAAACTGGGGCAGTAAACAGGCAGGCCAAACTGTAGAGCGGAGTGTAACAGAGGAGTCGACCAGATAAAGAGTCTGAGACAGACAGAGAGGAGGGAGAACTTCACGATCCAGCAGGGAGGATCTGCTCACATCAGTGACACGTTCATGTGGAAATCTCATCAACTCACGTCCTCCTCATGCACATATCCATGGAGACTGACAGTCTCATTTACCTGCCATCCAAACATCATTCATCTTGATTAGAACCAAACATGTTGCTAAGGAGGACGTTCTTCTTTAAGATGGAGCAGAAGATCACTGATGTGTACATACAGTAAATCTGAGGTCTATAAACTCTTGAGAACATGAGGAAATGCAGGTTATGAAAGCAGATGTACTTCACACCTCCGAGGTTGCCAGATCTTTCTTGAGTAAAAGCGTCCGAGACCACTTGTGTTAACTTTAAAGCCAAAAATATCAGAGAAAGAAAATGTGGACAGAACAGGAAATGTTCATTTCTTCGCTGTCAGATATAATAGATGCCAGAAGACAATTTAAAAGTAAAATAAAAAGACTAATATGATGATGTATGAATGAGAAGATGGCGAGAGCTATAACGATCCCATTAATCACTGGTTTAATTGAGCAAAATGGCTCCACACTCATTACTCAGCAGCACATACAGTAGAATAGCACTTGATCCAGAACACACTGTTACTTTGTTTTATTTTGTTTTTAAATAACTCAGACAGATGAACATGTGCACAACTTACTGACGCCACAAGACACCTGATCGAGGTCATTAAATCATAACGTGTGTTGGGAAACGTGTAAAGGAAACGTGCTTAACTCTTACAGCTCACTTAAACTGCACATTAAATTGAAAGTGTATTTAGAGTCAAAAGATACATTTCTGCGTGACATACTGCAGTTATATTAAACAGCCAGACAGTGGCGCCGTACGACACTGCTCCTCCTCCGAGACGATATCACGCAGCTCAAGAATCCCGCATAACAGCCTCTATTTTACTGAAACTCCGCCCTTAACGTCTGAATAGATCTTATGTCTGTAGCTACATCTAACATCTTTACATGATTATCAAATCCGCACTACTCTACACTCTTAACTCTACTCTGAATACGACTCATTAAAGATTCTGTGTAGAACTTTACAACTCAGGGGTTCCTTTTCAGAAGGAAGATAACCAAAGGAACCTTCTTTCTAAGATTTTTTTCACTAGAAAAATTGCAAAATCTGAATATCGCGTAGTTTCCTTCATGTTGCGGTTCATTTCTCCACCGCAAAATCCTGAAGCAGCTGAATTATTGTGCTCTTTATCAGTGCTGGGATTTGAGAACCGTGAGAACCCCAAAAATAAATGTGTAACATTCAGTGAATCCTCGGGTCAGAGTCTCATTCAGCACTGCTGATGGAGTGGGCGAGTGTAGATTGGAATCTGATCAACCTGCAGCATCTGAATTCCAGTGTTTTGTTGTTGTTGTTTTTACTCGAACCTGATTAAACTCATTATCTGGATGATGTCTGTCCAAAGAAGTCCTTTATTCGTGCCGAGGGAACAAATCAATGACAGAGGAGGGAAAATGAGGCGTTATTATTACATCTAGCACAATGCACACAATGAAGCGTGTCCCATTCATTCCCACTGCAAATATTCTCACTCTGACACACAGTCCTTCAGTTCTGGTTTAATTCAATACACACAATCATTCTCAGGATCTCATCTGTGGGTGTCGGATCATTCAACCTGTGCAACATCAACCATCAGATATGCAGACAATTAAATAATAATAATAATAAAAATAAAGGGGAAAGGGACAGCACCCATAAAGTCGCGCGCGCTGGTCTGCAGTCTAATGCACTTTTCATTGTAAATGTAACGCGTCATTTGTGTTATTGGATTTATTGATCAGATCACAGATCATCTGCAACTCATCTAAAAGCACATCACATCAGCATTACACCTTTCCGAGTGTTACTAGAAAGCTATAAACAATTCCCCCACACACACACACACACACACACACACACACACACACACACAGGCACGTGGCTTAAATTAAAGCTCAATTGACTTCCGTTTTTGGATCTAAAATGCACACAGGTGTCCACCGCAGCCCCGTGAAACGTTCATTATTGTGCTGCCCCTGAATTTGCTGGAACCGGCATCAGAAACGCTTCTGTAAGAGATGACAGCCGAACTTCTCTCACCTGAGACACACAGACGCGTTGGAGTAAAGCTGCAGTCCGGCTGATGGAAAGAGTGACGGACCAGATTTCTCCAGATGATGATTCTCCAGATGTTTCTCCAAATATTGTTCCAGATATTTCTCCAGATTAAGGCTGCTGCGCAGTATTTTGGGCAGATAAAGGAGTGTGTGTGCAGGGATCCGGGAGCGGTATTATTTCTCCCTGCTGCCGCTCCCTCTACGCTCCGCCCATTTCCGGCACCGACCGCTGGGGCCCACTATCGCGCCGAATGCTAATTTACTTACTTTTTTTTTCCTCAACGAATAGAAATTGAAAATATTAGTCAGCTTGTTTTTTCTTTTTTGTTTTGCCTGTTCACATGGATAAGTGTGACTGAAATAAAATAGCCAACCATATGTAAATGTAGTAAAAAAAAAATAGAAGTCACACAACCTGATCGTTTTGTAAATGTAATGCTCCCGGTTTCAGACTTTATACGTTGGGGGTTCGAATCCTTCCTCCACCCCGTGAGTTTCTTCCGTACTTCGGGGGTTTCCTCCGAGTTACTCCTGAGCCCAAAGATATGCGTTGTACACTGATTGGCATCTTTAAAATTGACTGCAGGTTGGCACCACATCCAGTGTGTCTCCTGTCTTGTATCCTGAGTCCCCTGGGATAGGCTCCATGGGAAAACAGATGTATAGAAGTGCATCCATCCATCTTCTACCGCTTACTCCTTTTCAGGGTCACGGGGAACCTGGAGCCTATCCCAGGGAGCATCGGGCACAAGGCGTGGTACACCCTGGACAAGGTGCCAATAGATAAATAGAAGTTTCATTCAAAAGCTGAATCTGCTAAATCAGGGATTCTGAACATTTTACAGTTACAGACCCAAGGTATTTATTTAATTGTGTGATAATTTTCAACATAATTTCTGCATTGTACACCCATTTTTACTCAAATAAAATAAAATTCCATTTGACATTATTTATAGGCATAATAACAGATAATGCTGGGTTGTGATTTCCGCAAAATTAGAAAAATCAGGGACCCATTTGTAAAGTTTCACAGACTTCCTGAATCCAACTTTGAGAACTCAATACAGTAAGCTTCCAGTAGACAGATTACTATTGTTTTCGTGGTGTGTGAGAAAAAAAACTAGCTGGTAGCTAATGAGGAGTCTTGACACTGACATGGTCAGTTATTGTTGTGTGTATGTAACTCCAGGGTGTCCAGGTGAGGTGGGCAACTTATGATGGATGGGCCCTGTAGCTCCACCCCCTCAAGGGCTTGTTAGTTGCTCCGGGGTCACAAGTTGCTTCTGTTGTTGTCTCCAGAATGTATAATGGTCGGCTCCTTGAGGTCAGTATCATGAATATAAGAGAGAGCATCAGCTTTGTAGTTCGGCAGGAAACTGCCCTGGCAGCCTGGAGCATAAGGAAATAGAAGTGACTTTCTAAAGTCAGAAGGTCACGGTTCTGTGGCCATCCACCCCGTAGCTTTTCCTATAATAAACAACACTGGGCAGGTAGTCAGCTCAGCACCTCTTAAAAGTGCACTAGCTGATGTACACATGCTTCTGAGTGGAGGACAAACATGTCCACTGGATTGGAAGATCAAGGACATACCCTGCTGAAAAAAAAAAAAGAAATTTCTAATGGTTTCCACTACAAATACCATCACAAACCATCAGCTAACCATTAAAACCATGACCATTATTGGTCCTTACGTGTATCCACTAGGCTTAATGTGCTACCAATAGAAGGCAACAATGTGCCAGTAGAGACCCATTTTCAATTACAATTCCCATTATAACCATTAAAACCATTACAAATTCAGTGAGGGTTTCTAGTGGGGGTTTTTTCAGCACGGTATAGCACCAGATCTTAATCTGTCAATGACTATATTCACGCTGAACACTGGAATGACATCATAATGGGGCTGGACATCTTCAACTTTTGCGTTTGCTCACCTCCTCCCCTTTTTATAAAGCCATGTGGTAAATCCATTTTAAAAACTTTTTATTCCCCAGGATTTTGAGTCTTTTAAAGTCCCTTGTATCGATTGTTTTTTCCCTAGTTGTTATTGTTTTATTAACAATGTTATTGTTTTATTAAAGTATTGATTTATTTCATTTTTGGAATTGCTTGATTTTATTGTTCAGCACTCTGTACAACACTTGTCTTTAAGTGTGCTGATGAAATAAAGGGGACTTGACTCTTTTATGTCCTAACTCTGAGTTTTGGTAGGTGTCCAAATTCTAGTGTTCAGTTCGATGGGTTCGATGAGGCAGCCATGAAAATGTCTTGCTGTACTGATCCCCCAGTTCCCTCAGCTCCTGACAATAATATATATAACTTTCAGATAACTTGATCCAAAATATAAAGCAAATTAAATCAAACGAAAGAAAGAAATACAGGAAACCTGGAGTAGACTCTTTGAAGTAGATCTATGCATGAGTCAGATTCTAATTGATTTATTGCTTGTTGCTGAAATACTGTTTTATTTTAATTACATTATTATGAAACATTTTATAATCATAATTTTATTGTTATAAAAAATCTGAAAGCATTTGAGATTGTCACTCCTGATTGGAATCCTGACGCTCTACAACTCTACACCTCAGCAGGTCAGTGAAGTGACCGACGTGCTTCAGATAAGTGAACTCTGAGTTTAGAAGTACTTTCTGCCACCTTGTGGAGTTTTTATAACCAATTTGTACAAACTTTTTATAAAAAAATCCAGTCATCCATTCAT
The DNA here is from genome assembly GCA_012411365.1 of Ameiurus melas. Taxonomy (NCBI): domain Eukaryota; kingdom Metazoa; phylum Chordata; class Actinopteri; order Siluriformes; family Ictaluridae; genus Ameiurus; species Ameiurus melas. The sequence continues at coordinate 25,276,863 of CM022766.1, read as the reverse complement.
CCAGCCATT
>CM022766.1:25266854-25271854 GCA_012411365.1 Ameiurus melas | reverse complement strand
AGTGGCCACATCTGGGCTGATGTGTTTGATTGTCAGCGGAACGAGACACACCTATCACAATGTAACATCTCATCATGGAGTCGAGCTGCATGCTCTCATAAACACGATGCTGGAGTCATCTGTAATGGTGAGATATTAACATCACCTACACCACGTTAGTGAATAAAGTCAGTGTTCATTAGAATATTTAAATGATGTTCTTCTGCTTCAGGATCATCCGTGGCGTTTCATGAGGGGCGAGTGTTGTCTGGAGGGAGCGAGGTCAGGGGAGGTGGAGATTTATTTCAGGCAGGACTGGAGGAGAGTTCTCCTGGACTCGTGGAGTCTGTCTGAGGCGTCTGTGCTCTGCAGACAGCTGGGCTGTGGCTCCGTGCTGAACTACCGCTCCTCTCCATCCACCACTGAACACAAACACATGTGTGTAACGGGTTTCAGCTGCTCTGGGAGTGAAGCTCATCTGGGGAACTGCAGCAGTGCACAACCTGTCAACTGCAGCTCCGGGGAACATCTGTACATCACCTGCTCAGGTAAGCAGCACAACACCTACCAATGAGCAGATATTAACAACAGAAATACAGAAATGTTTTATAATTCTAAAGTATCTTACTAAATATACAGAGTAATTAAATATGATATACGATTTTATTAGTTTTATATAACTTATAAAGTAAATTTTAAAAAATCTTTACTCCAGACCCCAGGTCCATCAGGCTGGTTGGTTCTGGGGGACACTGTGCAGGAAGGCTGGAGGTTTTCCACAGCGGCTCGTGGGGGACAGTGTGTGATGACTCATGGGATATTGAGGATGCGCAGGTGGTGTGCAGACAGCTGCAGTGTGGAGTGGCCCTCAGTACCCACATACCAGCCTGGTTTGGTCCTGGAACTGGGTCCATATGGCTGAATGAGGTGGAGTGTGAGGGGAACGAGACGTCCCTGTGGAACTGCAGATTTCCGCTGTGTGAAGAGGGTGAATGTGGACACCAGGAGGACGTAGGAGTCGTGTGCTCAGGTACAGTGTAATGACTGAGATTAAACCTGTAAATATGTATATGACTGTTCTCAAAACTGAGGTACAAAGAAATTCAGCTTGATAGTAAGGACCTGTTTATAAATGTAATCCATGTTGAATATCTTTTTATATAAAGATAACATTACACATATGTATCTGAAACAATGTATGTCATCCTCTCACCAGAGTTTATAGAGATCAGACTCACGGAGGGCTGTGAGGGGAATCTGGAAGTGTTCTACAATGGAACCTGGGGTAATGTGTGTCACAAAGAGATGGAGTTAGAAACAGCAGATATAGTGTGTCGAGAGCTGAACTGTGGAAGACGCGAGCGTTTGGACTCGGCCGGTGCGAGAGTCGAATCTGCTCCTAACTGGCTGGATCATGTGAAATGTAGGAAACACGACTCTAATCTGTTGAAGTGTCCATCTTCACCCTGGGGACAAAACACATGTGATCATCGTACTGAGGTGGTTCATATTAACTGCACAGGTAGGAGGATTCTCTCTCTCTACTTGTTTTATACATTGCTGTAGAATTTGCATAAATATTCCAGCTAAAAAATAAGAAAGAAAGAAAAGTCTGTTTCATGCATTTTATTACTGCAGAAGATGGAACGTCTCTACGTCCTCATGGAACATGCTCTTCATTTCCTCTTCAGAAATATTGCTCAAGTAAGGACACTTAAATCTGCAGCTTGATAAGGAAAGAGTTTCTGTTTCTACCCAGAAGTTGATTATTTTCCTGTAACAGCAGGTCCTGAAGTGATTTATTCCTCTAATAACACAGCAATAAACCAACGATTACATTTTTTATATTAAAGGATGATATGAAATGTATTTTATCCGTTTATAGTTTCTTTAATGTTGTTGAATAAAGCAATTAATTCCTGTTATCACTTACATTATAGTAGATATAAACAGTCGTTCTACCACAAGATTCTCTTTTATTCTCATTGACATTTTCAAATTTACATTCGGGTTACAGAGAAACCGTGAAGCGTAAACTCTGTTCTGAAGATGTCAGAAAACTTAAAGTTGCAGCATTAGCTCTGTCTGTTACAAAGCGCTAACACTGGAGACTCCTTCCGTAAATGTGACATAAACATCTCATTAGAGAAAACATCAGCACACATTGAGCGTTGGTGTGTTTCCTCTAGTGTAGAAACATGTGTGTTTACCTGAAATACCAGAATTCAACAGTGTCAAGGTGTAGGATGGTTTTAATAGATGATGGTCAGTTCTTGTTGATGTATCATTGTTTTGTAGTGAGCTGTGTGACTGGAGCTGTTATTCAGCGTTGGTGTGTTTCCTCATGTGTGATGTGTGTGATGTAGAGCACTGGTCTCTCAGGCTGAGTGGAGGAAAGGGAAGCTGCTCTGGGAGGTTGGAGGTGTATCATAACGCTACGCGGGGCTCCGTTTGTGATGATCAGTGGAACATCAGGAACGCTCAGGTGGTGTCAGACAGCTGGGCTGTGGGCGGCGCTTGCTGAGTATAGGAATGTTAGTTCTGGTCCTGGTGAAGGGACTATCTGGCTGAACAGAGTGAAGTGTCGAGGGATGAGATTCACCTGTGGGACTGTCATCATTCCCTGAAGAAACACACTGACTGCTCTCATGCTGGAGTCACCTGTGCAGGTCAGAGGGTGTGCTAACTTTTCAGCTTCCTGTCTCCACTCATTACACGTTTCTCCCAGTGTTAAGACATGATAACTTTTATTTATAATCTTAGATATTAGTTTGAAAGCTCAGACCCTAAACTGTAATACACTGATCAGCAGCTCATAACCCTTATTTAGTGAGAGTATATTTTATTATATGATAGAAAGTTTTTTTATATTCTGTAAATACAGACGTGTCCACTACTACACCCACCACCACCACCACCACATCAGGTATGTATATTTGTTACAATACAATATTTGTTACTGTTCATCATTTTTCTAAATATTTATGATTACAGCGTCGTATCAAGATCCTCTTCTGTGTTTTTAACTTCAGTAAGAGATCCAAATCCTCCATCACCTGAACCTCCATCCACCCCTCCACTGGTTCTCTTTGTGTTGGGAACGCTGCTCTTCCTGGCCTTAGTGCTTCTGCTGGTACTGTTTTACCAGAACAGAGTGCTCAGGAGAGGTACGAGACATACCTGTAAATACTAATGACATTTTATCCTGCTGTTAAAATTGTCCTGTAAGAATTTCATTAAAAGTTATTATTATTATTATTATTATTATTATTATTATTATTATCCACTCCCAGTTGTCTCTAAGAGGAGGCGTAAGACTCAGCCTGAGGCAGTCTATGAGGAGATCAACCACAGATACATCACTAGAAGAAGGACGAGCTCCACTCAAAGAGGTGAGTGATATGTGGACTGTTCTACATCACACTTATTGTATTCCATTTAAACTTGTAGCTGAAATTCACTGCATGCACATCATCAAATCACTCGATGTGTGTGTGTGTGTGTGTGTGTGTGTGTGTGTGTGTGTGTGTGTGTGTGTGTGTGTGTGTGTACACTGTGTGAGTGATATAAATAAATTGTTGGTGTGTGTATGTATACGCTTTCCTGCCCAGGTGCATCCCCCCTCAAACTTGCCCTGTGTGTGTGTGTGTGTGTGTGTGTGTGTGTGTGTGTATTAGGACTGAGATGACATGATGTGCTGATGAGAAAAACATTGAATAGACGTTACAAAAAGTAGCTTTAGAAAGAAATATATTATTTTATTTGATTCAACATAGAATTTATTACACATAAACTTTGAAGTTGTATCGGAGGACGCAATTCTAAATGCTTCCATCAACCCCCTTCCTCCATATTAACAGTCCTACAGTCCACAGCAATCTACAGAAGCCCTAATTATTATTATTATTATTATTATTATTATTATTATTATTATTATTATTATTATTATTATTTCTCGTGATCTTCACATAAAAAGTCTGTGTTCTCTCGACGTCATTTTATCAGAAGAAAATCTGCCTCCTTGTGGATGAGACTGGTGTTGCATGCACGTTGGAGTCTTCCCCATCGCCGTCATAAATGTAATAATTCCCCGCTGTAGAGATGGACTTGATCTCCACATTAAGAGAGAGGGGCGTCCCCTGATCAAGTGTCGGACACTAATGTGGAAGTCGTCAGTCACTGAAGGACACAGAGAGATTTCAGCTTGAGTGAGTCTCTGATTAAAGTAAACATTCATCTGTTCATCCATGATGCTGCGGGATTGCACTAAGCTTTTGCTGCCTCCAGAACAATAAAAACAACATGTTGTTATGTCGAGTACACAGAAACATGAAGTGGAGATCACGAGAAAACGAGAAAGAAAGAAAATAATAACGCATGGACACTTAGGGCTTCCGTAGCAATCCATTGAGCTCTGGCATTTGTTGGTGTTTCCGATGTAGATGACTGATCGTGTGCTGCTGCTCTCGGTCAGTGTGGTTTGGCGGAGCGTGATGACTGTAGCAGCCGGGGTTGTGTTACCTGTAGAGGGCGCTAAAACATGCTGTGAGTTCAGGTGGAATTTCAGGTGAATTCCTCACTGCAGATCGTGTGAAAGACTTTGGTCTGATCAGTGCTTCCATCTGGATGTGTTTTACATTGAAAATTTCCCTTCAGAGGCCCAAGCAGAGTTTGTTCATCTCCTCACATCATGCTCGTCACTAAGCAACTGCATGCGGTGTAACATGACGTACTTAATCACACTAAATTAACACGTTAAATCCACAGCACTAGTGTGTGTATATATATATATATATATATATATATGACTACGTTTACATGGACAGCAGTAATTAATTACTGACCTTACTCTGATTAAGATAATAATGTGATTAAGGTGTTTACATGAGTTTCTTTTAGAATATTCTTTTAGAATGTTCACGTTTTACATGTTTTAGAACATAATTAGATTAACAGCCCGTGTCATTACGTCACTGCGCCATGCCGTCCGACGTCCCTCCAGAATTCCACGTATCGACATA
>CM022766.1:25251854-25264354 GCA_012411365.1 Ameiurus melas | reverse complement strand
GTCTCCCCTCCGGACTCGGAGGCCATGGCGTCCCGCTGACCCTCACCCACAATCAACTTTCACCAACCACCGCTATCTCAAGAACTAGACCTTCAATAAATTAATGAAAGATAAAGAAAAAAAGGACAAATTCGTGAAACACTTCGACAAGACGCCAAACCACTCTCTAATTCTCCACCCACCACACTCACTCCTCCACCGCGGAGAGAGAGAGAGAGAGAATGTGAGAATGTGTGTGTGTGTGTGTGTGAGAGAGAGAGAGAGTGAGACAGAGAGAGTGTGTGTTAGTGCGTGTGAGAGAGAGAGTGTGTGAGTGTGTGTGAGAGAGAGAGTGTGTGAGTGTGTGTGTGTGTGTGTGAGTGTGTGTGTTTCAATGGTAGCTCAGTGGTTAATGAGTACAAACCCCAGCACCACCAAGCTGCCATTGTTGAGCCCTTGATCAAGGCCCTTAACCCTCAATTGCTCAGATGTATGAATGAGATAAATGGAAGTGTCTCTGGATAAGGGCGTGGCCCAAATACCATCAATGTAATGTAAAGTGTGTGTGTATTGTATGCATGTGTCTGAATATGTTTTTATTTTTTTATTTTTACTGGATTAATATAAGGAGAAGTGAGTCCCCAGAAACCATAGGGTGGTTACTAGATGTCCTGATAAACATTTAATACTGGAATCTGTGTATGTTCATCAATGTGTGTGTGTGTGTGTGTGTATGAGTGTGTGTGTTGGTGATCTGCTTTTCTGAACACGTCTCATGACTGTGCTGCTCTCCTCTAACAGGAAGTCTCCTCTCTGAAGAACAGCATTCTGGGTATGAGCATGTGGATGATGAGCTTCTCTCAGGTAAAAAAGGCCAGAGTGTGAGTTTGTCTAACTCCATTAACTGAAAGATATTAGAATTGCAATTAAAAGTCAGAAATGACTAAATGTGTCCTTTCTGAGACGTGATTATGATGTATTGTACAGAAGAATTACAGGAACTCCAGTGTTTTAATGCTGACACATGACCTCTCACAATCAACCTTATCTTACTTTAAGCTTCTGAAATCCCTCTTATCAAATTGATCAAAGCTTCTTTGGATGAGGATTTTATTGAGTATCAATGTGTTTAAAACCCCAAACAAACAAATTGTTCTTTTTACAGTAAAGTCTGGGATTGGAGAAAAGGCGGAGTATTATGATGATGTCATCGACACCAGTGACTTCATAAGTGGGTGCAGTTGTTAACTGATGACATCAATGTACTGACTTCACATTAAACCATGAGGTCAGAATGTGATGGAGCTGTTTGTACAGAGCCTCTGCTTTTATTTCATTTAGGTGATACAGGAAGAGTTGACCCACCAGAGGACTACGATGATGCCGTCACTGCTGGACCGATCCCTGATAACGTGGATGGTGTGCTTCTGTTTTGGGATTAGTTTTAGAAAGCAGTAGAAATGAAACACACACACTGCAAATAAGTTTGTTTATTGGTTTGTGCGTAGTGACATTTTTTACATGTACACCATGTCATTTTGCATCGTGTCATCAAATACACCGTGTACAAACTGCCTCTTCAGTACACTTTAAATATCTTTAAATATCTGTGTTTTGGTGTAGAGGATGAAGCTGAGAATTATGATGACGCCATTACAGCTGATCAGAAGTCAGTTCTACTGACAGGTATGATAATAATGTGACAGTATTGCATCCACAAGCATCCAAATGATCATTAATGACATTCATGTGGATTTAATAGCTTTTATCTCTACATTCTGACAGAGGACGTGTCCGAGAACTATGATGATGCAGTTCCCACTGAAACGAACACAAACATCATCACAGGTCAGTTTCTTTCTGGAAATAGACACAAAAAGAAAAGCTGCTGAGGGAACCACTGTTTATAGCTGCTATGACATAAGTGAGAAAAGGAACTTGTTTTTCCAAAGCTCTACAACATTATCTGTAACTATAAATGGATAAAAACTACGACATCTAATCTTTTACTAAATGAAACACTGCAATAGTTGTGAGATTCCCATGGTGTAAGAGGAATAAAACACTTGGGGACATGCTGTTATAGTTAAATGATCAACGTTAGGGTGGTAGCAGTAACTCAGCTTCATCACACCACCCTGTAACTCAGTATTTTACTATAACAGCAACACACACAGTGCTTTATTACTGATTCATTTATTTCTTCAGTAGACAGTCCAGAAGATTATGATGATGTCATCACTGAGGAACAGGATGGAGGAGAGACAGAAAGTGAGTGAGATGTTTCTTCTGGTAATGTACGTGAGTGCAAAGGCAGCAAAGTTAAAGCGTGACTATATTCTATATGAGATATAATATAAATATCAGCTTTCTGTTTTGTAATCTCCGTTCTGTCATTTAACAAGTGCAGCCATATTTATTCAACAGTTTAGATAAGACCCATATTTATGTCTCATTTACTTCCACATCTTATACACATGGCCTGTGTTAATATAAAGAAAGCTGAATTGATCAATGTCCTTTTTTCACTTTTTTATTGCTAGAATATTAAAGACATTCCTACATAGTGCATCATTTACTGTGTTTTGAAGCTTTTACATAACAATGAATACAATACAAAGGATATATTAAAGAGGTAAATGTATTTATTTGACAGAATATGACGACGTGGGGAGAAATCTCAGAAAGACAGGGACCATGTGACTGAGACACGCCACCAAAGGCCTTTTTCTCAGGAAATTACATTTCAACTTTTATAAACACAAAAAATGATTTGATTCTACTTCCAAAAAGTCCTGTTTTCTGAACTGTGTTCATTTCCCCTAGTTATTAGCAAATAGAGTAGGAGAGTTAAATCACCTTTCATATGACTTAATGCAGTGTCTCCAGCTTTTCTTTTACAACACTTTTAATGCTATAAGTCAGCTTAAATCTCACTGACACACCACACCTCATTTATCTCACCTATTCTTTCATCTAAACTGCTATAATATTCATCTTAATCTTTTACATTTATCAACCTATTCTTCAGTGTTTTTACAAATGTGTTAGTAACTATAAGCCACTCGCCAAAAGAACAAAAAGATTTTGATTCCTTAAATCAATACTTGTTTATTCATTTTTAAACACATTTATCTTTATGTTCAATGCTGTGCTTTTAACTCTAAAACATAGAATTGAAATGGATTCGAGAATTCCTTTATGAAATATTCATACTATGACATGATCATTAGAGAGCTTGCTATATTGCATGTTTTGTTGTAATGTTTATGAGGTAGCTGGCTGTGTTGAAAGCCAGATATAGTATATGTAAGTATCATAAATATATATTTTGATGTTAAATTTTCAGGTTTGTTTCCTTATTCTCAGGATTTTGTTTAGAATCTCAGGTTTAATTCAATATTCTCACTTTTTAAATGAATGATGGCCAGTTACATCTTAATAAACAATATACAAGCAACTGTGACTTTTTATCTTTCCACAATGAGAACAAGTCAATATTTTACATTCTACACAGTTTTGTTTCTTCTTTTTCATATTGTGTAACAATCATCTATTTTTATACATTCAATGAAATAAAAGTGCTTTGATGATGTTTAGTATAATGTGATGATCTGTGTTTGAGTTGAGTGAGTGGCTCTTGTAGTGATGAATCTGTGCTCAATGTCCTTATAGAACATCTCAGGCAGTAAAAACTACATTTACATTTATTTATTTAGCAGATGCTTTTATCCAAATCCACTTACAAATGACTTCTACACACTCAGATAAACTCTATTATCACTATTAACACTGGGTTTCTATTATTATTTGTGGATTCATATATTATGGCTATATATAATTTTTTGGTTTAAAAAATATTTTATCCATTCTATAATTACTCCTATTTGTTCCACTGCAATGTTAGCAGCTTTACAGAATAATAATAATAATAATAATAATAATAATAATAATAATAATAATAATAATAATACTCATAATAATAATAATAATAATAATATACCCTGACTAGGGTGTACCCTGCCTTGTGCCCAATGATTCCTGGGATAGGCTCCAGGTTCCCCGTGACCCTGAAGAAGGAGTAAGCGGTAGAAGATGATAATATAATCCTCACAGCGCCCTCAGCAGGTCCGTTAAGAGAAAAACACATTTCTCTTATCAGAAATCTCAGTGTTGAAGTGCCTTACTGCCACCTTTTGGCGGGAAAATGTAAATGTTTTTACTAAAAGTGAATAATTATTTATTTAAATTATTAAAGTTTATAATCCTGAAACCCAGACTAAATGTGTGTTCTTAAAAACAATATCTAATTGGAAGTGAAATGGTAAGAATTCTTATTTCTTTTCTTTTTTAAATTACAGACAATTACTATATTAGAGCACAACAAAGAAACATGAATATTTTCGAAAATACATTTATTCTTTATTATAAATATAAAGATGTGTTTTAGTTTTTACTGATTTTACTTTTTCATTTCAGTTTTTATTCAAGTGTTTTTTCTTACTTTTTTTTTTTAAATAAACACAAAATAAACCAGAAGCAGCTGCGTCAGGAAACATGTTAAACGATGGGGTTAGTGTAATGAATATTCCTCATGGTAAACTGACCCCTATGTACATGTTCTTTTAATATTGCATTCTTACATGGTTTTTAATGTACCCATGACCACTCATCAGCCTTCATTCAAACTGGGTTTTAATTTATTTTATTCTGCAGTAATTTTACTAAATCAGATCTCTAGTGTTGGAAATGGAACAAATTCAGACAAGTATCCAAACTTAAGAATCCAACTCCCAAATCTCTCAACTCTCTTCCCAAATCAGTGTCCTAGGTTATTGTTAATCACTTTTCTCCTCTTTTCAGCAGTGTCATTTACACACATACACACACTCTCTCTCTCTCTTCTCTCTATCTCTCTCTCTCCTTTTCCCTCACCTGCTCTCTGCATCACAGAACATTCATTAATTGAATTCCCCACAGGTGGGCGTTCCTCATACTCACCATCTCCGACTCCGCCCTCCATTCACAAACCGGCGCTGGACCACGCCCCCGCCCCCAACAACCTTATCGTCACGTTTGCTGACGACACCACTGTGGTCGGACTCACCTCAAAGGGAGATGAGGTAGCCTACAGAAACGAGGTCCTGAACTTGGTAGTCTGGTGTTCAGAGAACAATCTGGCTCTAAACACTAAGAAGACCAAGGTGATCATTCTACACTCCAGGAAGCACAACACTGAGCTAGCCCCCCTTTTCATCAACGGTGAGTGTGTAGAGAGGGTCCACACCTTCCGGTTTCTTGGCGTCCTTATCTCCGCTGACATCTCCTGGACAGACAACGTCACAGCGGTTATTAAGAAGGCTCAAAAGCGGCTACACTTGCTGAGAGTTCTCATGAAGTACAATCTGGACCCCAATCTGCTGCTGACCTTCTACCGCTCGTCCATCGAGAGCCTGCTGACATACTGTATTACGGTATGGTACAGCAGCTGCACCGCGGCAGACAGGGAGGGGCTTCAGAGTTTAGTAAGAACAGCACAGAAGATCATTGGCTGCCCTCTCCCCTCCCTGATGGAGATGTAACCCAGTGACAATACAGGGTTCAAATAACTTGTATTAAAATAGCGTTATGTCCCTTTAAGAAAATCAGCACTCAGGCCCCGCCCCCAGCTGAACATGATTAACAGGTCACGACGCCATTTTGTGATCCTGTGGAGAGCGCGTGCGTGTGTGAGAAAATAGGAGACGCACATGATTTAGGCGACCGGAGGAAAATTATAGAATTAAAGTGAACAAAGTGATAAAAGTGAGCGAATTAGCAAGCTAAAGAACCACTACAGAAGACAGGATAAGGAGGAGCAACTGGGATGTTTGGAGAAATCCCCGTTTGCATCTGTATCGTCTCTGTAATCTAGTAAACTGCATGATGCTAATGCTGCTACCTGTGTGTATTGAGTTAAGGGATGTTCACGGCTCGCGCTGTGGAAATCAATTACTGACTGTGATACAAGGGTTTAATCTCAAATAACTACTGAAATAGTAAGCTGATATTTAAGTGACCTGAGCACAGCAGCCCCTTGCTCATTTCTTTGTTTTAGGGGATATCTAAGTGAACTATATAGCATTCCTATTGGAGGGATAGTTAAAAAATAATAAAATATAGTCTATGGTTTCCTATGATGATTTTACCTTAATGTTGGGTGTAGAATTGTGAAACCTTAATGTTTAAATTCTGCTGTGAGTAAACATTTTATGTTGAGGGTACTCTAATTAGAGTATTAGCTTTTTAACTACAGAATGTGTTGTAACTTAACTCAAGTAGAGCATATACTGCCTACATTCCCTAATACAGGATAAGAGTAGCCTGTCACAATTCTGGTTGATTTATCATCAGCTATTATTGAAAATAATATAAGATAATACATGTTATATGCTGGTTACTGTAGATATATCTAGATATTGAATTGAGATTTGAAGTTTGAATTGAAGTGTGATAAATAGGCCTGAACATGTGATTACTGAGTATTATGAAGTATGTGATGCTTAATGTTACATGATTGTTATGCTTTAGTATGATTGTTGTACAACATATAGATACATGGAATACCATTCTAATAAGATGAAAACCTGTTCAAAACTAAAACGGGTCAGGTCCCAAGAACTACCTCAAGTCTTATGGACAGAGTGAGAACTACTTGTAAAATCCCTTTCTATTGATGGCGAGCCTCCCAGTGTGATCTTGAAGAGCCGTTGACCAACTCCGTGAGTATACCTCCCTGGTGGTAGGACAGTATCGGCCGCCTGAGCTGGTACACATTTTTCAACCAAAAGTGCCAACCTTCCTCTTAAACAGGGAAACTGTCACAGAACAGGTGACACATGTTGACAGTAGATTGATTAATCCAGAACGTGATCACAAATTTAGACTTTACTGACCCCAAAAGGGGAGGAGATCAAAAGACTCAATTACTTTAAAGGGCCCATTTTTTATTTTCCTTTTTCTGTACATAATGGTTTCAAATGTTTGAAAAGAACTAAGTAAAGTTTATATTGTTACAACTTATCTGGCATCATCCTTCCTTGTATGGGTTCTGTTTAAACCACATGGCTCCTTACGAATCTAGCACAGTGTTAGCTCATATTTAGAGTCTAGCACGTTTACAGCTACTTTAATTGGCAAAAGGTCAAATTTTTCGTCCACTAACGTTACTGCTGATGTGAACGGTAGGTATTATAGTTGCTGGTACTCTAATGCAAAACAGGTATTGTTGGTTAATGTATATGCTCCAAACTTTGATGTGGAATTTGCCAATAGATGGTTGAGCAACGTCCCATTTTTAAATCCTCACCTGTTGATTTTCGGTGGAGATTTAAACTGTGTTTTTGACCCAAACTTGGATCGGTCTAATTCCCGTACTCCGAATCAATCTGCTATTCTAAAACTTTTTCCGATTTTATATGCCTCATTAATCCATGGAGATCCCGTAACCCCTCTCTTAAAAAGTTCTTTCCCAAGTGCACCAGTCCTATTTGAGGATTGAATTTTTATTTTTTTTTATGGACAGTACTCCTGATTCTTGTGTAAATGGAGATTTAACTCTTCATTTGGCAAACAGTGAATTCTGTGAGTTTGTTTCAACTTCTATTTTCTTCATTCAGAACGACTCCACCATTCATTGTTATGGGAGACACTTAAATCCTATATCAGAGAGCAGATTATTTCTTACTATGCTCGCACTAATAAAAAGGTGCACTGCTAGGCTTAATGAACTCACATGTGATCAGTAACCTCGATCAAAGATATGCATTGAACCCTTCTCCAGAACTTCTTAAAACAACATGTTACGAAACAGGACTTGGATACAGGAAGTACGCGCAGGAGTGTAATCTTTATTTGCCACTTAAACAAACGAGGAGGTGGGAAACCAAGTCTAAACATAAAACTCAACCTCAAGCAAAGAGCACAAAACTCAACAGAATGTGGAAACTCACACTTAACTGACTTAAACAGTTCTGCTTTAACTAGAAACAAGGCAGGAAACACTCCTCTAATTATGGCAAACACACTTCTAACGGTGGCCTGAACACTTCATTTAACTATGACAGGGCCAAAGCATTCTTATCTATTACATGGCATGAACTCTCTTAACTAGGACAGGGCATACACATTCTTACCTCTGGCATGGCATAAACCCTCTAAACGCATAAGCTAAGGAACAGAAAAAAACAGACAGCGCATGGCAACATCACAACCTGGCACCATTATTCATTCCTGGCTCTGAGCAGCAGCATGACTGGTTTAAATAACCAGTCTCTTGGTAGCTCACAGGTGGCAACACTTGACACCGCTTAAGCGTCCATGCGCATTTCAATCACGGGAAGCCACTCGTGCACAATGTTGCCACAGCGCCATCTGTCGGCAGTACCGTAACAGCGTCTTGACGTACATGCAGAATTGAATCTTATTTCGACTAAAGAGGCAGAACGCTTATAGTTATGTACTCATGATTCATACTATGAAGATGGCGACAAGCCAAAACATTTAATCACACATCAGCACACTCCCCACTCTCTCTTGAAGAAATTTTAAATTTTGTTTGTAGCAATGTGGCTCATTTTCATAGCTACTACACCACCACGAGAAATCGGGGGAAAATAATCCAAATACGTTTCACTTAGAACCGGCAAGAGGCATGAGTTTCCATACAAAAATACATTTTATTTTGAAGTAAAAAAAAAAAAAAACCCACACAGCAACCCTCACAGTCAGGCATTGGTCAATAAAACAGTCAAATGAAGAAATGAACAATCAGGTGCTGCCAAGAACTCCCCCAGCCTCAGGAAGCACCAAGCTCCCACTAGGAAAAAACAAAAACACAAGAAAACTAAATCAATTACAATATGCTCAAAGCAGGCAATCAAAAATATACCAACAAAATAAAAAAATTGACGAAACAAACAAAAAAAAAAACTTGCTGTCAAAAAACACGGACAACCCCACACTCAAACTGATTAGTTAGCAAGTTTACCAAAGCTTACCAAAACCACCACTACCACCCAGCAGTATCAGCATAACTGATAAAGACTGTTACAACACAGTTGAATTAAAGAAAACTGATCATACTGACAGTAATGAACACAAAGCAAAATAAATAAAAATAACGCAGCCCAAAGCAACAAAGCAGTCCAAAACCAAACATCAATTAGGGGGACGAGCTATACCAAAACAACCACACCCCCACTCAGCCTGCCTTAACACATGAAAAATCAAGGACCCTAAGAACAAACAGCAGTTACAACCTCAATTTGGAAAGCATGCAAGATCATTTAGCTCGAGTAATAGAACTAAATGGTTTACCGGCCGTGATCCGATGACATAATACTCTCGATGGAACATACGAAAATCATATGATAGCTTCTTTAGTAGTTGTGACTGTAACAGCTGGCGCTCCAACCTGGGCTATGTTAAACTGCCAGTACTACTCAGTACTACACTATAATATACTACTCAGTATGAGAGATGTTTTTATGATTTTGTTCTTGTTTTGTTTACTGTTTTATTCTGATTATGTTTGTACTGTAAATGCAAATGGTAAATGTGCACTTATATAGCGCTTTTATCCAAAACGCTTTACACTGTGTCTCATTCACCCATTCACACACCAATGGTAGCAGAGCCTATCCCAGGAAGCATCAGGCACAAGGTGGGGTACACCCTGGACAGGGTTCCAGTCCATCGCACGGCACAATCACATACACACTCACACACTCCACACACACAGCCCAGTCCACAAATGGGAGAATATTTCAGCCAGCCTTAACCTTATGCTCAGCCCAGCCAAGTACAGCTTAATCCACCTTGCCAGTCTCAGCACTCCAGTGAGTGCATTGGTGTATCAGGCCTGAAGGTAATAGTACAGCAAGATCCAGCACCTCCACCATTCTTCAGGTGTCATTTTTTCCGTGTCAGGATCAGGTGGTGAAAAGAGTGGCTAAGAAACTGGGGATGTTTTTTTCTGTGTCTGGATTTCCCCAACGCATCCATTCTGAACTGGGGGCTATGTTTGCGAGCGAGCTGACGGCTGAGCTTCTTGAACTGACTGGCATCAACAAGTCTAGAACCACTCCTTACCACCCGATGCGGAATGTTGGTACCAGATGTACAAATAGGACATTAGGAAACATGTCGAGGTCCCTTCCACCTAGGACTAAGCAGAAGTGGCCGCAGGTGGTACAGACCACTTTTGTGTACAACTGTAAAGCACACGAAACAACAGGTTTTGCCCATTTTTACCTAATGTTAATTAATACCTAAAGTGCCAAGGTTGCCAGTTGACCTCATGTTCCAAAGTGTTTTGCGGGATAAGTCTGTTTGTGATTATAACAAGGATGTGCACTCGTTAGTCAACGACCTCCAGTCTACTATGATGTTGGCGCAAAATAATTTTGTTGTGGAGCAAAGGCACCAGTCCAACCAGTACAAGAAAATAGTTAAAGGCCTACCTCTAGCCTTTGGTGACCAAGTGCTTATGGCTAACAAGGGTTGTATAGGGAAACGGAAGCTTGTTGACAAATGGGAGCCAGTCATGAACACTGTTGTTGCCTCAAAGCGTTCCATACACATCTACATACACATCTGGGCGGCTGTGGTGCAGGTGGTAGAGTGGGTTGTCCACTAATCGTAGGGTTGGCGGTTCGATTCCCGGCCCGGGTGACTCCACATGCCGAAATGTCCTTGAGCAAGACACTGAACCTGAAGGCAGCTCTGCTATCATTGGTGTGTGAGAGTGTGTGTGAATAGGTGAATGCAACACAGTGTAAAGCGCTTTGGATAAAAGTGCTATATAAGTGCACATTTACCTTTACAAGCTGTTTTGTCTAACTGGGCAGGCACGCAGTGGTGAGTCCTCCAACGTTGCAAGATTGA
Organism: Ameiurus melas; assembly: GCA_012411365.1. Taxonomy (NCBI): domain Eukaryota; kingdom Metazoa; phylum Chordata; class Actinopteri; order Siluriformes; family Ictaluridae; genus Ameiurus; species Ameiurus melas. Next base: position 25,253,449 of record CM022766.1, on the reverse strand, counting down.
GTCTGCAGAACATGCAGATTATGGGCACTCTCACATGCAGGCTCAATGTCAAACATCTCTGCCTACTTGCGATGATGACCGCACTTCATCGTGGGTGCGTTCTCAGTTGCCCAATACAGAGCTGCCAAATGCACAAGTTTCTACACCAGTGAAGCATGATGATACTGTGGCTGGTGCTGGTGCTAGCCATTCATCCCCAAATCCTGTCTCTGCCAGTGTGTCCTGCAGGCAATATCCTGTAGCGGACTTAAATACAGGTGATCATTTCACTAGCAGGTTTGGGAGAGTCATCAAACCAGTATGCAGACCTATTGAATCTATGGTTCAACTTGAAACCTTGTTAGGTTTGGATTTTGGGTCTTCAGTAACTCATGTCTGAATTCAGTTTGCCTACAGGAACACATGGTTTTTGAAACTTGCCTTGTTCATTTGTTTCTTTCTACTGAAAATTTGCCTTATTTGAGTACTTGGTCTAAGTGTTTGAGGTGTAATGGGCACCTTAATGATGTCTATAAAATGTATTGAAATTTGGCCAATTTTAAACAATTTTTATGCTTTCATTGGGTAGCTTTCGATGCTAACTGTCTTCACTGATTGTTTTGTGTGTGGACCATATCCTAATGACCTGTGTATATATTTTTTTTCTCGGTGTTCACTAAATTTTGTGTAATTCTAGGGGGTGAATGTAACAGGTATGGAAGGTATTCCATGAATTTGATGTGTAGAATTACACAGAAAGAAATTTATACTTGATAGTAGCTGTCTGTCTGTGTGTGTGCTTTCCTTTTATTTGTCATGATGTCATTGGTTTGCTTAATTTCCAGTTTTGGCTCATCCTCTTCCCTTTCGCATTATGGTTGAATGGGATAATAAGACATGTTTTAGTCATGAACGACTCAGTGTTTTAATGAATCAGTTGAGTATATGATTCAATGAGTCATTCACAACACATAAAAAAAGACCTTTTCACAGGTACTGGTGGAACGATGTCATTTACAGAAACGGTCATTAAATGAATTTTTGGAGAAAAGATTCTATTCACTGAGATGACGTCACTCTTTGGCAGCGAAATCGCACAATTATTCGAATTCACAAATTCAACTGCCACCAACCGCTGTGTGTGTAGAGGTCCTGTACTAGCGATGGTCGGTGTTTAGGTTATAAATGATAGCGTTAACCGGTGATTATCTACACGTGGTCCAGTGCCGCTTTGTGAATGGAGGGCGGAGTCGGGAAAAGGTGAGAACGCCCACCTGTGGAGAATTCAATTAATGAACGTTCTGTGATGCAGATAGCAGGTGAGGGAAAAAGGGAGAGAGAGAGAGCGAGAGAGAGAGACTTTTACAATCTTTTATTTAACAAAGGTCACATTATATACACTAAAGTCAAATGTGACTCAATATATAAATAGATAAATACATAACGAGCATTTAAAAAAAAAAAAAAGAAAAAATAATTAGATAAATAAGTGAGTGCAAAAAGGCTAGTTGTTAAGAACATCAGCCTAGGTGTAAAACACAGTTCTCCCTCCACTACAGAACACAGAGCCTCCTCACACCACCACACCGCCTTAAACATCTCCAAGTCTCCCATAC
>CM022766.1:25244354-25246854 GCA_012411365.1 Ameiurus melas | reverse complement strand
TGCTGTTTGGTGATTTTATTAAATAATTAGTTGGGTTTTTTGAGTGTTTTCTGTTTAATATGTTGCAGGGTCATTTACTGAGTCTGTTTACATTGAGCTGTAACAGACTATAATCATATAATATAATAATAATGGGCTTGTTTTTGAAGCTGCAGTTACTTATTTGTCTCGCGAGAGTTGGCAGCACTGGTTGAGACATTGTTGTGGAATGGAAGTGTCTGTGCACACGACGTTATTTGATGTGTTGACAACGGCTGTTTCTCAATATGCATTCTTCTGAGATCTTTCGTCCTTGTGAACTGGTTCTATGTCATTATCCACTGCTGAAGTTCAGTTCCAATACTCAAGAACACAAGTACCGGGAAGTATGAAATGACTCGGATTTGTCTGATATCGAGGACGCATCGAAACAGCCGGAACAGCGGGGGGACAAAAAAAAAAAAAAAAAAAAAAAAAAAAAAAAAAACCAAACCCGTTCCCCCTTTTTTTTATTTTTATTTTTGTGTTTTTTTTTTTTTTTTTTCTAAAAAAAGAGCGCGTGTTTTTTTGCGTGGCAGCTGGGCATGTGCGTTTGTTCTTGGTTATGGTTCTGTCATGTCTCCTCCCTGTTCTGTCATTAGTTGTGCTGTCACGTGTGTCCTGATTGCGGCTCAGCTGCGAACGATTAGGAGGCTGATCATACCGGCATTTATACCGCGCGCGCCTCCCGGCACACGGGGCGGTTTATTAGATTAGTGTAGGTTCAAACCTAGGTTTCAGGTTTTCATGTTAGAGTTAGTCACGCTGGGTTATCCGCTCCCACGTTCATGTTTGTTTATGTTTATCAACCCTGTTTTCTGTGACCCTCGCCTGTTTGTGGATTACGTTCTGGATCACTGTTTGGATTTGTCTCCTCTCTCTCCTTAATAAAACCTTCCGTTCTAAACTGCGATTACATCCGTCCTTTATCCGCTACGTCACGATTCGTGACAATGAACTATTACTGTTAATCAGATGTCCATCATTATTATTATTATTATTATAAAAAAAACACTTGAATAAAAACTGTTATTTTTTTATGAAAAAGTAAAATCAGTAATAACTAAAACACATCTTTATATTTATAATAAAGAATAAATGTATTTTCTAAAATATTCATATTTCTTTTTTGTGCTCTAATATAGTAATTGTCTGTAATTAAAAAAGAACAGAAGTATAAATTCTTACCATTTCACTTCCAATTAGATATTGTTTTTAAGAACACACATTTAGTCTGGGTTTCAGGATTATAAACATTAATAATTTAAATAAGTAATTATTTACTTTCAGTAAAATCATTTACATTATCCGTCCACAAGATGGCGTAAGTACTTCAACACTGAGATTTCTGATTAGTGACATGTGTTTTTCTCTTAAGGGACCTGCTTATGATAAGTGGCGTACTAATATACTTGTATTTCACGGGCCGAGAATCGAACCACCAACCCTACGATTAGTGAAGAACCCGCTCTACCAACTACGCCACAGCCGCCCTGTAATGTGAGGATTATTATTATCTATCCATTACTCCTTTTGGGGATTGGGGATTATTATTATTATTATTATTATTATTAATAATAATAATATTAATATTAATAATATTATTATTATGTTGCTAACATTGCAGTGGAACAAATAGGAGTAATTATAGAATGGATAAAATATTTTTTTAACCAAATATATATATATATACACACAAATAATAATAGAAACCCAGTGTTAATAGTGATAATAGAGTTTATCTGAGTGTGTAGAAGTCATTTGTAAGTGGATTTGGATAAAAGCATCTGCTAAATAAATCAATGTAAATGTAGTTTTTACTGCCTGAGATGTTCTATAAGGACATTGAGCACAGATTCATCACTACAAGAGCCACTCACTCAACTCAAACACAGATCATCACATTATACTAAACATCATCAAAGCACTTTTATTTCATTGAATGTATAAAAATAGATGATTGTTACACAATATGAAAAAGAAGAAACAAAACTGTGTAGAATGTAAAATATTGACTTGTTCTCATTGTGGAAAGATAAAAAGTCACAGTTGCTTGTATATTGTTTATTAAGATGTAACTGGCCATCATTCATTTAAAAAGTGAGAATATTGAATTAAACCTGAGATTCTAAACAAAATCCTGAGAATAAGGAAACAAACCTGAGAATTTAACATCAAAATATATATTTATGATACTTACATATACTATATCTGGCTTTCAACACAGCCAGCTACCTCATAAACATTACAACAAAACATGCAATATAGCAAGCTCTCTAATGATCATGTCATAGTATGAATATTTCATAAAGGAATTCTCGAATCCATTTCAATTCTATGTTTTAGAGTTAAAAGCACAGCATTGAACATAAAGATAAATGTGTTTAAAAATGAATAAACAAGTATTGATTTAAGGAATCAAAATCTTTTTGTTCTTTTGGCGAGTGGCTTATAGTTACTAACACATTTGTAAAAACACTGA
>CM022766.1:25196854-25239354 GCA_012411365.1 Ameiurus melas | reverse complement strand
GTTTTTATTGTTCTGGAGGCAGCAAAAAGCTTAGCGCAATCCCACAGCAACATGGATGAACAGATGAATGTTTACTTTAATCAGAGACTCACTCAAGCTGAAATCTCTCTGTGTCTGTCAGTGACTGACGACTTCCACATTAGTGTCCGACACTTGATCAGGGGACGCCCCTCTCTTAATGTGGAGATCAAGTCCATCTCTACAGGGGTTATTACATTTATGACGCATGGGGAAGACTCCAACGTGCATGCAACACCAGTCTCATCCACAAGGAGGCAGATTTTCTTCTGATAAAAGGACGTCCGAAAACACAGACTTTTTATGTCAAGATCACGAGAAATAATAATAATAATAATAATAATAATAATAATAATAATAATAAGGGCTTCTGTAGATTGCTGTGGACTGTAGGACTGTTAATATGGAGGAAGGGGGGTTGATGGAAGCATTTCAATTACGTCCTCCGATACAACCTCAAAGTTTGTGTAATAAATTCTATGTTGAATCAAATAAAATAATATATTTCTTTCTAAAGCTACTTTTTGTAACGTCTATTCAATGTTTTTCTCATCAGCACATCATGTCATCTCAGTCCTTACACACACACACACACACACACACACACACTCAACGCACACAGACACGGCAAGTTTGAGGGGGGATGCACCTGTGCAGGAAAGAGTATACATACACACACCAACAATTTATTTATATCACTCACACAGTGTAAAAAACACACACACACACACACACACACACACACACACATCAAGGTATTTGATAATGTGCATGCAGTGAATTTCAGCTACAAGTTTAAATGGAATACAATAAGTGTGATGTAGGACAGTCCACATATCACTCACCTCTTTGGTGGAGCTCGTCCTTCTAGTGATGTCTCTGTGGTTGATCTCCTCATAGACTGCCTCAGGCTGAGTACTACGCCTGCTCTTAGAGACAACTGGGAGTGGATAATAATAATAATAATAATAATAACTTTTAATGAAATTCTTACAGGACAATTTTAACAGCAGGATAAAATGTCATTAGTATTTACAGGTATGTCTCGTACCTCTCCTGAGCACTCTGTTCTGGTAAAACAGTACCAGGAGAAGCATTAAGGCCAGGAAGAGCAGTGTTCCCAACACAAAGAGAACCAGTGGAGGGGGGGATGGAGGTTCAGGTGATGGAGGATTTGGAGCGGCTCTGTAATCATAAATATTTAATATCAAAATGATGAACAGTAACAAATATTGTATTGTAACAAATATACATACCTGATGTGGTGGTGGTGGTGGTGGTGGTGGTGGGTGTAGTAATGGACTCGTCTGTATTTACAGAATATAAAAAAACTTTCTATCATATAATAAAATATACTCTCACTAAATAAGGGTTATGAGCTGCTGATCAGTGTATTACAGTTTAGGGTCTGAGCTTTCAAACTAATATCTAAGATTATAAATAAAAATTATCAAGTCTTAACACTGGGAGAAAAGTGTAATGAGTGGAGACAGGAAGCTGAAAAGTTAGCACACCCCTCTGACCTGCACAGGTGACTCCAGCATGAGAGCAGTCAGTGTGTTTCTTCAGGGAATGATGACAGTCCCACAGGTGAATCATCCCCTCGACACTTCACTCTGTTCAGCCAGATAGTCCCTTCACCAGGACCAAAACTAACACTCCTATCAGCACTCAGCGCCGACCCACAGCCCAGCTGTCTGCACACCACTGAGCGTTCCTGATGTTCCACTGATCATCACAAACGGAGCTCCACGTAGCATTATGATATCACCTCCAACCTCCCAGAGCAGCTTCCCTTTCCTCCACTCAGCCTGAGAGACCAGTGCTCTACATCACACACATCACACATGAGGAAACACACCCACGCGCTGAATAACAGCTCCAGTCACACAGCTCACTACAACACAATGATAATATAACCTTATATTATACTCAACATGGTCTAGTTTACCAAAAATTATTTTAGTTTTGTTCTGAAAAAGAATCTTAAACTAATTACAAACATCCTGAAATTCAGCTGTTTATTTAAATGTTATAAATAAATACATTTTCTGCAGAATAAAATAATTTGAAGCAGTAAGATCAGCTTTGGGTTCTGTTTATTGATTTTATCTCTGCTGGTTTAAGTTTCATGAAATGTGAGGGAAGTTTGATGCCCTCAGGATGGTTATATGAGGAAATACATTAAAGTCCTCAGAAAATGGTTTTATAAACAGATGAGGAAATATCTTCTGTCACTAACAAATGCAAATGAAGAACAGTACTAACAGCTTTTCCTTATATATCCTTACTTGAGCAGTGTTTCTGAGAGGGAAATGAAGAGCACTTTTCTTGTGTACGTAGAGACTGTCCATCATCTGCAGTAATAAAATACATGCATTAATGAAAAGTCTCACATGCAGCTTTATCTCTCAGAGCAGACTTTTGTCACACTTCTAACATCAATTTTTGCCAAGTACACTTTATATTTCAGCAACATTAGTTCTACACTATTCACAACGAAACACTGCAGTTTATGGCCATGTACAGAACCAGAAAAGTCTGACTCCACCCACCTGTGCAGGTAATACGAGCCACCTCATCACGATTATCACATCTGTTCTGTCCCCAGGGTGAAGATGGACACTGCCACAGATTAGAGTCTTGTTTCCTACACTTCAGATAATCCAGCCAGTTAGGAGCAGATTTTACTCGTGCTTCAGTCTCTGACACACTGCCACGTCTTCCACAGTTCAGCTCTCGACACACCATGTGTACTGTCTCCTCATCCATCTGATTGTGACACACATTACCCCAGGTTCCATTGTAGAACACTTCCAGATTCCCCTCACAGTCCTCCGTGAGTTGGATCTCTTTAAACTCTGGTGGAAGAACAATGACTCACACTGAGTATAAATTTGTAATCATTACTTCTGTTGTGGTCATTATTATTTAAAATATGGATAAAAATAATCCAATAACTTCATAAACATCACTGTACATAAATGACACTGTACCTGAGCACACGACTCCTATGTCCTCCTGGTGTCCACATTCACCCTCTTCACACAGCTGAAATCTGCAGTTCCATAGGGACGTCTCGTTCCCCTCACACTCCACCTCATTCAGCCATATGGACCCAGTTCCAGGGCCAAACCAGGCTCGTATGTGGGTTCTGAGGGCCACTCCACACTGCAGCTTTCCACACACCACCTGCACATCCTCAATATCCCACGAGTCATCACACACTGTCCCCCACGAGCCGCTGTGGAAAACCTCCAGCCTTCCTGCGCAGTCTCCCCCAGAACCAACCAGCCTGATGGAGCTGGGGGCAGGGTTAAAGATACCTGTGGAATGGTTCAAAATATGTACAGACCAAGTGATTTATCTTTTCTCTAATTCACAAATTATATAAGATTAATATTATATTAAAGATTACATTAAATATAATGTTTAATTAGGCTGAATATTTAAGAGGATATTTTAGAATTATAAAACATGTATTACTGTTGTTAATATATGCTCATTGGTAGGTATTGTGCTGCTTATCTGAGCAGGTGCTGTACAGCTGTTCCTCAGAGCTGCAGTTGACAGGTTGTGCACTGCTGCAGTTCCCCAGATGAACTTCCGTTACACACATGTGTTTGTGTTCAGTGGTGGATGGAGAGGAGCGGTAGTTCAGCACGGAGCCACAGCCCAGCTGTCTGCAGAGCACAGACGCCTCAGACAGACTCCACGAGTCCAGGAGAACTCTCCTCCAGTCCTGCCTGAAATAAATCTCCACCTCCCCCAACTCTGAATGTTAGATTTAACCTTTGAGATAAGGGAATAAAGTTAGCTGATAGAAGATTAGATAGAGAATGTGTCACGTTGATACCTAGGTATTTAAAACCTGACTGACTAAATCAAAACGGTAGATCTGACTGTTGGAGAGACAGAGCTGGAGTATTGACAGGAAAACAGTCGCTTTTATCTAAATTTAGTTTATAACCAGAGACAACACCAAAAGAACCCAGAACATCCAAGACAGAAGTCATAGAGGCGATAGGATCGGTTACATTCAATAACAAATCATCAGCATACAACAACAATTTGTATTCTACACCATATAGAACTATTCTTTTAAACAAGGAGGAAGATTTTAGTGCAATAGAGAGCGGCTCGATGGCAAACGAAAAAAGCAGAGGGGATAAAGGACAACCTTGGTGACACCCTCGTCCGAGCGCAAAATAATCCGAATAAGTATCGTTAGTCTGAACCCTAGCATTAGAGGTTGAGTTCATGAGGCTAATCCAAGAAATAAACTTGTCCCCAAATCCAGACTTCCTCAAGACTGCAAACAAATACTCCCATTCGACCCTGTTGAATGCTTTTTCAGCATCTAATGAAATAGCAATCTCAGGATGAACAGCCGAATGCTTTGAATGAATTGTATTAAAGAGTGTACGGATATTGAAAAACAATTGACATCCATTTATAAAACCGTTCTGATCTCCAGATATAATATAAGGAAGTACATTCTCTAAACAAGATTCCATTACTTTTGCCAACACCTTTACATCTGCATTCAGCAGTGATAGTGGTCTATAAGAACCACAGGAGGATGGATTCTTACATAAGGACTCACAAACTTACACACTTGTACATGCACACAGGTATGTGTTATCTATTTAAACAGAAGTTAAATCATATTACTTCACCAGAACATATTAATCCACATCGTTGTAATGGGAGCAGTGTGAGTGTTTGAGTGAAGATGATGTTGAACAGAAGTAAACCCCAGATTCAGTTCCTCTACACTGAAGCTCCTCTGTCCACACCTGACCCTCCCTTCGGGCAAAAGCAGCTGATCCCTGCACCTCCACAGGAATCCCACAGTCCAGCTCTCAACACATAATCTCTGCATCCTGCTGGTCAAAGTCAGCATCACACACTGTGGACCAGGAATGTCTACGAAACACCTCCACTCTCCCAGAGCACCGGTGAGGTCTCAAATTTTCACCTGTGTTTTAATTAATTATGTAAATCTTGTGCACATTTTTAAGAACCTTTACCATTAAGAAACATTCCACTGTAGTTACGAAACACTTTCAATTTAAATAAAACCAATTTAAATTAATCAAATCAATCATGATAATATTAACTTTTTTCCCTAAATACAACAGTTTACCTGAGCAGATGACTCCAGCATCACTAACATGACCACATAAATGTCCCCCTTGTGAGCTACAGTTGTTCAGGGTCAACTCTGATTGTCACGGTTCCCCCTTGAAGCAGCATGCTCTCGCGCGGTTGCGCATGCGTGTTGTGACATTTGAACATGTGCTCTTTGTTTTTGCTTCTGTCATTGGCTGGGAGGGCACGTGTGTTTTGTTTATGTTCGTCATGACCCCGCCCCGTGTCTGTCATAGGTTGAATCCCCACGTGTGTCCGTATTAGTTCCAGCTGAACACTGTTTAAGTTAATTCATGCCGGCTTATATACTACGCGCCATACTACACACGGCGCGGTTAATTAAACATAGTATCACGTTCCTTGTTGGTTATAGTTCACGCTGGGTTATCCGCTCCCAGATCATTGTCATAGCTCACGTTCATGTTTATGCTCATGTTTGTTTCTCGACCCTGTTTTCCGTGCCACGTTGTTGATATCTGCCTTGCCCCAAGTTTATGCCTGTTTGCCGTTTGCCTGACCTTCGCTTGTTTTCTGACCACGCCTTTGGATTACGTTTTGGATTTGTCTGCTTGCCTCTTGTAAATAAACTACACTCGTTCTTAAGTGCGCTTACCTCCTTCCTTCATCTGCTCTGTCACGAGTTGTGACATTGATCCTCTGCAGTACAAATCATATATCCAGATTTCTCCTGAACTTTGTCCAAACTCAGCCCAATACCGCAGCTCTACAGGCTCCCCACATTGCAGCTCTCTATACACCACTGCAGCATCTTTCATATCCAAGGCAGAACCACACACTGTTCCCCACTGTCCATCATGAAGAACCTCCACTCTCCCAGCACAGCGACTTCCACCATCCACCAACCTCAAGCTGTCTGAGAGAGAGAGAGAGAGAGAGAGAAAAAAGAGGGGAGCGGGTGGGGGGGTATTTTTTCCAACATGCACACACTCACATTTCTCTCTCTCTCTCTCTCTCTCTCTCACACACACACACACACACACAATAAATCCTGTGTAAACTGTAAACATTAATCTGGACCTGATTTTATAATTGAGTCTTCAGAAAAACCCCTGAGGATGATGTGTGTACGCTCATGTACAGCTTTTTAAATTCTATAAAAATGAAAGACTTTCACTGTTTATAAAGTTACGATCACTCCAGGAAAATTTCTCCCATTTCAGGATTAAAAATGGTGGCTACTGTTAAAGTGAGAAGTGTGTGATGTTTTAGTGTGAATAATCAGTGTGTACTTACCAGCTGCTGTGAGTGTAAGTGTGGATGAGAGAAGAATAAAAGTCAGACAGATTTCCATCTCCCTCCTCGCTGTACACGATGTGTTCACCTCCACTCGCCCAGAGAGACTGAGAGAAGTGTGTCCCCTCACTCAGCCCCCTACAGAGAGAGAGACAGACAGAGAGAGAGAGAGACAGCCTAAATTCCTAAATCCTCTGACCAAGTATATGGCTGTGCCATCTGTCTATTAATTAAATGCCAGTCCTTCAGGCTGAAAAAGAAGGATCAAAATATTCTGTAGTAGTTTGGCACTGTGACTCAAAAAGTTGTTTTTCATCTGACATCTGACTACTGTCCCCAACTGCTGTACAATACTGATAATGCTCTTACAGTTAAGATGGCTGAATGGCAGACCTCATAATAATTTTATGTTTTTTTCATTATAATATCTTATATTTGATCAAATATATTCTTATATATCTTATCTATACTTTTTGCCTTTTCTTATATGTTGACATGGTAGAAGACGTGTCAATGGGCAATGCTGTTGTGAAGGTGACCCTGCCCAAGGACGTGTCTTTGCATCTGTAAGTGACTCGTCACCTTAATCCTTCACATGGTATTCATGAGGTGCCATAAGTTTCTGCTACTCTGTGGATCACACTGAAGTTTGAACAAATGGTTTGACTTAATATCCGCAGCAGTAGTGTACACGTAATTTCTTCCTAATTTGTTATTAACTTTTATTGCATGCCTAAAAGGAATAAAAGTTATTTGCCAGATTCAGATGCTCCTAAACAGTTGTTATAAAGTATGAGTTTGTAACTGATCAACAAAGACTGTATTATCTTTTCTAATATGCTGCATTTAATATGGAAATATATTTTCACAGAAATATTTCAATGATTTTTTTACACTAGTTTACACTAAATGTCTAATATTCTGTTCTGTTGGAAATTTGCCTCAACTAGTAAAATATTTTGGAACCTTTAAAAATAATTCGCATGCTTCTATAAAATTGGCTTATAGTGTATATGACCGCTCACTGTCATAAACCCATACGAGGAAATAAACAGTAATCATTTTGACTCTAGATCAGGATTGGTTAAAGAAACACTGGTGATCTGATCTATATTATATATACATCCTCTCTGAGGATCATGTTGGTATGTTCCCAAGTCAAAGTACTGTAGAACTCCTAAGCATTAGGTCACCTCATCATACTCTTTCCATACCATCGTGCTCTTTGCCTGACAAAGCAATTCACATTCTATGTCAAAACATATTTGACAGTTGGGGTCTAACTCTAAAATCACCAGATATCAAACCTACAACAGTTTTGTCTTGTTGCCATCACAAAATAAAAATGCTTAAAACGTAAGTGCTGTAGTCACGGAGGGTATGAACATTTGTCACTCTACATTAATGGTGGGGATCCTTATATACTGTGGAACAGAAATGTACTCAGTGTCTCCACTGATTTATTTCACATTGAAGTTCAACCATTTTTTAAAATTATTTTTTACCATTATGGACGATACACCCGTTTCTTTTAAAACACTATCTTTAAATGTTTTTCTACCTCCTAAATAAAACCCTCGGCCTTACGACACGTTCTTTGGAGTTGTTGACACCATGCTCAGGGTTAAACAACAACGTCTTTACTATATCTTCTGTCTCATTTCAACAGGTCCTGTTGGTGAATACACAGCATTCATCTAGGGGTATTAGGATTTCTCGGAGCAGACATTGTAACAGATAGTTGCAGAGTTTCTTCAGTGTTTTAACTACAGCTTCTTAACCATTATTTAAGCACTGAGACTCACGACTCTCTCCTTAATTCGTTAACATAAAGACATTTGTAAACATTCTGGTCAGCAAAACCCCCAGATATCACACGTCTCTCTCTCACACAGGCAGATAACTGCAATGAAAGATCACACATTCAGATCAAACAGTGTTACAGAGGTCATGAATTTACACGACTTGACTGTCAGCCAGTGGGGACATGGGATGTCAAAGCATACACAAAATCGTATGTATTTAGCGGCAGTTCTGTATAAGTATCCTCGTTGGCGAACCATTTTCCAAAATCTTGTTTATAGTTGAAACAAACTGCACCATTCTTTACATTTCTTTGGCCATATCGATGGTCTATCTGTTTCAGGGGTTTTATTTCAGTAAATGTTTATTCAAAGTCACGCCGTTCTCCCAAACACGTAATCAACAGTTGTTTTCATTTATTTCACAAGCAAACATTCTGCTCTTATATACTCCCATTCAATCATCATGCTTTTATAACAATATGTTAACACATACAAAATAACCCACACAGTAACTAAAACACATGCCCATATTAAACATTGATATTCTTTTCAGACAATAGCACAAAAGTAATTTCAGAAACAAACATTCTCTTATAGCACAAAAAGGTATACATTTGTGTGTGATTAATTCAGAGAGAAACACGTTTCACAACAGTATCATTAACATAAACACATTTGTTGGGGGTGATCCCCCACAATACACAAAACACACACCCCAGGAGGGGAAGGACACAACACAGACATACAGGGTCCAAAATGACCCACTCATACAGTGGATAGGGTTACCCCCACCATCCCTGGTCATAAAAAAACTCTTGGTCAGGAATAAACAAAGGATCATTAATTAACCATTCCTAAAGAAACATCAGTCCTGAGAAGGCCGAGGCCATAAATCAGCCCTCTAGTTCGACCGCCATGATTGACATTTTGAAAGAAAGTGCTGGCCATGTTGAAACCCCGTGTGTGGGTGAGTTTAGAGAGAGAGAGAGAGAGAGAGAGAGAGAGAGAGAGGAGTGTCTGAATACACATATGTGTGGGCGGGGTTTAGCGAGTAAGAGGTTGGGCTCGTTTCAACTTCATATGACTTTTACACATCGAATGGAATACATCTCTGGAAAATACTTATCTCCTAGTTTAAACATTACGGAGATTCTTTTAGACGACGCATTAACATTTTTTCCTCGTAAGGATCTTTGTTTAGAAGTCGTGTGATACACGCTATTCTTTTTTAACTGCTCTTTTCACTATTTTTACAGACTAAAGTTTTTTATGTGTTTTTGGAAGCCTAGTAATGCGGATTCTTTTTAAACAGATCTTTTAAACATTTTTACCTCCTAAAGGTTTGTGGTTAGAATGTGTGTAATACAAATGACTCTTTTAAACACATTCTTTTTTAAACTTTGCTTTAACTCCTAAATTTTTTATTCAAAGGTATGCAGGGATCCTTAAAACATAATCAACATTTGTTTTCATTATTTTCACAAAACAAATATTCTACTCCTATATGTACACATTCAAACATCATGCTTTTCTAATATTGTGTTTACACAAACGAAATAACGCCACACAGTAACACCAGCATATCCCCATATTAAAAAAAATATTTATTTTCAGATGTATTTCACCCCACCAAAAAACAAACTCATTAACATAAACACCTTTTGTTGGGAGGGGGCTATTCCCATCACACACCCCCTCTCCCCCACTGCCCCAGACACAAAGGAGCCAGATTGATCAGCTGATACACTCGATAAGGGTTACCCCCCTCATCACACCCACCAACCCCTCTACAGACCTGTCAGTCAGGGAAGCACAGAGGGTCATAAATTATCACACACAACACTTTGATTGACAGTTTGACAGAAAGTGTATGATATAACTACTCATGATGTTTGATTCTAATTGTCCAGTGGTCTGTTTTAAGGTACGTTTTTATCGTTATACCAGGGTGCCAGCTTTACCTTTATTATTTTTCTTTTGAGTGGAGCTGCTCTATCTAGCATGTAGCGAAGCGTTGACAAAGCATTCAGTTGCCTGATCGAGTTCTATGGGATCAGACAGTGAGGTGTTTATGATCAATACGTCAGACGAGGTGCAAATATTATGGTCAATACTTATTATGAATGAGATAAGATAATGGTCCGAGACAACTTCAGACTGCGGAAAAGTTACAATATTTTCTATATTTGATCTGTATGTTAGTATGAGGTCAAGAGTGTGACCACCATTATGAGTAGGTCCAATTACACTCTGATTAACCCCTATTGAATCTAAGATGGACACAACCGCTGTTCTCAGAGGGTCTTCTGGGTTATCAAAATTAATATTAAAATAACGATTAAAGCTTTATCTACAGAAACAACCAGGTTCGAGATAAAGTCTGCAAATTCACTAAAGAATTATATGGCCCTAGGGGTCTGTAAATAATAATTAGAGGAATGTACTTATTTGTTGTGGCTACATAAGTTATATTGGTATAAAACTTTTCAAAAGAATTTAATTTATGACTAGGTTTTTGTGTGACGCCTAGATTCTGACTATGGATGAGACCAACACCTCCTCCTCAACCAGTTGAACGAGGCTAATGTACATAACTGTATCCAGGAGGTCTGGCTTCATTTAGTGATATGTACTCATTTGGTTAACCATATTAAATTACATTCCTTATCAGTAATGATTTTGTTAACAATAAGAGATCTAATGTTTAATAGTCCTAGCTTCAGATCGATGGTGCTGGATGTGCATTTGGTATGATCTAATTTTATGTTCATTAGGTTACTAAAACAAACTTTCCGATCTATTTGTATAGCTCGGGGAACAGACACAGTCTCTATACAGTCTCTGTACAACAAGTGTTGAACTACTAATTGAACATTGATTATGATGAATGTTGTTATTGTATGAAGATGTACTTATGGTAGGCAGTCACTTGGTGTGTAGCTTCTTGGAGATGTTGTCTGACTGCAGTTCTGCTCTGAGGCTACTGGGGTGCAGGCCATAAGGATGAAACAACCTAGGATGCTCCCAGAACAGATTCCAGTTATTAACAAACAGCAGATTTTGTTAATTACACCAGGGAACTAACCAGTCGTTCAAAGCAAGAAGTCTATTTTGAAATTGAACTTTTCAGCACCACATCTGTATGTGAAAAGAGGTCCAGAGACGATGAGCTTCATGGTGGGTGATCTGCCTCGTACCGTCTCAATCAGGCTGGCAAAGTCCCTCTTCAGAACTGTGGTCTGCCACAGCCTGATGTTGTTCGCCTCCGCATGCAACATGACCATGCCAGTGCTCTCGTCCTTCTTCAGGATCCCAGGTAGCTGCGCAGCGACATCAAGGACACAAGAACCAGAAAAACAATGACTTTGTGCCTTACCCTTAGTTGAAGTGACCCGGATGTTTCGCATAATGAAGCCCCTGACGATAACAGCATTTTGGTCTTGTAGTGGGGTGTGTGTCATGGTCAAAACATCACCCTTATTAACTACGTGGACAATGGGCTCTCTCCCTCCCACAGTATATAAATGGTCGTTAAGGCCTCTCAGAATGCGTCATGGTCGAAAACCCTTTCCTTTCCATTGCTGTGGACTACAGAGGTATGTTTTTTAGCTTTGTTGCTTAGCTGTGTGATGCTAGTGTTGTCTATTTACCATGAGCTTTATTTGTTTAGTGTGACGTTGGGCTACTGAGACTGTGTATGGGTATGATGTGCTGCTCATAATCAGATTCGCTGTGCCGTTAAGGCTCCCAACTGTGTAGTATGGTAAATTAACTTAGCTCCGGTCGGAGCGCCAGCTGTTGTCATCACAACTATTAAAGACTATCATGACTTTCGTTTGTACCATCGTGAGTATCATGACATCGGATCACGGTAGGTAAATCATTTAGTTCTGTTAATTGAGCTAAACTGTCTTGCATGTTTTCCAAATTGAGGTTGTAACACTTGTCTGTTCTTAGGGTCTTAAAGATTTGGCATGTGTTAAGGTGGCCTGAGTGAGATGTGGTCATTTTGGTAGCGCCTCCCCCTCACTCATGGAGCCACGTTGCTGCTTGGTTCTGCTGCTTGGTTCTGCTGCTTTGGGGCTGCTTTCTGTTACTTCATGTTTTGATTAGATTTTTGTTTCGTGTTGGTTACGGTCGCTCAGATCAGTTTTCAACATTGTTGTAACTGTTTTTATCCATTATACTGATATTGCTATGTGGTAGTGATTTTGGACAGCTTTGGTAAACTTGCTATTTGTAATCAGTTTGAGAGTGAGTTATGTGATTTTGCGACAGTACATGTTTCTGTTTTGTGTTCTTTTATCTGCTTTCGAGCAGATTGTAATTGATTTTGTTTCTTTTTGGTTTTTTTCCCTTGTAGGAGCTGAGTGTTTCCTGATGCTGGGGGGAGGTCCTTTTCTGCACCTTGGGCTGGACTTAATTAAGGGTCGGTATTATTGCTGTGTTTATTTGCAGTGAATTTTGTTGGTATGATTCTGATTAGTGGGGTGCTTTTCCCTTTTGTAAAGCTGGTGCTTCTGTACTAGCCTGCCCTTCATACAGGAAGTTTCAGTCCTCCTAGGATCATTTGTTAAATCCTTTTGTGACTGTTTTATATTGTGTGGGTTGTTTCTCTTTTATATTTCTTGGCCTTAAAATAAAATGTGTTTTTGTATGGAAACCCATGCCTCTTGCCTGTTTTAAGTGGAACGTATTTCCGTGTCCTTATTTGAGTTATTTTCCCCCATTTATTTGGGGTGGCGTAGTTGGTCTTAATCGAGTTAAATGAGCCACATTGCTACAGTCTGGTCTGACGGAGAGGGGCTAAGCGGTTCCTGGTTGGGATCTTGAACATCGGAGGTGGTGGAGGGGGAGAGGTCCTCGCCTGGGGTATGGCCTTTTGCTGCTGGTGCACCAATGGTCCGTGGTGTGTTGGTGCCGGCTTGACGAAGACCTCAGCTGGATAAGTCTTGTGTGCATGGTCCCTGCACAGAAAAACACATGGCGTAGAGGGGCTGGGAGTGGTAATACCATGCTGTGTGCTTACCTTGGATGTGTAGATGGAAGCACAAGTTGTTTCCACTGTGGTTCTTCACTGCAGCAGCTGGGTCTGCTTGTAAAGTAGGCCGCGGATCTGTTTCTCCACATCCTCCAGTTCCAACAGCACCATGTGCAGCGTGAGTGAGTCCTCATCTGCACTCAAAAGCTGAAAAAGAACCGACATATTTGCTTTAAAAAAACAGCGGTAAATGAGACAAATGTTAAATGTTAACAAGGCTAGGGGTAAGGTGATTCTAGCGGGCTATGAATATGGGATATGAATCACTCCATACACCACTGGAGTACTTCTCAAAGTATGTGTCAGAAGATATGATCCAGGCTCTGACAGATAATAGCAATGAGTACACTTTTCAAAAGAAAGGAGCATCCAGAAACACCAATATGAAGGAAATAGAGCCAGTGATTGGCATGTACCTGGGCCTAGTTTAAATGGCTAGAGTCTGTACAGGATGTATTGAGATAGAGACATGTGTTACCCCCCCTGTTTCAGATTCTAATGTCTGTTGAGAGCATGAAATTTTTTTATACATGCCTTGCCTCACGGCAACAGACAATATTCAGTAGTAAAAATTCCCCACAGGTGTGCCCTCCTTACTACTCGCCTTCAACTGCTCTGCCCTCCATTCACAGTTTGGCGCTCACCCCCCACAAGACAGTTAAGTCAAGATAGTAGAACATTGGTTGTAGTTGGTTAAGATTATTTTGCAGAGCACAATGAACAGAATGGTGACATTGACTATAAGGTTTGGTAAACTAGATCATGTTGAGTATGATATAAGGGTCTATGACCATTGTTTTTGTAGTGAGCTGTGTGACTGTTATTCAGTGTTGGTGTGTTTCCTCATGTGTGATGTCTGTGAGGTAGAGCACTGGTCTCTCAGGCTGAGTGGAGGAAAGGGAAGCTGCTCTGGAAGGTTGGAGGTGTGTCAAAACGCTACGTGGGGCTCCATTTGTGATGATCAGTGGGACATCAGGAACGCTCAGGTGGTGTGCAGACAGCTGGGCTGTGGGTCGGCGCTGAGTGCTGATAGGAGTGTTAGTTTTGGTCCTGTGTATGAATGCCTAGTAAAGAATGTATGCCTAGTAAAGCTAAAGGGCAACTATCGGGAATCGCCATTTCAGTTTATGTTTATGCCTTAGCCATAGCATTAGCGTTAGCCATAGCCAAGTGAGCATAGTTAGCTTAGGAGTTTGTTTCAAGTGTTTTGTGTTGCATTTGTCACTGTAAATAAAAGTCACAGTTCCACTGTGACTGCATCCAGCCTCCTTCCCTTCACGTCACGTCGCGTAACAATATCACAAAAATCTGCCATTTTAACAGGGATGTGTAGACTTATTTCCACTGTATTTTAGGTTGTTACAACACAATTACTAGTAATACAATATACAGGATATTCTTACTTGGTAAATGTATTGATTTTATAGAATACAATGACATGGACAAGAAACCATATGACTAAGATACAACACCAAAGGCCTTTTCTCAGGAAATTACATTTAAACTTCTATGGACTCAACAAATGTCATTACACTTGCATAATCACAAAAATCACTCATGCATTCTGAACCAGGTTATCTTTTTCTTCTTCTTGCTTATCGTATTATTAACAAATGGATATGAGAGAGGTAAATCACTTCCATTATTACTTAACCAAATGTGCTCTCCTTTCACAACACTTTTAGTGCTATAAATTGTAGTGAGCTTAAATATCACTCACACAGCTCACCTGAAATTATCTCATCAATTATTCTCTATATAACAAACTGTCACAATTTGAAGGTTTAGACGGATGCAAGTGCAGAATTATAAAGTTTAATAAATAACAAAACAAAATACAATGACACTATGACTATGAGGCAAAACACTGTGGCAAAGAATAAACAAAAATTAACGAACAAAACAGGGCTACAGAGAAAGGTAAAGAAAGACAAATGTTACACAAAGAATGCAATACAAACTGTGGCTATACACACACACATACACACACACACACACACACACACACCCACATACACACGAGTGCTCAATTACCAGAAACGTGACTCAGGTGCAGGTGGTCATGTGACTGTGATCCAGTGGCTGCTGGGAACTGTAGTTCAGAGTTCCTTTAGATGACAGAACCCAGGCGGGCCTGGCTCTCTGGGAAAAATGTCCTGACGACCTCTTAGGTCCCAAGGCAGGCATTGTTCCACAGAGAGCAGGTTCCTCAAGGAGCCGGGGCAGGCTTGCCGGGGTCGATAGACACCACCCATGCGTGGGAAGCGAATCATCAGCTTCAGCAGGGTGAGAAGATATCACGACATGCTCAGCTTGACAGGAAAGCAAAGTGACGTTTTCAGCAGGACAGGAAAACAGAGCAACATTCTCAGCGGACAGGAAGGCAGAACTTGGTTGGTCTTGACGTCGGTTTTAGGCATGAAATGGCCGTGTTCTCGCACGCATATCTAAAATTGGCAGAATACTACTCTATTTTTGTGTACCAGGAAATCATGGCTTTATGTAATGTCCCTTCCTTAGGGAACGGGGTACATGTTCTATGGCCCCTTTGTGCAAGGTGAATCTTATTTCCTGCGCTAACATCAGGCTCTGGTCTGTGCTGACTATTGTGGTGAACCAGGGGGCGTCTAGCTCTATACTGGACCCAGTAACCCTTTTCTATGGTAGATAGAACCCATGGAGAAACATTTGGCAGTAGTTTCCACGCTACCAGATGGTCTTTTAGTGATATTAACTATTCCACATTCTACTGGAATGAAAGCATCAAATTTTTGTGACAGCTCTGTGACAGCTCGCTGACCAGAAAACACTGAAAACTTGGGACAGCCTTGGCTACAGTAGCCCTACAGTAGCACTGGTGGCTAACTGCCCAAACAACCTCATTTCTTCTGATACGTCCCTCCACTGCCCCGCAGGACCGCTCTTCTTTTCCTGCTGGGCATTTATGACCATTCTCAGATCAGGCCTAGTAGCAGGCCTCGCACTAGTGCTGGCCAGGGCTCCACTCATGAATTCCTGGGTGAACTCAACACAACAAGGAAGGAACTGGCTGAATGCCGTATGTCAAGCTAACGATGCAGGTCTGCTTTGCCCACAATGTCTGAATAATCCGAAATCGTGGGGTTATAAATACGGCTTAGGTATGGTTTTCCCCCAGAAGCCTAAATAAATAAATAAATAAAATATATTTATATACTGACCAGAATGTTGTGACTTCAAATCCCAGCACCACCTTGAGCTCGAACCTTAACCATTAAACTCCACTGTATAATAAACTCTTCAGGTAAATGTATTCATAAACACACACACACACACACACAGAACTGTTCTATCCCCTACCCCTCCGATATACAGATTTTTAGACACATTCAGTGTTTACCAGGATACCCAGTTACTGTCACAGTTTATGTGGACTCACGTTTCCTAACATTCCAGGTATTAAATTCCTGTCAGAAAGACACACACACACACACACACACACACACACACACACACACACACAAGAACTGTTCTATCCCCTACCCCTCCGATATACAGATTTTTTTAGACACATTCAGTGTTTACCAGGATACCCAGTTACTGTCACAGTTTATGTGGACTCACGTTTCCCTAACATTCCAGGTATTAAATTCCTGTCAGAGAAACACACACACACACACACACACACACACACACACACACACACACACACACACACTAGTTTACACACATGTACAAAGTGTGTGTGAACATATCACCTGTCAGGAACAGAGTTCTATTCTATTCTATTTTCAGGAACACACATAAATACACATCAATTCACACAATGAAAACATTTACTTCATTTTAAAAATAATGGCTCATATTTAGAGTTAAGAGGATAATGAGCACTGAATACTGAAATTACACATATCGTAACTCTAGACATAAACACTATTCAGGAGTTGTGTTTGCATTATTATTTATGGCTTTATATATTGTAATATTTTTGTGTTTGTATGTATATTTAATTAATTCTATAATTCTAATATTGCAATGTTACAAATATTTACTCATATTTGTAACATTGCAATATTAGCAGTTTTCTATAATAATAATAATAATAATAATAATAATAATAATAATAATAATAATAATAATAATAATAATAATAATCCTCACAGCGCCCTCAGCAGGTCATTTAAGAGAAAAACATGTTTCAATGATCAGAAATCTCAGTGTTGGAGTGCTTTACTACCACCATGTGGTTAGTTAAAAACAAAATAATGATATATATAAATTATAAAAAAATATATTATATATATTATCTATATATAATATATTATATATATATATTTGTCCTTCCAGCCTGACGACCCATCTGTTTCTGCACGCATCTCTTTTTGCCTGTCAGACATCTCGGTCTGGATGAAGAAGCACCATCTTCAGCTTAACCTGGGAAAATCGGAGCTTCTCATCATCCCAGCCTATCCCTCAATCAACCAGAACTTCACTGTACAGCTCAGCTCACTTACACTCATGCCAACCAAGACGGCCAGGAACCTTGGGGTGATTCTTGATGAGGGCTTGACCTTTACAGACCACATCTCAGCAACTGCAAGGTCCTGTAGGTTCATCCTGTACAACATCAAGAAAATCCGACCATTCCTCACCAAACAGGCTACACAGATACTAGTCCAGGCTCTTGTCATCTCTAAACTGGACTACTGCAACTCACTGCTTTCAGGCCTCCCAGCCAGCTCCATCAAACCCCTTCAAATGATTCAGAATTCTGCAGCACGCCTTGTCTTCAACCAGCCCAAGACTACTCATGTCACACCCCTCTTCATCTCCCTCCACTGGCTTCCTGTAGCTGCCCGCATCAAGTTCAAGGCCTTGATGCTCACCTACAAGACCTTGTCAGGAACAGCACCCTCCTACCTCAACTCTCTCCTGAAGGCATACATTCCCTCTCGCAATCTGCGATCGACTAGCGACCGAAGTTTAGTAGTTCCCACTCAGCGGTGCAGCAGTCCCTTTCCAGAATCTTCACGCATACCGTTCCCCAGTGGTGGAATGCTCTTCCGATCTCAATCCGGATTGCAGAATCTCTCACTATCTTCAAAAAACAGCTAAAGACCCACCTTTTCCGTGAACACCTAACCAACTCCTAAAAAAAAAAAAAAAAAAAAAAAATAAATAAAAAAAAACCACAGATTCCCTCTGGTATTCAATTAATTGATCTTGTATAGTAGCACTACTTGTATTGTTCCCTGCTTGATATATTGCTTTGCTTATTTGTAAGTCGGCTTTGGATAAAAGCGTCTGCTAAGTGAATAAATGTAAATGTAAATATATATATATATATATATATATATATATATATATATATATATATATATATATATATATATATATATATAATTAATACTTATAATCCTGAAAGCCAGCCTAAATGTGAGTGTAATTCCAAAATAATAACTATTTGGAAGTGAAATGGTCATTTTTCTAATACTTCTAAAAATTATTAGCAAATAAATTTTAACTTCAGTAAACAGTTCAGAAATTGTTTAAATAGTGTTTTAATGTTATAATACTTTAATGATATATATTAGATGTGTGACTGTGTGTGTGTGTGTGTGTGTGTGTGTGTTTGTGTGTGCCTGATGTAGTTGAGTGTGTTGCAGTGGTTTATCAGTGTGTGTGTGTGTGTGTGTGTGTGTGAGAGAGTGTGAGTGTGTGTGTATCTGCTCTGTGCAGCTGTCAGGCATTAATGCTGTACAGCAGCCGAGCGCTTCCTCTCTCTGAAATCAGTGTGTGATGTGGTCGACTCTCGTCAGTCACACACCTCAGAGACGGGAGGCGGAGATCTGTTCATCAGCGCTGACGTTATTTTGATATATATGGAGAAAGTGAGAGATGCCTCATCTGATTTGTTACTGAGGCTGTGTGATGATTTCCTCTCTTCTTTCTAATAAGGTAACAGTGTGTGTGATTGGTGGCTGTCTCTCTCTCTCTGTCTGTCTCTCTGTCTCTCTCTCTGTAGGGGGCTGAGTGAGGGGACACACTTCTCTCAGTCTCTCTGGGCGAGTGGAGGTGAACACATCGTGTACAGTGAGGAGGGAGATGGAAATCTGTCTGACTTTTATTCTTCTCTCATCCACACTCACACTCACAGCAGCTGGTAAGTACACACTGATTATTCACACTAAAACAACACACACTTCTCACTTTAACAGTAGCCACCATTTTTAATCCTGAAATGGGAGAAATTTTCCTGGAGTGATCGTAACTTTATAAACAGTGAAAGTCTTTCATTTTTATAGAATTTAAAAAGCTGTACATGAGCATACACACATCATCCTCAGCGGTTTTTCTGAAGACTCAGTTATTAAATCAGGTCCAGATTAATGTTTACAGTTTACACAGGATCTATTGTGTGTGTGTGTGTGTGTGTGTGTGTGTGTGTGTGTGTGTGTGTGTGTGTGTGTTGTTGTGAGAGTGAGTGTGTTTGTGTGTGTGTGTGTGTGTGTGTGTTTGGTGATGGAGTTTTTATTTTTAGAATTTATTTATAAAATTTAAAAAGCTGTAACTTAACTGTAAACTCCCTTTAACTAACATAAGTAGTATGTGTTTGAAAGAGAGTGTGTGTGTGTGTGTGTGTGAATGAGTTCAACCATGACAGATAATCTCTCTCTCAGACAGTGTGAGGTTGGTGAACGGTGGAAGTCGCTGTGCTGGGAGAGTGGAGGTTCTTCAGGAAGGACAGTGGGGAACAGTCTGTGATTTTGGCTGGGATATGAACGATGCTGCAGTGGTGTGTAGAGAGCTTCGCTGTGGGGAGGCTGTAAATGTGCATAATAATGCTCACTTTGGAGAAGGATCAGGACCAATCTGGAAGTTTGATGTACGCTGTAGAGGATCAGAGTCAACAATGAAGAGCTGTACATCACGTGGGAGGGGGGAACATTACTGTGGTCATGTTGCCGATGCTGGAGTCACCTGCTCAGGTAAACTGCTGTATTTAGAAAATATATTATAATGAATTAAATAATTATTATGATTCAATTGACTGCATTTAAATTATACAAGTGAATTATCTTTAGTAAATTGTACATTTTACACAAACCCCTAGAGGAATCCTGCAGGAATATTCTGCAGATATCCCACATTTTCAGCTCATTTTCCTGTAGAAATACCTGCAGGAATTCTATGAAGGAAAATATGCAGGAATATGCATCTAATATTCTATCGTTCAGGAATGATGTCCTGCAGGTCTGTTTAAAACACACACTTCCTGCAGGACTATTGTGCAGGATCAATCTGAAATTCTGCAAGACATGGCGAGTGTTTGTATCCTGCAGGAAACATACTGGGGAAATAACTCACAACAAAAGCATTTTCACAAAAGAATTATTTACTGAAATTATGTTACATAATGACTGATGCATTCTGTAAAGTTTCCAAGCCGGAGTTTAATTCACATCAAAAACAGAAGAAAATGGTTTAAAAATGTAAATACTAAAATTAACCGTGTTTGCTAATAAGCAAGCTAACGTTATGCTAACCGCAGTGTGTATATAATAAAATTAGCCATGTTTGCTAGTAACGGAGCGAATGTACACCAACTTTGTTTTACAAATACATAAAAGAACAGTAGTTTAGTACACCATAATGATTAAAGAAATGATTAAATAAAAGTTGAACTATACCTCTACAGACAAACAGCGGTTGGTGACAAATGAAATTTGTCAATTTGAATACTTGTGATGTGAATACTATGTCATGATTGTGAATCAGCTTATGAATACCTGTGTATAACTGTGCAAAAAGAAAATAAAGACAATGTAATGATGGTTTGCCCCAAGTCATAGGTCAGCCGCCACAGGAAGTAAACAAAATTGACCTTTACAGACCACATCTCAACAACTGCATGGTCCTGTAGGTTCATCTTGGACAACATCAAGAACATTAGACCCTACCTCACTGAACAGGCTACATAACTACTAGTCCAGGTTCTTGTTAACTCAAAACTGGACTACTGCAACTCACTACTCTCGGGCCTCCCAGCCAGCTCCATCAAACAAACCCCTTCAGATGATTCAGAATGCTGCAGCGTGCCTCGTCTTCAACCAGCCCAAGACAACCCATGTCACACCCCTCTTCATCTCCCTCCACTGGCTTCCTGTAACCGCCCGCATCAAATTCAAGGCTTTGATGATCACATACAAGACCTTGTCTGGAACAGCGCCCCCTACCTCAACTCTCTCCTGAAGAATTATGTTCCCTCACTCAATGTGGGATCATTCAATAACTGACACTTACTAGTACCTCCTCCGCGTGGCTCAAGGTCCCTTTCAAGAACCTTCAATCTAGTTGTTCCTCAGTGGTGGATTGAACGTCCAACCTCAATCTGGACCACACAATCTCTCACCATCTTCAAAATACAACTAAAAAGCCACCTCTTACATCAACACCTAACCAACCCACAAAAAAGTACTCTGGTAAACTTATTGAATGATTTTATTTGATTTGATTTGTAAGTAAATGTAAACATTGTGTTGTTTTGACTTTTAACAACAAAGCAGCAGTAATATTCTCTGTATCAGAGAATAAACTCCAGGGTTCATTTATTATGGTATTATCATTTACCCACCCCATACATCACGTAACTAACTGTGGTTGGTCGCTTTACGTGTCCATCAGACGGTCACGTCCTGTCCATGGAAATAGAATTAAAATTTAGAATTTAAAAAGCTGTACATGAGCGTACACACATCATCCTCATTTCAGAGACCTCAGTTATAAAATCAGATTAATGTTTACACATGATTTATTGTAGGAAGAAACATCTTAACTAACATAATGGTGTGTGTGTGTGTGTGTGTGTGTGTGAGAGAGAGAGAGAGAGAGAGAGAGAGAGAAAGAAAGAGAGAAAGAATGTGTGTGTTTGAGAGAAAGAGTGTGCATATGTGGGTGTTTGTGTGTTAGAAAGAGAGTGTGTGTGTGTGTGTGTGTGTGTGTGTGTGTGTGTGTGTGTGTGTGTGTGTGTGTGTGTGTGTGTGTGTGTGTGTAGTTCTCTTCAACCACGACAGAAAATAAAACTTCTCTCTCTGTCTGTCTCTCAGGCAGTGTGAGGTTGGTGAATGGTGGAAGTCGCTGTGCTGGGAGAGTGGAGGTTCTTCATGATGGACAGTGGGGAACAGTGTGTCATAGTGGCTGGGATATGAGAGAAGCTGCAGTGGTGTGTAGAGAGCTGCACTGTGGGGAGGCTGTAAATGTGCGGTATGCTGCTCACTTTGGACCAGGATCAGGACCAATCTGGATGGATTATGTGAACTGTAGAGGATCAGAGACGACACTGAAGAACTGTAGCTCAGCAGAGTGGGGGAATAATGACTGTGGTCATGGTGCTGATGCTGGAGTAACCTGCTCAGGTAAACTGCTTTTTCTCACAATATTTAAAATATGCTCTAGAAAATAATTAACACAATGCATGTTAAGGTTCTATAAAATAATTGTTGAGTGTAATCGATTGAGCTGTCAGCGTCTGGTGTAGTCCACTTTGATTAACATGACAGTGTGCTGACAGTGTGCTGAACACGACAACGCTGCAGTCTGGTGTTAAAACTGCTTTAGAGGAACTGTAAACTATGTGAAGAATAATAACATTTTAATAATAATAATAAAAAAATAATAATAACAATAATAGTAATACTACTACTACTACTACTACTACTAATAATAATAATTATTATCATAATCATAATTATAATAATAATAATATGTCAACTGCTTCCACACTTTGCTTTTATTTGTTTTAGATGAAATGAGAACTGATTATTAGTGTGTTCAATGAGATTCTTTTCAGTTTCTCTAACACATTAGAATAAATTAGTAAATTATATTTAATACTGAACATCAGTATACAGACCTCAGATGTAGCTACAGACGTATATTCAGAATTTACACACTGCTGTCTGATAGTTTAATATGACCACAATAATGTCACACTGACATTTATGTTCTGGTTGTAAATACACTCCACCACACACTATGGAATGTCAATCAAAGCCAATATTAAATACAGAAAAATGACAATATATATATATATATATATATATATATATATATATATATATAAAAAAGAGAGAGAGAGAGAGAGAGAGAGAGAGAGAGAGAGAGAGAGAGAGAGAGAGAGAGAGAGAGAGAGAGGGGGGGGGTAATTATATAGTAATGTTTTTTCCACATCAATGACTTTGGAGGAGATGCATCTTAATATGAAATATCTTGATGAGTGAATTTTTGTAATGATATGATTTTTGTATGATAAATTAACTTTAAGTGATAAATTAACTTTAAGTATCTCTGTAAGCATAGCAGATTGGCCAGAATATCTTTCACGCCATGAGTATGGTTTCTTTAGAGGTAGCACATGAAATTAACACAAACATTTGCATTTTTTTTTATTAATTTGAAGAATCAAAAATACAAGTTAAAGCATGATAAAATTAACTACATAATAACAGGATGTGCTGGATCAAGTGCTATTTTATAAGCTGTAGAGCACCCCCTCCATAACCCCCCCTTTATATTTTTTATACTTTTTTAATTACTTTTCATTATGATTATTTATAAATATATATATTATCCAAATATTTTATTGAGTAGAAAAACAAACCAACTGACACACAGCAACAATCAGTCGCATTAGTTTTCTTTTTATGTTAACAAAGGAAATGTGTTACAAAATTAAAAAGTACAAATACTGAAAGCATTTTAAATCTACCCTGAGAATAGTGGACATGATGGTAAAGAAACCAGACCAAAAACCATGGAGATCAGGGCAGAAGATAAACATATGGCCAAGATGACCTGGAGAGCCATGGCATTTATCACACTTGTCCGGGTATATTACAGACATTCTCGACTTGGAGAGATGGACTCTGTGTAAAACTTTTGAACTGGATTTTTCTAAGAGGAGTACAAGAAGTGGTAGACTGTATCCTGCCTATAGCATGTTCCCAACACTCCTCACTTATCTGTACTCCTAACTCCATTTCCCACGCATTCTTAATTTTGGTGCTTGCCTCACTACTTATAATTTTATGATGAAAAGCTATATAATGCACAGGTATGGAATATTCAAAAATGTCTCAACACTATAATTACTTTGAACAAAAGAACTAGGTTGTAATAAAGTGTACTATTTTACATGTAACATATTGCATTCCATTCGTCTTGTTTTCTAAAATCATTCACATATGAATTATGTATCAGTGAGATTCCTGCGATGTCAGCTGCCCTGCGATCAACAGGATGTGCTGCTCTGGCTCTCAGACACTCACTGAAGAGAGTAGATGCAGAGAGAGGTGTGAGTGCAGAAGGAAAGCAAGACCTCACTCTTGCAGGACAGTACTGGCAACATTTGGAAAGTTGCTAAGGTTTGTCCGAAACATCACTAGATTTGTCATTAGGCGCTTTTGTTTTTGCAAAAGGGGTCTCAAAAGTCGCTAAGTTGGCCACAGTGATCTGCACTGACAGATAGATAAAATGCAGGCTAACCTGTGTTTTTTTCTTGAAAACAATTTGCGTCCCCTTCCAATCTCTCCCCTGTTAACAACCACTGCAGTAGAGTAATGAGTGTGTAAGCCAGATAATTCAATTAATAGAATGCTTCATGCAGCAAAATGTTATCACTATACATTTACATTTATTCACTTGGCAGATGCTTTTATCCAAAGTGACTTACAAATAAGCAAAGCGATATATCAAGCAGAGAACAATACAAGTAGTGCTTCTGTACAAGATCCATTAGTTGAGTTCCAGTGGAAGCAAAGTGCACAGAGTAGAGATGTAAATGCGAATTTATTTATTTATTTATTTATGAGTTGGTTAGGTGTTCATGGAAGAGGTGGATCTTTAGCTGTTTTTTGAAGATGGTGAGAGATTCTGCAGTCCGGATTGAGATTGGAAGTTCATTCCACCACTGAGGAACAGTTAGCGTGAAGGTTCTGGAAAGAGACCTTGCGCCATGCTCAGTGAGAACTACTAAACATCGGTCGCTAATCGATCACGGATTGCGAGAGAGAACATAGGCCTTCAGGAGAGAGTTGAGGTAGGAGGGTGCTGTTCCTGACAAGGTCTTGTAGGTTAGCATCAAGGACTTGAACTTGATGCGGGCAGCTACAGGAAGCCAGTGGAGGGAGATGAAGAGGGGTGTGACATGGATTGTCTTGGGCTGGTTGAAGATGAGGCGTGTGGCAGCATTCTGAATCATCTGAAGGGGTTTGATGGAGCTGGCTGGGAGGTCTGAAAGCAGTGAATTGCAGTAGTCCAGTTTAGAAATAACAAGAGCCTGGACTAGGATCTGTGTAGCCTGTTCGGTGATGTAGGGTCGGATTTTCTTGATGTTGTACAGGATGAACCTACAGGACCTTGCAGTTGCTGAGATGTGGTCTGTAAAGGCTAAGCCATCATCAAGAATCACCCCAAGGTTCCTGGCCGTCCTGGTTGGCATGAGTATATACTAGACTCAATACTCATCTTCATATATGTATATATCATCATGTTAGTCTTTTTATTTTAAAATTATTTATTGCTTTTATGTTCCATTGTGTTACATTTGACAGGAAATAGAAAGTGCTATTTTCATTTATATTTACATTTATTCATTTAGCTGACACTTTTTGATTACAAATGAGGAATTACAAGCAAATCAATATATTAAGCGGAGAACAATACAAGTAGTGCTAATATACAATAACTTTTAATTGAGTTCTAGACAAGAAAAATGAGCAGAGTATAGGTGTTAGAGCCAGAGTAAGACAATAAAGTTTTGTTGTTGATGTTGTTTTTAAGTAATGTGGGGTTAGCATTTTAGGGGTTAGTTAAATGCTCACAGAAGAGGTGATACGTTACCTGTTATTTTTTAAAAGGTGACATACTCTGCGGTCCGGATTGAGGTTGGAAGTCCATTCCACCATTGAGGGACAGTTATTTTAAAGGTTCTGGAAAGGGGCGTAGAGCCATGCTGAGTAGGCATTACTAAGTGTCGGTCGTGAACCAATTGCAGATTGCATGAGGGAACATAAGCCTTAAGGAGAGTGTTGAGGTAGGGGTTTTGTTGTTCCAGACAAGGTCTTGTATGTGAGCATCAAGGCCTTGGATTTGATATGGGTGGCTACAGGAAGCCAGTGGTCCTCCACTGATGAAGAGGGGTGTGACATGGGTTTTCTTTTCATGGGGCTGGTTGAAGATGAGACTTTCTGCTGCATTCTTTATCATTTGAAGGTGTTTTATGGAGCTGGGCTGGTTGGGAGGCCTGAAAGCAGTGAATTGCAGTAGTCCAGTTTTGAGATGTCAAGTGCCTGGACTAGTAGCTGTGTAGCCTGGTCGGTGAGAGAGGGTCTGATTTTCTTGATGTTACACAGAATGAACATACAGAACCATGCAGTTGTTGAAATATCACCCCAAGGTTCCTGTCTGTCCTGGTTGGCTTGAGTGTGGTTGAGCCGAGCTGTTCAGTGAGGTTGTGGTTGATTGAGGGGCAGTCTGGGATGATGAGAGGTTCAGTTTTTGCTAAGTTGAGCTTAAGGTGGAGTTCCCTTATCCTCATCCATCCTGAGATGCCAGACAGGCAAGCAGACATTTGTGCAGATACAGAACATCAGTGATCATAAGGCTGGGAGGGCAAATAGATCTGGGTGTCATCAGCATAGGAATGATATGGGAAGCCATGTAACAATCACAGGCCCTTGAGAAGTAGTATAAATAGAAAAGAACAGTGGACCCAGAACTGACCGTTGGGGAACCCCAGATGTGAGTTGCTGAGTTTCAGAGATACCTCCCTCCAAAATACATTGAAGGATCTTTCTGAGAGATAGGATTCCAGTCAGTGCAGAGCTGTTCCAGTGATGCCTAGACGGGAGAGAGTTAACAAGAGCACTTTCGCCTCACACCTCCAGGGTCCGGGGTTCAATTCCCACCGGGAATTGAATCCCACCAAGTGTGTGCGGAGTTTGCATGTTCTCCCCGTGCTGAGGGAGTTTCCTCTGGATTCCTCCCCCAGTCCAAATACATGCATGGTAGGCTGATTGACGTGTCTAAATTGTCCGTAGTGTATGAGTGTAGTGTATGAATGGGTGTGTGAGTGTGTTCAGGGTATACCCCGCCTTGTGCCCGATGCTTCCTGGGATTGGCTCCAGGTTCCCTGCGACCCTGAAGAAGAAATAAGTGGTAGAAGATGGATGGATGGATTGACTTTCAAGCATTTTGGAAAGAAAAGGGAGGAGGGAAACAGGTCTGTAGTTGTCAACTGGAGCAGGGTTAAGTGATGGTTTTTTAAGCATTGTGGTAACTCGATCCTGCTTAAATGAGGTACGGCATGTTCCAGTAGAGAGGGATGTATTAAAGATGTCTGTGAGTGCAGGTACTAGTGTGGGAGAGATGGACTGAAGAAGGTGAGAAGGGATAGGGTCACGAGCACAGGTTGTGGGATGGATAGAGAAGAGGAGTTTTGGGTTATCAGTCTCTGAGAGGGGTGAGAAGAAGGACAATTGAGAGTTACATGGAGGAGGAGCTGCATGTCTATGCATGTCTGGGGCTGAAAACTGGTTCTTGACTGATATAACCTTGTTGGAAAAGAAAGTAGCAAAGTCATCTGCAGTGAGAGAGGTAGAGGAAGGTGGAGGAGGAGGACAGAGAAGAGACAAAAATATTTTTAAAGA
The DNA here is from genome assembly GCA_012411365.1 of Ameiurus melas. Classification (NCBI taxonomy): domain Eukaryota; kingdom Metazoa; phylum Chordata; class Actinopteri; order Siluriformes; family Ictaluridae; genus Ameiurus; species Ameiurus melas. The sequence goes on along the minus strand of CM022766.1, from coordinate 25,211,395 downwards.
GAGTACAGGTGTTGGGAGAGCTGCCAAACTTCTCTTGGTAGTAAATGGTATTAGCAGTGGATATGCAATGGGGAAAAAGAAGAGAGAGGTTTTTAGTAATTGGTTACGTCAGTCAGATCATTAGATTTATGCCATTTCGGCCATTTCGGGGTGGCAGTTGTGGTGCAGTTGGTAGAGTGGGTTGTCCACTAATCGTAGGGTTGGCGGTTCGATTCCCGGCCCGGGTGACTCCACATGCCGAAGTGTCCTTGAGCAAGACACTGAACCTCAAGTTGCTCCCAATGGCAAGCTAGCGCCTTGCATGGCAGCTCTGCTACCATTGGAGTGTGTGTGTGTGAATGGGTGAATGAGACAGTGTAAAGCGCATTGGATAAAAGCGCTATATAAGTGCACACTTACCATTTCCCTTTGGCTGCACTTAGTTTGGCCCAGTTGTTACACAGAGGTTCTGAGAGCCAAGGGATAGGGGGTGATGTGCGAGCTGGTCTGGAGGTCAAGGGGCATAGCATGTAACATAGCACGTCATTTGCAGTGTTTAAGTCCAGTGAGGAGAGGTGGTTATCACAGGGAATTGAGGTTGTGACAATGGAGGAGAAGTGTGAGGGGAAAGGGAGCAAAGATTGTGACAAAAGGTGATAGAAGTTGGAGACAGTAAGGGGGTGAGGAGAGAGAAATAACAAAAACGATAAAATAATTGTCAGAGGTGTGGAGTGGAGTAATAAGAAGATTTTGGCAGCTACATGTGTGGATGAGTTTGAGCTGTTGTGTTGTGAGTTGCTGGTGTGGCGAACTGCTTGAGGTCAAACTTGAGAAGGAGAGCAAGAAAATCAGCTGCATGTGGTTTGTCTAGGTGAATGTTGATAGTGAGGTCACTGTGGACCACAATAGGTGTTCCATCATCCAGGATGGTGCGCAGTAGCATGTCAAACTCTTTCTTGAACTTGAAACCCAACTTGAAACCACTCTCTTGTCTGTTGAGGAGCATGGTAAGGGAGAAGGTGAAATTGGAAGCTAGGGCAGCCAGTGTTTCAGTGTTCTCAGTATGGATTGTTGGAGTGGGTTGCAAAAGCAGGAATGAAATCTGCCTTGTTGACAGCAGATTGGCAGTTCCAATATCCCATTGCGAACAATAAAGTGTCTGCAGAGGCCACATGCAGAAAGTGTAAATTGTCTAAATTGTGCACTTTTCTAGTAGTGTGACATGGTCTGTGCCTGTGGTAAATAAAAGGGGTAAACTGATTTAATGCGTAAACAGGTAAACAACGAGGGGTAAAAGAGAGGAGGAAAGGTGGAGAGAGGGAGAAAAGTATACTTAGCAGTGTGAGTGGTGTCTTGTCGGTGTCCTTGCTCAGTTGACTAGCTCAGGTAGACTCACAGGTCTTCACATGACAAGGGCTGATGCTTCCGGTGTTGCTTCCGCTTCAACATTTCCTGGTTCTTAAGTACTGTGGTGGGGGTGCTTCATAGCTGAGCATACCTTTTTAATTAGCAACAAAAATTGTAGTCACATGAGACTCCCAGCTGAAACTGAATATGAATATGTGAATTAGCTCTAATCTAGCAATGTGTCCTTTGATATGATATTCAGTCCTGGATATTATGTCATACCAGCCTAAGACACTTCTAGTAAAGAAAGATCTGCCAACCTAGAGCCATGAATTATATGCAGGTGATTTTAATAATATTAAAGAAGAACCTATAAAACTGATTTAAGCAGCTGCGTAACCCGATATACCGGCTTGGTCACCTATGCCAAATCCCTGTAAGGCCGAAATAGAGGATTTACAGTGTAAACGTTATCCCCGTAAGGCCAGTATTACTCTGCTATGATTCCTTACTTATTTAATTATTATTTTTTGACCCAGAAGGTTGATGATGTCATGACATCACAACGTGATTACGTTATTACACCATCATTACGATGAAGCTGATCCAAGTGTGAATATTGGTGTAATAGTAGAAGTGAACTAAAAATGCCAAAGCGAAAAGTTAATCATGTTCCAGCTAAAGTTACACCTACAGTGAACACAGGTACATCTAAAACAGTCAAAAAAAGAAAACATACACAGTTACACATGCGAGAGCGAGGATTCTAGATAGTGACAACAGTGAAAGTTCAGGCGATGTTGAAACCCAAACCAAAACTGATAGATAGGCAAACTCTCATGATTCAGACCCTGACCCTGGGACATAATACTGTGGGAACTTAGGGGTAAGAGGCTTAAATCGCTGACTTTGAATCCTGTAATTCAAAGTCAGCGACTGCCCACTGTAATTGTCGTGACTTTTAAACACTATTTCTGTAACTTTAACATTCATTATGACTTCACAAATTTAAATATCTGTGTTTTAATGTAGGGAATGAAGCTAAGAATTATGATGACACCCTTACAGCTGATCAGAAGACAGTTATACTGACAGGTATGTAATAATGTGACAGTTTTCTAATCTCAATCCACAGTCCAATGATTCTTAAGATAAGGGACAAAACATGTTTTAGAAGTTATATTTTTTAATACTACATTAATTAGAAATTGTAATATTTGCAGACAAACGCATCAGCTAATTAACCATGTAAGGGAACAGGTTTTTATGAAAATGCTTTTTCCACAAATTGACATTTATTCACTTCATAACTTATTTTCTGTCAACTACATCAGACACACTGACAAGCATGCTATTTAAATTTCATCCCTCGAACAAGAATGTAAAGTCCTCAATTATCTAATAATGGTGTTCATTAAAGGAGTTAAGTGACAAAATACATTATCTGCATTTTTTTCTGTTTTCACACTATTATGAAAAATCCAGTTCCTAAAATCCTTAATTTTCAACCCTACTTTTGTAATAGTAAGCATATTTAAACAATGTTCTAAGGCAAATAAGACATCATATCATACATTTCAGTGAGTGTTTTGATTATCCATCCATCCATCCATCCAACTTCTACCACTTACTCCCTCTTCAGGGTCGAGGGGAAAACCTGGAGCCTTTCCCAGGGAGCATCAGGCACAAGGCAGGGTACACCCTGGGCAGGGTGGCAGTTGTTTTGATTATTAACACAATAAATCTTTCCTTCATCTGACAGTGTTGACAAATAACTGATGTAGTTGACAAAGAACCATCTGTAACATCTGTAACAGATTAAGTACTAAACATATTTTTTTCAAGCAACTGATTACTATAAATAGTAAATTACTTAGTAAAATTACTAAGTAATTTTATATTTTTAATTTAATTCAACAATTAAATTTTGTAATTTTATTATAATTGGGTCCCAGAATCCTTCCTTTTTTTCTCTTTGTAGCAGTATGTCTCCTTCTGTCTCATGGGTCTTTGGTGACCCACTGGAAAAACAGAAGAAGCTTATGTTAGGCTCAGTATAATAGTAAGCATTATTATCTTGTATTAGCAACAGAAATTGTCTGGGTTATGCATGTAACCCTGTTTCCTGAGAAGGGAATCAGACGTTGCACCATGTGATATATAAACTACACCTGTGAACTGCGCTGTCATCTGTTGGCCTTATTATCTTCAGCAAGACTGCATGTCACTCATTTGTGTAATGAAAACAAAAAAATTGTTTAATTTCCTCTCTATCTTTTCTCAAAATCTCTGGACTTTTCTGTCCCTTTAAAAAAGAGAAGAAAAAAAAGAATGAGCGAGAGAGTATGAGTGAGAGAATTCAGGAAGTGTGTTATGCCCCGCCCCCTTTTTTTGGGGGGGGGGGGGGGGAGCTCTGTGTGTAGTATGTTTATAAATTTATTTAAAAAAAAAAATATTATTTATTATGTTTTTTTTTTAAAATTTAAACAAACAAAAAAAAAAAAAAAAAAAAAAAAAAAAAAAAAAAAAAAAAAAAAAAAAAAAAAAAAAAAAAAAAAAAAAAAAAAAAAAAACAAAAAAAAATTAAGAATCAAAAGCGAGTTTAAAAAATGTGTCTTTAAAAGAGCTTTAAAAATGCCAAAGGACTGAGCTTCCCTGAGTTCAGGGAGAAGAGAGTTCCAAAGTGATGGAGCGTAGACAGAAAAAGCCCTGTCACCCATAGACTTAAGGTGGGTTAGTGGAACCGTAAGTAGATTAGCCTGAGAGGAGCGCAGTCTGCGATGTGGGGTGTACGGGATTAATAAGTGATTTTATGGGTGGAGCGTGTGACGACAACCTTCGAGAGGTCTGAATGTGCGCATTGTACTGTAAACGCCTTACAATTAGGTGACTCCGCTCGTGACTCGCTCTCTTCTTCTAAGTCGGAGTGAGTTGGGTTTCAGAGCCTTGTGGATATGGGCCAGCCACTGCCGAGGCAGCTAGTCATCTCAGGATGTGGGATCTGGTAAGGGTCTGGAAGAGAAGCCAGAGATGAGCGTTGCTCTATCTCTTGCTCTGTCTTCTGGTTCCGGCTCTCCACTGGATTTCAGGACTCCTCCTTCCACTATGGAAAGCCAAAAAGGCTGGATGAGCTTTTTTCCCCCAGTGAAAGTAAATCCCTCACACTGCAGAAAACTTCCATTTTTTACAGAAGTGCAAGGCAAAATATCAGGCTTGTGTTTGAAAACCATGCATAAGCCGTATTTAGAACCCCATGATGTTGGATTATTCGGCCACTGTGGGGAATGAATGACTATTTAGCTATGCTGAAGGTGGAGGAAGCACTTGCGATCTACCTCTCTCCATAGACGGCAGGTAATTTAGGGGGACCGGCTTTGCCATCCAAGCCAAGAAAAGCCACCATGGCATTGGCATTAGTAGGTCACTGCAGACAATGACAGTGTTGCAGGCCTACCAAGCAGACCTGCTGAGTGAGCTCAACATATGGCAGCATTCAGCCCGTTCCTTGCCTGTTGTGTCGAGTTCACTCAAGCATCCACGAGTGGAGGCCAGGCCAGTACTAGTGCAAGAGTGGAACACAAAGCGAGTATGGCAGCCGGTCAACCTCTGCAGACAGCCAGGGGAATGGGGTGACCACAATCGCGGCATGCTACTAGGCCTGATCAGAGAATGGTCATAAAGACCATGCAGACAAAGAGGAGCGGTCCTGATGGGCCGTGGAGGGACATAATAGGGGACATTAGGTTGTTAGGGCAATTAGCCCAAAGTGCTACTGTAGGGCCTCCCCAAGCCAAGGCTGTCCCAGGTTTTCAGTGTTCTCTGGTCAGCGAGCTGTCACAGGGCAACAAAAATCTTATGCTTTCCCTCCAATAGAATGTGGAAAAGTTAACGTCACCATCTGGCAGAATTTAAACTACTGCCAAATTTTTTGTCCAAAAAATTGGAGATTTTTTGTCTCCAAGGGTTCTGTTTACCATAGAAGAGAGTTACCGGGTCCAGTAGAGAGTTCAACCCCCTCGGTTCAGAGGTGAGATCACCATAGTAGTCAGCACAGACCAGAGCCCGACGATAGCACAGGAAGTACGATCCCTCTTGGACAAAGGACCATAGAACATGTACCCCATTCCCTGAGGGATGTTTTTACAGCTGTTATTTCCTGGCCTGCAAAAAATAGAGGAGTATGTGGCCAGTTTTAAATCTGTGTCATCTGAACTGTGCTCTTTGGACATACAGGTTCAATATGCTGATGCCCAAATTTATCGTTCCACAGATTCAGTTTGAGGACTGGTTTGTCATGATAGATCTAAATATATGGAAATATATTTCCACATAGAAATATCGGCCACTCACAGGACGTTGCTTTGGGTTTGCATTGGAGGCAATGCATACCAAGACTGGGTTCTTCCTTTCGGTCTAGCTTTACCCCCTCGCACCTTCACAAAGTGCACGGATGTCAGTCTGGCTCCATTGTGAGTCTAGGGCGCATCTGTGTACTAAACTACCTGGATGACTGGTTATTTCTAGCACGATCACCAATGCTTTCTCCATTGGAGTGGACAACTTTTCTAGGAGTATATAAGGATTCTATTATGATGAGGGCGTTTCTACACCCGAAACATGCATCTGGTCAATCCTATCAACATTGAGCAAAATAAAGCTGGATCTTGGCATCCCCTCCATACTCTATAAAAGACTGTTGGAGCTTATGGCAGCAACAGCCAATGTCATACCATTGGGCCTATTGAACAGGAGACCATTTCAGTGGTGCCTGAAAGGTTGGGGTTTTCGCGTCAAAAGGCGAAAAATCTGGGAGTAATCAGTGTCACGCAGGAATGCCTATGTGCTTTGAGAATTTGGAAGTGTCCCTGGTTTCTAGCATTGGTTCACATTCTAGGTGTGTCTCCTTATTGCAAGACGGTAATGACATATACCTCCCTCATGGGCTGGGGCACATTCTTAGAAAGCTGTCCAGCTCAAGGTCTCTGGAGTGGCCATCATCTGGAGTGGCATATAGATGTTCAGCCAAGCGGGAGTGGATGTGTTTGCCTCCGAGGAGACAACACTCAACCTACTGAGGTTTGCCCTAACTTGTTAAGGGCTGGACGCCTTCATGCACATGTGACTGAGATCGCTCTGCTCCCACAAGTTCTAACGAGTGTTCGCCGAGACGGTCTACGTCTGTTGCTAGTACCACCTTATTGGCTCGAATATGGTTCTCAGAGCCAATATCCCTGGTTGATGGCACTACTTCAGAGATTCCCATCTGTGGGTACAGTCTCTACTGGCTCAAGCCGTAAGGCTGATTTATCAAGCTCGGCCGGAACTGTGGAAACTGTGAGTCTGAGAGGTACCAGCTCATAGATTCTGGTTTCACAACTGAGGTTGTAGAGACCATGTTGAATGCTAGAATGAATCCATGATGAAATTGTTTGCGCTCAAGTGGCAACTTTTTGACTGGTGGTGTGAGGAATGTCAGCTAGACCCAGTGAACTCTGCAATAGCTCCAGTCTTGGAGTTCTTACAGGGACGTTTCTCAGCGGGGTTGGCTCCTCCTACAATCAGCGTCTACGTGGCCGCCATTTTGGCCAGCCATGCCCCGATTCATGGAGCCTCTGTGGGGACACATCCTCTAACTTCAAGGAATTTGTATGGCGTCAGATGGCTGAGGCAAATTTGCAGACCACACATACCTTCTTGGGACCTTCTGTTGTTCAGCAAGGTCTGTCAGGTGCTGCATTTAAGCCCTTAGAATCAGCCGCTGAGAAGCTTCTGACTCTTAAGAAAGCCCTTCGGCTAGCCCTGGCATCTCTCAAGTTAGTAGGAGATATACAAGCTCTGTGTTGCCCCTTCCTGCCTTGAATTTACCCCTGGATTAACCAAGGCCTCCCTGTATCCTAGGCCGAATTATATTCCTAAAGTGCCTACATCTGCTGTCCTGCCTGTGGTGTTGCAGGCTTTCTGACCCCTTTGTTCCTCATAACGGAACAAGAGAACTTGCACCGACCCTGTCCAGTAAGGTCTGTCTGTACTTCTATCCACTATACACCAGTGGCGTAAGTCATAGCTGTCGGTGATCGGCTTTGGTGGTTTCAGCAGAGGTGATGCTGTGTTGAAACAATGCATCTCTAATTGGATTGTGGAAGGTATCTTTATTGATTATGACGTGCACAGTCTCGCAATGCCTCTGGTCATAAAGGCTCATTGCACTAGGTGGGTTGCCTCCTCGAAGGCTTTGTCCATAGACAAATCCTTCCAGGATGTGTGTCCTGTGATGCGGTGGACTATGCCGCACACATTCATTCGGTTTTACAGCCTGGATATAAATTACGACCCAATCTCAAGTGTCTTGTTTTTTTTTTAAATAGGCTATACCCTCAGTATGACGGACTGTGTATTCTCTTTCTTCGTGTTCAGCTAACGCATTGTGAAGTTCACTTTGAAAGGGAACGTCTGAGTTATGCATGTAACCCTGTTCCCTGAGAAGGAAAAAATGTTCACAGGTGTCATTTACAGTATCTCACAAAAGTGCGTACACCCTTCAGATTTTTGTAAATAATTGATCATATCATTTTCATGTGACAACACTGAAGAGATGACACTTTGCTACAATGTAAAGTAGTGAGTGTACAACTTGTTTAACAGTGTAAATTTGCTGTCCCCTCAAAATAGCTCAACCCACTGCCATTATTGTCTAAACTGCTGGCAACAAAAGTGAGTACACCCCTAAGTCCAAATTGGGCCTAATTAGCCATTTTCCCTCCCCGGTGTCATGTGACTTGTTATTGTTATAAGGTCTCAGGTGTGAATGGGGAGCAGGTGTGTTAAATTGGGTGTCATCGCTCTCACACTCCCTCATATTGGTCACTGGAAGAATAACGTGGCACCTCAAAGAACTCTCTGAGGATCTGAAAAAAAGAATTGTTGCTCTACATAAAGATGGCCTTGGCTATAAAAAGATTGCCAAGACCCTGACACTAAGCTGCAGCATGGTGGCTAAGACCATACAGCGGTTTAACAGGACAGGTTTCACTCAGAACAGGCCTCGCCATGGTCCACCAAAGAAGTTAAGTGCATGTGCTCAACATCATATCCAGAGGTTGTCTTTGGGAAATACTCATATGAGTGCTGCCAGCTTTACTACAGAGGTTGAAGGGGTGGGGGGTCTACCTGTCAGTGCTCAGACCATACACCGCACACTGCACCAAATTGGTCAGCATGGCTGTCATCCCAGAATGAAGCCTCTTCTAAAGATGATGCACAAGAAAGCCTGCAAAGAGTTTGCTGAAGACAAGCAGACTAAGTTCATGGATTACTGGAACTATGTCCTGGAACTATGTCCCAAGATAACCTTATTTGGTTCAGATGGTGTCAAGTGTGTGTGGCTGCAACCAGGTGAGGAGTACAAATACAATTGTGTCATGCCTACAGTCAAGCATGGTGGTCGGAGTGTCATGGTCTGGGGCTGCATGAGCGCTGCTGGCACTGGGGAGCTACAGTTCATTGAGGGAACCATGAATGCCAACATGTGGCATGATCCCCTCCCTTCTGAGACTGGGATGCAGGGCAATATTCCAGCATGGTAATGACCCCAAACACACCTCTATGATGACCACTGCCTTGCTAAAGAAGCTGAGGGTGAATGTTGTGATGGACTATACTCTTTTGACCATCTGTGGGGCATCCTCAAACAGAAAGTGGAGGAGCAGAAGGTCTCGAACCTCCACCAGCTCTGTGATGTTGTCATGGAGGAGTGGAAGAGGACTCCAGTGGCAACCTGTGAAGCTCTGGTGAACTCCATGCCCAAGAGAGTTAAGGCAGTGCTGGAAAATAATGGTGGCCACACAAAATATTGACACTTTGTGCCCAATTTAGATATTTTCACTTAGGGGTATACTCACTTTTGTTGCCAGCGGTTTAGACATTAATGGCTGTATTCTGAGTTATTTTCAGGGGACAGCAAATTTACATGGTTATACAAGCTGTACACTCACTACTTTACATTGTAGCAAAGTGTCATTTCTTCAGTGCTGTCACATGAAAAGATAGAACATACATCCATCTTCTACCGCTTACTCCTTCTTCAGTGTTGTGGGGGAACCTGGAGCCTATCCCAGGGAACATCGGGCACAAGGTGGGGCACAGTCGACATGGTGCCAGTCCATTTTTGACAAAATTTTTATATTTTTTCATCTTAAACATGTGTTGGACAGTGGAACAATTTAGTTTTTTCCTCAGTTGAATCTGCCTCAATAAGCATAACTAATATGCCAAAATGTATTCCACAATTACAGAGATAATACACAGAAAATATCACAATGGGAAGAAGACCTTGACATGTTAAAACTGTGACCACAATGACTTAAACATTGTCTGTTTTATAATATAAAAAAATATGATACATAAAAGACCATTCATCCTACTGTCACGATGCGTGACAGCAGGAAGCAGGCAGGATACATTCGCAGTTCGAACGGTGAGGGTTATTTAAATGTGATGAAACAAACAAAAACAGAAATAGAAACAAAGCTCTCTCTACAACTAAGCTAAACTAGACTAGGACTTTGGCTAAAGCTAACGCTAAGGCTATGGCATAAACCGGACATGAAACAAATGCTCGCTGAAGTCGCACTCGCGCTATAAATGGCAGGTGTACATAAATGCACACATAAGTCCAAGCATTCACCCGCGTCGTGTGAAGCACGCCTCACGGTATATATCCACACAGTCATTAGCCCGCGATATCTTCCAGCTGCGAGCACTTCCGCATACGTCACACATGACGTGAGAAAACGAAAACATGACGTCACCCTGGAAACACCATGCGCATGCGTGCCAGCGCGCCCACAGTGCACTGCTGCACGGGGGGGGAATCGTGACACCTACTGTTCCCATGAGCAGGAAGTGGGAAAGGAGTCCTCAGAGTTATAGCGGACATGAAAATGCATGATTTTTTACAGGAATCTAAAAAAATATGATGTAGTTGATGCAAAGTGATATTGATATTTTACAGATCTCTGTCTTTCATTTTAAATTTAGATTCATGAAATTATTGCATTTTTAAGCACTTTGGCAATTTTATATTGAGACCTCTTGCTGAGGACAGGCTAAATTATGTGTTTTCCAAGTATAGAGCATGCATTTAGAACAACCAATGGGAACAAAAGTGAGTACATCCCTAAGTGAAAATGTCTAAAGTAATGACATTACTTAAAAAAATATAGGCAATAAATGCCCAGAGTATACAGATTACCATTAGCTTAAGTGCATGAATTTCTTTTTTTTTTAACATAAAGAGGACTTTGGTATGTAGGACATGTTTTGTCCCTTATCTCAAGAATACATACCAGAGTGCTGTGATACTTTTAATACTAATACACTAATATTACTGTATATATTTTTGAATTCTCACACCATTTTTCTGTACACTCTCTTCTCTCTCTCTCAGACAGTGTGAGGTTGGTGAATGGCGGAAGTCGCTGTGCTGGGAGAGTGGAGGTTCTTCATGATGGACAGTGGGGAACAGTGTGTGATTCTGCCTGGGATATGAAAGATGCTGCAGTGGTGTGTGGAGAGCTGCGCTGTGGAGACCCTGTCAATGTGGAGTATGAAGCATACTTTGGACCAGGATCAGGAAAAATGTGGATATATGATGTGTACTGTAGAGGATTTGAGTTGGCACTGAACAACTGTAGCTCACAAGGAGGACATTCCTGTGATCACGGTGATGATGCTGGCATAATTTGCTCAGGTAAACTGTTGTACATAGAAAAAAAATTATAACAGTTGTTAAATTATAAGCATGATAATTAATTTTATAGTATTGAAATATATATATATATATATATATATATATATATATATATATATATATATATATATATACATATATAAACTAATACATTAAGTACATTTTATTTAAATTGAAAGTATATTGTAACTACATGGGAATGTTTTTGTGACAGTACTGTTCTTAAAAGTGTGCATCAATAGCACAATTAAATTAAACACAGGTGAAAATCTGAGACTCAGTGCTGGTCCTCACCGGTGCTCTGGGAGAGTGGAGGTGTTTCATGGAGGTTCCTGGTCCACAGTGTGTGATGCTGACTTTGACCAGCAGGATGCCGCGGTTGTGTGTCGAGAGCTGGGCTGTGGGATTCCTGTGGAGGTGCTGGGATCAGCTGCTTTTGGCCGAGGGGAGGGTCAGGTGTGGACAGAGGAGCTTCAGTGTAGAGGAACCGAATCTGACATTACCTTCTGTCCAACATCATCTTCACTCAAACACTCACACTGCTCCCATTACAACGATGTGGGATTAATATGTTCTGGTGAAGTATCATGATTTAACTTCTGTTTAAATAGAGAACACATACCTGTCAATCAAACTTTAAGGTGTCTTTGTTAATTTTCCTCTTTCACTGAGCTCTTGGCTGTTTGTTCAGGTCACACAGGGGCGCAGCTGGTGAACGGACCAGACTCCTGTTCTGGACGAGTGGAGCTCCAGTACCTCGGTGACTGGGGCACAGTTTGTTCTGTAGGCTGGGATATGAGAGCTGCAGATGTTCTCTGTGCACAGCTGGATTGTGGGAGTGCTGTGGCTGTGGTGGATGTGGACTGGTTTGGGGAGGGGAGTGGCCACATCTGGGCTGATGTGTTTGATTGTCAAGGGAAAGAGACACACCTATCACAATGTGGGATCTCATCATGGAGTCGAGCTGCATGCTCTCATAAACATGATTCTGGAGTCATCTGTAATGGTGAGATATAAATGTCACCTACACCATGTTAGTGAATAAAGTCAGTGTTCATTAGAATATTGTAAGTAAGTAAAATGTATTTATATAGCACATTTCACACAGCAACGCTGACCAAAGTTCTGAACAGAGTACAGAAAGTAAAATAGAAACTGAATTAGACCAAATAAAAACAGACTATAGACAATAGAAAAAATCTATAAAAAAAAATTGTTTAAACAATTAAAAATTTGATCAAAAAGACTGGTAGACAAGATATGTTTTAAGCGAATTTTTAAAAGTAGTAATAGAAGGTGCAAGGCAGATGTCCAGTGGCAGTTGATTCCATAGATGGGGGGCAGCAACAGACAAAAAGACAAAAATATTTTTAGTTTTGAAATATTCTGTAGTTGATAAAAACTTTCCCTCAAGATATTGAGGGAAAGTGTTCATGGAGCTCGTTAATGAGACCATCTCTCAACCTCAGGGGGTCAAAAACAATTATTCAGTTTTGTCTTCATTAAGTCGGAGGAAATTAGTTGTCAAACATTTTTTTATGTCATCCAGACAGTCCAACAATGGCTGAATGGAGTCACCAGCTTTCAAAGGAATGTACAGCTGGGTATCATCAGCATATAAATGAAAAAGACATTGTGAGCCCTAATAATATTCCCCAACGGCTGCATATATAAATTAAAAAGAAGTGGGCCCAAAATGGAGCCTTGAGGAACACCACTAATAATAGGACTAGAAGAAGAGCATAAATTACCCAACGCTACTGAGAAAGACCTGTCTACAGTGGGGGGAAAAAGTATTTGATCCCCTGCTGATTTTGTATGTTCGCCCACTGACAAAGAAATGATCAGTCTATAATTTTAATGGTAGGTTTATTTGAACAATGAGAGACAGAATAACAACAAGAAAATCCAGAAAAACACATCAAAAATGTTATAAATTGATTTGCATTTTAATGAGGGAAATAAGTATTTGACCCCCTCTCAATCAGAAAGATTTCTGGCTCCCAGGTGTCTTTTATACAGGTAACGAGCTGAGATTAGGAGCACATTCTTAAAGGGAGTGCTCCTAATCTCAGCTTGTTACCTGTATTAAAGACACCTGTCCACAGAAGCAATCAACAGTTGGTGCGATTATTCACAAATGGAAGAAACACAAAAGAACTGTCAATCTCCCTCGGCCTGGAGCTTCATGCAAGATCTCACCTTGTGGAGTTGCAATGATCATGAGAACAGTGAGGAATCAGCCCAGAACTACATGGGAGGATCTCGTCAATCATCTCAAGGCAGCTTGGACCATAGTCACCAAGAAAACAATTGGTAACACACTACGCCGTGGTGAAGGACTGAAATCCTGCAGCGCCTGCAAGGTCCCCCTGCTCAAGAAAGCACATATACATGCCTGTCTGAAGTTTGCCAATGAACATCTGAATGATTCAGAGGACAACTGGGTGAAAGTGTTGTGTTCAGATGAGACCAAAATGGAGCTTTTTGGCATCAACTCAACTCGCCGTGTTTGGAGGAGGAGGAATGCTACCTATGACCCCAAGAACACCATCCCCACCGTCAAACATGGAGGTGGAAACATTATGCTTTGGGGGTGTTTTTTCATCTAAGGGGACAGGACAACTTCACCGTATCAAAGGGACGATGAAATCTTGGGTGAGAACCTCCTTCCCTCAGCCAGAGCATTGAAAATTAAAAGTAATTACTAAGTCATTACCAAGTTCTAAGTCATGTTTTGCAGAGGGGTCAAATAATTTTTTCCCTCATTAAAATGCAAATCAATTTATAACATTTTTGACATGCGTTTTTCTGGATTTTTTTGTTGTTATTCTGTCTCTCGTTGTTCAAATAAACCTACCATTAAAATTATAGACTGATCATTTCTTTGTAAGTGGGCAAACGTACAAAATCAGCAGGGGATCAAATACTTTTTTCCCCCACTGTATAAGATATGAGATGAGCCATTGTAGGGCAGTACCCTTGATACCAAACAGATGCTCTAAGCACCAGAGAAGTATGACATGGTCTACAGTATCAAAGGCAGCGGTAAGATCTAGTAGCATCAACACAGTATTTTTGCCAGCATCCACTGTTAATAAAATGTCATTGGATACTTTTAACAGAGCAGACTCTGTGCTATGAAAAGCAGTGAAACCAGATTGCAAATGTTCAAATAACATAGCTGAGTTTAAAAACATGAGCAATTGAGATTGTTCTACTTTCTCTAGCAGCTTTGACAGAAATGGTAGCTTAGAGACAGGCCGATAATTATTATGGCAACCTTCATCCAAACCCTGTTTCTTAAGCAAAGGTTGAACAATAGCATGTTTAAAACAATTTGGGAATTACCCCTGCATCCAAAGAAGAATTTATCAACACTTGGATACTGGGGCCAATTTCAGAAAAGGTTGCTTTAATAAGCACAGCGGGAACAACATCAAGTGGCGTGGATGATATTTTCATCC
>CM022766.1:25144354-25191854 GCA_012411365.1 Ameiurus melas | reverse complement strand
CTCAATGTTGAACCGCCAGCTCCCTGGATCGTGCTAGAATTAACCAGTCATCCAGGTAGTTTGGTACACAGATGCCCTGGAGTCCCAATGGAGCCAGAGTGACATCCATGCACTTTGTGAAGGTGTGAGGGGATAAAGCTAGCAATATTCCTATGCGGAAACACGCACCTTTTAGATCTTTCGCCACAAACCAGTTCTCAAACTGGATCTGTGGCACGATAAGTTTGAACATCAGCCTCTGAACCTGTATGTCCGAAGAGTACGGTTCAGATGATGCAGATCTAAAATTGCGCGCATATTCCCACTTTTGCGGAACAGGAAATAAAGGCGCTAAACCTCCCTCCCTGAGGGAACGGGGACATGTTTCAGGACCCCATTGTCCAAAAAGGGAGCTTACTTCCCGCGCTAATGTCAGACTCTGGTCTGTGCGCACTTCTGTGGTGAGCACGAACTGTGAAACGGGGGGGGGGTCGAGCTATAACTGGATCCGGTAACCCTTTCTATGGTAGACAGGACCCATGGAGACACATTTGGCCGTAGCTTGCACGCTGCCCGATGGTCTTCTAGTGACGTTAGCTATTCCACATTCTATTGGAGAGAAGCATCAGATTTTTGTTGCCCTGTGACAGCTTGCTGACCAGGGAACACAAAAACTTGGGGACCACCTTGGCTAAGGGAGGCCCTACAGTAGCACTGGGGGCTACCTGCCCTAACAACCTCATGTCCCCAGATACATCCCTCCACAGCCCCTCAGGACCACTCATCTTTGCTGCTTGGCCTTTATGACCATTCTCAGATCAGGCCTAACAGCAGACCGCGACTGTCGCCGCCTGGATTCCCTGGCTGTCTGCGGGGGTTAGCGGGCTGCCATACTCACCTTCTGGGTTTCCCTCACACTAGTGCTGGCCC
Source organism: Ameiurus melas (assembly GCA_012411365.1). Taxonomy (NCBI): domain Eukaryota; kingdom Metazoa; phylum Chordata; class Actinopteri; order Siluriformes; family Ictaluridae; genus Ameiurus; species Ameiurus melas. The sequence continues at coordinate 25,190,945 of CM022766.1, read as the reverse complement.
AGGCTCCACTCGTGAACACCCGGATGAGCTTGAGATAACTTTTTTTTTTTGCAATATGTTGAGCTCACTCAGCAGGTCTGCTTGGTAGGCCTGCAACCCTGTCATTGTCTGCATTTACATTTACATTTATTCACTTAGCACTTTTATCCAAAGCGACTTACAAATAAGCAAAGTGATATATCAAGCAGGGAACAATACAAGTAGTGCTACTATACAAGATCCATTAATTGAATACCAGAAGAAGCAAAGTGCACAGAGTAGAGGTGTAAGTCCGTTGTGTGTGGGTTTTTTTTTTTTTTTTCCTAGGAGTTGATTAGGTGTTCACGGAAGAGGTGGGTCTTTAGCTGTTTTTTGAAGATAGTGAGAGATTCTGCAGTCCGGATTGAGATCAGAAGTGCATTCCACCACTGGGGAACAGTAAGCGTGAAGGTTCTGGAGAGGGACTTTACGCCACGCTGAGTGGGAACTACTAAACGTTGGGTGCTAGTCGATCGTAGATTGCGAGAGGGAATGTATGCCTTCAGGAGAGAGTTGAGGTAGGAGGGTGCTGTTCCTGACAAGGTCTTGTAGGTGAGCATCAAGGCATTGAACTTGATGCGGGCAGCTACAGGAAGCCAGTGGAGGGAGATGAAGAGGGGTGTGACATGGATTGTCTTGGGCTGGTTGAAGACAATGCACACTGCAGCATTCTGAATCATCTGAAGGGGTTTGATGGAGCTGGCTGGGAGGCCTGAAAGAAGTGAGTCTGCAGTGACCCACAAGCAAGACTACTACTGCATAGGCTTGACCACCAGTGCCACCTTTGATGCAAGCGTTTTTGTCACACAAACAACAGACATGCAGTCTCGCTGAAGATAATAAGGCTGGCGGTGTGGTTCACAGGTGCCATATATATATCATGCGATGCGCTTAATTCACTCGTCACCTGATCATGGCAGGCCTATAAGTAGAGGCATGATTTTACACAAGCTTCAGATACCGGTCACGCGCACAAGGCGTGTATAAACTGCTAAATGTAACGTCGAAGTTCTTTACGTTACAGCTTTACCTCTGACTGTTACAAAGGGCTGACACTGGAAACTCCTTCCATAATTATTACATTAACATCTCAATACAGAAAACATCACCATATGTTTGCACACATTTATATTTGTTACCACAATTTTATGTCCACTTTTTATTAGTCTTAGATTATATGGAGTGTCCTTCATACACGTCCCTGTGAAAGAGCTGTTACTACAGAAACGATAACGTAATAGAGCAAGTGCACACCGTAAAACGTGGTGATATGAACAAATGTATTTTTGATAAACTAGACCATGTTGAGTATAATATTAGGTTATATTCTCATTGTGTTGTAGTGAGCTGTGTGACTGGAGCTGTTATTCAGCGTTGGTGTGTTTCCTCATGTGTGATGTGTGTGATGTAGAGCACTGGTCTCTCAGGCTGAGTGGAGGAAAGGGAAGCTGCTCTGGGAGGTTGGAGGTGTATCAAAACGCTACGTGGGGCTCTGTTTGTGATGATCAGTGGAACATCAGGAACGCTCAGGTATTGTGCAGACAGCTGGGCTGTGGGTCGGCGCTGAGTGCTGATAGGAATGTTAGTTCTGGTCCTGGTGAAGGGACTATCTGGCCAAACAGAGTGAAGTGTCGAGGGGATGAGATTCACCTGTGGGACTGTCATCATTCCCTGAAGAACCACACTGACTGCTCTCATGCTGGAGTCACCTGTGCAGGTCAGAGGGGTGTGCTAACTTTTCAGCTTTCTGTCTCCACTCATTACACTTTTCTCCCAGTGTTAAAAATGCATTTGCTTGATTTTTTTTGTTCCAGAATCATCTTTGTCCTCCGCTATTATACCCATGACAACAAGAAACACCATCACAACAGGTACAATATTTATACAGTCTAACATTTTTCAAAATTTATTTATGAACACACTGTTCTGTGAAGATTCTCTTCTATAATTTAATTTCAGGTAAAACCACTCCGAAAACAACACTTGAACCTCCATCCACCCCTCCACTGGTTCTCTTTGTGTTGGGAACGCTGCTCTTCCTGGCCTTAGTGCTTCTGCTGGTACTGTTTTACCAGAACAGAGTGCTCAGGAGAGGTACGAGACATACTTGTAAATACTAATTACATTTTATCCTGCTGTTAAAATTGTCCTGTAAGAATTTCATTGAAAGTTATTATTATTATTATTATTATTATTATTATTATCCACTCCCAGTTGTCTCTAAGAGGAGGCGTAAGACTCAGCCTGAGGCAGTCTATGAGGAGATCAACCACAGAGACATCACTAGAAGAAGGACGAGCTCCACTCAAAGAGGTGAGTGATATGTGGACTGTTCTACATCACACTTATTGTATTCCATTTAAACTTGTAACTGAAATTCACTGCATGCACATCATCAAATCACTCGATACAAAATACACACTTCAATGTAAACTCAGTGATTAAAGTAATATTTCCCCCAAATCCAGTCTGATTTCTTTCTTTCTACATGCAGTGTAAGATGACGTACTTAATGACACTAAATTAATCCACAACACTAGTATATGTATATAATGTCATTTATGATAAGTCCATAAAAATAAACTAAATGTGTGTGAGAGGAAATGTACAGTTAGAGTACATGTGGTGTAGAGACAGAATTCTGCTGATAAATATCTTTTAAAGCTTCTGATGTAGTGCAGGTGTGTGTGTGTGTGTGTGTGTGTGTGTGTGTGTGTGTGTGTGTGTGTGTGTGTGTTTCCTGTACAGGTGCATCCCCCCTCTCTCTCCCGGTGTGTGTATAAATATAAATATATATCTGAATTATACACTGACTCTCGGGGGTCAGCTTTTTTCAGGTTGCCAGATTAACTAGTTGGTGTAATGCAGATGTGTGCTTCAGTGAACCACTGTGCTGTATCCTTAAAACAGCACATGAACACAACACTTTAAACGCTATAATTCATACAGTGCTGTTCAGCTTTATGTGATGAATAGTGCCATGAAGGCCTTCAAAATGTAGTCTGTACTTTCTGAACTTCTCCTCAACTTACTTGTCTTTTCTTGCCAGTAAAAACCGGTGGCCTTGTACATACAGAGCTTCACAGAGAGGTTAACTCCACATCGATTCCACACTGATGAGTTTAGACATCCGAATGCGCAGCTAGCTTTTGAAGTCCGGAAGAGTAGCACATGCTGAGAAATGGTGCTTCCAAGATTGGTGAACTTGTCAACGGCAGATAGAAGTCGATTGCTGACCCATAATACAGGTTCTTTGTAGGGCGTGCCTGGAGCAGGTTGATGCATCACAGCTGTTTTGTCTGTGCTGATGGTCAGTCCACACAGGCGGTTGTGGTGCAGTAATAATCGTATGGTTGGTGGTTCGATTCATGACCCGGGTGACTCCATATGCTGAAGTGTCCTTGGGCAAGACACTGAACCCCAAAGTTGCTCCTGATGGCAAGTTAGCGCCTTGCTACCATTGGTTTGTGTGTGTGTGTGTGACAAAGTGTAAAGCGCTTTGGATAAAAGCACTTTATAAGTGCACATTTACCATTTACATTTACCAGTCCAAAGTTGTCGCAGGTAGCGGAGAAGATGTCCACGCTTTAAATAAAAATAAGCTAAATGTGTGTTAGAGGTATATAAGGTCTATAAACTCTTGATTTTAGTGTGTGTGTGTGCGTGTCTCCCTCCTCTATGTGAGTAATATAAATAAATTGTATACGTGTGTGCATGTGTTTTCCTGCATTGGTGCATCCACCCTCAAACTTGTCTTTTCTCCCTATGTATGTGTGTGTGTGAGTGTGTGTGGTTCAATGGTAGCTCAGTGGTTAATGAGTACAAACCCCAGCACCACCAAGATGCCATTGTTGAGCCCTTGAGCAAGGCCCTTAACCCTCAACTGCTCAGATGTATGAATTAGATAAATGGAAGTGTCTCTGGATAAGGGCGTGGCCCAAATACCATCAATGTAATGTAAAGTGTGTGTGTATTGTATGCATGTGTCTGAATATGTTTTTATTTTTTTTATTTTTACTGGATTAATATAAGGAGAAGTGAGTCCCCAGAAACCATAGGGTGGTTACTAGATGTCCTGATAAACATTTAATACTTGAGTCTGTGTATGTTCATCAATGTGTGTGTGTGTGTGTGTGTGTGTGTGTGTGTGAGTGTGAGTGTGTGTGTGTGTGTGTGTGTATGTTGGTGATCTGCTTTTCTGAACACGTCTCATGACTGTGCTGCTCTCCTCTAACAGGAAGTCTCCTCTCTGAAGAACAGCATTCTGGGTATGAGCATGTGGATGATGAGCTTCTCTCAGGTAAAAAAGGCCAGAGTGTGAGTTTGTCTAACTCCATTAACTGAAAGATATTAGAATTGTACATTAAAACTCAGAAATGACTAAATGTGTCCTTTCTGAGACGTGATTATGATGTATTGTACAGAAGAATTACAGGAACTCCAGTGTTTTAATGCTGACACATGACCTCTCACAATCAACCTTATCTTACTTTAAGCTTCTGAAATCCCTCTTATCAAATTGATCAAAGCTTCTTTGGATGAGGATTTTATTGAGTATAAATGTGTTTAAAACCCCAAACAAACAAATTGTTCTTTTTACAGTAAAGTCTGGGATTGGAGAAAAGGCTGAGTATTATGATGATGTCATCGACACCCGTGACTTCATAAGTGGGTGCAGTTGTTAACTGATGACATCAATGTAGTGACTTCACATTAAACCATGAGGTCAGAATGTGATGGAGCTGTTTGTACAGAGCCTCTGCTTTTATTTCATTTAGGTGATACAGGAAGAGTTGACCCACCAGAGGACTACGATGATGCCGTCACTGCTGGACCGATCCCTGATAACGTGGATGGTGTGCTTCTGTTTTGGGATTAGTTTTAGAAAGCAGTAGAAATGAAACACACACACTGCAAATAAGTTTGTTTATTGGTTTGTGTGTAGTGACATTTTTTACATGTACACCATGTCATTTTGCATCGTGTCATCAAATACACCGTGTACAAACTGCCTCTTCAGTACACTTTAAATATCTTTAAATATCTGTGTTTTGGTGTAGAGGATGAAGCTGAGAATTATGATGACGCCATTACAGCTGATCAGAAGTCAGTTCTACTGACAGGTATGATAATAATGTGACAGTATTGCATCCACAAGCATCCAAATGATCATTAATGACATTCATGTGGATTTAATAGCTTTTATCTCTACATTCTGACAGAGGACGTGTCCGAGAACTATGATGATGCAGTTCCCACTGAAACGAACACAAACATCATCACAGGTCGTTTTCTTTCTGGAAATAGACAAAAAAAGAAAAGCTGCTGAGGGAACCACTGTTTATAGCTGCTATGACATAAGTGAGAAAAGGAACTTGTTTTTCCAAAGCTCTACAACATTATCTGTAACTATAAATGGATAAAAACTACGACATCTAATCCTTTACTAAATGAAACACTGCAATAGTTGTGAGATTCCCATGGTGTAAGAGGAATAAAACACTTGGGGACATGCTGTTATAGTTAAATGATCAACGTTAGGGTGGTAGCAGTAACTCAGCTTCATCACACCACCCTGTAACTCAGTATTTTACTATAACAGCAACACACACAGTGCTTTATTACTGATTCATTTATTTCTTCAGTAGACAGTCCAGAAGATTATGATGATGTCATCACTGAGGAACAGGATGGAGGAGAGACAGAAAGTGAGTGAGATGTTTCTTCTGGTAATGTACGGGAGTGCAAAGGCAGCAAAGTTAAAGCGGTGACTATATTCTATATGAGATATAATATAAATATCAGCTTTCTGTTTTGTAATCTCCGTTCTGTCATTTAACAAGTGCAGCCATATTTATTCAACAGTTTAGATAAGACCCATATTTATGTCTCATTTACTTCCACATCTTATACACATGGCCTGTGTTAATATAAAGAAAGCTGAATTGATCAATGTCCTTTTTTCACTTTTTTATTGCTAGAATATTAAAGACATTCCTACATAGTGCATCATTTACTGTGTTTTGAGGCTTTTACATAACAATGAATACAATACAAAGGATATATTAAAGAGGTAAATGTATTTATTTGACAGAATATGACGACGTGGAGGAGAAATCTCAGAAAGACAGGGACCATGTGACTGAGACACGCCACCAAAGGCCTTTTCTCAGGAAATTACATTTCAACTTTTATAAACACAAAAATGATTTGATTCTACTTCCAAAAATGTCCTGTTTTCTGAACTGTGTTCATTTCCCCCTAGTTATTAGCAAATAGAGTAGGAGAGTTAAATCACCTTTCATATGACTTAATGCAGTGTCTCCAGCTTTTCTTTTACAACACTTTTAATGCTATAAGTCAGCTTAAATCTCACTGACACACCACACCTCATTTATCTCACCTATTCTTTCATCTAAACTGCTATAATATTCATCTTAATCTTTTACATTTATCAACCTATTCTTCAGTGTTTTTACAAATGTGTTAGTAACTATAAGCCACTCGCCACCAAAGAACAAAAAGATTTCGATTCCTTAAATCAATACTTGTTTATTCATTTTTAAACACATTTATCTTTATGTTCAATGCTGTGCTTTTAACTCTAAAACATAGAATTGAAATGGATTCGAGAATTCCTTTATGAAATATTCATACTATGACATGATCATTAGAGAGCTTACTATATTGCATGTTTTGTTGTAATGTTTATGAGGTAGCTGGCTGTGTTGAAAGCCAGATATAGTATATGTAAGTATCATAAATATATATTTTTGATGTTAAATTCTCAGGTTTGTTTCCTTATTCTCAGGATTTTGTTTAGAATCTCAGGTTTAATTCAATATCCTCACTTTTTAAATGAATGATGGCCAGTTACATCTTAATAAACAATATACAAGCAACTGTGACTTTTTATCTTTCCACAATGAGAACAAGTCAATATTTTACATTCTACACAGTTTTGTTTCTTCTTTTTCATATTGTGTAACAATCATCTATTTTTATACATTCAATGAAATAAAAGTGCTTTGATGATGTTTAGTATAATGTGATGATCTGTGTTTGAGTTGAGTGAGTGGCTCTTGTAGTGATGAATCTGTGCTCAATGTCCTTATAGAACATCTCAGGCAGTAAAAACTACATTTACATTTATTTATTTAGCAGATGCTTTTATCCAAATCCACTTACAAATGACTTCTACACACTCAGATAAACTCTATTATCACTATTAACACTGGGTTTCTATTATTATTTGTGGATTTATATATTATGGGTTATATATAATTTTTATTGGTTTAAAAAATGTTTTATCCATTCTATAATTACTCCTATTTGTTCCACTGCAATGTTAGCAGCTTAATAATAATAATAATAATAATAATAATAATAATAATAATAATAATCCTCACAGCGCCCTCAGCAGGTCCGTTAAGAGAAAAACACATTTCACTAATCAGAAATCTCAGAGTTGAAGTTCCTTACTGCCATCTTGTGGACGGCAAATGTAAATGTTTTTACTAAAAGTAAATATTTTTTAATTTAAATTATTAATGTTTATAATCCTGAAACCCAGACTAAATGTGTGTTCTTAAAATAATATCTAATTGGAAGTGAAATGGTAAGAATTATTTTGTTTGTTTGTTTTTTATTACAGAAAATTACTATTGTAGTGGGGTGTGTGTCGTGGTCAAAACGTCACCCTTATTAACTACGTGGCCAATGGGCTCTCTCCCTCCCACAGTATATAAATGGTCGTTAAGGCCTCTCAGGATGCATCATGGTCGAAGACCCGCCCCTTCCTTTTCGTTGCTGTGGACTACAGAGTGTGACGTTGGGCTACTGAGACTGTGTGGGTGTGATGTGCTGCTCATAATCAGTGCGCTGTGCCGTCAAGGCTCCCAACTGTGTAACATGGTGATTTAACTTGGCTCCGGTCGGAGCGCCAGCTGTTGTCATAACAACTATTAAAGACGTTGTCATGACTTTCGTATGTACCATCGTGAGTATCATGTCATCGGATCACGGGTCCTTGATTTGGCATGCGTTAAGGCGGGCTGAGTGAGGTGTGGTCATTTCGGTATAGCGCCCCCCTCACTCACGGAGACACGTTGCTGCTTGGTTCTGCTGCTTTGGGGCTGCTTTTTGTTACTTCATGTTTTGATGTGGTTTTTGTTTCGTGTTGGTTACGGTCGCTGAGATCAGTTCTTTAACTCCACTGTGTTGTGATTGTTTTTATCAGTTAGACTGATATTGATATGTGGTAGTAGTGATTTTGGTCAGCTTTGGTAAACTTGCTACTGGTAATCAGTTTGAGAGTGAGTTATCTGTCAATTTGTACATGTTTCTGTTTTGTGTTCTTTTGTTTGCTTTGAGCAGATTGTAATTGATTTGTGGTTGTTTTTTTTTCTCCTGGTGGGGTACTCTTCTGCACCTTTGGGCTGTATTTAATTGGGCTGTATTTAATTAAATTAAGAATGCAGAAGCGATTATTGACCCAGGCGAACAGTAAGTGGTAAGTGTTTCTTTCTGGATTTTTTAGTTGGAACTTGTTTTAGCACCGATTGTCAGATAGAAGCTGTAACTGTGCTTCCTTGTTGCTACGAGCTGTATACTTGTTGCTAGATTAAATCAAATTCCGGTACTCAGTTTCGGTTTCGGTCGGGAGTCGCTCGTTCACACGACCACTCATTGTTTTGCTAATTAAAGAGGCGTGCTCAGCTGAAACACATCAGTATTTATTAAGTAAGAAACGCTGAGGCGGAAGCGTCAGCGGAAGCATCAGCTCTTGTCGTGTGAAGACCAAGCTCGTGTAAAGACCTGCGAGTCTACCTGCGCGAGTCCACCGAGCAAGGACACCGACAAGATACCACACGTGCTGCTAAGTATACTTTTTCTCCCTTATTATTCTCGTGTACCTGTCTACACACACATGTGTCATCAGTTTATCCCTCGTATCGCCACAGGCGCAGACGGTGGCACTCTCCCAAAAACGGACGCAACTTGGACAACCTACGCTGTCTGAATGCGCCCGGCCTCTGCAGGTTCCATCTCATTCTCAATCGGACTTTGGAACTGCCAATCTGCTGTCAACAAGGCAGATTTCATTTCGCGTTTGCAACCCACTCTAACCTCAGTGTGCTGGCTCTGACTGAGACTTGGATCCATGCTGAGAACACTGCCACACCAGCTGCCCTGGCCTCCAACTTCAACTTCTCCCATACCTCACGCCCCAACAGACGGGGGTGGTACAGGTTTGCTTCTCTCCAAAACATGGAAATTTACCTGTCTTTCTCCCTCTTGCTCATACACTTCTTTTGAATTTCATGCTGTTATGGTCACTGTCCCTGTAAAAATGCACTTTCTCGTTGTTTACCGTCCTCCAGGTCAACTGGGGAAGTTCATCGATGAATTCGACACACTACTGTCCACCATCCCAGATGATGGAACTCCTCTTCTGGTCCTTGGTGATTTCAACATTCATCTAGACATGCCACATGCAGCTGACTTCCTTGCTCTCCTTCACACATTTGACCTCAAGCAGCTCACCACACCAGCAACCCACAAAGCCGGCAAACAGCTTGACCTCATCCTCACACGTAATTGCACCACACACGATCTTCTCATTAGTCCTCTCCACACCTCTGACCATTTCTTTATCCAGTTCTCTATTTCTCTCCCCTCACCCTCTTCACTGTCGCCTCCTTCCATCTCTTTTCGTCGCAATCTTCGCTCCCTTTCCCCCTCACATTTCTCCTCCATTGTCACAACCTTACTTCCCTCTAACGGCCACTTTTCCTCACTTGACGTAAACACCGCAACCGACATGCTATGTTCCACCTTAACATCTTCTCTTGACAGCATATGCCCCCTAACCTCCAGACCTGCTCGCACATCACCGTCTTGTCCTTGGCTCTCAGAAGCTCTGCGTAGCAACCGGGCCAAACTAAGAGCATTTGAAAGGAAATGGCGCAAATCAAACAATCCAATTGACCTAACCAATTACCAGACACTTCTCTCCTCTTTTTCCAAAAGCATCTCCATTGCTAAAACCACATACTTCCAAGATAAGATTGGTAGTTCTCCCAACACTCGCATTCTTTTCAAAACTTTTTCCTCTCTTCTCTAGATATTTACTTACTTACTAGATATTTTAGACATGTCAATCAAATGACGTGTGCACAGACACATACAAAAACTAGCGCATGTGGGTTATCACGGAGATTATACGGTGCAGAGGAGTCTAAATGAACACACTGGCAACCGGAGCAGTTCAAATAGACGTCCGATTTATTCGTAGAATAACAGAGGCTTTTATAGGTACAAAATGGCCGTGCACAGGCGTACTGATGTTGAAATAATATGGCAGTTGAACTGACGAGCCACATACATGAAAAACATCTTAGGCAATACAAGAATGTACAGCTTTCTTGAACATATATGGTGTGATGGTATGGTTCGACTAACACAGAAAAGAGGAGGTTCCTATGGTGACATGTTAAACTGGCACGTACACAACAGACAGATTCTGTAAAGTTCATGAGACAGAAATCAAACTATAACCTGAACATACTTATACATATCTGAGGGAATAGAGAATAGAACATTTCCCAACAATTATATGAATATAGTCTGTTACAGCTCAATGTAAACAGACTCAGTAAATCACCCTCCAACATATTAAACAGAAAACACTCACAGTTTAAAAAGTGAAAAAAACAATTATTTAATAAAATCATCAAACAGCAACAAAGTTTACAATTAAGTAACCCTTAACCTTCAGACTGATGATTTGCAATGTCTGAACACGATTCTTGAAAAGAAAAATGTATAACGAACTTGAAAAGGTGGAAAGGGGTTCTATGAATTAGTAAATGGGCACCTCTCTCTCTTTATATCACTATTACAGCAGTGTTTAAACAGACACATAGCAGACAAATATACATATAGACAGTTTTATTTTGTACACGCATACCAACTTAATCTTCACCTATCACCGTTCCATGTTAATGAAATCTGTCAATACCTAATGAAACAGTTTAAGTCACTAACCAAAGTAAATATACAAAGTGAAGCTATGATAAAAGAACAAAAACAATGAACCTTTCTTAAAGAAATTCCTAAATCAAGTATATGACTGTGCCATCTGTCTATTAAATAAATGCCAGTCCTTCATGCTGAAAAAGAAAGATCAAAATAGAATACCAGTAGTTTGACACTGTGACTCAAAAAGTTGTTTTATATCTGACATCTGACTACTGTCCCCAACTGCTGTACAATACTGATAATGCTCTTACAGTTAAGAGGGCTGAATGGCAGACCTTGTTAAATAATATTTTATGTTCCTTCCTCATAATGTGTTATATTTTATAATATTTTATAAATATATTCTTATATATCTTATATTACTTTTTGCCTTTTCTTATACATTGAAATGGGAGAAGAGGTGATCAATGCTGGTGTGAAGGTGATCCTGCACAAGGACATGTCTTTGTAACTGTAAGTGATGAGTCCTTTACGCGGTATTCATAAGGTGCCATAAGTTTCTGCTACTCTATGGAACATGCTGGTGTAACGGTGTTCAGGCAGTGAAGGGACTGAGACCAGAAGGGGCTTTTAACGACATTTATTCCTTTGGAAAAATAAAAACAACATATGCCTTCAGGCACTGGCGTACATAAAACAGCATCCAATGCAAAGCATAACGCTTCTGATCGGGTACGGCAACAACACCTGGACAAAAAGTAGCAGAGCTGCAGTACACCGTTTCTCCAAAGTGGCTCCAAAACACCAATCTCAATACAGCTGCTTAATTACGGCGAAAATCACATACAAACACTAAACTACATTTATAACTCTGTTACACTGGAGTTTGAACAAAATGGTTTGACTTAATATCCGCAGCAGTAGTGTACACGTCATTTCTTCCTAATTTCTTATTAACTTTTATTGTATGCCTAAATGCAATAAAAGTTTTTTTTGCCAGATTCAGATGCTCCTAAACAAATTATTATAAAGTATGAGTTGGTAACTGATCAACAAAGACTGTACTATCATTTCTAATAGAATGCATTAACTATGGACCAATATTTTCACTGAAATATTTCAGAGATATTTTTTACACTAGTTTACACTAAATGTCTAATATTCTGTTCTGTTGGAAATATGCCTAAACTGTTAATTTTTCCCCCGAACCGTTTAAATAACTCGACTGCTTCTATAACTTTGACTTGTAGTGTATATGACTGCTCACCCCTACAAGGAAATAAACAGTAATAATTCTGACTGCAGATCAGGAGTGGGTAAAGACAGATTGGTGATCTGATCTATATTATATACATGTACTTTAGATAATGCCTCTCTGAACACCATGGTGGGACGTTCCCGAGTTGAAGTACTGTACATGTCCTAAGCATTAGATCACCCCAATTACTCCTGTATACTCTTTCCATACCATCGTGATCTTTGCCTGACGAAGCAGTACACAAAACATATTTGACAGTTGGGGCCTAATTCTAAAATCACCAGATACCAAATGCACAACCGTTTTGTCTTACTGCCGTCACAAAATAAAAATGTTTATACCTTAAGTAACGTAGTCACGGAGGGTGTATATATTTTTCACACTACTACATAAGCTTTTGTCTATGCTTTGACATCCCATGGCTCAGCAGTACGTTTATGACCTCCGGTGACCATGTGGGTATGTGAGAGAGAGAGAGAGAGAGAGAGAGAGAGAGACAGGTGTTCTTTGGGGGTTTTTTGCTGACCAGGATTCTTACAAATGTGTTTGTTAACGAATTAAAGGGAGTCGTTTGTCTTAGTGTTTAAATAATGGTTAAGACGTTGTAGTTAAAACACAGAAGAAACTCTGCATCTATCTGTTACATTGTCTGCGCCGAGAAATCCTAATACCCTTAGAAAATTGCTGTGTATTCACAAACAAGTGGACCTGTTGAAACGAGAGAGGACCTGACTTCTGCTCCAAAAAAAAAAAAAACACATGAAGAACCAAGAGGTTAGTTTTACAATTTATTCATGAAGGTAATGTAAAGGCGATGTTGTTTATCCCTGAGCAGGGCGTCAACAACTATAAAGCTCATGTCTTAAGTCCGAGGATTTAGTTAGGAGGTAGAAAAATATTTAAAGATGGCATTTTTAAAGAAACGAGTGTTTCATCTATAATGGTAAAAAAAGGAAAATGGTTGTACTAAAATATGAAATAAATCGGTGGAGATACATTGAGTACATTTCTGTTCCACAGTCTATAAGGATCCCCAAACTTCATCCATTTTCTGAAATCTTGTTTATAGTTTTAATAAAATGCACGGTTCTTTTAAAACAGTCTTTTAAAAAGGTTTTTCATCCCTTAAAATAAGGGTAAAATAAGGTAGGATATGTAATGCATATTTTAATTTACTTCAGACATATTGTCACTTTAGTCTCCACAACGAATAACACAGATGGTGTTGACTTTCTTTCAGTAAAAGAGAACAACGACATCATACAGCCTTGAAGGACTGTAGAAATGTTTCACACATCAGTGTTTTTCTCAACAACGTAGCCAATAAATAATTCAATTATCTCACAAACCTCAGTCTGTTCATTTCTTGACAGAAGGATTACACATAGATCATACACATAGGGAGCTACACATGCGTACCATGTCCACAATTCTAATACATCTACCACATTCAGTCACCAGGTCTAGTCTTTTCTGATAGATTAGTTACACAAACTGATCATTACCACAGAAGTCATTTCAGAAACAAAGATTCACTTAAACCACAAATGTACACATTGTTAGGGATCGTAAAACCCCGAAACACACGACTCATCCCTTAATTCATTAAACACACTGTAAGCATTCTGGTCAGCAAACCCCCAGGAAACACATGTCTCTGTCTCTGTCTCTCTCTCTCTCACCCACACACTACAGAACTGTCACTCCGGGAAAACACATGTGTAGGACGGTGTGTGTATAGGCCTAAAGGACATCACCCGAAAAACGTGTCTTCTAGTTTAAACAAAACTATCGACTCTTTTAAGTCCCCCCCCTTTTAAGCCCCCCCCCCCCTTTTTTTTTTTTTTTACATTTCAACGGGTATATCAAAGTTGTAGAGTATTTATTTCAGTAAATTTTTATTCAAAGTCATGCCATTTTCTCAAAATGTCATCAATAAAGTTTTATTTATTTCACAAGCTTACATTCTGCTCATTTATGTTCACATTCAACCATCATGTATTTTCTAACAGCGGAGCTTTTACAAAACGATCCCCCACAATCTAAATTTAATGTGTGGTTGCAAGAAAAAAATTCTAATTTATTGAATTAATTAAATATTTAAAGTTGTACACATTATTTTGATGAGTTGTGTTGACATAATAATGTTGATAATTACATCAACTTAATATTGTGTGTAATTTCTGCATTAATTGATTTAAAACAAAATTTACGTTGTAGTACATTTATATTTATTCATTTAACAGAGTGTTAGAGGACCTGTAGACTGAACAAATACTAAGGACATTACAATGTGTGTCTCATTTCCCTTACAATTAAATTCTACTAAAGCGATGCATTTGGGCATATTCTCAATTGTGATATGACCGTTAGTGGACTCGTGTATAGGCTACACCTGCTAATACATTTGATGGACTAGTTTGCACCACTACACGTAGCTAATGCTAGTCATATTTAGCAGTGTAATTTGAATATCTACTCTTTAGTTTACCGTAGCAGTGGATAAGGACGAAAAAGTTTCATTTGACAAATACGCTCATCTAGAGAGGGCTTTTCATTTGTGCTATAGGAAAGATAAGCATGATGACATTTCTGCTTATTCATGTAAACCTCAACTACATCGTGTAATCTAATTTCATGTATTGATACATTTTTTATTTTATTTTTTAAATCTTTTGTCATTCGCACTTGTAGCGTTCTAGCTCCACAGTCTTCGGACTGTGGATAGTTCTATGAGAGAGATAAAAGTAGAAGACACAGAGTGTTTCTTTTTTGTCTATATTGCTCATTTCATTCAGTGCTTTAACGTCTATAAATCCTACAGCGATGATACGTATGAGATTTATAATGTAAATCACACTGGATTTTACATAATATTGTTATACATCTTAAAGGCAGTCATTTTTCCTGGTTTAAAAGACTGCATTCTACTGCAGACAATCTAAATGGAGCAACGTCATTTTAACAATGATTGTCAACTTAACAACTTGTATTCATAATTATGGTAATTTAGTACTTAACACTTTAATTCCTTTTAAATAATGTGAAAGTGTGTTTGTGTGTGTCATATTTTGTTTGGATGTGTGTGTGTAATACATATAGCCTTTTTCTATTCTTCCCAAAAAAAAAAGGTTGAGCTTTTTTCGGCTCGTTAGGACAAACATCAGCCATGTTGTAAGCTCTCACACGTTGTTCTACGTACAGACTATTATAAAACCTAGAGGGATGCTCGACATTTATAAACAGGTTCGTATGCATGCGTTTGTCTGTAGCGTATGCGGTGTTTGTGTGTGTGTGTGTGTGTGTGTGTGTGTGTATGTGTGTGTGTGTCGTATTTCTGTTTTTTTTTTCACCTATTTTTTTTGCATGCATAAAAAGTGTGTTTGTGTGTGTCATATTTTTGTTTGGATGTGTGTGTGGAATGCATCAGAAAGGGGGGTTTTACGGTGTTGACCTTTGACTTAGGCCTGACTCGGAGTGCTTCATATTCTATGTGAAGGGACAGAGAACTTGAAAAGCAAAACGGTTCCTTTTTCTCGAGTTTCAGAAAAACATCACGTCCTTTATCCACATCAAAAAAACCCGGCTGTACATCCGTTTGACGTTACCCAATATTGAATCTTTTCATGTTCTAACATTTTTTCTATTCTTGCCAAAAAAGGGTGAGCTTTTTTCGTGCGTTAGGACAGACATCAGCCATGTTGTAAGCTTGCACACGTTGATCTAAGTACAGAGTATTAGGAAACCTAGAGGAGATGTCCTGGGCCCCTGAACAGACAGTCCTTTGTTGGTCCGGGAAGAGAGGCTGTCCTAGCCGGACAGTGACTGTGTAGGTCAGACTCTCCACCGGGGTCAAAAATTGAGACGCCGTCCTCGGCGGCTCTGGAACAAGGAACGGCGCCCTCGGCGGCTCTGGAACATGGAGGGACGTTCTGTTCTGAGTGGCACATCCCAGCCCCCCCCCCAAAAAAAAAAATTTCAGGGACCGCTTCCTCGGCTGAGCAGGCCGGACACTCAGGGGCTCTCAACTCTGGAGATTCAGACAGGGCTCTCAACGCTGGAGATTGCGGGTGTGTGTCTGAACTTGGACGTCGCAGAACTGATACTGGGTCTGTATTTGGGCATCGTGGAACTGAGCTTGGGTCTGAATGTGGATGTCGTGAACTTGAGGCTTCGATCTGACCAAGTTCCCTAATTCTTGCACTCTGGCAGTCAGCTTCTTAGTCAGTCTTTCCAGCTGATGTCGTGCAGTCTTACTCTTCTGAGCCTTGTGGCGCTCACCGGCTAGCTCGGTGCGCAGCATGTCCACCTGTGCATTTGCCTCCTTCATTCGATCATTAACCAGTTCACTATAGACCAGCCCTTCCTTCAGTTCCTCCTCCAGCTGTGACATTGGCTTCACGCTTTAGTTTCTCTTCTTTCAAAGTGGTTATCATGGAGTGACAGCTGTTTACTTCCTCATGTAGTGTATCCCTGTCTTGCAGTACCTGCTTCAGACTGCGATCAGCTGCAGACAGCTCCCTCCGTAGCTGCTCCTTTTCGGCTCCCAGACTCTTGACCGTGCGTTCTTTCTCCTCGGCTCCGCTCAATGCTGCTTCCTTCGCCACTCGGAGCTCTTCCATCTCCCGCAACTGGTCCTCTAACTGAGTTTGGGCCTTGTTTTAGCTGTCCATGTGTTTTGACTTGAGCTTCTTTATTGAGGATGTATTGTGCTTCACGCTCAGACAGTTCAGTTTCCAGCTTTTCCTTTGCTGCCACCGCTTGAGCTCTCATTCTTCCTTCATCCTCCAGCTCTGCCTCCATTTCACACACCTGGTCCAGCTTTTTATCCTTTTCTGCCATTGACACTTGTACGGAGTGAAACCGTTTCTCTGTTTTTCCTTCGTCTCTCCTTTTCCTCCTCTAGTTGCTCCTTCAGCTCACAGCAGGGAATCTGCAACTCGTTTCCGGAGTCTCTCCTCGTGCAGCAAAACTTGTGTTGTCTGTAGTTGTGCTTTGACTTCAGACAGCGTGCTGCGCAAATCCTCTAACTCCCGCTGCATCTTGCTCTTGCTCTCCGCCATCTCCTTCCTCTGTTTTCCAGCATCCTTTTTTCCTGGCATGGCAGTGACTGGACTTTGAGGCGTGGCTGTGACCCGAGACGTCACATGCACTGGAGATATGGCAGGGACTGGAAACGTGACAAGGAAGGGAGACATGATGAGGACTGGAGATGTGACAGGGAACGGAGATGTGATAGGGAATTGAGACTCAGCCGGCTGTGCTGTGGTGGTAGCGTTTACCTCCCTTTGTTATCTCACATGCGCATAATGTTTGTGGAAATGGGGTCCAGCATCGGTTGGCAAATAACATCTCCGAGCACTTCATTCAGGTCATACTGTATTCCACATTCTCCAAATTCCTCAAAAATAAGTCAGTGAACTGTTGGACATTCTCCAGCACTCCGGGTCTCGTTGCCGCGACTCGCTGTGCCCATGCGCGAGCCGGATCGCAAAAGCGAGAGGTGATGAACCGGATAAACTGTCCCTCAGTCGGTTTCGGTTCGCTCAGGCTGGAGAAATAGCTCTGACAGTCACGGATGAAGAACTCCAGACCGCCGTAACGGCCAGAATATTGGTCAGGCATTTCTTCCCTAAACCGCTGCGGAAACTGCACTGAATCCAGGGCGGGGATACCGGTGGGTGAGTCGCCAGTTCAGCGTCCTTGCCGTGCCTCCATGGCTTCTCTGGTGAGGCGGTTGGATTTCTTCATAATCCGCTACGCCCTTGTGTGGCTCGTGATTCTGTGACGGTTCGGGACCGTGTTGTAGATGGAGGCAGACTCAATACGGGCGTAGGCGCAGATCAATGCTTTATTAATAATATTCACAAACGTAGACACACTCTTCAGTCAAAATAAAGGACGCAAAGCATAACATCAACTTAAAGTCTTTCCATACTTAACATATACATATATATATAAATACACAATCACGAGCCACGCGCTCGGGAAACACAAGGTACTTAAATAGGGCAGGTAATCAAACTAAGCAACCACACCTGCCGTGAGATCGCGTTCACGCGCAGACTAACCATGCCTGCGCGCGCCCAACTCACCTCTAACGGCCGTGGCGTGACACTGCAAAAAGAAGAGAATTAAATCTCCAAGGCGCTCGGCTACAATTATAAATAGAAAGATGAATATCTAATTGTAGAGGCACATGGTCAGAAATTACAATACCCAAATAGTCAGAAGAAACTACACAAGAATCACGAGTGCTGTCTATAAAAAAATAATCAATCCTCGAATCGGAATGATGCACCTGGGAAAAGAAAGAAAACTTTTTAAGAGAAGGATTACGGGATCTCCAGGGATCAACGAGACCGTTCTGACACATAAAATCGGAAAATGTTTTAGACATAGCAGATTGATTCAGAGTACAGGGATTAGACCGATCCAAGTTTGGGTCAATTACACAATTTAAATCTCCACCGAAAATCAACAGGTGAGGATTTAAGAAAGGGAGATTGCTCAACAATCTATTAGCAAATTCCACATCATCAAAGTTTGGATCGTATACATTAACCAACAATACCTGTCTTTGCATTAGAGTACCAGCAACTATAATATATCTACCGTTCACATCAGCAGTAACGTTAGTGGACGAAAAATGTGACCTTTTGCCAATTAAAGTAGCGACCCCTCTTGCCTTCGAATTAAAGTTCGAGTGGAAGACTTAACTCACCCAAGGGCAGTGTAACCTATGATGATCTTTAATACGTAGGTAAGTCTCCTGTAAAAATACTATATCAGAGTTTAAATGTTTCAAATGTGTAAAAAGCTTAGATCTCTTGACAGGATTACCCATACCTCTGATGTTCCAACTAATAAATCTTAGAGGTGTGCTTGTCCCAGCTGTGCTGGGATCCATATGACTAATAACCAGTTAAATAAAGTAAACCACACGGATACAAATAGCCAATTAGAGTGACACAAGACCGAGTGACACCTGATCGAGGTCATTAAATCATAACGTGTGTGCGGGAAACGTGTAAAGGAAACGTGCTTAACTCTTACAGCTCACTTAAACTGCACATTAAATTGAAAGTGTATTTAGAGTCAAAAGATACATTTCTGTGTGACATACTGCAGTTATATTAAACAGCCAGACAGTGGCGCCAGACTTAACACTGCTCCTCACTAGAGCCGATATCACGCAAGCTCAAGAATCCTACATAACACGCCTCTATTTTACTGAAACTCCGCCCCTTAACGTCTGAATAGATCTTAACTCTGTAGCTACATCTAACATGATTATCAAATCCGCACTACTCTACACTCTTAACTCTACTCTGAATACGACTCATTAAAGATTCTGTGTAGAACTTTACAACTCAGGGGTTCCTTTTCAGAAGGAAGATAACCAAAGGAACCTTCTTTCTAAGATTTTTTTCCCTAGAAAAATTGCAAAATCTGAATATCGCGTAGTTTCCTTCATGTTGTGTTCATTTCTCCACCGCAAAATCCTGGAGCAGCTGAATTATTGTGCCCTTTATCAGTGCTGGGATTTGAGAACCTTGAGAACCCCAATAAATGTGTGTAACATTCAGTGAATCCTCGGGTCAGAGTCTCATTCAGCACTGCTGATGGAGTGGGCGAGTGTAGATTGGAATCTGATCAACCTGCAGCATCTGAATTGCAGAGTTTTGTTGTTGTTGTTTTTACTCGAACCTGATTAAACTCATTATCTGGATGATGTCTGTCCAAAAGAAGTCCTTTATTCGTGCCCGAGGGAACAAATCAATGACAGAGGAGGGAAAATGAGGGCGTTATTATTACATCTAGCACAATGCACACAATGAAGCGTGTCCCATTCATTCCCACTGCAAATATTCTCACTCTGACACACAGTCCTTTAGTTCTGGTTTAAATTCAATACACACAATCATTCTCAGGATCTCATCTGTGGGTGTCGGATCATTCAACCTGTGCAGCATTAACCATCAGATATGCAGACAATTAAATAATAATAATAATAATAATAATAATAATAATAATAAAGGGGAAAGGGACAGCACCCATAAAGACGCGCGCGCTGGTCTGCAGTCTAATGCACTTTTCATTGTAAATGTAACGCTTCATTAGTGTTATTGGATTTATTGATCAGATCACAGATCATCTGCAACTCATCTAAAAGCACATCACATCAGCATTACACCTTTCCGAGTGTTACTAGAAAGCTATAAACAATTCACACACACACACACACACACACACACACACACACACACACACACACAGGCACGCGGCTTAAATTAAAGCTCAATTGACTTCCGTTTTGGATCTAAAATGCACACAGGTGTCCACCTGCAGCCGTGAAACGTGTCATTTTGCTGCCCTGAATTTGCTGGAACCGGCATCAGAAACGCTTCTGTAAGAGATGACAGCCGAAGCCTTTCTCTCACCTGAGACACACAGACGCGTTGGAGTGAAAGCTGCAGTCCGGCTGATGGAAAGAGTGACGGACCAGATTTCTCCAGATGATGATTCTCCAGATGTTTCTCCAAATATTGTTCCAGACATGATTATTCTACAAGCGCGTGCACGTAAACGTGTGATGTCAGCACAGAACAGACAATGGGTACATGTGAAAAGAGCAGGTGTGCAAGAAATTATTTTGTGGAAATATGAGGAATTTAAACCTACACTAATCGCAAATAGCAACACCGCTGCAGCTGCCCAAGCTCGAGCCAGTTTCATGGAAGCTAAAACCCAGGGTTGGCACAAACTAAACTGAAACTAACCTGATTAGCCACCTAAACCAGCTTCCTGGTACAGGCCCCTGACAGAGGAATCCTAATAATCCTTACGAAAACAATAGGATCCTGTACACTTTCAGTGCTTGGGCCATAATAATAATAATAATAATAATAATAATAATAATAATAATCCTCACAGAGCCCTCTGCAGGTCGTTTAACAGAAAAATACATTTCACTAAACAGAAATCTCTGTGGAAGTGCTTTACTGCCCTCTTGTGGATGCTAACTTTTAATGTTAGTAATAAAAATATGAAATAATATACATTTTTTAATCCTGAAACCCAGACTAAATATCTGTGTAATTTAAAAATAATAACTAATTGGATGTGAAATAGTATTTTTTTCCAATATTTCTTAAAATGATAAGTAAATACATTTTTAATTTCAGTAAAAAGTCCAGAAATTGATTATATCATGTTTGAATGTCTTAATGTGTTAATGATATATATTAGACGTGTGTGTGTGTGTGTGTGTGTGTGTGTGTGTGCTGATGTAGATGCACTGTGCTGCAGTGCAGTGGTAGTGTGTATATCTGCTCGTGCAGCTGTCAGGCATTAATGCTGTACGACAGCCGAGTGCTTCCTCTCTCTGAAATCAGTGTGTGATGTGGTCGACTCTCGTCAGTCACACACTTCAGAGACGGGAGGCGGAGCCCTGTTCCTCAGTCACACACCTCAGAGACGGGAGGCGGAGCTCTGTTCCTCAGCGCTGACGTTATTTTGATATATATGGAGAAAGTGAGAGATGCCTCGTCTGATTTGTTATTGAGGCTGTGTGATGATTTCCTCTTGTCTTTCTAATAAGGTAACAGTGTGTGTGATTGGTGGCTGTCTCTCTCTCTCTCTTTCTGTCTCTCTGTCTCTCTCTCTGTAGGGGGCTGAGTGAGGGGACACACTTCTCTCAGTCTCTCTGGGCGAGTGGAGGTGAACACATCGTGTACAGCGAGGAGGGAGATGGAAATCTGTCTGACTTTTATTCTTCTCTCATCCACACTCACACTCACAGCAGCTGGTAAGTACACACTGATTATTCACACTAAAACATCACACACTTCTCACTTTAACAGTAGCCACCATTTTTAATCCTGAAATGGGAGAAATTTTCCTGGAGTGATCGTAACTTTATAAACAGTGAAGTCTTTCATTTTTATAGAATTTAAAAAGCTGTACATGAGCGTACACACATCATCCTCAGGGGATTTTCTGAGGACTCAGTTATAAAATCAGGTCCAGATTAATGTTTACAGTTTACACAGGATTTATTGTAGGAAAAAAAAACAACTTAACTAACATAATGGAGTGTGTGTGTATGTGTGTGTGTGTGTGTGTGTGCATAGACGGGGGGTTCGGATAGTTCAAATGACCCCCCCATTCCCCCTCACTGCGAAAGGTCCAGAATTTAAGTCAGTTTTTTGTATTAATATCATCCTTTACAGGAGTATTACATGCGCAACAACTGATGTTATATACACATAGCTAAATCTGTGAGGCCAAGGACATCCAGCTGGATAGTGGGTTTGAGGTGAAAAGAGCAGTAGAGAAGGAAGAGAAAGCAGGCAGCAGCGTCATGTCGTAGAATATTAAACATATGTTTTGGAGGACTGTAGCATGTGTCAAGGAAGAACACGGTAAATTCTGCCCATTATCCATCCAGTCGATCTAGCTAGCTTCAGTACCATGCATATATGTGTGATGTGTGTTCCTCTGTGTCGGCGCTCCATTCACATGTGTGTGTATGTGCATGTGTGTGTGTGTTTTGTGTGTGTGTGTGTGTGTGTGTGTGTGTGTGTGCGTGTGTGCCTGCACAGTTTAGGCCAAATAAATAAAGCACCTGTACTCTTTAAAACAAGGTTAGTTTGTTGACACATTCTAAGTTAGTTATCCTACAAATTTGAATTTAAACTGAGTGACTTCTTCAAAACTTCAAGTTTCACAACATGAAACAAAAATACTTAAAAAAAATATTTTAGCTTAATAGGTCTGACATGTGAATCTGTGATTTGTGAAATAATATACAAGCTTATTTCAGATAATGAAACAGTTGAATGCACTCCACACTACATCACTGACCAGAGCCTATACTGTATATTTACAGATGATTCACAACAGCTCAGGGAAGGTCAGGAGGACCCACACCCCTTCATGGACGGTCAGGAGAACCCACACACCATCATGGACGGTCAGGAGGACCCACACCCCACCACGGAAGGTCAGGAGAAGGAGATGTTTAATGATTTAGGATTTTTCATTCAGGCCACGAAATCAGTTGAGGAAGTCGTAGAGAGTGTGCATTAGATGTCTGATGGCCAGAAATACCATTTCCTCAGGAACTTGTAGTTTAATAATATTCCAGTAAAGTTTCTTAAATGTATTCTGTTGATAGTGTGGTGTTTAAACTTGTGAACTGTGTGTGTGTGTGTGTGTGTGAGTGTGGACTGAAAAAGGTGGTACATGATCTCAGTAAGCAATTTGACAACATTGTAGTAAATATTTTCAGTTCATCAAAAAGCGTGCTCGTTAAGATACTTTCTAGTAAAAAGCACTGGTTCACCAACTGATTGAGTACAGAATCTCGGTAAGTGAATAATTTTATTTTTCACCACTGGCTTCCATCATTAGCCGAGTTACGATATCAAATGTCCCAGCATTTATAGATAACAAGGATATAGATAACTTTCAAATTTTTTAAAGTTAGCAAGCGGCATTAAAATGGTGCCACTAAATTGTAAACACCCGGAGCTGAAGCATGTCATGTCATTCAGGCGGCACGTGCTGATGTTTCTGAAAGAGCCTTCATTAGAGATCTCCTTCAAAATTACACATGGAGGTAAATCCTACATGCTGTATACAAGCACCGGGAACATGAAATGCTTTGAATGTGGAGACATCGGGCACAAAAGGCTTAGCTGCCTACACACAGCATCGGCTGGTGAGGTAGCAGAGCCGAATGGTGTGAGGGTGAAGGAGAACCCGGCAGCATGGAGAGAGAACACCGATCAGACTGGGGTCAGTGCAAGGGGCGTGGCTACTGCTCAACCTGCTGCTGATGCTGCTGCTGCTCCTGCCGCTGATCCTACTGAGAGGAGTACTGAGGTTGAACATGCAGGGAAAAACAATGAACCTGAACCTGTGTGTGAAGCAGACTCTGCTGAGCTCAAGGCTTCACAGCTGGAGGACAATGTAGTTGAAGGTGGTGGAGGGGGTACACATAGGGTTGGTGTGGTGGTGGAAAATGGAGTAGGTGCTGCATTAATTAAGAATAATGGTGTGGTGATGGAGAACACTGGTTTAAGTGCAGGAAATGAGGTAAACAGTAAAATAACTGGGGAAGACACTGAAAGTGTCATGGAGAACGCTGGTGTGGTCAGTGGAACTGCTATGGGAATCGGTGATGTGGATATGGAGGATGATGGACATACTAGAGAGATTACAGATGTGGATAAGGGGCGTGGAGCTGTGGAGGCGGGGAGTAGCACGGGTGGTGCTGATACTTTAACGTACTCATTAGACGAGATTAACTATTTGTTAGATGAGACTTTTGAAAGGTTGTTGACTTGACAGACTTTTTTCCAGATACAGAAATATTTTTAGTATCGGAATCAAAGGTGCAAAAAGACGCCTCCTTGAAGGAACTGAGTCAACAAAAGAGATACTGCTTGCGAAAAATGGCAACAAAGCTACGAAAAGAAAAAAATATTTTAAAAGATCAATTAATAATGGATACGTCACATCACATGGGTCGCTTTGGTGTCTGTGTAACTGTCCTCACTTGCTGTCGTTTCCTCCTCTTATTCCATTTAATGGAGAAACTGAGAGTAGGTACTCTTAATATTAATGGGGGTAGGGACAGGAACAAACGAGCTGTAATAAGAGAATGTATTAAAAATAAAAACATTGAAGTGGTCTTTTACAAAAGACCCATAGTGACAAAGAAAATGAGACAGAATGGGGGATGTAGTGTGAAGATCAACTCTTTCTTAGTCATGGGACTAATTTTAGTGCCAGAGTAGCAATTTTATTTTCTTAAAGGTTAAATGCAACTATTACACAGCATACTGAGTTAGAGCAGGATTGACTTTTAATAATACAAGCAGATATTGGAGGAACAGTGTTTCTTTTTGTAAATGTTTATGCCTCAAATGTAGGCAGTGAGTGACTGAAAATGTTTTATAAATGAAGAAATGGTTTTGTACAATATAGCGGTAACCTCACTACAGTAATCAGTGGAGACTGGAACTGTACAACAGACTTTACAGTAGACAGAAATGCAAAAGAGCCTCACATACAGTCCTCTGTGGTATTAGACTGAGTTATTAAAGCATGTGGACATATACAGTGCCTTGCGAAAGTATTCGGCCCCCTTGAACTTTTCAACCTTTTGCCACATTTCAGGCTTCAAACATAAAGATATAAAATTTTAATTTTTTGTGAAGAATCACCAACAAGTGGGACACAATTGTGAAGTGGAATGAAATCTATTGGATTTTTTAAACTTTTTTAACTAATAAAAAAATGAAAAGTGGGGCGTGCAAAATTATTCGGCCCCCTTGCGTTAATACTTTGTAGAGCCACCTTTTGCTGCGATTACAGCTGCAAGTCGCTTGGGGTATGTCTCTATCAGTTTTGCACATCGAGAGACTGAAATTCTTGCCCATTCTTCCTTGCAAAACAGCTCGAGCTCAGTGAGGTTGGATGGAGAGCGTTTGTGAACAGCAGTTTTCAGCTCTTTCCACAGATTCTCGATTGGATTCAGGTCTGGACTTTGACTTGGCCATTCTAACACCTGGATACGTTTATTTGTGAACTATTCCTTTGTAGATTTTGCTGTATGTTTGGGATCAATGTCTTGTTGGTAGATAAATCTCCGTCCCAGTTTCAGGTCTTTTGCAGACTCCAACAGGTTTTCATCCAGAATGGTGCTGTATTTGGCTGCATCCATCTTCCCCTCAATTTTAACCATCTTCCCTGTCCCTGCTGAAGAAAAGCAGGCTCAAACCATGATGCTGCCACCACCATGTTTGACAGTGGGGATGGTGTGTTGAGGGTGATGAGCTGTGTTGCTTTTACGCCAAACATATCGTTTTGCATTGTGGGCAAAAAGTTTGAGCACCTTCTTCCACATGTTTGGTGTGTCTCCCAGGTGGCTTGTGGCAAACTTTAGACGAGACTTTTTATGGATATCTTTGAGAAATGGCTTTCTTCTTGCCACTCTTCCATAAAGGCCAGATTTGTGCAGTGTACGACTGATTGTTGTCCTATGGACAGACTCTCCCACCTCAGCTGTAGTTCTCTGCAGTTCATCCAGAGTGATCATGGGCCTCTTGGCTGCATCTCTGATCAGTCTTCTCCTTGTCTGAGCTGAAAGTTTAGAGGGACGGCCAGGTCTTGGTAGATTTGCAGTGGTCTGATACTCCTTCCATTTCAAAATGATCGCTTGCACAGTGCTCCTTGGGATGTTTAAAGCTTGAGGAAATTTTTTGTTTTTTTCCAAATCCGGCTTTAAACTTCTCCACAACAGTATTATGGACCTGCCTGGTGTGTTCCTTGGTCTTCATGATGCTCTCTGCGCTTTCAACAGAACCCTGAGACTATCACAGAGCAGGTGCATTTATACAGAGACTTGATTACACACAGGTGGATTCTATTTATCACCATCAGTCATTTAGGACAACATTGGATCATTCAGAGATCCTCGCTGAACTTCTGGAGTGAGTTTGCTGCACTGAAAGTAAAGGGGTCGAATAATTTTGCACGCCCCACTTTTCATTTTTTTATTTGCTAAAAAAGTTTAAAAAATCCAATAGATTTCGTTCCACTTCACAATTGTGTCCCACTTGTTGGTGATTCTTCAAAAAATATATATTTTTATTTTATATCTTTATGTTTGAAGCCTGAAATGTGGCAAAAGGTTGAAAAGTTCAAGGGGGCCGAATACTTTTGCAAGGCACTGTAGATCCTTGGAGGGAAAAGAACTTGGGTGTAAACCAGTACACATGGCTAAAAACAACTGACACAAGAATAAGTGCGACAAGACTAGACAGATTTTACATTTAACAAAACTGATAGGAACAAAATTGTCAAGAGTTTTATATACCCTAGTGGTTTTTCAGATCACTATATGTTCACATATTTTAATATAAAATTGCGTCAAGACCAAGATTTCTGTTTTAAGTGTACATTATTTTGGGAGGAGTGGATACAGAAGAAGGAAGATTTTACTTCCCTAGGCACATGGTGGGAGGTTGGGAAAACACAAATAAAGATGTTTTGCCAGCAGTATACCGCACACATGAAGGGGAAAATAAGAGCACCATTGAGGAGTTAGATAGAGAGAAATGAGAACAATAGAAAATGATATAATCACTAAAAATCATACAGGGACGAGAAATTCTTTAGAAGCAAAAAAGAGAATGTCTGGGATGTATCCGGATGTAAAGGACAAGTGTGATAAATGCCATGGCTCTTCCTGTCATCCTGGCCATATGTTTTTTTTCTGTCCTGATCTCCATGGTTTTTGGTTTGTTTGTTTTACCATCATGTCCACTATTCTCAGGGTAGATTTAAAGCCTTGTCCATTGATTACTGTATTTGGGATTCCTGAAGCCTCAGTTCCTTTGAGCTCTATCTGTGTTTTTTATCTATAGACCAAGAAAAAGCCTTTGACATAGTAGATCATTCGTATCTTTGCAATGCATTAGATGCCTTTGGGATAGGTGCAAGGTTTTCTATCATGGATTAAACTTTTATACTCTGAAGCTAGCATCATGCTTAAGGTTGGGGGAGGACTTAGCTGTCCTTTCAAAATGCAGCAGGGGATAACAAGGCAGTCCATTATCTGGGCAAATGTACAGTCTAGCCATTAAAGGTCTATTAAGAAGGAAAATGCAGGGGTCATCTGTGTGTGGCCTATGGGAGAACATTGTACTGTCAGCTTATGCAGAAGATGTAATGGTATTCATTAAAGGATGGTCAAGTGCTTACTAGCTGTCTAGCTGTATATCAAGGGGCATCCTCTGCATTAGTAAACTGGAGCAAGTGCGAAAATTTTATTGCAGGACAGTGGCAAAAGAAATAATTTCCAAACCTACCCGAGAACTTACAGTGAGGAAAAAGAGGCATCTAATACTTGTGAACTTAATTTAAGGAGATGAAGAGTATTTGCAGAAAAAACTGGGAGGAAATGGTGGTGAAGGTAGGCGCGAAGTTGTCAAAGTTGACTTGGGGCCTTCCCTGGCTTTCCTACTGGGGAAGGGTGCTGGTTGCCAACAATCTGATTGCATCTATGCTGTGGCATAAGTTCACAGCCATTGTGCCACCAGAGACACTGATAAGAGACATCCAGAGAAGGATAGTGGATTTTTTCTGGAATGGTCAACACTGGACATGGGCCCCTGTCCTCTACCTGCTTGTACAGGAGGGAAGTCAGGGCCTGATTGACCTGTCCAGTCAAGTAAGGGCTTTTCGCCTGCTGACAGCACAGAATCTGCTCTACAGCTCAGGACTGACATGGACTACTACAGCCTGTCTACTCTTGCATCAAGTAGAGAACTTGGGATATAACAGACACTTGTTTATCCTGAACTTAAATGAGGTCGAGGACAACTGGTTTTTATCAATCAGTTTTAAGAGCTTGGTCCTCTC
Source organism: Ameiurus melas (assembly GCA_012411365.1). NCBI lineage: Eukaryota > Metazoa > Chordata > Actinopteri > Siluriformes > Ictaluridae > Ameiurus > Ameiurus melas. The sequence continues at coordinate 25,162,246 of CM022766.1, read as the reverse complement.
TGTTAAAGGTAAACACGACAGGCAACCATCCATGCTACTGTTTAAACAAGGAAACGAATCCTGACATCAAGGAGCATTCGTCAGCGATTTCACGAAGCTAGACTAACCAAGCTATGAGGGTTGAGGGCCAGCAAAGTGCTGGAAGTATTGAAAAGGCTTCAAAAAAGACTTTGTATGCAGTCAGCATGAAAGTCACCCATCAAAACTCTCTGAAGAATGAAGAAGTCGAGGTGGTTGGACCTTTTGGTGAAACGTTCTTCCCCACAAGGCTGCTGGAGGTCTCTGTACAAGTCCCCTATAGAGAAGCGTACAGCTGATCTACAGTGGAGGGTTGTGCATGGGGCCATGGCCACAAACAGACACGTGGTGCATATCGACTCCAACATAGCTACAACATGCCCTTTCTGTGATGGAGAGGAAACGATAGACCACCTTTCATTACGATGTGACATACTAACAGTAATGTTTAATACAATGGGAGTCTAGACTGGGAAGTTGTGTCAAGTACTAACAGAGAGTCAGTTTATTTTTGGTTCTAAATATGGAGTTGCACAGAAAGAAAAGATCTATGTGTTTAATTTTATGATGGCCTAGGCCAAACTAGTTATCTGGCTCACTTGGAAAAATACATTGAAAGGCAGTGGAACACTGAACCCAGAACTGATGCTAGCAACCCTTTTGAAGTACAGACACAGGATTTAATTTCTTTACTCAAAAATTACACACAGACTGCAGGACTTCTGTAAGGTTTGGGGGCAGGACTTCTGTAAGGTTTGGGGGCAGGGCGTGTGTAAGGTTTGGGGGCAGGGCATTTGTAAGGTTTGGGGGCAGAGCCTGTGTAAGGTTTGGAGCAGGACTTCTGTAAGGTTTGGGGGCAGGGTGTGTGTAAGGTTTTGGGGGCAGGACTTCTGTAAGGTTTGGGGGCAGGACTTCTGTAAGGTATGGGGGCAGGGCATGTGTAAGGTTTGGGGACAGGGCTTGTGTAAGGTTTGGAGCAGGACTTCTGTAAGGTTTGGGGGGAGGGTGTGTGCAAGGTTTGGAGGCAGGGCGTGTGTAAGGTTTGGCGGCATGGCATGAGGTAAATTTGGGGGCAGGGGCGTGTGTGAGGTTTGGGGGGGACATATGTAAGGTTTGGGGGCAGGGTGTATTTAAGGTTTGGGGCAGGGCGTGTGTAAGGTTTGGGGCAGGGCGTGTGTAAGATGTTTGGGGGCAGGGCATGTGTAAGGTTCAGGGGCAGGACTTCTGTAAGGTTCGGGGGCAGGACTTCTGTAAGGTTTGGGGACAGGGCATTGTTAAGGTTTGGGGGCAAGGCATTTGTAAGGTTTGGGGGCAGAGCCTGTGTAAGGTTTGGGAGCGGACTTGCTGTAGTTGGGGGCAAGGGTGTGTGTAAGGTTTGGGGGCAGGACTTCTGTAAGGTTTGTGGACAGGGCATGTGTAGGTTTGGGGGCAGGACTTCTGTAAGGTTTGGGGGCAGGGCATGTGTAAGGTTTGGGGACAGGGCCCGTGTAAGGTTTGGAGCAGGACTTCTGTAAGCTTTGGGGGCAGGGTGTATTTAAGGTTTTGGGGCAGGACTTCTGTAAGGTTTGGGGCAGGGATGTCTAAGATTTGGGGGCAGGGCATGTGAAGGTTTGAGGGCTGGGTGTGTGCATGGTTTGGAGGCAAGGCGGTGTGTAAGGTTTGGCGGCTGGCATGTAAGGTTTGGGGGCAGGGGCGTGTGTGAGGTTTGGGGGGCATATGTAAGTTTTGGGGGCAGGACTTTTGCTTGGGGTTTGGGGCAGAGTGTATTTAAGGTTTGGGGCAGGGCGTGTGTTAGGGTTTGGGGGCAGAGCGTGTGAAGATGTTTTTGGGGGCAGGGCATTTGTAAGGTTCGGGGCAGGACTTCTGTAAGGTTCGGGGGCAGGACTTCTGTAAGGTTTGGGGACAGGGCATGTGTAAGGTTTGGGGGCAAGGCATTTGTAAGTTTTGGGGGCAGAGCCTGTGTAAGGTTGGCGGCAGGACTTCTGTAAGGTTAGGGGGCAGGGTGTATTTAAGTTTTTGGGGCAGGTCGTGTGTAAGGTTCCGGTGCAGGACTTCTGTAAGGTTCAGGGACAGGACTTCTGTAAGGTTTGGGGGCAGGGGTGTGTGTAAGGTTTTGGGGGCAGGACTTCTGTAAGGTTTGGAAGCAGGGTGTGTGTAAGGTTTGAGTGCAGGACTTCTGTAAGGTTTGGAGGCAGGGTGTGTGCAAGGTTTGGGGGCAGGACTTCTGTAAGGTTTGGGGGCAGGGATGTGTAAGATTGGGGGGCCAGGGCATGTGTAAGGTTTGGCGCATGGCATGGGATATTAAGGTGGGGGCAGAGCGTGTGTGAGATTTGGGGGAGGACATCTGTAAGGTTTGGGGGCAGGGATGTGTAAGATTTGGGGGCAGGGCATGTAAAGGTTTGGGGGCTGGGTGTGTTTAAGGTTTGGGGGCAGGGTGAATTTAAGGTTTGGGGCAGGCGGCTGTTTAAGGTTTGGGGGAAGGGCATGTGTAAGGTTCAGGGGCAGGACTTCTGTAAGATTCGGGGGCAGGGTTGAATTTAAGGTTTGGGGCAGGGGCGTGTTTAAGGTTTGGGGAAGGGCATGTGTAAGGTTCAGGGGCAGGACTTCTGTAAGATTCGGGGCAGGACTTCTTGGGGGCTGGGTGTGTTTTAAGGTTTGGGGGCAGGGTGAATTTAAGGTTTGGGGCAGGGCATGTTTAAGGTTTGGGGGAAGGGCATGTGTAAGGTTCAGGGGCAGGACTTCTGATAAATTCGGGGGCAGGACTTCTGTAAGGTTTGGGGACAGGGCGTGTGTAAGGTTTGGAGCAGGACTTCTGTAAGGTTTGGGGGCAGGGCATGTGTAAGTTTGGGGGCATGGCGTGTGTAAGATTCGGGGGCAGGACTTCTGTAAGGTTTGGGGACAGGGCGTGTGTAAGGTTTGGAGCAGGAGATCTGTAAGGTTTGGGAGCAGGACTTCTGTATGGTTTGGGGGCAGGGTGTATTTAAGTTTTGGGGCGGGTCGGTGTGTAAGGTTCGGGGCACCGGACTTCTGTAAGGTTCGGCGACAGGACTTCTGTAAGGTTTGGGGGCCGGTTTTGTGTAAGTTTTGGGGGCAGGGCCTGTTTAAGGTTTGGGGGCAGGGCTTGTGTAGGGTTTTGGGGCAGGACTTCTGTAAGGTTTGGGGGCAGGGATGTTAAGATTTGGGGGCAGGGCATGTGAAGGTTTGGGGGCTGGGTGTGTGCAAGGTTTGGAGGCAGGGCGTGTGTAAGGTTTGGCGGCATGACGTGTAAGATTTGGGGGCAGGGTGTGTGTGAGGTTTGGGGGGCATTGTTAGGTTTCAGGGCAGGGTGTATTTAAGGTTTGGGGCAGGGCGTGTGTTAAGGTTTGGGGGCAGGGCGTGTGTAAGATGTTTGGGGGCAGGGCATGTGTAGGTTCGGGGGCAGGACTTCTGTAAGGTTGGGGCAGGACTTCTGTTAGGTTTGGGGACAGGGCATGTTTGGTTTGGGGCAAGGCATTTGTATGGTTTGGGGGCAGAGCCTGTGTAAGGTTGGAGCAGGACTTCTGTAAGGTTTGGGGGCAGGGTGTGTGTAGTTTTGGGGGTAGGACTTCTAGGTTTGGGGACAGGGCATGTGTAAGGTTTGGGGGCAGGACTTCTGTAAGGTTTGGGGGCAGGGCATGTGTAAGGTTTGGGGACAGGGCCTGTGTAAGGTTTGGAGAAGGACTTCTGTAAGCTTTGGGGGCAGGGTTTATTTAAGGTTTGGGGGCAGGACTTCTGTAAGGTTTTGGGGCAGGGATGTCTAAGATTTGGGGGCAGGGCATGTGAAGGTTTGAGGGCTGGGTGTGTGCATGGTTTGGAGGCAGGGGGTGTGTAAGGTTTGGCGGCATGGCATGTGTAAGGTTTGGGGGCAGGGCGTGTGTGAGGTTTGGGGGGCATATGTAAGGTTTGGGGGCAGGACTTTTGTAAGGTTTGGGGGCAGGGTGTATTTAAGGTTTGGGGCAGGGCGTGTGTAGGGTTTGGGGGCAGGGCGTGTGTAAGATGGTTTGGGGGCAGGGCATGTGTAAGGTTCGGGGGCAGGACTTCTGTAAGGTTTGGGGGCAGGGTGTATTTAAGGTTTGGGGCAGGGCGTGTGTAGGGTTTGGGGGCAGGGCGTGTGTAAGATGGTTTGGGGGCAGGGCATGTGTAAGGTTCGGGGCAGGACTTCTGTAAGGTTCGGGGCAGGACTTCTGTAAGGTTTGGGGACAGGGCATGTGTAAGGTTTGGGGGCAAGGCATTTGTAAGGTTTGGGGGCAGAGCCTGTGTAAGGTTTGGCGGCAGGACTTCTGTAAGGTTAGGGGGCAGGGTGTATTTAAGTTTTTGGGGCAGGTCGGTGTGTAAGGTTCCGTTCAGGACTTCTGTAAGGTTCAGGGACAGGACTTCTGTAAGGTTTGGGGGCAGGGTGTGTGTAAGGTTTTGGGGGCAGGACTTCTGTAAGGTTTGGAGGCAGGGTGTGTGTAAGGTTTGGGGGCAGAACTTCTGTAAGGTTTGGGGGCAGGGATGTGTAAGATTTGGGGGCAGGGCATGTGTAAGGTTTGGCGGCATGGCATATGTAAGGTTTGGGGGCAGGCGTGTGTGAGATTTGGGGGCAGGACATCTGTAAGGTTTGGGGGCATGGATGTGTAAGATTTGGTTGCAGGGCATGTAAAGGTTTGGGGGCTGGGTGTGTTTAAGGTTTGGGGGCAGGGTGAATTTAAGGTTTGTGGCAGGGGCGTGTTTAAGTTTTGGGGAAGGGCATGTGTAAGGTTCTGGGGCAGGATTTCTGTAAGATTCGGGGACAGGACTTCTGTAAGGTTTGGGGGCAGGGTTTGTGTAAGTTTTGGGGGCAGGGCGTGTTTAAGGTTTGGGGGCAGGGCTTGTGTAAGGTTTGGGGCAGGGTGTGTGTAAGGTTTGGGGACAGGGCGTGTTTAAGGTTTGGGGGCAGGGCGTGTGCAAAGTTCGGGGGCGGACTTCTGTAAGGTTTAGGGGCAGGGTGAATTTAAGGTTTGGGGCAGGGCGTGTTTAAGGTTTGGGGAAGGGCATGTGTAAGGTTCGGGGGCAGGACTTCTGTAACGTTCGGGGGCAGGACTTCTGTAAGGTTTGGGGACGGGGGCGTGTATAGGTTTGGGGGCAGGGCATTTGTAGAGGTTTGGTGGCAGATCCTGTGTAAGGTTTGGAGCAGGACTTCGTAGGGTTTGGGGGGCAGGGTGTGTGTAAGGTTTTGGGGGCAGGACTTCTGTAAGGTTTGGGTGCAGGACTTATGTAAGGTTTGGGGGCAGGGGCGTGTGTGAGGTTTGGGGATAGGGCCTATGTAAGGTTTGGAGCAGGACTTCTGTAAGGTTTGGAGGCAGGGCTTGTGTAAGTTTTGGGGGCAGGGCGTGTGTCAGATTTGGGGGCAGGACATCTGTAAGGTTGGCGGCAGGGATGTGTAAGATTGCGGGCAGGGCATGTGAAGGTTTGGGGGCTGGGTGTGTGCAAGGTTTGGGGGGCAGGGTGAATTTAAGGTTTGGGGCAGGGCGTGTTTAAGGTTTGGGGAAAGGGCATGTATGTAGGTTCAGGGGCAGGACTTCTGTAAGATCGGGGGCAGGACTTCTGTAGGGTTTGGGGGCAGGGTGTGTGTAAGGTTTTGGGGGCAGGACTTCTGTAAAGTTTGGGGGCAGGACTTATGTAAGGTTTGGGGGCAGGGCATGTGTAAGGTTTGGCGATAGGGCCTATGTAAGGTTTGGAGCAGGACTTCTGTAAGGTTTGGGGGCAGGGTGTGTGTACGGTTTGGGGGGCAGGATTTCTGTAAGGTTTGGGGGCAGGGCATGTGTAAGGTTTGGGGGCATGGCGTAAGTATTTGGTGGGCAGGGCGTGTGTGTGAGGTTTGGGGGCAGGAGATCTGTAAGGTTTGGGAGCAGGTCTTCTGTATGGTTAGGGGGCAGGGGTGTATTTAAGGTTTTGGGGCAGATCGTGTGTAAGGTTCGGGGGCAGGGCGTGTGTAAGGTTCGGGGGCAGGGTGTGTGTAAGGTTCGGGGGCAGGACTTCTGTAAGGTTCGGGGCAGGACTTCTGTAAGGTTTGGGGGCAGGGCTTGTGTAAGTTTTGGTGGCAGGGCGTGTTTAAGATTTGGGGGCAGGGCGTGTTTAAGGTTTGGGGGCAGGGCGTGTGTCAAGTTTGGGGCGGACTTCTGTAAGGTTTGGGGGCAGGGTGTGTACGGTTTGGGGGCAGGACTTCTATAAGGTTTGGGGGCAGGACTTCTGTAAGGTTTGGGGGCAGGGCGTGTGCAAGGTTTGGGGGCAGTGCGTGTGTAAGGTTTAGGGGAAGGGCAAGGTTTTATGTTTTTTTTAGGTTTTGTGTTGAAAATCAATCACTAACTTTAACAGAAACATTTACTCTTAAATGGAATGTTTTTAAAGAGAATATGTAAGCCCTTGTGTGAAATGTGTTTTTAAGTTAATTTTTTTAAACCAAATTATTATGAATTTCTGATCATGACAGGGTTGTGAATGTATTTACCTCTTATTTATTCATTTAATTGTTCCTTTTGTAAAAATCTATTTATTTATTTAATATTATCTAGGATTATTTAGAAATACTTACAAAAGACACTTGATGACTGGTTAAAATAAAGTATGGTTAAAAGTCAAAAAGTCTCTCTCTCTCCCTCTCTACCTCTCTCTCTCTCTCTCTCTCTCTCTTTCTTTCTCTCTCTCTCTCTCTTCTTTTTCTCTCTCTTTCTCTCTCTCTCTCTCTCTCTCTCTTTCTTTCTCTCTCTCTCTCTCTTTCTTTTTCTCTCTCTCTCTCCTACCTCTCTCTCTCTCTTTCTCTCTTTCTGGATATAATATAATTTATTGTCTTTAACTATAACACTTTGCTTTTTAGGGCTCACTGACTACAACGATTATGAATTCGTTGGGTTTCTGTTCACTTTCTTTGTTCGAATAAATAAACAAATATATAAACATTTATATATATATATATATTGTAGCGGGATGGGCGATGCACAGAGACACGGAGGCGAAGGTAGCGCAAAAAACTCAGGCTTTATTCTTGGTTTGGTAGAGTGTATGTCCCGGGGGTGTGTGTGTGTAGGTCCGCGGGGTCGGGCTGACGCCGTGACGCTGCGTGGGGGCGTGTCGGGGAATCCCGGAGACGCCGCGGGGCTCTCGGGCAGTCCCTGGCGCTGCGCGTCGTCTCCGCGGGCGCGGTCCTCTCGTGTCGGTGCCTTCCGCCGAAGTAGAGACAGAGAGAGAGAGAGAGAGAGAGAGAGATTAGTCATCCACAATAAAAGGGGGAACACGAGTGAATACCTGCACGAGGGTCTGTTCGAGGGCAACCGTTTCGGTAAGTCGGTACTCAATCTTCCGGGGCGGAAGGGCGTCCTTTTATCTCCGCCATCCCGGTAGCGAGTGGTGGAATATTTCGTCCGGTCCTCCAATCCCCGGGAGGATACGGCATCGGTGGGTCCTCCCCGGCATGGCGTCCCTTCCGGTTACTGCCAGGTCCAATGCGGGGCTGCCTGCTTCGTGCCGTACGGCAGTTGGCGCAAGGAGCGATCCCCTTTCTCCTCGCGCCCGAGTGCCAGTCCGTCGCGACAGTACCCCCCGGCCCGAGCCTACTGCCGCCGGGTTGTGGGCCCATAGCGCGGCGTCCCTCCGTGAGAGCCCGTCTGCGTTCCCGTGTAGGGTCCCCGCCCGGTGTTGGACCTGGAAGCAGAAGTCCTGCAGGGCGAGAAACCACCGAAGTTACCCTGGCATTGAGTGTCCTTGGCCTTGGCCATCCACTGGAGGGGAGCATGGTCCGTCACCAGAATGAAGGGTCGGCCCGCCAGGTAGTACCTCAGCTCCTCGACGGCCCATTTTATTGCCAGGGCCTCCCTTTCTACTGCGGCGTACTTTCTCTCTGCCGGGAGAGCTTCCGGCTGATGTAGAGTACCGGGTGCTCTTCTCCCTCGAAGGCTTGTGAGAGAACTGCGCCCAGCCCGGTTTCGAGGGCGTCAGTGTGCACCGAGAAGGGGAGTGCGAAGTCCGGGTTGCGCAGCACCGGCCGCTGGTGAGGGCCTCCTTCAGCGCCCGGGAAGGCCCGCTCGGGTCGGCTGTCCACCTCACCTGGTCCGGCTGGCCCTTCTTTGTCAGGTCTGAAAGAGGAGAGGCTATCGCCCGAAGTTAGGGACAAACCTCCGATAGTATCCCGCCAACCCCAAGGAAGGCACGCACCTGTTTCTTCGACGAGGGCCGAGGGTAGCCTTTCACCGCTTCGACTTCTTTTCCTGGGGCTTTAGCATCCCGCGCCCGATCGCGGTATCCCAGGTACTGTGCCTCAGTCAGCCCAAGGTGACATTTCTTGGGGTTGGCAGTCAAGCCGCGTCCCGGAGTCCCTTTAGAACCTCCCCAGATGGAACAGGTGGTCCGACCAGGTGGAGGAATGGATGACTACGTCATCCAGGTATGCGCCGCTGCGAAGCTGGGGCCGATGGGGCCCGATGTCCATCAGCCGTTGGAAGGTGGCCGGGGCCCCATGTAGCCCAAAGGGGAGGACCCGGTACTGCCAGTGGCCCGTGGCGGTGCTAAAGGCCGTCTTGGGTCGAGCTGGCCGCCAGGGCCACTTGCCCAGTACCCCTTGGTGAGGTCCAGAGGTGAAATGAATCGGGCCCTCCCAAGGCGCTCCACAAGGTCGTCCCGGGGGAGGGGTAGCTGTCAAACTCCGAGACCTGGTTGAGTCGGCGAAAGTCATTGCAGAGCCGAATACTCCCGTCGGGTTTTGGCACTACAACGACGGGGCTGGACCAGGGGCTGTTGGACTCCTCGATGACTCCGTCTCGTAGCATGCTCTCTACCTCTTTCTCGATGGCCTTACGCCGGGCCTCTGGGACACGGTAGGGCCTCTGCCTCACCACTACCCCTGGAGGTGTTTTTATGTGGTGGCGCACCACTTGGGTCCTTCCTGGGGAGGAGGAGAATACATCCGTGAATTGGTCCACGAACTGCGGAGCTCCTGTCTCTGGGCGGGTGTGAGGTCCTCCCCGAGGTCGACCAAGGCACACTTGTTCTGATCTGTGTCTAGGGCGGCGTATGCTGAAACGACCGGGGCGGGTTCCACCCACTTCTTCAACAGGTTAATGTGATAGAGTTTGCCGTCCGTGTGTGTGTAAGGTTTGGGGGCAGGGCGTGTGTAAGATGTTTGGGGGCAGGGCATGTGTAAGGTTTGGGGACAGGGCTTGTGTAAGGTTTGGAGCAGGACTTCTGTAAGGTTTGGGGGCAGGGTGTGTGTAAGGTTTTGGGGCAGGACTTCTGTAAGGTTTGGGGGAAGGGATGTCTAAGATTTGGGGGCAGGGCATGAAGGTTTGGGGGCTGGGTGTGTGTAAGGTTTGGCGGCATGGCATGTGTAAGGTTTGGGGGCAGGGCGTGTGTGAGGTTTGGGGGGGGCATATGTAAGGTTTGGGGGCAGGACTTCTGTAAGGTTTGGGGGCAGGGTGTATTTAAGGTTTGGGGCAGGGTTGTGTGAAGGTTTGGGGGCAGGGCGTGTGTAAGATGTTTGGCGGCAGGGCATGTGTAAGGTTCGGGGGCAGGACTTCTGTAAGGTTTGGGGGCGGGCTTGTGTAAGTTTTGGGGGGCAGGGCTTGTGTAAGTTTTGGGGGCAGGGCATGTTTAAGGTTTGGGGGCAGGGCGTGTTTAAAGTTTGGGGGCAGGGCGTGTGTAAGGTTTGGGGACAGGGTGTGTTTAAGGTTTGGGGGCAGGGCGTGTGCAAGGTTCGGGGGCCGGACTTCTGTAAGGTTTGGGGGCAGGGCGTGTGTACGGTTTGGGGGCAGGACTTCTGTAAGGTTTGGGGGCAGGACTTCTGTAAGTTTAGGGGGCAGGACTTCTGTAAGGTTTGGGGTCAGGGCGTGTGTAAGGTTTAGGGGAAGGGCAAGGTATTATCTTGTGTTGAAAATCAATCACTAACTTTAACAGAAACATTTACTCTTAAACAGAATGTTTTTAAAGAGAATATGTAAGCCTTTGTGTGAAATGTGTTTTTAATTTTATTTTTTAAACCAAATTATTATGAATTTCTGATCATGACAGGGTTGTGAATGTATTTACCTCTTATTTATTCATTTAATTGTTCCTTTTGTAAAAATATATTTATTTATTTAATATTATCTAGGATTATTTAGAAATACTATTTATTTGGTGTAAGAACAAAAGACACTTCATGACTGGTTAAAATAAAGTATGGTTAAAAGTCAAAAAGTCTCTCTCTCCCTCTCTACCTCTCTCTCTCTCTCTCTCTCTCTTTCTCTCTTTCTGGATATTATATAATTTATTGTCTTTAAATATAACACTTTGCTTTTTAGGTCTCACTGACTACTACGATTATGCATTCGGTGGGTTTCTGTTCACTTTCTTTGTTCGAATAAATAAACAAATATATAAACATATATATATATATATATATATATATATATATATATATATATATAAAAATTATAATATTTACTATAACTGTGGCACCTAATGGAGTCTTCATATATCTATGTTTATTTATAGACTCTGGAGCTGATCAGAATACAGGTATGTGACACTTTTACTGAATGTGTGTGTGTGTTTGTGTGTGTGTGTGTGTTTGTGTGTGTGAGAAAGAGAGAGAGACAGAGAGTGTGCATGTGAGGTGTGTGTGTGTGTGAGAGAGAGAGAGAGAGAGAGAGAGAGTGTGTGTGTGTGTGTGAGTGAGTGAGAGTGTGTGTGAGAGAGAGAGAGAGAGAGAGAGTGTGTGTGTGTGAGAGAGAGAGAGAGAGAGTCTTTGAGTAAAGTTGTGTGTATATGTATAAGTCAAACTGAAGTAAAATTTTCCGTCAGTTTAAGAAAGGTTTTGTAAACACTGATTGTGTGTATGGTAATAGAAGGCAATCAGCTGTAAATTACCAGGTGTGTACATGCCTCAGATGATTTGTAATTTGGTGATACCCACAAAACTCCATGAAAGGAAAGGCCAAGTTCACAGAGTGGAAAGCGTACCCAGAGTCACTGCACCTGAAAAAGACAAACTCTGGAGAGAAATTACAGCGGTGAATTCTGTGTTGTCCATTCAGTCCAATATGTGAAGTAAAAAAAAAAGATTTGACACAAAAACTGAGTATTACTGCTAATGACCTGAGTTTCTCTGTGAGCAGGGACCAAACCATGACAAAGATGCAGTGACAAACAGAACAGACTTATAAACCCGTTTCAGTCCTCTGAGGATCATACCAGTCTCGAAATATCCATTGAAGAGCATCGTGTGCTAACTCTCCCAGTTAAACCAGTTCTGAGGCTTGCACCGTCTCGGTTTACGTCTCCCTTCTGTACAAACCGACACATCCTCCTTTGCGTACAGCGGCATTTCATCTGAATTCAATAACTAGCATTGGTTTTCAAATGGATTTTGTTGAATTGCTCCCTTTCTTTATATATATGTAAGAATTCCTGCAGTTTAGGCCTGTATAAAATTACAGGTCTAATAATGATTTCATTTCTGTGTGTATTTAAAATATACTTCCATTATACTTCCATTCACCAACCTCACACTGTCTGAGAGAGAGAGAGAGAGAGAGAGAGAGAGAGAGAGAGAGAGAGAGAGAGAGAGACAGTCCTCAGAAACCACAAGAAGCAACAGAGATGTAATAAACATTATATAACAATATGTATCTCTCTCTCTCTCTCTCTCTGTCTTTCTCTCTCTCTCAGACAGTGTGAGGTTGGTGAATGGTGGAAGTCGCTGTGCTGGGAGAGTGGAAGTTCTTCATGAAGGACAGTGGGGAACAGTGTGTGATGATGACTGGGATGAGGACGATGCTGCAGTGGTGTGTAGAGAGCTGCGCTGTGGGGAGGCTGTAGATGCACTGGATGGTGATAAAGGTCACTTTGGACCAGGATCAGGACCAATCTGGATGAATAAAGTGGCCTGTAATGGATCAGAGACGGCACTGAAGAACTGTAGATCAGCAGAGTGGGGGGTAAATAACTGTGGCCATGATAAAGATGCTGGAGTCACCTGCTCAGGTAAACAGCTGTATTTGGGAGGGAACAAAACAATTAAATACAAATTATTAATCTGATTGATTTGATTAATTAAATTACATTAGTGCATTAATGTTCATTATTATTGCTCTATTTTTGTTTAAAGCATTTTGCATTACATTGGAATGATTTCCAGATCTTCTGTCTCATTAAAAATGTGCACAATATTTACCTATTTTAACCATGATAGAAAACAATTGTAAACTCTCTCTCTCTCTCTCTCTCTCTCTCTCTCTCTCTCTCTCCAGACAGTGTGAGGTTGATGAATGGTGGAAGTCGCTGTGCTGGGAGAGTGGAGGTTCTTCAGGAAGGACAGTGGGGAACAGTGTGTGGTGTTGACTGGGATGAGGACGATGCTGCAGTGGTGTGTAGAGAGCTGCGCTGTGGGGAGGCTGTAAATGCACCACAATACGGTCACTTTGGACCAGGATCAGGACCAATCTGGATGGTTGGTGTACGCTGTAGTGGATCAGAGTCGATACTGAATGACTGTGAATCATATGGGAGGGGGGAACAGTACTGTAATCATGGTCACGATGCTGGAGTCACCTGCTCAGGTAAACTGATGTATTTAGAAAATATATTACAATGAATGAAATAATGATGATGATTGAATTGACTGGATTTGAATTATACCTGTAAATTATCTTTAATAAAATTCAGATTTTATTTCAATGTAAATCATTTTGGAATGACATTGGAATGATTTCTTGAGACCCTTACACAAACCCCTAGAAGAATCCTGCAGGAATATTCTGCAGATATCCCACATTTTCAGCTCATTTTCCTGTAGAAATACCTGCAGGAATTCTATGAAGGAAAATATGCAGGAATATGCATCTAATATTCTATCCTTCAGGAATGATGTCCTGCAGGTCTGTTTAAAACACACACTTCCTGCAGGACTATTGTGCAGGATCAATCTGAAATTCTGCAGGACATGGCGAGTGTTTGTATCCTGCAGGAAACATACTGGGGAAATAACTTCACAACAAAAGCATTTTCACAAAGAAATGATTTCATTTACTGAAATGATGTCACATAATGACTGATGACATTCTGTAAAGTTTCCAAGACGGAGTTCAGTTCACATCAAAAACAGAAGAGAAAAGGTTTCAAAATGTAAATAATATTTCAAATGAATCTGAAACATTTCCTCTGTAATTTTCACAGCACTAATAATTATATTATGATAAAAATCAGACTGTTGTATTCAGAACATAAAATAAATCCCTCGACACGCACTGATAAACTTATTGAATGATTTGATTTGATTTGATTTGTAAGTAAATGTAAACATTGTGTTGTGTTGACTTTTAACAACAAAGCAGCAGTAATATTCTCTGTATCAGAGAATAAACTCCAGGGTTCATTTATTATGGTATTATCATTTACCCGCCCCATACATCACGTAACTAACTGTGGTTGGTCGCTTTACGTGTCCATCAGACGGTCACTTCCTGTCCGTGTGAGTTAATGAGGCTCTTAATTCCTGTGAAGCAAGCGGGCCCCGCAGGTATGCAATGAAGAGGACCGTTATAACTGGACAAAATACGTAGCGATTGGTGACGCTACATCGCTACTGGTTTGAAAAAGTAACTGGTTACAGGAAAAGATAAACTCTTTATAAAGTAGCAGAGCCACTGTCACACTACTGAAAAATGTAGTTAGGTTAGTAGCATCAGTACTTTTAGTTAGCTTCTCCCCAACACTGCCTAAAATGAGCATGTCTACAGATCTACTAAAAGACTTCAGAAAGAGGGTTTAAGCAGCGTGTTTTTCCCACTCAAAGCACATCTACCATTTTTAATTCATTTTATCGACTACGTAACCTGCAGGTTTTTGTTTCATTTACAGGAAATAAGAAGTTGTCCTGCAGGAGAGATGAAGTACTTGGGAACTTTATTTTATTTCTGTAGGAGGTGTGCAGTAGTCCTGCAGGATTTTTCCCTTGTGCAGCAAGTGTGTTGGACATTCCTGCATGTTTCTGTTGTACTGAAGGCTCCATTCTAGAACCTAGAGACATTTCCTGCACAGTTTGTCAATGTGTCCTGCAGGATTTCATCTTTCCTGCAGGAGAGCAGCAAACATCATGCAGAGAAATGAAAATCCTGCAGGATTCTTGTAGGGTTTTGTTTGTAAGGGTTCTCTGTCTTATTGAAAATCTGCACAATATTTACACAATTAAATTAAACACAGGTCAGAATTCAAGACTCACTGCTGGTCCTCACCGGTGCTCTGGGAGAGTGGAGGTGATTCATAGAGGTTCCTGGTCCACAGTGTGTGATGCTGACTTTGACCAGCAGGATGCAGAGGTTGTGTGTCGAGAGCTGGACTGTGGGATTCCTGTGGAGGTGCTGGGATCAGCTGCTTTTGGCCGAGGGGAGGGTCAGGTGTGGACAGAGGAGCTTCAGTGTAGAGGAAATGAATCTGACATTACCTTCTGTCCAACATCATCTTCACTCAAACACTCACACTGCTCCCATTACAACGATGTGGGATTAATATGTTCTGGTGAAGTATCATGCTTTAACTTCAGTTTAAATAGAGAACACATACCTGTCAATCAAACTTTAAGGTGTCTTTGTTAATTTTCCTCTTTCACTGAGCTCTCAGCTGTGTGTTCAGGTCACACACGGGGTTCGGCTGGTGAACGGACCGGACTCCTGTTCTGGTCGAGTGGAGCTCCAGTACCTCAGTGAGTGGGGCACAGTCTGTGATGTAGGCTGGGATATGAGAGCTGCAGATGTTCTCTGTGCACAGCTGGATTGTGGGAGTGCTGTGGCTATGGTGGAGGTGGACTGGTTTGGGGAGGGGAGTGGCCACATCCGGGCTGATGTGTTTGATTGTCAGGGGAAGGAGACACACCTATCACAATGTAACATCTCATCATGGAGTCGAGCTGCATGCTCTCATAAACACGATGCTGGAGTCATCTGTAATGGTGAGATATTAACGTCACCTACACCACGTTAGTGAATAAAGTCAGTGTTCATTAGAATATTTAAATGATGTTCTTCTGCTTCAGGATCATCCATTGCGTTTCATGAGGGGCGAGTGCGGTTGTCTGGAGGGAGCGAGTGTCAGGGGGAGGTGGAGATTTATTTCAGGCAGGACTGGAGGAGTGTTCTCCTGGACTCGTGGAGTCTGTCTGAGGCGTCTGTGCTCTGCAGACAGCTGGGCTGTGGCTCCGTGCTGAACTACCGCTCCTCTCCATCCACCACTAAACACAAACACATGTGTGTAATGGGTTTCAGCTGCTCTGGGAGTGAAGCTCATCTGGGGAACTGCAGCAGTGCACAACCTGTCAACTGCAGCTCCGGGGAACATCTGTACATCACCTGCTCAGGTAAGCAGTACAACACCTACAAAGACCAGTCATAATTTGATAACTTATTATGAAATGTTCAAGTAAACATACAGGGTAATTAAACATTTAACAAATTAGATTAATTTGAAATTAATTTGATTGAATTTGAGGGGTATTTTATTAATTTATTAATATAATGAAATTAAATCTGTTGGACTTTTCATATTTTGAACCATTCCGCAGGTATCTTTAACCCCGCCCTCAGCTCCATCAGGCTGGTTGGTTCTGGGGGACACTGTGCAGGAAGGCTGGAGGTTTTCCACAGCGGCTCGTGGGGGACAGTGTGTGATGACTCGTGGGATATTGAGGATGCGCAGGTGGTGTGCAGACAGCTGCAGTGTGGAGTGGCCCTCAGTACCCACATACCAGCCTGGTTTGGTCCTGGAACTGGGTCCATATGGCTGAATGAGGTGGAGTGTGAGGGGAACGAGACGTCCCTGTGGAACTGCAGATTTCAGCTGTGTGAAGAGGGTGAATGTGGACACCAGGAGGACGTAGGAGTCGTGTGCTCAGGTACAGTGTCATTTAGGTACAGTAATGTTTATGAAGTTTTATGGATTATTTTTTATCCATATTTTAAATAATAATGGCCACAACAGAAGTAATGATTACAAATTTATACTCAGTGTGAGTTGTTGTTCTTCCACCAGAGTTTAAAGAGATCCGACTCACGGAGGACTGTGTTGGGAATCTGGAAGTGTTCTACAATGGAACCTGGGGTAATGTGTGTCACAATCAGATGGATGATGAGACAGTAAACATGGTGTGTCGAGAGCTGAACTGTGGAAGACGTGGCAGTGTGTCAGAGACTGAAGCACGAGTAAAATCTGCTCCTAACTGGCTGGATTATCTGAAGTGTAGGAAACACGACTCTAATCTGTGGCAGTGTCCATCTTCACCCTGGGGACAGAACAGTTGTGATAATCGTGATGAGGTGGCTCGTATTACCTGCACAGGTGGGTGGAGTCAGACTTTTCTGGTTCTGTACATGGCCATAAACTGCAGTGTTTCATTGTGAATAGTGTAGAACTAATGTTGCTGAAATATAAAGTGTACTTGGCAAAAATTGATGTTAGAAGTGTGAGAAAAGTCTGCTCTGAGAGATAAAGCTGCATGTGAGACTTTTCATTAATGCATGTATTTTATTACTGCAGATGATGGACAGTCTCTACGTACACAAGAAAAGTGCTCTTCATTTCCCTCTCAGAAACACTGCTCAAGTAAGGATATATAAGGAAAAGCTGTTAGTACTGTTCTTCATTTGCATTTGTTAGTGACAGAAGATATTTCCTCATCTGTTTATAAAACCATTTTCTGAGGACTTTAATGTATTTCCTCATATAACCATCCTGAGGGCATCAATCTTCCTCACATTTCATGAAACTTAAACCAGCAGAGATAAAATCAGTAAACAGAACCCAAAGCTGATCTTACTGCTTCACATTATTTTATTCTGCAGAAAATGTATTTATTTATAACATTTAAATAAACAGCTGAATTTCAGGATGTTTGTAATTAGTTTAAGAATCTTTTTCAGGACAAAACTAAAATAATTTTTGGTGAACTAGACCATGTTGAGTATAATATAAGGTTATATTATCATTGTGTTGTAGTGAGCTGTGTGACTGGAGCTGTTATTCAGCGTTGGTGTGTTTCCTCATGTGTGATGTGTGTGATGTAGAGCACTGGTCTCTCAGGCTGAGTGGAGGAAAGGGAAGCTGCTCTGGGAGGTTGGAGGTGTATCATAACGCTACGTGGGGCTCCGTTTGTGATGATCAGTGGAACATCAGGAACGCTCAGGTGGTGTGCAGACAGCTGGGCTGTGGGTCGGCGCTGAGTGCTGATAGGAATGTTAGTTCTGGTCCTGGTGAAGGGACTATCTGGCTGAACAGAGTGAAGTGTCGAGGGGATGAGATTCACCTGTGGGACTGTCATCATTCCCTGAAGAAACACACTGACTGCTCTCATGCTGGAGTCACCTGTGCAGGTCAGAGGGGTGTGCTAACTTTTCAGCTTCCTGTCTCCACTCATTACACTTTTCTCCCAGTGTTAAGACTTGATAACTTTTATTTATAATCTTAGATATTAGTTTGAAAGCTCAGACCCTAAACTGTAATACACTGATCAGCAGCTCATAACCCTTATTTAGTGAGAGTATATTTTATTATATGATAGAAAGTTTTTTTATATTCTGTAAATACAGGCGTGTCCACTACTACACCCACCACCACCACCACCACCACCACCACCACCACCACATCAGGTATGTATATTTGTTACAATACAATATTTGTTACTGTTCATCATTTTTCTAAATATTTATGATTACAGCGTCGTATCAAGATCCTCTTCTGTGTTTTTAACTTCAGTAAGAGATCCAAATTCTCCATCACCTAAAGCTCCATCCACCCCTCCACTGGTTCTCTTTGTGTTGGGAACGCTGCTCTTCCTGGCCTTAGTGCTTCTGCTGGTACTGTTTTACCAGAACAGAGTGC
>CM022766.1:25081854-25139354 GCA_012411365.1 Ameiurus melas | reverse complement strand
TGAGATGTTTCCTCTGGTAATGTACGTGAGTGCAAAGGCAGCAAAGTTAAAGCGTGACTATATTCTATATGAGATATAATATAAATATCAGCTTTCTGTTTTGTAATCTCCGTTCTGTCATTTAACAAGTGCAGCCATATTTATTCAACAGTTTAGATAAGACCCATATTTATGTCTCATTTACTTCCACATCTTATACACATGGCCTGTGTTGATATAAAAGAAAGCTGAATTGATCAATGTCCTTTTTCACTTTTTTGGCGCTAGAATATTAAAGACATTCCTACATAGTGCATCATTTACTGTGTTTTGAAGCTTTGACATAACAATGAATACAATACAAAGGATATATTAAAGAGGTAAATGTATTTATTTGACAGAATATGACGACGTGGAGGAGAAATCTCAGAAAGACAGGGACCATGTGACTGAGACACGCCACCAAAGGCCTTTTCTCAGGAAATTACATTTCAACTTTTATAAACACAAAAAATGATTTGATTCTACTTCCAAAAATGTCCTGTTTTCTGAACTGTGTTCATTTCCCCCTAGTTATTAGCAAATAGAGTAGGAGAGTTAAATCACCTTTCATATGACTTAATGCAGTGTCTCCAGCTTTTCTTTTACAACACTTTTAATGCTATAAGTCAGCTTAAATCTCACTGACACACCACACCTCATTTATCTCACCTATTCTTTCATCTAAACTGCTATAATATTCATCTTAATCTTTTACATTTATCAACCTATTCTTCAGTGTTTTTACAAATGTGTTAGTAACTATAAGCCACTCGCAAAGAACAAAAAGATTTTGATTCCTTAAATCAATACTTGTTTATTCATTTTTAAACACATTTATCTTTATGTTCAATGCTGTGCTTTTAACTCTAAAACATAGAATTGAAATGGATTCGAGAATTCCTTTATGAAATATTCATACTATGACATGATCATTAGAGAGCTTGCTATATTGCATGTTTTGTTGTAATGTTTATGAGGTAGCTGGCTGTGTTGAAAGCCAGATATAGTATATGTAAGTATCATAAATATATATTTTGATGTTAAATTCTCAGGTTTGTTTCCTTATTCTCAGGATTTTGTTTAGAATCTCAGGTTTAATTCAATATTCTCACTTTTTAAATGAATGATGGCCAGTTACATCTTAATAAACAATATACAAGCAACTGTGACTTTTTATCTTTCCACAATGAGAACAAGTCAATATTTTACATTCTACACAGTTTTGTTTCTTCTTTTTCATATTGTGTAACAATCATCTATTTTTATACATTCAATGAAATAAAAGTGCTTTGATGATGTTTAGTATAATGTGATGATCTGTGTTTGAGTTGAGTGAGTGGCTCTTGTAGTGATGAATCTGTGCTCAATGTCCTTATAGAACATCTCAGGCAGTAAAAACTACATTTACATTTATTTATTTAGCAGATGCTTTTATCCAAATCCACTTACAAATGACTTCTACACACTCAGATAAACACTATTATCACTATTAACACTGGGTTTCTATTATTATTTATGGATTTATATATTATGGGTTATATATAATTTTTTTTGTTAAAAAAATATTTTATAAATTCTCCAAATATTTTATAAATTACTCCGATTTGTTCCACTACAATGTTAGCAGCTTTACATAATAATAATAATAATAATAATAATAATAATAATAATAATACTCACAGCGCCCTCAGCAGGTCCGTTAAGAGAAAAACACATTTCACTAATCTCAGTGTTGAAGTGCTTTACTGCCATCTTGTGGACCGAAAATGTAAATGTTTTTACTAAATGTAAATAATTATTTATTTAAATTATTAAAGTTTATAATCCTGAAACCCAGACTAAATGTGTGTTCTTAAAAACAACATCTAATTGGAAGTGAAATGGTAAGAATTCCTATTTCTTTTTTAATTACAGACAATTATTATATTAGAGCACAACACAGAAACATGAATATTTTAGAAAATACATTTATTTATTATAAATATAAAGATGTGTTTTAGTTAATATTGATTTTACTTTTAATTCAACAATGAGTTTTAATTCAGTTTTTTTTTTTTTTTTAACTAAACACAAAATAAACCACGTATGGTCGAAGACCCGCCCCTTCCTTTTCGTTGCTGTGGACTACAGAGTGTGACGTTGGGCTACTGAGACTGTGTGGGTGTGATGTGCTGCTCATAATCAGTGCGCTGTGCCGTCAAGGCTACCAACTGTGTAACATTGTGATTTAACTTGGCTCCGGTCGGAGCGCCAGCTGTTGTCATAACAACTATTAAAGACGTTGTCATGACCTTCGTATGTACCATCGTGAGTATCATGTCATCGGATCACGAGTCCTTGATTTGGCATGCGTTAAGGCAGGCTGAGTGAGATGTGGTCATTTCGGTAGAGCGCCTATAGAGAAGTAATGCAATGTCAAAATCTCTCGTTGTACAACAGCTCTTATGTTTCTTCTCAGGGATCAAAACTATATGAATTTCTCTCCAGTATACAAAGCACATTTAAATCACAAATTAATTTTTTTTTTTGTACAGTAGCACTACTTGTATTGTTCTCTGCTTGATATATCGCTTTGCTTATTTGTAAGTTGCTTTGGATAAAAGCGTCTCCCAAGTGAATAAATGTAAATGTAATGTACATCCGTCACAAAAACACATATTTCTAACTCAAGTTATATGAAACCTTAGTAACGTTCGCAGTATGAAGATTAAAACGGCATGAATTGCATGTAAACACTGATCAACTTGTATGGCTTTAAATTAGAGACATCTTTTGTCCTTGTAGGAGCTGAGTGCTTCCTGAGGCTGGAGGAGGTCCTTTTCTGCACCTTTGGGCTGTATTTAATTAAGGGTCTCCCCTTCATACAGGAAGTCTCAGTCCTCCTAGGATCATCTGTTAAATCCTTTTTTGTGACTGTTTTATTTAACCAATGCTTGATTGTGTTGGCTGCTCCTTTTTAAAATAGTTCTTGGCCAGTCTTTTTTCTTGCCTGTTCTAAGTGGAACGTACTTGCGTGTCCTTATTATTCGTTATTTCCCCCGTTTACTCGGGGTGGCGTAGTTGCTCTTAATCGAGCTAAACGGGCCACATTGCTACACTATATTATAGTACAACAAAGAAACATGAATATTTAAGAAATGCACTTATTTAATATAAAGATGTATATTAGTGATTACTGATTTTACTTTTTAATTTAAAAATAAGTTTTTTCTTCACTTTTTTTTTTATCTAAACACAAAATACTCCACGTACTGTACGAGAAGCTGCGTCAGGAAACGTGTTAAATGATGGGGTTAGTGTAATGAATATTCCTCATGGTAAACTGACCCCTATGTACATGTTCTTTTAATATTGCATTCTTACATGGTTTTTAATGTACCCATGACCACTCATGAGGAGACCGGAAGCAGGCTGGGTTTAAACCCACGAAAAGGTTTTATTTACTTTCACTTTTCTCCTCTTTTCAGCCTCATTTAATCTCTCTCTCTCTCTCTCTCTCTCTCTCTCTCTCTCTCTCTCTCTCTCTCCTGCTCTCTGCATCACAGAACATTCATTAATTGAATTCTCCACAGGTGGGCGTTCCTCACCTTCTCCGACTCCGCCCTCCATTCACAAACCGGCGCTGGACCACGCCCCCGCCTCCACGTAGATAATCACCGGTTAACGCTGATATCTGGCCGGTAAACACCGATCACGGTGACAAACACCGACCATCACTAGTAAATGACCATATATGAGGAACATGCATCTTTTCATTTGAACATAACAGGGACTCTTTTTGACCCAATCTGTCCTTTCAAGTACATTTACATTTACATTTATTCATTTAGCAGACGCTTTTATCCAAAGCGACTTACAAATAAGCAAAGCGATATATCAAGCAGGGAACAATACAAGTAGTGCTACTATTCAAGATCCATTAATTGAATACCAGAGGAAGCAAAGTGTACAGAGTAGAGGTGTAAGTGCAAGTCTTTTTTTTTTTTTTTTTTTTTTTTAGGAGATGGTTAGGTGTTCACGGAAAAGGTGGGTCTTTAGCTGTTTTTTGAAGATAGTGAGAGACTCTGCAGTCCGGATTGAGATCGGAAGAGCATTCCATCACTGGGGAACAGTATGTGTGAAGGTTCTGGAAAGGGACCTTGCGCCTCGCTGAGTGGGAACTACTAAACGTCGGTCGCTAGTCGATCGCAGATTGCGAGAGGGAATGTATGCCTTCAGGAGAGAGTTGAGGTAGGAGGGTGCTGTTCCTGACAAGGTCTTGTAGGTGAGCATCAAGGCCTTGAACTTGATGCGGGCAGCTACAGGAAGCCAGTGGAGGGAGATGAAGAGGGGTGTGACATGAGTAGTCTTGGGCTGGTTGAAGACAAGGCGCGCTGCAGCATTCTGAATCATTTGAAGGGGTTTGATGGAGCTGTCTGGGAGGCCTGAAAGCAGTGAGTTGCAGGTAGGTGAAAAGAAGGAAGCTTAATTGACTAAAATAATGATGGACATCTGATTGACAGTAATAGTTCATAAAAAGGGGTACAGGTATGGGTCAGGCTTCCGTCATCTGCTTTTGTTTTGCCACAGAGACTTCTGGGACAGGTCTGTATCCGATGCGTCCTCGATATCAGACAAATCCGAGTCATTTCATACGTCCCGGTACTTGTGTTCTTGAATATTGGAACTGAACTTCAGCAGTGGATAATGACATAGAACCAGTTCACAAGGACGAAAGATCTCAGAAGAATGCATATTGAGAAACAGCCGTTGTCAACACGTCAAATAACGCCGTGTGTTTAAAAGCACTTCACGGGGACTTACTAGCTATTTTAGACCTGTCAATCAAATGACGTGTGCACAGACACTTCCATTCCACAACAATGTCTCAACCAGTGCTGCCAACTCTCGCGAGACAAATAAGTAACTGCAACTTCAAAAACAAGCCCAATATTATTATATTATATGATTATAGTCTGTTACAGCTCAATGTAAACAGACTCAGTAAATGACCCTGCAACATATTAAACAGAAAACACTTAGTTTAAAAAGTGATAAAAACCTAATTATTTAATAAAATCATCAAAAAAGCAACAGAGTTTATAGGGAGGACAGGCACTATCCACTCATCTCTGATCATCTGCAGCAGAATATGACTGGAGAGATGGAGAAGGAGATTACATTACAACCATAACTACTATTAGTAGATGAGTATGTTATGTTTGTTTGTTTGTTTGTTTGTTATTATAACATGTAATAATTGTGGGAGGGAAAAATCCTCTACAGCTCTGATATTATTGTGAGGCTGTGAATAGACAGTGTCAGTGTATTGGGGAATTGACCATAATTATATATATATATATATATATATATATATATATATAAAGCCTCTTCTCAGATTTTCCTAACACGCAACATATTTAATTCATATTTATTATTTATTCAGAAAAAAAAGAATCCCAAAGTCACGTATTTTAAGCGGACTTGGCAACTCTCCGGCGCTGGAGGAAATGGGATTGGTACAGGACCCATCCGTTTCAGACTGGTCCAATCAAAAGGTTGCAGGGCTTCATTAAACCCCACCCCTTCTCCATACTGACAGAAAACAATTATAAGAGCAGATCTGAGACCATGTTGTGTTTTTACGTTGGCTTGATATATAATTTAGCAGGAGAATTAGTTGGGAAGCGTGAGAGCGTGAGACAGGGCCTGAAAGCATGTGTCTCGTGCCAAATGCCTGAGACTTGGCAACCCTGTGTCCACCCTGAAAAGAGCTCTTCTCAGGTCCATATTGCTGTGTTATAAATTCTTGATTCTAATAGTTTTCACACTCTGGATTTTTCCAGTATCTCATTTCCACGAGCTGTAAACTGTAATCCAAGATAAAAACAAACAAACAAAAAAAATGAATAAAACAGTTGTTAAATATTTCACTTTAACTAGAATATATGAAAGTATGAAAGTTCCACTTTTTGAATTCAATTACAGAAAAAAATAACTTTTCCATGATATATATATATATTTATTAGATACGCCTGTACAGTGTTTGGTTTTAATTACAGGAGTCATTGTTTATGGAAATAGTGTGTAATATGCAAATATTTTTTGTATATCTTTTATTTTTCTTGTCTTTTTTTCTCTCCTTGTGGGAGCTGAGTGCTTCCTGAGGTTGGGGGAGTTCTTTGCAGCACCTTAGGCTTTACTTAACCAAGGGTCATTATTATTGCTGTTTATTTGCAGTGGGTTTTGTGGGTATGATTCTGATTGGTGTGGTTCTTCTCCCTTTTGTATAGCTGGTGCTGTCGTACTAGCCTGCCCTTCATACAGGAAGCCTCAGTCCTCCTATGATTGTTCATTTCTCCTTGTGACAGTTTTATTGACCAATGCCTGACTGAGTTGGTTTATTTATTTATTTTTTAAGTAATTCAATTCAATTCAGTTTTATTTGTGTAGCGCTTTTTACAACAGACATTGTCTCAAAGCAGCTTTACAGAAATATAAACACGGTGTACAGATATTAAAGGTGTGAATTTATCCCAACTGAGCAAGACACTGAGTGGCGACGGTGGTGAGGAAAAACTCCCTAAGATGTTTCAAGAGGAAGAAACCTTTAGAGGAACCCGACTCAGAAGGGAACCCATCCTCATCTGGGTAACAACAGATAGTGTGAAAAAGTTAATTATGCATTTATATGAAGTCTGTAAGGTCTTAGGAGCAGCCGTAGTCCCAGCAGTCTGGAATTAGAGAAGATTTGAGCTCCATCCAGAGGCTGAAAGGATCTGGATCTCTAGTATCTCCATAAATTCGTGTGTGGCTCGACAAAAAAAGTGAGGGAGAAAAAAAATTATTACGACTCAGAAGTAGTAAAATAGAATCTAGTCAGGGTAGGCTTGAGTAAACAAATATGTTTTAAGCCTAGACTTAAACACTGAGACTGTGTCTGAGTCCCGAACACTAATAGGAAGACTGTTCCATAACTGTGGGGCTCTATAAGTGAAGGCTCTTCCCCCTGCTGTAGACTTCACTATTCGAGGTAGCGTCAAATAGCCTGCATCTTTTGATCTAAGTAGGCGTGGCGGATCATATAAAACCAAAAGGTCGCTAGATATTGTGGCGCGAGATCATTTAGTGCTTTATAGGTTAATAAAAGTACTTTAAAGTTAAAGCAAGATTTTATTGGGAGCCAATGCAGTATTGAATTCTTGGCAAGTCTTTTTGTTGACTTCAAAATAAAATGTATTTTTTGTTTGGAAACCCATGCCTCTTGCCTGTTCTAAGTGGAACATATTTGTGTGTCTTTATTTTGGTTATTTTCCCCGTAATCTCTGGGTGACGTAGTTACTACGAAAATGAGACACATTGCTACAAACTGAATTTAAAATTTCTTCGAGAGAGAGTGGGGAGTCCAGTTGCTTGGCAGTATTACAGTCAATAACAGGGTTACAAAGGTTTTGAAAAAATGCATTCACTTTGGTATTGTCTGCAGGAAATTAGGATTTATATAGGCTAAAATCATTTAAATTATCATTAATTTCCATGGGATCTGTAGTGACAATATTATGTGTTTTTAATACTAGGTATGAGACGGGAAGTGGCCTGTCGCCGTAGCTGATGTGCCAGTAAACGAGTCGTCCTGTCCCCTTGTTCATAGTAAGAACCACGATTACGTAACAATAAGCAGTCCGCCTCTTTAGTCGAAATAAGATTAAATTCTACCTGCAAGTCGAGACGCTGTTTAAGAAGTTCTGGAGAAGGGTTCAATGCACATCTTTGATCGAGGTTACTGATCACCAATGTAAGTTCATTAACCCTAGCAGTGCACTTTTATCACAGAGAGCGGAGTAAGAAATAATCTGCCCTCTGATATAGGATTTCAGTGTCTCCCATAACGAACAAGATTAATAATCTTTAATATTAATAATTAATAATTATGTGAGATTGATAATCCCATAATGAATAAGAGGTGGAGTCATTCTGATTGAAGAAAAGAAAGTCATCAATAGAAGTTGAAATGAACTCAGATAATTCACTGTCTGCTAAAAGAAGAGAATTAAATCTCCAAGGCGGTCGGCTACGTTTATAAATAGAAAGATGAATATCTCATTGTAGAGGCGCATGACCGTGGAGAATAAAGAAAACTTTTTAAGAGAGGGGTTACGGGATCTCCATGGATCAACGAGGCACATAAAATCGGAAAAGGTTTTAGAATAGCAGATTGATTCAGAGTACGGAGATTAGACCGATCTAAATTTGGGTCAAAAACAGTTTAAATCTCCACCGAAAATCAACAGGTGAGGATTTAAAAAGGGGACGTTGCTCATCAAGCTATTAGGAAATTCCACATTGAAGTTTGGAGCGTATACATTTACCAACAAAACCTGTCTTTGCATTAAAGTACCAGCAACTATAATATATCTACGGTTCAGCAGTAACATTAGTGGATGAAAACTGTGACCTTTTCCCAATTAAAATAGCGACCCCTCTTGCCTTCGAATTAAAGTTCGAGTTCGATCTTTAATACGTAGAGTCTCTTGTAAAAAATACTATATCAGAGTTTAGAAGTTTTAAATGTGTAAAAAGCTTATATCTCTGGACAGGATTACCCATACATCTGATGTTCCAACTAATAAATATTAAAGGCGTGCCTGTCCCAGCTGTGCTGGGATCCATATTACTACTAAGCATTTAAATAAAGTAAACCATATGGATATAGATAGCCAATTAGTGCCGAAGTGGGACCCCTTCCCCCAACAATCCCCATAAACACACACACACACACACACACACACACACACACACACACACACACACACACACACACACACACACAGGCACGCGGCTTAAATTAAAGCTCAATTGACTTCCGTTTTGGATCTAAAATGCACACAGGTGTCCACCTGCAGCCGTGAAACGTGTCATTTTGCTGCCCTGAATTTGCTGGAACCGGCATCAGAAACGCTTCTGTAAGAGATGACAGCCGAAGCCTTTCTCTCACCTGAGACACACAGACGCGTTGGAGTGAAAGCTGCAGTCCGGCTGATGGAAAGAGTGACGGACCAGATTTCTCCAGATGATGATTCTCCAGATGTTTCTCCAAATATTGTTCCAGATATTTCTCCAGATTAAGGCTGCTGCGCAGTATTTTTGGGCAGATAAAGGAGTGTGTGCAGGGATCCGGGAGCGGTTTTATTTCTCCCTGCTGCCGCACCCTCTCGCTCCGCCTGCACTTTCGGAACCGACCGCTGGGGGCCACTATCGCGCCGAATGCTAATTTACTTACTTTTTTTTTTTCAACGAATAGAAATTGAAAATATTAGCCAGTTTGTTTTGTCTTTTTTGTTTTGTCTGTTCTCATGGATACGTGTGGTTGAAATAAAAGAGAAATTAGAGACAACTATACATGTAGTACATTAGTACATGCAGTAAAAAATAAATAAATAATGAAGTCACACAACCTGATCCTTTTTTAAATGTAGTGCTCCCGGTTTCTGACTTTATATGTTTGGGGTTAGAATCCTTCCTCCATCCTGTAAGTTTCCTCCATACTTCGGGGGTTTCCTCAGAGTACTCCGGTTTCCTCGGAGTCCAAAGACATGCGTTGTAGCTGATCAGCATCTCTAAAATTGTTTGTAGTGTGAAATAGTTTACCTAATAGTTTAAATAGTTCACACTAATAGTTTAGTGTAAAATACTAAACTATTAAAGCAGCACTGTGTTGATCTTTTGTCATGGTTTCTTTTGAACAGATTGTGTACAGGCAGATCATGTGATATGTGGAGTGGGTGATTAAGGCAGTTTGTATTAAAGCAATAAAATGTTCTCACTGTAGAAATGTAAAAGGTCGTGTTTGTTTTCATGTTTATTAAGATGTGATATTAACATTGGGTTGTTCATTGATCGTTTTAGATATTATGAAGAGCCATTTGTCACGTACCATTGGGGGCACGGAAGCAGAAGCGGGCGGCAGACATAGTACGTGGGTTAAGGGTTGCTCTAAGGACCTGGTTGTGTAACAGGCGAAGCTCAGGTGATCAGTCGAACAAAGCAATAGAGAGCAAGGTAGAAAGCGTAGTCGGAAACAGAGGTCGAGGAAACTAAGTAAACAAACAAGCTTGGAAACACAGAGAACAAGTCAACTGAACGTATACTTTGCGAGCTTCTTTTGGTGAATGACTCTCTAAATGCTAGTGGTGAGAGTGTGTGTGATTAGAACTCCAGGGATGGTAAGTGCATGCGTGCCTGGGAGGTGAGTGTTGCTTCCTGGAAAATTGAGTCATGGCCGGACTGGGATATGACAGAACCGCCCCCCAAATGGCTTACTCTGGGATCAGAGTTCTTTCTAGGTCTCCCCCGGGATCGTGCACCCGGACAATCAGGATGACTTGCATGGAGTCTCTAATGAGCTGTGGATCCAGTATGTCTTGTTTAGGGATCCAGCATTGTTCTTTTGGTCCATAGTCCTCCTACTCGACTAAATATTCCAGCTTGCCCCTCCTGTGCCTAGAGTTGATTATCTTCTTGATTAAGTAAGCTGGTTGTCCATCAATCTCCAGAGGAATCGGAGGGGTTTCGGAGGGCACTTCTGTGGCTAAAGGTCCATTGCCAACAGGTTTAAGATGTGATACGTGGAAGGTGGGTGTAATGCGGCTCTGTCGTGGCGGCTCCAGATGGTAAGTAAACTCACTGACTTGCCTGAGGATCTTGAAGGGCCCAATGTATCTAGGGGTTAGTTTCTTGCAGCTATGTGGTTGCTTTAAGACCTTGGTGGATAACCATACTCTATCGCCGGGTTGGTCACATGGATGTTCACTGTGGTGGCTTTGCGCTTGTATGTGTATGCGGTCTGTCTCAGACATTGGTGCGTGTCGGCCGAGACTTGCTCACTATGTTGGAACCATTGGTCAACTGCAGGTGATTCTGTGGAAGTCGCATTCCATGGAAATAGTGGAGGTTGGTATCCAAGTACGCACTGGAATGGGGGTTAGATTTGTAACAGAATGTTGGAGTACATTTTGGGTGTACTCGGCCCATGGCAGAAATTTGCTCCAATCTTCGGGGTTAGAGGCACAGAAAGTTCTGAGGAATCGGACTAATTCCTGATTGACTCGTTCTACTTGGCCATTAGCTTGTGGGTGATAACCCAAGGTGAGTTTCACTGTAACTCCCATCTTTTCCATGAAGCTGGACCATACTCTGGAGGTGAATTGAAGACCCCTATAGCACACAATTTCCTCTGGAATTTCTGAAAACATGATGGAAAAGGAGTTTGGCTGTCATAATGGTGGTGGGAAGGGTGTGTAGTGGGATAAAGTGTACTGATTTTGAGAATCAGTCCACTGTGACAAGAACGGTTGTGTTTCTATGGGATTTGGGTAAATCAGTTACAAAGTCCACAGACCATGGGCGTCCAGGTATGGGTAGGGGCTTGAGCTTACCAGCAGGAAGTGTCCGAGGTACTTTACTTTGTGCGCATGATGAACAGGATGCCACCACTCTGTGTATTTCTCTCTCCATGTTAGGCCACCAGTATTTCTCCTGTAGGAGATGGTATGTGCGCTGTGCCCCTGGGTGACCTGTACCGATTACTGTGTGGGCCCAGATAACGAGCTCTTGACGGTACATTTCGGCCACAAATAGTCTGCTCTGGGACATGTTTCTGGAACTTGTGACTGGGGAATGTCTTCTAATTCTTGGTCCAGTTCCTACTCTAGGGCACCGATGACACATGAGGGGTTAATGATGTATTCTTCGTGGTCATTGACAAGTTCCGTGTGATCCAGACGAGACAGGGCATCGGCCTTTGTGTTCTTGGATCCTGGTCTGTATGACATGGTAAAGTGGAACATGGTAAAAAACAATGACCATTAGGCTTGACGGGGTGTCAGCCTTTTTGCAGTGTGTAAAGTTTTTATGATCAGTGAATATGACGAAGGGATGTGTAGCTCCTTCCAAGCAGTGCCACCATTGTTCAAGGGCTAATTTGATGGCCAAGAGTTCTCGATTGCCCACATCATAGTTTCTTTCAGCGGGGGAGAGCTTTCGTG
Source organism: Ameiurus melas (assembly GCA_012411365.1). Taxonomy (NCBI): domain Eukaryota; kingdom Metazoa; phylum Chordata; class Actinopteri; order Siluriformes; family Ictaluridae; genus Ameiurus; species Ameiurus melas. Next base: position 25,127,310 of record CM022766.1, on the reverse strand, counting down.
AAAAGAAGGCCACAGGATGGAGCTTTTGCCTTTCTCTGAAACGTTGTGAAAGAACTGCTCCTACTCCGGTTTCTGATGCGTCGACCTCCACTACAAATGGTCTAGATGGGTGTAGGTGTTTGATAATGGGGGTGGTTGTGAAATCTTTCTTGAGCTGATCCAGGGCTGCTTGGGCAGCTGAGTCCCACGGCAGGCATTTGGGCTTCCCTTTTAATAAGGACATCAAGGGATTGGCGATGGTTAATCCATGCTGCTGAATCCAAACTCACCCCTGGCTGATGCTGCTTAGCGGCTGCGTTGTCCCCTCGGGCAGGGTGTTGCTTGAGAGGGCATTGTTGAATGAAGTGCTTTTCCTCACTGCAGTAAAAAACAGTGATGCTCGTGGCGCCTTCATTCTCTCTCCTGCAGGTTAAACCATGTCCAACCCAGCTGCATGGGTTCAACGGGAGAATCTTAGTGGTTAGCACATGTACCCACACCTCCAGGGTCCGGGGTTCAATTCTCACCGGGCCCATGTGTGTGCTGAGTTTGCATGTTCTCACTGTGCTGTGGGGGTTTCCTCCCCAAGTTCAAAGACATGCATGTTATGCTGATTGGCTTGTCTAAAGTGTCCGTAGTGTATGAATGGGTGTGTGAGTGTGTAAGTGATTGTGCCCTGTGATGGACTGGCACCCTGTACAGGGTGTAACCCCCGATGCTCCCTGGGATAGGCTCCAGGTTCCTGCGCGACCCTGAGAAAGGAATAAGCGGTAGAGGATGGATGGATGGATAATAATAATAATAATAATAATAATAATAATAATAATAATAATAATCACAGCCCTCAGTAGATCAGTAAAGAGAAAAACTAATTTCACTAAACCAAAATCTCAGTGTGGAAGTTTGGATTTTACTGCCATCTTGTGGATGCTAAATTTTAATGTTAGAAAAAAAAAAAAGTAAATAATCATTTACTTTTAATTACTAATGTTTTTAATCCTGAAACCCAGACTAAATGCGCCTGTGCTTAAAACAACAATATCTAATAGGTAGGGAAATGGTAAGAATTAGTGAGTCAAAATTATCTAATATTCCTTAAAATGACTTCAGTAAAAAGTCTAGAAATGATTTAAATATACTGTTATATAATTTAATAATTTAATGATAAATATGTTAAGTGTGCATGTGTGCGTGTGTGTGTGTGTGGCTGGTATAGTTGCAGTGTGCTGCAGTGGTTTATCAGTGTGTGTATCTGCTCTGTGCAGCTGTCAGGCATTAATGCTGTATGACACCCGAGTGCTTCCTCTCTCTGAAATCAGTCTGTGATGTGGTCGACTCTCGTCAGTCACACACCTCAGAGACAGGAGGCGGAGCTCTGTTCCTCAGTCACACACCTCAGAGATGGGAGGTGGAGCTCCGTTCATCAGCGCTGACGTTATTTTGATATATATGGAGAAAGTGAGAGATGCCTCGTCTGATTTGTTATTGAGGCTGTGTGATGATTTCCTCTTGTCTTTCTAATAAGGTAACAGTGTGTGTGATTGGTGGCTGTCTCTCTCTCTCTCTCTCTGTCTCTCTGTCTCTCTCTAGGGGGCTGAGTGAGGGGACACACTTCTCTCAGTCTCTCTGAGGTGAACACATCGTGTACAGCGAGGAGGGAGATGGAAATCTGTCTGACTTTTATTCTTCTCTCATCCACACTCACACTCACAGCAGCTGGTAAGTACACACTGATTATTCACACTAAAACATCACACACTTCTCACTTTAACAGTAGCCACCATTTTTAATCCTGAAATGGGAGAAATTTTCCTGGAGTGATCGAAACTTTATAAACAGTGAAAGTCTTTCATTTTTAAAGAATTTAAAAAGCTGTACATGAGCGTACACACATCATCCTCAGGGGTTTTTCTGAGGACTCTGATATAATATCAGGTCCCGATTAATGTTTACAATTTACACAGAATTTATTGTGTGTGTGTGTGTGTGTGTGTGTGTGAGTGTGAGCATTTGTTTGAGTCCTCATAAACTCTTAAAGAAAATTTTATCTCTCTCTGTATATTGTGTGTATAATTGTGCAAAAAGAAATTAAACACAATTTAATGATGCATATTTAATAAGCTTGTGTGTGTGTGTGTGATGATGGAGAGAGAAATTGTGTGTGTGTGTGTGTGATGATGGAGAGAGAAACTCTGTGTGTGTGTGTGTGTGTGTGTGTGTGTGTGTGTGTGTGTGTGGTGATAGAGAGAGAAAGTGTGTGTGTGTGTGTGTGTGTGTGTGTGTGCGTGTGTGGTGAAAAAGAGAGAAATTGTGTGAGGGGAAAAAAGAAAAAACAAAATAACCTATCTCTCTCTCTCTCTCTCTCTCTCTCTCTCTCTCAGACAGTGTGAGGTTGGTGAATGGTGGAAGTCGCTGTGCTGGGAGAGTGGAGGTTCTTCATGAAGGACAGTGGGGAACAGTGTGCAGTATTGGCTGGGATATGATCGATGCTGCAGTGGTGTGTAGACAGCTGGGCTGTGGGGAGCCTGTAAATGTTCGTTATCTTGCTCACTTTGGAGAAGGATCAGGACCAATCTCGTTGGATGATTTGGACTGTAGTGGATCTGAGTCAACACTGAAGAACTGTAGTTCACACGGGAGGGGGAGTTTATTTGGTTGCAATCATAGTCATGATGTTGGAGTCACCTGCTCAGGTAAACACTTAATTAGAGATGCACCTATACTAAATTTCTCGGCCAATACGGATAACCGTTTGTTTAGAGTGATATCGGCCAATACCAAAAAGGATACCGTTAGTTCTGCCTTTTATACCTTCTTTTAAATTAATAATAATTAATTCAGATGGAAATTCAAATAAAAACTTTATTCTCTCCTTTTCAAGAAGTTTTTTCACAGTAACGGGTCTCATAAACATTAACACATTACTCTAATTAACAATAACACATGAACTAAATTCTAAGATTAAACTAAAGATTTCTTAACTTACTGAATGTCATTAATTCATATTTACAGAATTAATTGACTGAATTCTAAAAAACCTCCTGTTTTTTTAGATTTGTGAATTTCTCACATTCACTCACCACAAACGAGCATTTCTACTTCATCAGTGAATGTCAAACTGGTAATAAGTAATATAAACTTTTTTTTATACATTAACATTAACTGGATATGAAACATACTACTCTACAAATATATTTTTCTGTGCAATATATACTTTTTTGTCAACTCTTTAAATCTTTGAACGGTGCACTGGTGCTTTTTTTTTGCAGTAGAGATTACAGAGATTACAAACAGTTTTATCCTCGTTCCACACAAGAGAAATCTTCTTTACACAAAGCATGAAATCTACTGTATGTGTTTTCCTGTCCTCTTTTGAGTGATAGGATATAATCAGTCTTGATCATTGGATGTGTTTAAACTATCGGCCGATAGCCCAAAGCGAGAAAAATTGCCTTTATCAGCCGATACATCGGTGCATCTCTACTTTTAATCATAAAATGATTACTGAATGAAGGATAATGAAATTGTATTAATATTAACAATATTTTATTTTATTTACATTTTAATTGATTTAATTATTTAATAAATTCATGTGCTATTCATATGGATAGAAATACATGATAAGCAAAGATTGGTAAAAAACTGCGAGCCCATTCACATTCCACACTTTACTTTTATTTGATTCTGGTGAAATAACAGAGAACTCTTTTATTATAACTCTTTTATGTTTATTATAGTCTGGTCACTGAGGTTCTGTTCAGTTTCTCTGACAAATCAGAATAAAATAATAAATACTTAACACTCCTATTATGTTGGAAAAAAAAAATACTTCCATTAAGTTATGTGTCAAAATGACTTCTACAGTTTAAATACACACAAAAACAGCAAAGAACAGCTTAAAACACTAAACCTTTATTATAGCTTGTCCGAGACACACCATAAGAAGAAATAAGTTCATGACCCTAAATGAGGAAAGTAAAAATAATTCAAAGAGAAAACAAGAGATTAAGCAGCATTTCAGACATCTCAAATGTGGAAATGTGTTACGACGTGGCGAGATCAGCACGGCAGCACACTACGTGTAGTCCCACCCAGGGACATGGCAGAGGAGGACTACACTTCCCAGTCTCGCCCGCGCTCGAGTTCGCCGGAGTTCTAATTGAGATAGATCACCTGTAACCACCTTAGGTTATATAAGGGCCTCCCTAGCATTTACCCGATGTAAAGTATACGTTCAGCAGCCTTAGCTCTGTATGTTACTAAGCTCCTTTCGTACAAGTGTTTTGCCCGGTTCTCGATTACACGCTCCAGTCACGATACGCTTTAGCTTACGCCCCAGATACCTAGCTTACCCGTTTGTTTCTGTTCCGAGTCTCTCGTGGTTTCCATCTCTCCGCCTGCCTGCACTTGTCTCAAATAAAGTAGTAAATGGTCCCCTCTGAAAGTATTGTAACAGCAACAATTTTCTTTACAGAGGAGAGCACTGAATTAACAAAAACATTATTTTAGGATGTACTGTATCAAGTTGCTGAAGAATGGGTGTGGAAACTGTGGGGGAATTTTTACAGTTAAAGACCCAGATAGGACCAGATATGATGAATGAAGACCAGGAGTCAAGAGATGTAACCAACTAAAGAATAGTTTGCAGTCTCATCAGCAGAAGTCAGCTTCAACACTCAGCAAGGAGTTCGTAGGCCACTCTGCATACACACTCATAACAGCAACAGTTATACTCTCACACAATCACTAAGCTATATACACAGCTCTTCAAGGTGGATTTGGTCGAGCCGGAAACTTTCCCAAACATACTGATTAGATAATGAAGAATCGTCAGTATACACTTGTAAATCTCATAAGCTTCAAGAAGCCATTCAAATTATTTGATATTTTGAAATATTAATGCTGATTAATAACTCATTAAATATCACTCAAAGGATAAATATATATATTGTAGGAAATTAGCCAGCGGTGGGAGGAGCACAGACACACAGGAGGCCGTTGTAAGGTTATATATATGTTGATGTTGCCTTTGGAGTTAAGTCACGAATCCGGCCCACTATAAATGTTGTGCCTCTTAAACACTATTTCTGTAACTTATGTTCATTATGACTTCACCACTTTAAATATCTGTGTTTTACTATAGGGAATTACACCATTACAGCTGATCAGAAGACAGTTATACTGACAGGTATGTAATAATGTGACAGATTTTGTAATAATGTGACAGATCTCATTCATGAACAAAAATAACATCAAAGTGTCAAAAATAACATCAAAGTGTATTTACTGTCATTGATTTCATTATTTTAGACAGAGAACATACCAGATTACTTTAATGCAGCTGTTACCACTAATACACAAGTACCATAAAACAGAAGAAAGAAGAAAGAAAGAAAGAAAGAAAGAAAGAAAGAAAGAACCTCATTTTAATTTTTCTTGCTGAATAATTATTATGATTTTATTTTTTTTTTAATAAAATTAATTAGATTTTCATTATTTTAGATAGAGCCTCACAGACCATTTCTGGCTACTATATTTTTCTGTACACATTTTTCTATATTCTCTCTCTCTCTCTCTCTCTCTCTCTCTTTCTCTCTACTCTCTCTCTCTCTCTCTCAGACAGTGTGAGGTTGGTGGATGGTGGAAGTCGCTGTGCTGGGAGAGTGGAGGTTCTGCAGGAAGGACAGTGGGGAACAGTGTGTGGTTCTGCCTGGGATATGAAAGATGCTGCAGTGGTGTGTAGAGAGCTGCACTGTGGGGAGCCTGTAGAGCTGCGGTATTGGGCTGAGTTTGGAAAAGGTTCAGGAGAAATCTGGATATATGATTTGTACTGTAGAGGATCAGAGTCGACACTGAACAATTGTACGTCACAAGGAGGACATATCTGTGATCATGTTATTGATGCTGGAGTCATCTGCTCAGGTAAACTGTTGTATTTAGAAAAAACTAATAAATTGGTTAATTATTAGCATGATTGATTTTATTAATTGTAAATTATTTCATTTAAATTGAAAGTATTTTGTAACTACAGTGGAATGTTTTATTGATAATAAATAATGCTCTTAAAAATCTGCACAATATTTACACAATTAAATAAAACACAGGTCAGAATTCGAGACTCACTGCTGGTCCTCACCGGTGCTCTGGGAGAGTGGAGGTGTTTCATAGACGTTCCTGGTCCACAGTGTGTGATGCTGACTTTGACCAGCAGGATGCAGAGGTTGTGTGTCGAGAGCTGGACTGTGGGATTCCTGTGGAGGTGCTGGGATCAGCTGCTTTTGGCCGAGGGGAGGGTCAGGTGTGGACAGAGGAGCTTCAGTGTAGAGGAACCGAAACTGAGATTAACTTCTGTCCAACATCATCTTCACTCAAACACTCACACTGCTCCCATTACAACGATGTGGGATTAATATGTTCTGGTGAAGTATCATGATTTAACTTCTGTTTAAATAGAGAACACATACCTGTCAATCAAACTTTAAGGTGTCTTTGTTCATTTTCCTCTTTCACTGAGCTCTCGGCTGTTTGTTCAGGTCACACAGGGGCGCGGCTGGTGAACGGACCGGACTCCTGTTCTGGTCGAGTGGAGCTCCAGTACCTCAGTGACTGGGGCACAGTCTGTGCTGTAGGCTGGGATATGAGAGCTGCAGATGTTCTCTGTGCACAGCTGCATTGTGGGAGTGCTGTGGCTGTGGTGGAGGTGGACTGGTTTGGGGAGGGGAGTGGCCACATCTGGGCTGATGTGTTTGATTGTCAGGGGAATGAGACACACCTATCACAATGTGAGATCTCATCATGGAGTCGAGCTGCATGCTCTCATAAACACGATGCTGGAGTCATCTGTAATGGTGAGATATTAACATCACCTACACCACGTTAGAGAATAAAGTCAGTGTTCATTAGAATATTTAAATGATGTTCTTCTGCTTCAGGATCATCCGTGGCGTTTCATGAGGAAGGTGCGGTTGTCTGGAGGGGGCGAGTGTCAGGGGGAGGTGGAGATTTATTTCAGGCAGGACTGGAGGAGAGTTCTCCTGGACTCGTGGAGTCTGTCTGAGGCGTCTGTGCTCTGCAGACAGCTGGGCTGTGGCTCCGTGCTGAACCGCCCCTCTCCATCCACCACTGAACACAAACACATGTGTGTAACGGGTTTCAGCTGCTCTGGGAGTGAAGCTCATCTGGGGAACTGCAGCAGTGCACAACCTGTCAACTGCAGCTCCGGGGAACATCTGTACATCACCTGCTCAGGTAAGCAGCACAACACCTACTAATGAGCAGCTATTAACAACAGAAATACATGTTTTATAATTCTAAAGTATCTTAATAAATATACAGAGTAATTAAATATGTTAATAGTATAGTTAGTTTTATATATCATATAATATTGAAAAAAAATATTTAATCCAGACCCCAGGTCCATCAGGCTGGTTGGTTCTGGGGGACACTGTGCAGGAAGGCTGGAGGTTTTCCACAGCGGCTCGTGGGGGACAGTGTGTGATGACTCGTGGGATATTGAGGATGCGCAGGTGGTGTGCAGACAGCTGCAGTGTGGAGTGGCCCTCAGTACCCACATACCAGCCTGGTTTGGTCCTGGAACTGGGTCCATATGGCTGAATGAGGTGGAGTGTGAGGGGAACGAGACGTCCCTGTGGAACTGCAGATTTCAGCTGTGTGAAGAGGGTGAATGTGGACACCAGGAGGACGTAGGAGTCGTGTGCTCAGGTACAGTGTCATTTATCTACAATAATGTCAATATTTTAAATAGTATTGGCCATAACAGAAGTAATGATTACAAATTTATACTCAGTGTGAGTCGTTGTTCTTCCACCAGAGTTTAAAGAGATCCAGCTCACAGAGGACTGTGAAGGGAATCTGGAAGTGTTCTACAATGGAACCTGGGGTAATGTGTGTCACAATCAGATGGATGAGGAGACAGTAAACATGGTGTGTCAAGAGCTGAACTGTGGAAGACGTGGCAGTCTGTCAAACACTGAAGCACGAGTAAAATCTGCTCCTAACTGGCTGGATTATCTGAAGTGTAGGAAACACGACTCTAATCTGTGGCAGTGTCCATCTTCACCCTGGGGACAGAACACATGTGATAATGGTGCTGAGGTGGTTCGTATTACCTGCACAGGTGGGTGGAGTCAGACTTTTCTGGTTCTGTACATGGCCATAAACTGCAGTGTTTCATTGTGAATAGTGTAGAACTAATGTTGCTGAAATATAAAGTGTATTTGGAAAAAATTGATGTTAGAAGTGTGAGAAAAGTCTGCTCTGAGAGATAAAGCTGCATGTGAGACTTTTCATTAATGCATGTATTTTATTACTGCAGATGATGGACAGTCTCTACGTACACAAGAAAAGTGCTCTTCATTTCCCTCTCAGAAACACTGCTCAAGTAAGGATATATAAGGAAAAGCTGTTAGTACTGTTCTTCATTTGCATTTGTTAGTGACAGAAGATATTTCCTCATCTGTTTATAAAACCATTTTCTGAGGACTTTAATGTATTTCCTCATATAACCATCCTGAGGGCATCAATCTTCCTCACATTTCATGAAACTTAAACCAGCAGAGATAAAATCAGTAAACAGAACCCAAAGCTGATCTTACTGCTTCACATTATTTTATTCTGCAGAAAATGTATTTATTTATAACATTTAAATAAGCAGCTGAATTTCAGGATGTTTGTAATTAGTTTAAGATTCTTTTTCAGAACAAAACTAAAATAATTTTTGGTGAACTAGACCATGTTGAGTATAATATAAGGTTATATTCTCATTGTGTTGTAGTGAGCTGTGTGACTGGAGCTGTTATTCAGCGTTGGTGTGTTTCCTCATGTGTGATGTGTGTGATGTAGAGCACTGGTCTCTCAGGCTGAGTGGAGGAAAGGGAAGCTGCTCTGGGAGGTTGGAGGTGTATCATAACGCTACGTGGGGCTCCGTTTGTGATGATCAGTGGAACATCAGGAACGCTCAGGTGGTGTGCAGACAGCTGGGCTGTGGGTCGGCGCTGAGTGCTGATAGGAATGTTAGTTCTGGTCCTGGTGAAGGGACTATCTGGCTGAACAGAGTGAAGTGTCGAGGGGATGAGATTCACCTGTGGGACTGTCATCATTCCCTGAAGAAACACACTGACTGCTCTCATGCTGGAGTCACCTGTGCAGGTCAGAGGGGTGTGCTAACTTTTCAGCTTCCTGTCTCCACTCATTACACTTTTCTCCCAGTGTTAAGACTTGATAACTTTTATTTATAATCTTAGATATTAGTTTGAAAGCTCAGACCCTAAACTGTAATACACTGATCAGCAGCTCATAACCCTTATTTAGTGAGAGTATATTTTATTATATGATAGAAAGTTTTTTTATATTCTGTAAATACAGACGTGTCCACTACTACACCCACCACCACCACCACCACCACCACCACCACATCAGGTATGTATATTTGTTACAATACAATATTTGTTACTGTTCATCATTTTCTAAATATTTATGATTACAGCGTCGTATCAAGATCCTCTTCTGTGTTTTTAACTTCAGTAAGAGATCCAAATCCTCCATCACCTGAACCTCCATCCACCCCTCCACTGGTTCTCTTTGTGTTGGGAACGCTGCTCTTCCTGGCCTTAGTGCTTCTGCTGGTACTGTTTTACCAGAACAGAGTGCTCAGGAGAGGTACGAGACATACCTGTAAATACTAATGACATTTTATCCTGCTGTTAAAATTGTCCTGTAAGAATTTCATTAAAAGTTATTATTATTATTATTATTATTATTATTATTATTATTATTATTATTATTATCCACTCCCAGTTGTCTCTAAGAGAAGTAAGACTCAGCCTGAGGCAGTCTATGAGGAGATCAACCACAGATACATCACTAGAAGAAGGACGAGCTCCACTCAAAGAGGTGAGTGATATGTGGACTGTTCTACATCACACTTATTGTATTCCATTTAAACTTGTAGCTGAAATTCACTGCATGCACATCATCAAATCACTCGATACAAAATACACACCTCAATGTAAACTCAGTGATTAAAGTAATATTTTCCCCCAAATCCAGTCTGATTTATTTCTTTACAATAAATCAATAAAAATAAACTAAATGTGTGTGAGAGGAAATGTGCAGTTAGAGTACATGTGGTGTAGAGACAGAATTCTGCTGATAAACATCTATTAAAGCTTCTGATTTAGTGCAGGTGTGTGTGTGTGTGTGTGTGAGAGAGAGAGTGTGTGTGTGTGTTGTGTGTGTGTGTGTGTGTGTGTGTTTGTGTGTGTGTGTTTGTGTGTGTATGTGTGTGTTTGTATGTGTGTGTGTGTGTGTGTGTATGTGTGTATGTGTGTGTGTATGTGTGTGAGTGAGTGAGTGTGTGTTAGTGTGTGCGTGTGTGTGTGTGTGTGTGTGAGTGTGTGTGTGTGTGTGTGTGTGTGTGTGTGTGTGTGTGTGTGTGTGTGTGTGTGTGTGTGTGTGTGTGTGTGTGTGTGTGTGTGTGTGTGTGTGTGTGTGTGTGTGTGTGTGTGAGTGTGTGTGAGTGTGTGTGTATGTGTGACATTCTTAATTTATCACTCAACACTCAAGACTTAAAGTGATTATATATAAATATAAGTAAATACGTATTACCTAGGGGGTAATGTGGAACAAATACATCTATTAAAGCTTGGTTTAGTGTGTGTGTGTGTGTGTGTGTGAGCGTACCACCCCACCCCCTCTCTCTATGTGTGTGTGTGTGTGTGTGTGTGTGTGTGTGTGTGTGTGTGTGTGTGTGTGTGTGTGTGTGTTCTGTATGCTGTACAGGTGATTTCTCCCTCCTCTCTATGTGAGTGATATAAATAAATTGTGTTCATTTCCTGCACAGGTGCATCCCCCCTCAAACTTACCCTCTCTCCTGTGTGTGTGATAGAGAGAGAGAGAGAGAGAGAGAGAGAGAGAGATTTTTAAAAACAACTTTATTAAATTCATATTTTTGGTACGTTTACATAAATACACTGGTGACCTCTTCCTCCTCCATGTCTGTCTCATTATTTCCAGTTTAGTTTTATTTTTGTCAACGTTCTTGTCCTGTGGTTCTTCTGCTGCGGTTGTGTGGGGTCACTTTCTCCGACGGTGACTGTGTTGTAGGACTTGAAACAAAAACACTTTGTGGTACCGGTGTTATTGCTGGTGTGTGTGTGTGTGTGTGTTACTGCACCGGTATCGGTCCGTGGGCCGCACAGAAATAATAAATTATTTACATTATTTCCGTTTTATTTATTATCTGAGTCTGAACGATGTTTTATTTTGAAAAATGATTTTTTCAAAAATCGGATTTGTGCACAGCGTGTTGGTGAATATTTATTTTTTTAGGAAAATCACCACCGCTTTGTTCATTCAGGAGGCGGAGTATATGTTCTCACACCCGACCCGCTCTCCCACCGCTAGCAGAACCTCCTCCACCTGTTCTCCATTCACTGGTACACACCACACCGTCCCGCTGACCCTCACCCACAATCAACTTTCACCAACCACCGCTATCTCAAGAACTAGACCTTCAAGAAATTAATGACAGATAAAGAAAAAAAGGACAAATTCGTGAAAAACTTCGACAAGACGCCAAACCACTCTCACGTCCTCCACCCACCACACTCACTCCTCCACCGCGCATGCGCAGAGAGAGAGAGAGAGAATGTGAGAATGTGTGTGTGTGTGAGAGAGAGAGAGTGAGACAGAGAGAGTGTGTGTTAGTGCGTGTGAGTGTGTGTTTCAATGGTAGCTCAGTGGTTAATGAGATCAAACCCCAGCACCACCAAGCTGCCATTGTTGAGCCCTTGATCAAGGCCCTTAACCCTCAATTGCTCAGATGTATGAATGAGATAAATGGAAGTGTCTCTGGATAAGGGCGTGGCCCAAATACCATCAATGTAATGTAAAGTGTGTGTGTATTGTATGCATGTGTCTGAATATGTTTTTATTTTTTTTATTTTTACTGGATTAATATAAGGAGAAGTGAGTCCCCAGAAACCATAGGGTGGTTACTAGATGTCCTGATAAACATTTAATACTGGAATCTGTGTATGTTCATCAATGTGTGTGTGTGTGTGTGTGTGTGTGTGTGTGTGTGTGTGTGTGTGTGTGTGTGTGTGTGTGTGTGTGTGTGTGTGTGTGTGTGTGTGTGTGTGTGTGTGTGTGTGTGTGTATGTATGAGTGCTTTGTGTGCGCTTTCCTGTGTATGCGTCCCCCTTTCTCTCCCTCAGTCCCTCTGTGTGTATGTGTGTGCTTAGGTGTGTGTGTGTGTGTGAGTGTGTGTGTGTGTGTGTGTGTGTAGAGTGTGTGTGTTGGTGATCTGCTTTTCTGAACACGTCTCATGACTGTGCTGCTCTCCTCTAACAGGAAGTCTCCTCTCTGAAGAACAGCATTCTGGGTATGAGCATGTGGATGATGAGCTTCTCTCAGGTAAAAAAGTCCAGAGTGTGAGTTTGTCTAACTCCATTAACTGAAAGATATTAGAATTGCAATTAAAAGTCAGAAATGACTAAATGTGTCCTTTCTGAGACGTGATTATGATGTATTGTACAGAAGAATTACAGGAACTCCAGTGTTTTAATGCTGACACATGACCTCTCACAATCAACCTTATCTTACTTTAAGCTTCTGAAATCCCTCTTATCAAATTGATCAAAGCTTCTTTGGATGAGGATTTTATTGAGTATAAATGTGTTTAAAAACCCCAAACAAACAAATTGTTCTTTTTACAGTAAAGTCTGGGATTGGAGAAAAGGCTGAGTATTATGATGATGTCATCGACACCAGTGACTTCATAAGTGGGTGCAGTTGTTAACTGATGACATCAATGTAGTGACTTCACATTAAACCATGAGGTCAGAATGTGATGGAGCTGTTTGTACAGAGCCTCTGCTTTTATTTCATTTAGGTGATACAGGAAGAGTTGACCCACCAGAGGACTACGATGATGCCGTCACTGCTGGACCGATCCCTGATAACGTGAATGGTGTGCTTCTGTTTTGGGATTAGTTTTAGAAAGCAGTATAAATGAAACACACACACTGCAAATAAGTTTGTTTATTGGTTTGTGTGTAGTGACATTTTTTACATGTACACCATGTCATTTTGCATCGTGTCATCAAATACACCGTGTACAAACTGCCTCTTCAGTACACTTTAAATATCTTTAAATATCTGTGTTTTGGTGTAGAGGATGAAGCTGAGAATTATGATGACGCCATTACAGCTGATCAGAAGTCAGTTCTACTGACAGGTATGATAATAATGTGACAGTATTGCATCCACAAGCATCCAAATGATAATTAATGACATTCATGTGGATTTAATAGCTTTTATCTCTACATTCTGACAGAGGACGTGTCCGAGAACTATGATGATGCAGTTCCCACTGAAACGAACACAAACATCATCACAGGTCAGTTTCTTTCTGGAAATAAGACACAAAAGAAAAGCTGCTGAGGGAACCACTGTTTATAGCTGCTATGACATAAGTGAGAAAAGGAACTTGTTTTTCCAAAGCTCTACAACATTATCTGTAACTATAAATGGATAAAAACTACGACATCTAATCCTTTACTAAATGAAACCCTGCAATAGTTGTGAGATTCCCATGGTGTAAGAGGAATAAAACACTTGGGGGACATGCTGTTATAGTTAAATGATCAACGTTAGGGTGGTAGCAGTAACTCAGCTTCATCACACCACCCTGTAACTCAGTATTTTACTATAACAGCAACACACACAGTGCTTTATTACTGATTCATTTATTTCTTCAGTAGACAGTCCAGAAGATTATGATGATGTCATCACTGAGGAACAGGATGGAGGAGAGACAGAAAGTGAGTGAGATGTTTCTTCTGGTAATGTACGTGAGTGCAAAGGCAGCAAAGTTAAAGCGTGACTATATTCTATATGAGATATAATATAAATATCAGCTTTCTGTTTTGTAATCTCCGTTCTGTCATTTAACAAGTGCAGCCATATTTATTCAACAGTTTAGATAAGACCCATATTTATGTCTCATTTACTTCCACATCTTATACACATGGCCTGTGTTAATATAAAGAAAGCTGAATTGATAAATGTCCTTTTTTCACTTTTTTATTGCTAGAATATTAAAGACATTGCTACATAGTGCATCATTTACTGTGTTTTGAAGCTTTTAAATAACAATGAATACAATACAAAGGATATATTAAAGAGGTAAATGTATTTATTTGACAGAATATGACGACGTGGAGGAGAAATCTCAGAAAGACAGGGACCATGTGACTGAGACACGCCACCAAAGGCCTTTTCTCAGGAAATTACATTTCAACTTTTATAAACACAAAAAATGATTTGATTCTACTTCCAAAAATGTCCTGTTTTCTGAACTGTGTTCATTTCCCCTAGTTATTAGCAAATAGAGTAGGAGAGTTAAATCACCTTTCATATGACTTAATGCAGTGTCTCTCAGCTTTTCTTTTACAACACTTTTAATGCTATAAGTCAGCTTAAATCTCACTGACACACCACACCTCATTTATCTCACCTATTCTTTCATCTAAACTGCTATAATATTCATCTTAATCTTTTACATTTATCAACCTATTCTTCAGTGTTTTTACAAATGTGTTAGTAACTATAAGCCACTTGCCAAAAGAACAAAAAGATTTTGATTCCTTAAATCAATACTTCTTTATTCATTTTAAACACATTTATCTTTATGTTCAATGCTGTGCTTTTAACTCTAAAACATAGAATTGAAATGGATTCGAGGAATTCCTTTATGAAATATTCATACTATGACATGATCATTAGAGAGCTTGCTATATTGCATGTTTTGTTGTAATGTTTATGAGGTAGCTGGCTGTGTTGGAAGTGAGCCAGATATAGTATATGTAAGTATCATAAATATATATTTTGATGTTAAATTCTCAGGTTTGTTTCCTTATTCTCAGGATTTTGTTTAGAATCTCGGGTTTAATTCAATATTCTCACTTTTTAAATGAATGATGGCCAGTTACATCTTAATAAACAATATACAAGCAACTGTGACTTTTTATCTTTCCACAATGAGAACAAGTCAATATTTTATATTCTACACAGTTTTGTTTCTTCTTTTTCATATTGTGTAACAATCATCTATTTTATACATTCAATGAAATAAAAGTGCTTTGATGATGTTTAGTATAATGTGATGATCTGTGTTTGAGTTGAGTGAGTGGCTCTTGTAGTGATGAATCTGTGCTCAATGTCCTTATAGAACATCTCAGGCAGTAAAAACTACATTTACATTTATTTATTTAGCAGATGCTTTTATCCAAATCCACTTACAAATGACTTCTACACACTCAGATAAACTCTATTATCACTATTAACACTGGGTTTCTATTATTATTTGTGGATTTATATATTATGGGTTATATATTTTTTTTTTTTTTTGGTTTAAAAAAAACATTTTATCCATTTTACATAATAATAAATATATACATAATAATAATAATAATAATAATAATAATCCTAAAAAACACAGCGCCCTCAGCAGGTCCTTAAGAGAAAAGCACATTGCACTAATCAGAAATCTCAGTGTTGAAGTTCCATACTGCCATCTTGTGGAGGAAAATGTAATGTTTTTTTTACTAAAAGTAAATAAATATTTATTTAAAGTATTAATGCTTATAATCCTGAAACCCAGAATAAATGTGTGTTCTTACAAACACATATCTAATTGGAAGTGAAATGGTAAGAATTTTTTTTTTCTTTTTTTAATTACAGACAATTACTATATTTTAGCACAACAAAGAAAGATGAATATTTTAGAAAATACATTTATTCTTTATTAGAATATATAAAGATGTGTTTTAGTTTTTACTCATTTTAATTTTTCATTTCAGTTTTTATTCAAGTTTTTTTTTTACATTTTCTTTTATTATCTAAACACAAAATAAACCACGTACTGTACAAGAAGCTGCGTCAGAAACGTGTTAAATGATGGGGTTAGTGTAATGAATATTCCTCATGATAAACTGACCCCTATGTACATGTTTTTTAATATTGCATTCTTACATGGTTTTTATGTACCCATGACCACTCATCAGCCTTCATTCAAACGGGGTTTTATTTTATTTTATTCTGCAGTAATTTTACTTTTAATTTTAATTTTACTGCGTTTGTGCCGTTAAAATTTTTGTTTGTGCTGCTTAATTGCATAATTAAATGTCTTATATCTTAAAAAGAAAGCAGCACAAACGAATGAGACCATTTCGGGTTAATTTGGAGCATGTGGGGGCTGGGTGACCCCAGAATGAATTTTGAATATTCCTTTAATATCTCCGGAATTGAAGCAGCACAAACAAAAAATTTTAACAGCACAAACGGAAGACAAACGATTGAGACTATTTTGCTGACGTTTTGCGTTGGTTGGGGGCAACTTCACGCAGGTCGAGCCTCCCAGTGTGATCTTGAAGAGACGTCGACCAACTCCGTGAGTATACCTCCCTGGTGGTAGGACAGTATCGGCTGCCTGAGCTGGTACACATTTTTCCACCCAAAAGTGCCAACCTTCCTCTTAAACAAGGAAACTGTCACAGAACAGGTGACACATGTTGACAGTAGATTGATTAATCCAGAACGTGATCACAAATTTAGACTTTACCGACCCCAAAAGGGAAGGGAGATCAAAAGACTCAATTACTTTAAAGGGCCCATTTTTATGTTCCTTTGTCTGTACATAATTGTTTCAAATGTTGTTTGAAAAGAACTAAGTAAAGTTTATATTGTTACAACTTATCTGGCATCATCCTTCCTTGTATGGGTTCAGTTTAAACCACATGGCTCCTTACGAATCTAGCACAGTGTTAGCTCATATTTAGAGGATAGCACAGTTACAGATATTTACACCTCCCATTGCCTCAGCAGAGGAAAAACCATCATCAAGGACAGCTCTCACCCTGGCTCTGATTTGTTTAATCTGTTGCCCTCAAGGGAGATGTTACAGGTGCATCAGAACAAGGACTAACAGACTCAAGAATAGTTCCCTTTCAAAGGGAACTTCACGTGTGCATTTAGCGTAATAGTGGAAGCGCGCGCCGTGAGGCCGTTTACCTGAAGCTTGTGTAAAATCATGCCTCTACTTATAGGTCTTCCATTATCGGGTGACGTGGCAATTAAGCCGCCGCCATGATATATATTTGGCACCTGTGAACCCCGCCGCCAGCCTTATTATCTTCAGCGAGACTGCATGTCTGTGGTTTGTGGTAAAGAAAGAAACGCTTCATTTCTCCTCAGTATTTCTCAAAATCTCTCAACTTTTCTATCCCTTTTTTAAGAAAAGTAAACGAAAAGAGCAAAAATGAGCGAGGGAAAGTTCCAGAGTGTGTGCGCCTTGCCCCTGTTTCATCACGGGAGGCGGACACGCTTTCTGCGTGAAGTGTTTGGGCGTAGCGCATGCTGAGCCTCGAGGGGTCTGACTGTCAGCATTGTGAACGTTTCATGATTAGGGCAACTACGCTCTCGTCGCTCTCTTCTCACCTGATGGGAGTTGGGTTTCAGAGCCTCGCGGGTCTGGGCCTGCCGCTGTCGAGGCAGCCAGCCGTCTCAGGTCCTGGGGTTCGTGTATGGATTTGGAAGAGGAGCCTGAGACGAGGCCAGCTCTATCTCTTGCTCTGTCTTCCGGGTCCGGCTCTCCGCCTGCCATAGGAGCTGCGTTCCGACTCCTCCTTCCCCTATGCAAAGCCAAAACACCCTCGCTGACTCTGAGGGAGGCGGTAGAGGCCATTTCCCCAATAACGGACAGCAGCTCTCAGGCATATAAAGAGCTGCTTGAGGTGATCACTAGGGTGGTCCAGAAGTGGAATCTAGACTGGCCTGGGGAAGAGGAAGTGGCTCGTAGCAGGCTGGATGAGCGTTTCCTCTCCAGTGAAAGTAAACACAAAGCTCCCTCACACTACAGAAAACTCCCTTTTTTCCAAGAAGTGCATGATGAGATTTCACGCTTCTGGAGAAAACCTTACACTAGCCGTGTTTATAACCCCGCAAAGTCTGATTACTCAGCCATCGTGGGGGTGCGCTGCACGCTATGCAGTGATGCCAAAGGTGGAGGGGCGAACTGCGAGCCACCTCTCTCCATCTAGGCGGGGTAATTTAGGGAGGCCAACCTTACCGTCTAAACCCGTATAAAGTCACTTGGGGTTGGTGGGCAAAGCCTATGCGGCGCGGGTCTTGCATGTGGGTCCCTGCATACAATGGCAGTGTTGCAGGCCTACCAGGCAGACCTGCTGAGTGAAGCTGGATACTGGTGAGGAATTGGGCCAGAGGCAGTGGCAGAGCTGCGCTGCGCCACAGATTTATCTCTTCGGGCGACCAAACAAACGGCTCGTCATATCGGTCATTCAATGGGTAGCCTGGTTGTGGCGGAGAGGCACCTATGGTTCAACCTGTCAGGGATGGGGGACAAAGATAGGGTCTCCTTGCTGAACGCCCCTGTTGAGCCTTCCGGCCTGTTTGGTGGCGCAGTCAATGCCATCTCCGACAGGTTTCGCGGCCGCTAAGACAGCAAACGGCGGCATTCAGCCGGTTCCGTCCCGTCGTTGTGCGGATTCGCCGCGGGCCTCCATGAGTGGAGCCCGGGCCAGTGTTGCGCGAGGGAGATGCAGAAGGCGAGTGTGGCAGCCAGCCTCCCCCTCAGAAAGCCAGGGTGACCGGCGGCCACAGCCACAGCCTGCTGGGAGGCCTGATCTGAGAATGATCATAAAGGCAAAGCAGGCATGGAAGGAACAGTCCTGATGGGTCACGGAGGGACATATCAGGGGACATGAGGCGGCCGGGACATCCAGCCCCAGTGCTACTGTAGGGCCTGCCCTGGCTGAGCCCGTCCCACATTTCCAGCCTTCTCTGGTCAGCGAGCTATTACAGGTCGCTGAAATCTGATGCTTTCCCTCCAACAAATGCGAAAAGCTGACATCACTGAAGGACCATTTGGCAGCGTGGAAACTACTGCCAAATGTGTCCCCATGGGTTCTGCCTACCATAGAAAAGGGCTACGGGTCCAGTTCAGAGCTTTCGCCCCCCCCGGTTCAGAGTTGTGCTCACGACATCTGTCAGCACAGAGCAGAGCCCAACGTTAGCAAAGGAAATAAGCTCCCTTTTGGACAAAGGGGCCATAGAACGTGTACCCCGTTCTCTAAGGGAGGGAGGTTTTTACAGCCCGTTATTTCCTGTTCCGCAAAAAGATGGGAGTATGCGGCCAATTTTGGATCTGCGTCATCTGAACCGTACTCTTAGGACATACAGGTTCAAGATGCTGGCGCTCAAACTTATCGTGCCACAGATTCAGTCCGAGGACTGGTTTGTGACGATAGATCTGAAAGGCGCATATTTCCACATAGGAATATAGCCCCAGTCACAGGAAGTTCCTGAGGTTTGCGTTTGGAGAAAACACATACCAATTTCGGGTTCTTCCTTTCGGGGCTGGCTTTATCCCCTCGCACCTTCACAAAGTGCATGGATGCTGCTCTGGCTCCCTTGCGACTCCAGGGCATCCGTATACTAAACTACCTGGACGACTGGTTAATTCTGGCACGATCCAGGAACAGGCGGTTCAACATCGAGATGTTATACTCGCCCACATGAGGAACTTGGGGCTCAGGTTGAACCTCAAAGAAAGTATGCTTTCCCCAGTGCAGAGGACAACTTTTCTAGGGGTCATATGGGATTCTACTACGATGAGGGGCGTTTCTATCCCCCAATCGATCCTATCAACTTTGAGCAAGATAAAGCGGGGTCTGGGCATCCCCTCCAGATTTTCAAGAGGCTGTTGGGCCTTATAGCAGCAGCCAACGTCATACCGTTGGGCCTATTGCACATGAGACCGTTTCAGTGGTGGCTGAAAAGTCAGGGGTTTCATCCGAGGATGAAACCGCTGAGAAATAATCAGAGTCCCGCGCGATACCTACGTGCTCTGAGTGTTTGGAGGTGCCGGCAGTTCCTAGCCTGGGTCACACTCTAGGGGCATCCCCTTACCGCAAAGACAGTAATGACAGGCGTGTCCCTCACAGGCTTGGGCGCAGTCTTAAATGGCTGTCCAGCTCACGGTCTGTGGAGCGGCCCTCATCTGAAGTGGCATATAAATCGCCTAGAGATGCGGGCGTATTCCTAGCACTGAAATTCTTTCTCCCTCAGTTGAGAGGTCACAGTGTGCTAGTTGTGTCAACAACACAGCTGTGGTCTCGTATATCAACCACCAGGGAGGGTTATGTTCACGCCCCCTGTTCAGGCAGGGCAAGCAACTAATCCTCCCTCCTCGGGCGGAGGGGAAGTTCTTGTCAGTGAGTGCAATGTACATTCCGGGCAGTCGGAATGTGGGGCGCAGCATCCTGTCGAGGCAGGGGCTGAGGCCCGGAGGGTGGAGGCTCCATCCACAAGTGGTGGAGTCCATATGGCGGGAGGTTCGGATGAGCAGAAGTGGATGTGTTTGCTTCCGAGGAGACAACACGCGCCCGCTGTGGTTCGCCCTCACTCCTCCTGCCCCATTGGGACTGGACGCCATGGTGCACACGTTGGCCGAGGTCACGTCTATACGCTTTCCCCCGGTTGCTCTGCTCCCACAAGTTCTAACGAGAGTTCGCCCAAGACCGTCTACATCTGCTGCTAGTAGCACCTTTTTGGCCAGCTCGAATTTGGTTCTCGGAGATAATGTCCCTGCTCGCGGCACTCCTTGGGGAGATTCCCATCCGCGAGGGACCTACTGTCTCAAGCCGGAGGGCTGATCTATCACCCTCGGCCAGAACTATGGAAACTGTGGGTCTGGCCCCTGAGGGGCACCAGCTCATAGATTCTGGTCTCTACAACCTCAGTCACAACTGAGGTTGTAGAGACTCAGCCCCAATCTTGAGCACCCCCACAAGGAATGTTGTAACGTCGCAGTGGCTGGTGTTTTGTCTTGTGGTGTGAAGAAAGTACCGTTAGACCCAGTGAACTGGCCCAGTGGCTACAGTCCTGGAGTTTCTGCAAGAACGTTTTTTCAGCAGGGGTTGGCTCCTTCTACAATCAGGGGTTTATGTGGCTGCCATTTCGGCCAGCCATGCCCCTATTAATGGAGCCTCTGTGGGGCAGCATCCTCTACCGAGGTTCATACACGGGTGTCAGATGGTTGAGGCCCATCTGCAGCGCGAAAGTACCTTCTTGGGACCTTTCTGTGGTCTTGGAAGGTCTGTGGGAGCCCCATTTGAGCCCTCAGGAGTCAGCCTCGGAGAAGCTTCTGACTCTAAAGGTAGCTCTTCTACTGGCCGTGACATCTCTCAGTAGGGGATCTACAAGCTCTCTCGGGTTTGCCCCCCCACTGCCTTGACTTCGCCCCCGGCCAAGGCCTTCCTGTACCCTAGGCCGGATTATATAAGTGCCTACATCGGCTGCCCACCCTGTGGTGTTGCAGGCCTTCTGCCCTCCCGTTCCTCACACCCGAACAGGAGAGGTTGCACCTGCTGTGTCCGGTAAGGGCCCTCTGCACTTACGTCCACCGCTCCGGCCAGTGGCGTAAGTCAGAGCAGCTGCTGGTCTGCTTTGGTGGCGACAGTACTTACTATTTCCTTACTATTTATTTATTTTTGTTATATTTATTTTTTATTTTATACACACTCAGCTAAACACATCACTATTAACACTGTTTGTATTATGAGAGTTTAAATTTTTTTTTAAAAAAAAATAATCCCCTCTATAATTACTCATATTTGTGCCACTGTAATGTTATCAGCTTTACATAATAATAATAATAGGAGGAAGAATAATAATAAAAGTGGAAGAGGAGAGGAAAATCCACACAGCGCCCTCAGCAGGTCAGTTAAGTGAAAACACATTTCACTGAAAAGAAATCTCATTTTGGAAGTGCTTTTCTCCCATCTTGTGGGAGGAAAATGTTACTGTTTGTGATAAAGTAAGTAGATAATTTATTGATCCCCAAAGGGAAATTCAAGATCCCAGTAGCTCAGAACATCTCACACAACACAACATACAATAAAATAAAATATAAGCAAAATGCTAAAAAAATATTAAAACAGTAAAATATACCAATCAATAATTTATCCATCCATCTTCTACCGCTTACTCCTTTTCAGGGTCACGGGGAACCTGGAGTCTCCCGGAGCCGGGCACAAAGGCGGGGGTACACCCTGGACAGGGTTCCAGTCCATCACAGAATAATTTATATAAGTTGTTAATGTTTAGAATCACGAAACCCAGACTAAATGTGTGTTCTTAAAAACAGTATCTAATTGGAAGTGAAATGGTAAGAACTGTTTTTTTTTTTTAAATTACAACAATTACTTATATCGGACAAGAAAAAAGTAAAGAAACATATTTAAAAATTCATTTACATTTATTCATTTATCAGACACTTTTATCCAAAAGTATATTTACTTTTGACATCATCTACAAGCAAATCGATATATCAAGCAGAAGAAATGTTATGGATAAATATCACAGCCCTAAGTCTAAACCTTCGAGTCAGGGAGTTTAGTATATTAAAGTAAATAACTTTGTTGTATACAAACAAGTGTGACTGTCTGCAGAGAGTTGATTACACACACAAATCTTTATATACCTCGACTAGGTATAATACCTAGGTGTGGCCTTCTACTTTTCTTTCTAGAACAGACCTAATCTCCATTGTCTTAACTAATTCTTCACATCAATGGGATACCTTATCTGTTGTATGTTCTTTAAAAGTTTTTACCAGACTTGACTTTTTATGATGTCGTATTTCACCCTATAGCCTCATCCTGGTACTTTTCTTGAACTTTTATCACTTCTTTTGTCACTGACCTGCAAGCTAAGGGGCTTTGTTTAGAAACCCAGTTCTGGAATGTGTCTAGTTTGTCCTCAAAGTGACGCTGCGTTTAGACAAACACAAGTTCTTAGTTTATTACCATAGAGTGAATTTGCTGTAGATAAACACAAAGCACGTAATTGACCCACTTAGAATACCGCCTGTTGGAAGTGTTTTATAGTTTTAGATCATGCTTGCTGTGCAGAGAGGTACAGACTGACACAGAATTCCTCCAACTCAAACCACACAGAACACAACCCAATCAAACATTGTTCTATGGATTAGATCAGGGGTGAACAAAACATCGATCGTGATCGACCGGTCGATCGCAAAGGAAGTGCGGGTAGATCGCCATTCAAAAAATAAAATAAAAAGTAGATGTTAGCGTTGATGTACAGGAAAGCCAGTGTGAGATCTCGTCTTTTCTCTCTCCCCGCGTGTGCGATCAAACGCGGCAGCGCTAAAGGCTAGCGAGCGAAATCACTGAGTAAACTTCCCAGTTTATTCCTACTGAAGAAAGTGGACAAAATGAGTGCGGTAACGGGATCAAGCAAGAAACTGAAGACTTATCACTTCCAGGTGGAATGGGAGGATGATTAATTTTTCACGATGTCATATTCGCAGTGCGTTTGTCTGATCTGCTGAGCTACCATTGCTATTCCAATAAGGGAAATGTGGGCGGCACTTTAGGACTGTTCATAAAAACTAATATACTGACGTCCCTCCGGAAGCGATCTGAGGAAGAGGAAGGTGAAGAAACTAAAATCACAGATGTCCGGACAGCAGTCATTTTATCACGGCTGACTTCAAATGCTAAGGCAGCCACTGAAGCATCGTTCTGGGTGAGTCACTCCATCATTAACCACGAGAAGTCATTCCGAGACGGAGAGATGATAAAAGAGGCATTCGTACACGCGAGCTGACTCGCTGTTTCGGGACTTTAAATACAAAGCCGAAATATTAACTTCAATCAAAGCTCTCCAGCTATCAAGAAGTAGTTACGGCGCTGTGTCAAGTCATGGTCGAGGATTTCTGGAGATAAGGGAGTTTCTTTTGCTGTTAAACATGCAGAATACACCTAACTCAGTGATGATCAGTGGCTGCTGGACTTGGCATTTTGAACCGATCTGACCAACATGTTAAATGAGCTTCATTTGGAGCTGTAAGGAAAAGACAAACCCGTGGTCAATATGATCAGCTCAGTTAATGCCTTTAAACGGAAAATGCAACTTCTGTCCTCAAAGCTGCAGCACCATGATTTTGGGAACTTCCAAAAACCTGGCGTCCAGATCTGGAGATGCAGCGGAAGGCTTGTGCGCAGTTGAACATTGCCGCTACGAACGGAGATAGACAGCTGTCTGTCGCTCAGAATTTCTCAGACGCTTTCAACACTACATTCATGTGCTACCTGTTTAGGGGCAATGTTGAGGTTGATTCACTCGCATTGAAAACCGCAACACTGTTTCACCTGAACTCGGTCTGAAGTGGAGGATGAGATTGTGAATCTACAGACTGACCTTCAGCTGAAGTCCAGGGCTCATGGACAGTTTTGGAACTTACTCAAAGGGGAAAAGTACCAAACATGAGGAAATGTCCAACCTCCTCGACTGCATTAATCGGCTCTACTTATGTATGTGAGTCAGCCTTTTCCCACATGAAGATCATTAAGTCCAAATACCGTTCCACAATGACTGATCATCATCTGGAGGACTGCTTGAGGCTGGCTACCAGCAGCTACTGTCCGGACTGTGCAACCCTGGCTGATTCTATTCAGTGCAAGTCTCAGAGTAAGGTATTAACCAAAAATGTACTGAATTGTAGTGTGCAATAAGGACTCATGCAGTTATACAAGGTACATGAACATATCTATTGTGTGTATATATATTTAAAGTATACTCAGTATATATATAAATAAATATATGTTTTGCATTTTTAATGTAGGTAGATCAGCTTGACTGGTCAAGTTAAAAGTAGCTCGCAAGTCAAAAAAGTATGAGCACCCCTGGATTAGATTATGCTTTCCAACCCATACAGATTATTCGATTATGCTTTAAGTAGTAATTCTAAATGCAGGTTACATATTGATTACCCTTCATAGATATTTTCTATATATTTTCCCCTCTGGGCTTACTAAGCCACTTCTAGCTTGAGAGATAATCTCACAATCCAGTCCCTTCATTTACACTATCTAATGATCAATGTATGACCACGTCAGCCATCTATCAATGACCAAATCCTGAAACCAGTCTCTCTGGAGATCAGAAACAAACATCTCCTCTCCCATTGGCTAGAAAGGAGTAAAAATAATCTGCCTGTGATCACCCTGTCTCTTAATCACACTTGATTATAAATGGTTGTTGTGTGTGTGTGTGTGTGTGTGTGTGTTTGTGTGTTTGTGTGTGTGTTTAACAAAACTGAATAAAAAGCAAATGTGCACCAGCTTGAACAATTGAACAACATCACCACATTGTGTTGATTAAAACTGGTGGCCTGTGCCAGGCTTGTGGCCTCAGGGTTCCTAATGGACAGAGTTGGGTTTCTTTTCATGTCGACTGAAAACCAGTCTGCTCCTGCCTTTGAAGATTCATCCCATGTCTTTAGATATTTGCACCCACATTTCACAGCAAGCTGTTACGCAAGTTATCTCACCTGTAATCTCTCATCTGTAATCATTTTCCATATTTCCCCATCTATCCATCTGTATGTATTACATTGGCACCACTATAATTTGATCATTTTCTTCTAACTTTCTCCTATCTTATCCCTAATCCTCCTCTTTATCCTACTTACCTCACATGGACACAGTCCATAAAATGCATCAGCTGCCCTCATCAGATATTCTGTAAGTTCTTTCTCTTGTTCATCAGTGAATATCTTCTTTCCACTGTGGTAGCCTACACTTGGAAGTTCCCTTGATCCCTTCTCTTCTAACATCTTCCTCTTTTTACAGAATCTGTACAAGGTTACATGGCAGATGTCGTACAATTTTGCCTCAGATCTTACAGATTTTCCTGCTCTTTTACATCATCTGATGCTCTTTTCAAAATGCTGAGAGACACCCATCAGTTTCTCTTTCTCTTCCAAGACCTAGGCATACTGAAATTCAAAGAAAACATATAAATACAATAAACATTTGCTTGGGGTAGGCTAACCCAGAGTCTTGTAGCCATGAACTAGCTCACCTTACAGCTACACAGACCCACAATAAACATAATTTAACTTTGATGAGTTTAATTACAAAGCAGGCATTGCCATCACAAAAATCAAAGAAGAAAAATAAGTCATTTTTGTTCATCAAGAGATCAGCTATAACACACCTTTTAGATTTTTGATATTTAATAAAATAAGCTGTCAAATCATATCTAAACAGTGTGATGTTTTATACTGTATAGACATACACACAAAATACATCATCATTTAAAACTCAGTAGCATTTGAAGAGAATGACTTGGTCATAAAACCAATTGTAAAGTGTTCCTGTAGGTGCCTGGTATGATGGAGACCTTTTAGATGTTTGATAAAACACTGAGATGAACACTTTAAGGTTGGTTATATGACTGCAAGTCATTCCCTTCAAATGCTATTGAAGTTAGAAACATGTATACCAATGTCACATGTAACTTTAGAGACGGTCCCTTAATTTGCGCATATCTGCGAATCATTCATCATCCATACGTAAAGACCATCTTTATACCAGTCCGCTAGGTTCATCTGCTCTTGTGGCTTGTTTGCACAATCCCACCACTAGGGGACAGCCCAGAGTAACATGTTATAATAGTATCGGCAATCCATTGCCCCGTGTGAAGATCGAGACGTGAGCGAAGACTTGAATTTTAAGACCTGAATTTTTGCAGCCTGAATTTGTGAGGTGTTTTGTGTTGGAAAAGAATGTGTTGAAATATTACTTGAAGAATAATGAAGATGGAATTTTAACAACTCAATATTTTGGAATTATATGTTAGGAAGGTGAATGTGCATGTGCATTCAATTTTGAATGCTGGAATTTTGTTTTCAATCAAAATATACAAACCCAATGAATTGCAGATGAAACTAATGTTAAATTGAAAGTGTATTCAGAGTTAAAAGATACATTTCTGTGTGACATACTGCAGCTATATTAAACAGCCAGACAGTGGCGCCGGACTGAACACTGCTCCTCTCTCGAGCCGATATCACGCAAGCTCAAGCATCCTGAATAACTGAGACACGCCTCTGTTTTACTGAAACTCCACCCCTTAACGTCTGAATAGATCTTACGTCTGTAGCTACATCTAACATGTTTACATGATTAGGACATCTGCACTACTCTACACTCTTAACTCTACTTTGAATACGACTCATTAAAGATTCTGTGTAGAACTTTACAACTCAGGGGTTCCTTTTCAGAAGGAAGATAACCAAAGGAACCTTCTTTCTAAGATTTTTTCACAAGAAAAATTGCAAAATCTGAATATCGCGTAGTTTCCTTCATGTTGTCTTAATTTTTCCACCGCCAAAATCCTGGAGCAGCTGAATTATTGTGCTCTTTATCAGTGCTGGGATTTGAGAACCTTGAGAACCCCAATAAATGTGTGTAACATTCAGTGAATCCCCGGGTCAGAATCTCATTCAGCACTGCTGATGGAGTGGGCGAGTGTAGATTGGAATCTGATCAACCTGCAGCATCTGAATTCCAGTGTTTTGTTGTTTTTACTCGAACCTGATTAAACTCATTATCTGGTGAGAATATTTGCAGTGGGAATGAATGGGACACGCTTCATTGTGTGCATTGTACAGGATTTATTGTGTGTGTGTGTGTGTGTGTGTGTGTGTGTGTGTGTGTGTGTGTGTGTGTGTGTGTGTGTCGTGTGTGTGTGTGTGTGTGGTGATAGGAAAGTTCGTTGTGTGTCTGGTGTGTGTGTGTGTGTGTGTGTGTGTGATGGAGAAGGAGAGAAGTTCTTGTGTGTCTGGTGTGTGTGTGTGTGTGTGTGGTGATGGAGAGAGTATTGTGTGTGTTTGTGCAGCGGTGTGTGTTAGTTTTATTTGTGGCTTTATATATTATGGGTTAATTATTATTATTTAAAAGAAATATTTTGACAATTTTTTCCTCATTTGTGCCCCTGTAATGTTAGCAGGTTTACATAATAATAATAATAATAATAATAATAATAATAATAATAATAATAATAATAATCCTCACAGCGCCCTCAGCAGGTCAGTTAAAAGAAAAACACAGTTAATTAGACAGAAATCACACTTTGGAAGTGCTTAACTGCCATCTTGTGGATAGAAAATGTAAATGTTTTTATTAAAAGTAAATCATTTTTATTTAAAATTATTCATGTTTATAGTCCTGAATCCCAGACTAAATGTGTGTTCCTAAACACAATATCTAATTGGAAGTGAAATTGTAAGAATTCGTAATTCTTTATTTTTTCAATTACAAACAATTACTTATATTAGAGCACAACAAAGAAACATGACTATTTTAGAATTCTGTATACGGACCTTCTTAGGTCGGGTTTATAACCTTCGCGCTGGCGGACAACACCATGGATTTCACCTTAAGGAATGAGGTTATTCTTTAAAAACATTATTTAAATGATCTCTCTTAATGGATTTTATGCAGAAACCATGTTTTGCAGATTGACATTACTATGGCTTTAGTGCAAATAAAAACCATAGTAAAAATCGAAAACTAAAACATGTATATTTGTGGTTGCTATGGTTTTAATAATAAAAATAACTAACAGCTATTAAGGAACAAATATTTTAAGGCATTCAAATATTTAAGCTATTAAGGAACAAATATTTTCTTAATATTGGTTTAGAAACAACTCAATATTCTGTAAAACATGTGCTTTATATTGATCCATTACTGATTATATTACAAAGACCCAACTAAACCTGTTTATATTTGTACTATAACAATTCGATTGTATTTAAAATGAATAAAAAGATCTGAAACCTGGTCATTTTTTACTTTAAATCATTTCCCCCACCATTACTGACATTTAAATACTGTCTATTTACTGTGTTCTTTATAATCTAAATCACAGAGCACATGTTCATGCAATAGTTGTCACGAATCGTGACGGAGCGGAGAAAGGACGGATGCAATCGCAGTTCGAACGGAGAGTTTTGTTAGAGCACACATAGACAGATAAATCCAAATCATAATCCGTAACGTAATCCAAAACAGACAAGGTCAGGCGGTCGGGAAACAGGCATAAACTCGGGCAAGGCAGGGATCAAAGTCAAGGAACTGGTAGCGGAGAAACCTGTGAACGAATCTAGACAGGAAACTGTGACTATAGCACTGAATTTATCTACATCAATAATCCGCGTTGTGTGCTGGGAGGCGCGTGGTATATAATAAGCATATATATAATATAATACACATATTATATAATAAGCATATATATAATATAATACACATATATAATAATCAGCCTCTAAACTGCTAACAGCTGAGGGCAATACAGACACACGTGAAATCCCAGTCAATGACAGAACAGGGAGGAGACATGACAGAAACGTAAACAAAACACACGTGTCCAAATGTCACTGCTGTCAACCACGGAAAAGCAGGTGCACGCTGCCTCAAGGGGAAACCGTGACAATAGTGAAAGAATCCACCATTGTGCAGTTATCTATTAACTGGTTAAACATTTTAATTAATGACACAATGTTTATAAGTAGCAGAGTCTTTGTGTACTCCCATATATGAAGTACTGTGAAATAAATAATTATCAAATACAAATACCCACACAAGCACATTAAATAAAGGAAAATCAAACGTGAATGCACAAATGGAAAACCTTTATTATTGCTAAGGGTTCAAAATGTAGCTACGAAAAAAAATGCAGAATGACAGCTGCTGAATCAGACGCATAGCGATGATTTCCAAACAGCAGGCGAAGGAAGGGCCAAAAAGGAAGGAAACACACCTGTGCCTCGAGTAACATCAAGCAACAATCAGCAGCACATTTATAGCATTTATTCATCAGCATTGTCCGTTTTATTCCCAAACATACTACACTAATACATCACCATTAAATAATTATTTTGTAGTCTTACCAACAAATTCATCTGCAGAACAAAAAAATTATAAATATTATCAATTCATAAATTAATGAACCATAAATGAATAAATTAATGTGACTAAAGAAAACAAGCCTTATTCTTCAGAAGTACAAGTGTGTCCTCATCATCTTGGTCATGTTGTTGAGCTGTGGAGTCTGTCTCTGTCCTGCTGCTGAAAATGAAAAGTAGATGTTAGTTTTACAGAAATGAACTACACATTAGGGTAGATACTACACTTCCAATGTATTAGAGGGCTCTTGTGCTCCTAATTACAAAAACCCTAAGAGCAAAAGCAACATTTTTAAGAGCACAGTTGTTTAAAAAAAAAAACTTTTGTAGTTCCGGTCCTTGATTCTGATTGGTTGAGCCATTGTGAATGACTCTACAGACATACCCCTGTGGATGAATCTAATTGGAGATCTGGCCAATTCCTGCCTGGTGGTTCTCCAAGCATGCACAAACCTCCTGTGTGTCTCTCTTTTCAGAGCTCTGTGAGGGAAATTAATAATTTTTACTTTATAATATTTTTGTTCTTACAGAGACACAAACATGTTCTTCTGTTCAAGGTTTGTCTGCACTTCTTCTAAGATCCTAAAACAAAGCCTGTTTGAACTGCCTCTAACTGCTTCTTATCGGTACACAGAAGTGTCATGCTCTGCGTTTCATATATATAGTAGTGGTTCAGCACAAGCGCTTCAGAGCGCTCTCATTATTCTATCCTGCTTTATTCTCTCCTGTATTAACCATCTTTCTGTAATAAACATTTTTACCTTCAGAGGACGAGTCTGCGAGTGTTGTCTAATTTCCACGACAGAACATTCTAAACAATAATTGTAGAGTTTCTGATTAAAACAGCATGCATCTTTTCATTTGAACATAACAGGGACGCTTTTTGACCCAATCTGTCCTTTCATGTAGGTGAGAATAATGAAGCTTAATTGACTAAAATAATGATGGACATCTGATTAACAGTAATAGTTCATAAAAAGGGGTACAGGTGTGGGTCAGTTTAATTACAACAGCTATTATTTATGTAAATAGTGTGTAATATACAAATATAAACATGGATTATATATATTTTTTAAAGAAAAAAATATTAATCGGTATATACTACACCATATTTTTATTTCTAATTTTGTGGGTTTTTAGCGATTTATTTATTTATTTATTTATTTTTACTTGGAATTGCAAACCAAATTTAACTGTACTACAATGACAATAAAGATTAAATTCTATTTTATTCTCAGGAACACACACATAAATTGACATAATAAAAACATTTACCTCATTTGAAAATAAATAATGTGTAACAAAACTGAATAAAAAGCAAATGTGCACCAGCTTAAACAATTGAACAACATTACCACATTGTGTTTATTAAAACTGGTGGCCTGTTGAAATTCAAAGAAAACACATAAATACCATGAAATGTTTCTTTGGGGTAGGTTTTAACATGTTTCATTGATGTTACAACTAACCCAGAGTCTTGTAGCCATGAACTAGCTCACCTTACAGCTAACAGCCAAAACATCCGCACTAACAACTTGCATGAAAAATATCTACACAGACCCACAATAAACATAATTTAACTTTGATGCGTTTCACTACAAAGCAGGATTTGCCATCACAAAAATAAATGAAGTAAAAAACATCTATTTGGCATGTATAACGCACACCTTTTAGATTTTTGATATTTAATTAAATAATCTGTCAAATCATATGTAAACATTGTGATGTTTTAATACTGTATGGACAAAATATATAATAATTTAAAGCTCAATAGCATTTGAAGAGAATGACTTAAAAAGAAAAAAAAAAAAAGGATGGTCATAAAACCAACTGTAAAGTTTTCCTGTAGGTGTCAGGGTGAGGCACACCTTTTGATTTTTGATAAAACACCTAGATGAACACTTTACAGTTTTGAATGCTACTGAAGTTAGAAACATGTATAACAATATTTAACTTTAGAGACGGTCCTTAAATTGCGCATATCTGCGAATATCAAATGTCCAACATAACGCCAACTTTATGCTAGTCCGCTAGGTTAATCTGATCTTGTGGCTTGTCTGCACAATCCCACCACTAGGGGGTCCAGACTAAGTAACATGTTACAATAGTATCAACAAACCATTGCTCTTCTTGTGAAATTTTTAAGACCTGAATTTTTGCAGCCTGAATTTGTGAGGTTGAAAAGAATGTGTTGAAATATTACCTGATGTATAATGAAGATGGACTTTTAACAACTGAATATTTTGGAACTGTATTTTAGGAAGGTGAATATGTGTGCATTGAATTTTGAATGCTGGAATTTTGTTGACAATCAAAATATACAAACCCAATGAATTGCAGAGGAAACTAATTCAAGCATTGATATTCCTGTGTTTGTTTTTTCAATTTGTGTTAAATTTCTGGGCAGAAAAATTCAAGTATTTTTATTACGATATGTTTTTATTCCATTTATGTAATTCACCATTCAATTTTTCCTTGAGGACATTTGGCACTGTTATACAATGTTTTTTGAACGCTCGAGTCACAGCCCAGATCTGACTCCTATTAAAACCTGTGCAATGACCTTCATTAACAGTTAGTTGAATTCAATGGTTTCATATGTTTTTGTACATAACAAAAACCTTCCATTTTAACAGGGTGCACAAACTTTGTTTTATATCCACTGTATCTACAGATCAACTGATGAATACAAATATACCATATTTTTAACAAAGACAGTAATAAAATATACAAAGCAATATAATATCATTATTCCATTTTCTGGTATTGAGAGTAAAGCTGTGTGATACAGTGATATAATATAAATATTGTGATGTCATGAGATGTGACATTGTGATGTCATTCTCCTGAGATATCGCAGGTATCACAATGAAGAGTAGAGATGTAATATTTTAACCTTTTCATCTGTTTCAGTTGAAAGTTTTAGGTCCTCTTTTTCCTGCAGTTTTGTTACTAAACTCGTATATCGTGATACGTCAAGTACCTGTAACATGTCTTTAAGTATCCTGATATGATAAGTGTGTCATGTCACTTACCTCCAGCTGAATGATTCCCTCATATGGATAGGGAATATGGTATAAGAGATAGGAGATAGAAAATAGGGGATAGGGTATAGAGAATAGGTGATAGGAGATAGAGAATTGGGGATAGGGATAGGGATAGTCATTTACTCGCTCCATCCAAATATCATTCATCTTGATTAGAACCAAACATGTTGCTAAGGAGGACGTTCTTTTTAAGATGGAGCAGAAGATCACCGATGTGTACATACAGTCAATCTGATGTCTATAAACTCATGAGAACATGAGGGAAATGCAGGTTGTGAAAGCAGATGTACTTCACACCTCCGAGGTTGCCAGATCTTTCTTGAGTAAAAGCGTCCGAGACCACTTGTGTTTACTTTAAAGCCAAAAATATCAGAGAAAGGAAAATGTGGACAGAACAGGAATATTCATTTCTTCACTGTCAGAATATATACGATGCCAGAAGACAATTTAAAAGTAAAATAAAAAGACTAATATGATGATGTATGAATGAGAAGATGGCGAGAGCTGTAACGATCCCATTAATCACTGGTTTAATTGAGCAAAATGGCTCCACACTCATTACTCAGCACAGCACATACAGTAGAATAGCGCTTAATCCAGAACACACTGTTACTTTGTTTTATTTTGTTTTTAAATAACTCAGACAGATGAACATGTGCACAACTTACTGACGCCACAAGACACCTGATCAAGGTCATTAAATCATAACGTGTGTCGGGAAGCGATGTAAAGGAAACGTCTTAACTCTTACAGCTCACTTAAACTGCACATTAAATTGAAAGTGTATTTAGAGTCAAAAGATACATTTCTGCGTGACATACTGCAGTTATATTAAACAGCCAGAC
This sequence comes from Ameiurus melas, assembly GCA_012411365.1. NCBI lineage: Eukaryota > Metazoa > Chordata > Actinopteri > Siluriformes > Ictaluridae > Ameiurus > Ameiurus melas. The sequence continues at coordinate 25,093,555 of CM022766.1, read as the reverse complement.
AGTGGCGCCGTACTGAACACTGCTCCTCACTCGAACCGATATCACGCAAGCTCAAGAATCCTGCATAACACGCCTCTATTTTACAAACTCCGCCCCTTAACGTCTGAATAGATCTTACGTCTGTAGCTACATCTAACATCTTTACATGATTATCAAATCCGCAATACTCTACACTCTTAACTCTACTCTGAATACGACTCATTAAAGATTCTGTGTAGAACTTTACAACTCAGGGTTCCTTTTCAGAAGGAAGATAACCAAAGGAACCTTCTTTCTAAGATTTTATTTTTATTTTTTTGCAAAATCTGAATATTCTGTAGTTTCCTTCATGTTGCGTTCATTTTTCCATCGCAAAATCCTGGAGCAGCTGAATTATTGTGCTCTTTATCAGTGCCGAGATTTGAGAACCTTGAGAACCCCAATAAATGTGTGTAACATTCAGTGAATCCTCGAGAGTCTCATTCAGCACTGCTGATGGAGTGGGGCGAGTGTAGATTGGAATCTGATCAACCTGCAGCATCTGAATTCCAGTGTTTTTGTTGTTGTTTTTTACTCGAACCTGATTAAACTCATTATCTGGATGATGTCTGTCCAAAAGAAGTCCTTTATTCGTGCCCGAGGAACAAATCAATGACAGAGGAGGGAAAATGAGGGCGTTATTATTACATCTAGCACAATGCACACAATGAAGCGTGTCCCATTCATTCCCACTGCAAATATTCTCACTATGACACACAGTCCTTCAGTTCTGGTTTAAATTCAATACACACATCATTCTCAGGATCTCATCTGTGGGTGTCGGATCATTCAACCTGTGCAACATTAACCATCAGATATGCAGACAATTAAGTAATAATAATAATAATAATAATAATAATAATAATAATAATAATAATAATAATAATAAAGGGGAAAGGGACAGCACCCATAAAGACGCGCGGCGCTGGTCTGCAGTCTAATGCACTTTTCATTGTAAATGTAAGCGTCATTAGTGTTATTGGATTTATTGATCAGATCACAGATCATCTGAAACTCATCTAAAAGCACATCACATCAGCATTACACCTTTCCGAGTGTTACTAGAAAGCTATAAACAATTCACACACACACACACACACAGCCCACCACACACACACACACACACACACACACACACAACACACACACAGGCACGCGGCTTAAATTAAAAGCTCAATTGACTTCCGTTTTGGATCTAAAATGCACACAGGTGTCCACCTGCAGCCGTGGAAACGTGTCATTTTGCTGCCCTGAATTTGCTGGAACCGGCATCAGAAACGCTTCTGTAAGAGATGACAGCCGAAGCCTTTCTCTCACCTGAGACACACAGACGCGTTGGGTGAAAGCTGCAGTCCGGCTGATGGAAAGAGTGACGGACCAGATTTCTCCAGATGATGATCTCCAGATGTTTCTCCAAATATTGTTCCAGATATTTCTCCAGATTAAGGCTGCTGCACAGTATTTTTGGGCAGATAAAGGAGTGTGTGCAGGGATCCGGGAGCGGTTTTATTTCTCCCTGCTGCCGCTCCCTCTCGCTCCGCCTGCACTTCCGGCACCGATCGCTTGGGGCCGCTATCGCGCCGAATGCTAATTTACTTATTTATTTATTTATTTATTCAACGAATAGGAATTGAAAATATTAGTCAGTTTGTTTTGTCTTTTTTGTTTGTTTTGCCTGTTCACATGGATAAGTCTGACCGAAATAAAATCGCCAACTATATGTAAATGTTAGTAAATATTACTAAGTAGTACATAGTGTTAGTAAAAAATAATAACGATCAACCTGATCCTTTTGTAAATGTAATGCTCCCGAATTCTGACTTTATACGCTGGTGATTCCGCCCTGTGAGTTTCTTCGGTCCATCGGGGGTTTACTCCGAGTGCTCCGGTTTCTTCTGAGTTCAAAGATATGCGTTGTACGCTGATTGGCATCTCTAAAATTGTCAGTAGTGTGTGAATATATGTTTGATTGAGCCCTGTGATGGGTTGGCAATACGTCCAGGGTGTCTCCTGTCTTGTACCTCGAGTCCTCTGGGATAGGCTCCAGGCTGCCCGCCACCCTGTGTAGGATAAACACTACAGAAAACAGATGTATAGAAGTCCATCCATCCATCTTCTACTGCTTACTCCTTTTCAGGGTCACGGGGAACCTGGAGCCTATCCCAGGGAGCATCGGTCACAAGGTGGGGTACACCCTGGACAGGGTGCCAATAAATAAATAGAAGTTTCATTCAAAAGCAGAATCTGCGAAATCAGGGGTTCTGAACATTTTACAGTTACAGACCCAAGGTATTTATTTAAATGTGTGATAATTTTCAACATAATTTCTGCATTGTACACCCATTTTTACTCAAATAAAATAAAATTCCAGTTGACATTATTTATAGGCATAATAACTGATAATGCTGAGTTGTGATTTCCACTACTGCAATAAAATTAGAAAAATCGTGGACCCCTTTGTAAAGTTTCACGGACTTCCTGAATCCAACTTTGAGAACTAAATACATTAAGCTTCCAGTAGACAGATTACTATTGTTTTTCTAGTGTGTGAGAACAAAAACCTGTCTGGTAGCTAATGAGGAGTCTTGACACTGACATGGTCAGTTATTGTTGTATGCATGTAACTCCAAGGTGTCCAGGGGAGGTGGGAAACTTATGATGGATGGCCCCTGTAGCTCCACCCCTTCAGCACCTCTTAAAAGTGCACTAGCTGTTGTACACATGCTTCTGAGTGGAGGACAAACATGTCCCCTGGATTGGAAGATCATGGGTATACCATGCTGAAAAAATAAAACAACAAGAAAATTCTAATGGTTTCTACTACAAATACCATTACAAATCATCAGCTAACCATTAAAACCAAGACCATTATTGGTCCATAATTGTATCCACTAGGCATAATGTGCCACCAATAGAAGGCAACAATGTACCAGTAGAGACCCACAGGGACCATTACAGCTTCCATTAAAACCAATACAATTCCCATTATAACCATTAAAAACCATTACAAATTCTATGAGGGTTTCTAGTGGGGTTTTTCAGCAGGTTATAGCACCATATCTTGATCTCTCAATGACTAAATTCACTCTGGACACTGGAATGACATCATAATGAGGCTGGACTTCTCCAACTTTTGCGTTTGCTCACCTCCTCCCCTTTTATAAAGCCATGTGGTAAATCCTTTTTAAAACACTTTTTATTCCCTCAGGCTTTTGAGTCTTTTAAAGTCCCTTGTATCGATTGTTTTGTCCCTAATTGTTATTGTTTTATTAACGTATTGATTTATTTCATTTTTGGAATTGTTTGATTTTATTGTTCAGCACTCTGCACAACACTTGTCTTTAAGTGTGCTGATGAAATAAAGGTGACTTGACTCTTTTATGTTCCTAATTCGGAGCTTTGGTAGGTGTCCAAATTCTAGTGTTCAGTTCGATGGGTTCGATGAGGCAGCCATGAAAATGTCTTGCTGTACTGATCCCCAGTTCCCTCAGCTCCTGACAATAAATATATATAACTTTCAGATAACTTGATCCAAAATATAAAGCAAATTAAATCAAACGAAAAGAAAGAAATATCAGGAAACCTGGGTAGACTCTTTAGTAGATCTATGCATGAGTCAGATTCTAGTTGATTTATTGCTTGTTGCTGAAATACTGTTTTATTTTATTACATTATTATGAAACATTTTATAATCATAATTTTATTGTTATAAAAAATCTGAAAGCATTTGAGATTGTCACTCCTGATTGGAATCCTGACTCTACACCTCTACAACTCAGCAGGTCAGTGAAGTGACCGAAGCCGCTTCAGATAAGTGAACTCTGAGTTTAGAAGTACTTTGCTGCCACCTTGTGGAGTTTTATTATGAACAAACTTTTATAAAATAACTCCAGTCATCCATTCATCCAGCCATTTTCTGTACCGTTTATCCTTCACAGGGTCACAGGGAGGCTGGAGCCACCCTATCTCAGGGCCCAATCACAGACACTCTCACACACTATGGACAATTTAGAAATGCCAATCAGACCGGAGTACCCGGGAGAAACCCTCGATGCTCGGGAGAACATGCACACAGGGCGGAGACGGGAACCGAACCCCCCAACTCTGGAGGTGTGAGAGACTGTAATCAAAACATTTTATATGATCAAAAAACTATGTATTAGATGTTTTTAAAATACTAAACTATTAAAGCAGCACTGTGTGGATCTTTTGTCATGGTTTCTTTTGAACAGATTGTGTACAGGCAGATCATGTGATTATGTGGAGTGGGTGATTAAGGCTGTTTGTATTAAATCAATAATATGTTCTCACTGTGGAAATGTAAAAGGTCGTGTTTGTTTTCATGTTTATTAAGATGTGATATTAACATTTGGTTGTTGTCACGTCTGGCGAGTTGAGGCAGAAGCAATCGCCGATTTTTTAAACATTTATTTTAAACACACGAACAACGAAACAAAAACACTAGGACAACTGGGCATAACACTGTGGTAAGAAACAAAACACGGAGACAAAAGTGACGTGAGTCTATAACAACGAAAGACCCCGAAAGAGTGCAGACAAAGACTATATATACACATTGGTGCTCATTAACAAAAACGTGGAGTCAGGTGCATGTGGTCAGGTGGTGTAGTGCAGTGGCTGATGGGACATGGAGTCCGAAGTTTCCGGATACGTGAGAGAACCCCCCTCAAGGGGTGCTACTTGTGCAAAAGCATGAAAGAGGGGCGTATCCCCAACGGGACAGGAGAGCGGAGCATGCCTCACCGCGAGGTTCAAGGGGGAGGCAAGTACCTGACGGAGGCGCTCGGGGAGCGGGGGTCTCCGCGAGGCACACTGGGGAGGCGGTTCTCCGTGAGCTCACGGGGGGCGAGGGTCTCCAGCGAGGCACTGGGGGAGCGCAGGGGTCTCGCCGAGGCACACGGGGGAGGCGAGGGTCTCCCGAGGCCCAAGGGAGGAACGACACTCTCCCGGAGCATGAGGGGGGAACGGAGTCCTCCGTGGAGCAGGAAGGGGGCGCACCCACTGAGCGGCGCAAGTGAAAGGAGCGACGTCTTCAGCGGACGTGGAGGCAAAGTGACGGTCCTCAGCGAAGCAGGATGGCAGAGAGGCGACCGCAGCCCGAGCAGGAAGGCCGAGCGACGACCTCAGCGAGCAGGAAGGCCGCAGCGACCCTCAGCCGAACAGGAAGGCAGGCGACGTCCACAGCCGAGCAGGAAGGCCGGCGACGTCCACAGCCGAGCAGGAAGGCAGCGGCGTCACAACCCGAAGCAGGAAGGCCGGCCGCGTCCCGCCACAGCCGAGCAGAGGAAGGGCGCGAGCGACGATCACCAGCCGAGCAGGAAGGCCGGCGACGTCCACAGCCGAGCAGGAAGGCCGAAGCGGCGTCCACAGCCGGGGCAGGAAGGCAGAGCGACGTCCACAGCCGAGCAGGAAGGCAGAGCGACGTCCACAGCCGAAGCAGGGATGCTGCGACGTCCACAGCGAACAGGAAGGCTGTGCGACGACCTCAGCTGAACAGGGACGGCTGAGCGGCGACCTCAGCTGAACAGGAAGGCTGAGGCACCTTAAGGTAGCTGAACAGCGAGGAATCCCTGAGGTCGGCGAACAGAGGTGAATTCATGAGTCCGCACGGAGCTGGGCGAGCCTCGCCTCACACACATAACGGGCGGCAGAGAGCCCTCCTTCACAGGACTCACCGGCTGCGCGACTCTGAGGTAGCTGAACAGCGGGGAATCCCTGAGGTCGGCAACAGAGGGGAATCCATGAAACCCATCGGGAGGGAGGGTAGGAGCAAACTGCTGTGTCCGGGAAAAAAATAAATAAAAAATCTACTGCCTCGTAGTCACGGTCTTCGTTCTGTCACGTCCTGGCGAGTTGAGGCAGAAGCAATCGCGTAGTTTTTTAAACATTTATTTTAAACACACGAATAACGAAACAAAAACACTAGGACAACTGGGCATAACACTGTGGCAAGAAATAAAACACGGAGACAAAAAGTGACGGTGAGTCTGTAACAACGAAAGACCCCGAAAAGAGTGCAGACAAAGACTATATATACACATTGGTGCTCATTAACAAAAACGTGAGTCAGGTGCATGTGGTCAGGTGGTGTAGTGCAGTGGCTGATGGGAAATGGAGTCCGAGTTTCCGGATACATGACAGAACCCCCCTCAAGGGGCGCTACTCCTTGGCAAAGCATGAAAGAGGGGCGACGTCCCCCACGGGACAGGAGAGCGGGAGCATGCCTCACCGCTGGGGTTCAAGGGGGGGGAGCGAGGGTCTCCGCTGAGGCACGGGAGGAGGTGCCGAGGGTCTTGGCCAGGCCCCAGGGGGGAAAGCGACACTCTCCGAAAGCATGAGGGGGAAAACAGAGTCCTCCGTGGAGCAGGAAAGGGGAGCGACCCACTGAGCGAGCTAGTGAAAGGAGCGGCGTCTTCAGCGGGAACGTGAGGCAAAGTGACGTCCTCAGCGGAGCAGGAAGGCCGGGCGAGCGACCGCGAGCCGAGCAGGAAGGCCGCAGCCGCAACCGCAGCCGAGCAGGAAGGCCGGACGTGACCGCGCGAGCAGGAAGGCCGAGCGGCGTCCACAGCCGAGGCAGGAAGGCCGGGCACGTCCACAGCCGCAGCAGAAAGGCGGGGAGCGACGTCCACAGCCGACGCAGGAAGGCCGGGCGACGTCCACAGCCGAAAGCAGGAAGGCAGAGCGACGTCCACAGCCGAGCAGGAAGGCAGAGCGACGTCCACAGCCGAAGCAGGGATGCTGAGCGACGTCCACAGCCGAGCAGGGATGCTGAGCGATGCCCACAGCCGGAGCAGGGATGCTGAGCGACGTCCACAGCCGAGCAGGGATGCTGTGCGACGTCCACAGCGAGCGAGGAAAGGCAGTGCGGCGACCTCAGCTGAACAGGCACGGGCCAGCGACCATACCAGCTGAACAGGAAGGCTGAGGCACCTTAGGTAGCGAACAGCGGGGAATCCCTGAGGTCGCGTAACAGAACAAGGTGAATTCATGAGTCCGCACGGAGCTGGAGCGTCCTCACACATAGCGAGGCGGCAGAGAGACCCTCCTTCACAGGACTCACCGGCTGCGTGACTCTGAGGTAGCTGAACAGCGGGGAATCCCTGAGGTCGGCGAACAGAGGGGAATCCATGAGACCCATCGGGGAGGGAGGGTAGGAGCAAACTGCTGTGTCCGAGAAAAAAAAAAAATAAAAAAATCTACTGCTTCGTAGTCACGGTCTTTGTTCTATGTCACGTCTGGCGAGTTGAGGCGGAAGCAATGCGAGATTTTTAAACATTTATTTTTAAACACCACTAATCATGAAACAAAAACACTAGGACAACTGGGCATAACACTGTGGCAAGAAACAAAACACGGAGACAAAAGTGACGTGAGTCTATAACAACGAAAGACCCCGAAAGAGTGCAGACAAAGACTATATATACACATTGGTGCTCATTAACAAAAACGTGAGTCAGGTGCATGTGGTCAGGTGGTGTAGTGCAGTGGCTGATGGGACATGGAGTCCCGAGTTTCCGGATACGTGACAGTTGTTCATTGATTGTTTTAGATATTATGAGGAGCCATTCAGAAAATAAAAATAAGATAAATAAATGAACAAATTCTGAATTGGCTGCATCATAGCTAGCTGCAATCTAATTAGAACATTTCATAGAGGATTTCGTTAATATATTGAAATCGTACACTTTATAATTAAAAGCACAGTAATGAATATAAAGGCAATGTTTTTAATTAAAAAATAAACAGTAAAATATGTTAGTATAATTACATTAACACATTTCTGAAAACACTGAATAATAGATTCAAGATTCAAGCTTTATTTGTCAGGTACAAAATGACACTGAGTACAGTCTCCTCAAAGTGAACTTAACTGTGCAACATATTACAGTTTAGGTAAATGTACATATTAGATAAATGTGATAGCAGGACACACGTGCAACAAAAATACAGTGAATAAGTTCTGATTAAGTGAGAATGATAATATCAACTGTTTCCAAAGATTAAAGGTAAGATTATAGACATTTTGATGTTTGATTATAGAGAATAATTGATGAGATAATTTCAGGTGAGCTGTGTGAGTGATATTTAAGCTCATTATAATTTATATCACTAAATGTGTTGTGAAAGGAGAGCACATTTGGTTAAGTAATAATGGAAGTGATTTACCTCTCTCATATCCATTTGTTAATAATAAGATAAGCAAGAAGAAGAAAAAGATAACGTGGTTCAGAATGAATGAAATTTTTTTGTAAGTATAATGACATCATTTGTTGAGTCCATAGAAGTTTAAATGTAATTTCCTGAGAAAAGGCCTTTGGTGGTGTGTCTCAGTCACATGGTCCCTGTCTTCCTAAAGTTTCTCATCCACATCATCATATTCTATAAACAGATTGAAAACTTATAACCCCAACATCTTTCAGTTTGCTTTATTGGTACCATGACGCTGATTATCAACATACTCTGTCTACTCAGGTTTAGATCAAGGAGCGGAAATACTCAAGACCAGGCATTCAAATGCTGAAAACTGGGGAACGGACACAGAGCTTATTTTGAACTTCAAGTTATAAACCACAGTAATGTCTCCGCCTCGGCCAGATAACATCGGGAGGTCAAATACTCCAAAGCCCGCTGGAATGATCTGGTTAAACAGGAGCCCATCATTTTCTTCAGGGCAGGTTCCGGTTAAAATCAACAAATCCAGCTTTTTATCTGTAAGAAATTCTGATAAAAGCAGCTCCGTGTTATTCACAGACGGCACATTGAATAATGCAGCATAAGCCAGACTCTGAAGCGGAGACGAAGGTGGTTTTAACCGCACACGTGGGGAACCGATATTAATGACTGTGATCAACACCAGTATGGAACAGTTTGTTGATCTTTCATCGACAGGTAGGGACAAAGATATCAGGAGAGGACGAGACAGCATAACTGCGCCTCAAACCCCGCTGGATATATGGTTTAGGACGTAGCAATCTAGCGTCTCAATAGATCCTGTAAGAGTCTTTGGCTAGACAATAAGAGCTCTGTTTTAAATTCAAAAGCTGGCATGTAGTGTACCTTGAGTACACTCACAAGGCCAGAGCGATTGAAACTCCCGAAGCTTACTACGAGCACAAAGCGGTATAATCCTACACGCATGGCGGACCGAAAGGGCGTGATTCAGTGTTGCGCTGCAGGTTATTCCAGATGGAATAAAACAACAGTCCAAAGTATATAAAAATGGAACCACCACATCACAATCATAACGGCACTAAAACAATATAACTTAAAAAACTTGCAGTTATTTAAAACAGATATGACAATTAAACAAACAAAAAAAAATACGCAACAGGAGCACGGTAGCGAAAAACACACCAGCGTTCCCTGTCACTGGGATGTATGTACTGGTTTTACAATAAATGGATTTTTACATGTAGCTATATCCACATTAATCTGAATAAATTATAAAATGCATCCTTTCCGTCCCACGCCATCAACAGAGCTTTTTGAAAAACGCTTCATTTTTACATTGCACTATTAGCTAAATGTAGCTACCTAAGCCAGCTTCCTGGTACAGAGGAAATCCTTACAGTAATACAATAATAATAATAATACAATAATAATAATAATAATAATAATAATAATACACACTGGCTTAGTGAAGTTTAGCACGCTGGCCACACCCTCCAGGGGTTCCGGTTCACCGGGCCGTGTGTGTGTGGAGTTTACATGTTCTCCCATGCTGCGGGGTTTCCTCCCGCAGTCCCCAAAACACAGGTATGGTAGGTTGATTGGCATGTCGCAAAGTGTCTGTAGTGTATGAATGGGTGTGTGAGTGTGTATGAGATTTTGCCCTGCGATGGACTGGCACCCTGTCCAGGGTGTACCTACCTTGTACCCCATGCTCCCTGGGATAAGCTCCAGGTATCCCGTGACCCTGAAGGTTGGAAGAAGGATGGATGGATGGATCCTCCACAGTGCCCCTCTGCAGGTCAGTTAAGAGCAAAACACATTTCAGTAAACCGAAATCTCAGTTTGGTGAATGCTTGACTGCCATCTGGTGGATGCTAAATGTTGATGTTTGGAATAAAAATAATAATTATAAAATAATTAATGTTTTTATCATAAAACCAGACTAAATGCTTGTGGATTTAAAAAATAGAATTTAATAGGAAGTGAAATTGTAAGAATTATTGAGTCTTTATAAATTTTCTAATATTATCTTTAAAATTATTAATAAACAAATGTTAAACTTCAGTAAAAAAATGTCTAGAAATGATTTAAATCATGATATAAATGTAATAAAGTAAGGATACATCTTAAATGTGTGTGTGTGTGTGTGTGTGTGTGTGTGTGTGTGTGTGTGTGTGTGTGTGTGTGAAGCGATGTAGCTGCAGTGTGCTTCAGTAGATGTATTTGTGTGTGTGTGTGTGTGTGTGTGTGTTTGTGTGTGTGTGTGTGTTGATGTAGTTGCAGGTGTGCTGAAGTAGGTTCAGTGTGTGTGTGTGTGTGTGTGTGTGTGTGTGTGTGTGTGTGTGTGTGTGTGTGTGTGTGTGTGTGTAACTGATGTAGTTGCAGTGTGCTGCAGTGGTTTATCAGTGTGTGTATCTGCTTCTGTACTGCTGTCAAGCATTAATGCTGCATGACAGCCGAGTGCTTTCTCTCTGAAATCAGTGTGTGATGTGGCGACTCTGGGCTGTGTAACACACTCAGAGATGGAGGCGGAGCTCTGTTCCTCGGTCACACACCTCAGTGACGGGGAGGCGGAGCTCTGTTCATCAGCGCTGACGTTATTTTTATATATATGGAGAAGTGAGAGATGCCTCGACTGATTTGTTATTGAGGCTGTGTGATGATTTCCTCTCGCCTTTCTAATAAGGTAACAGTGTGTGTGATTGGTGGCTGTCTCTCTCTCTCTGTCTGTCTCTCTCTCTCTGTAGGGGGCTGGAGTGAGGGGACACACTTCTCTCAGTCTCTGGGCGAGTGGAGGTGAACACATGTGTACAGGAGGAGATGGAAAATCTGTCTGACTTTTATTCTTCTCTCATCCACACTCACACTCACAGCAGCTGGTAAGTACACACTGATTATTCACACTAAAACATCACTTCTCACTTTAACAGTAGCCACCATTTTAATCCTGAAATGGGAGAAATTTTCCTGGAGTGATCGTAACTTTATAAACAGTGAAAGTCTTTCATTTTTATAGAATTTAAAAAGCTGTACATGTGCATACACACATCATCCTCAGGGGATTTTCTGAGGATTCAGTTATAAAATCAGGTCCAGATTAATGTTTACAGTTTACACAGGATTTATAGTGTGTGTGTGTGTGTGTGTGTGTGTGTGTGTGTGTGTGTGTGTGTGTGTGTATGTGGTGATAAAGTGTGTGTGTGTGTGTGTGGATGGAGAGAAATTGTGTGTGTGTGTGTGTGGTGATGGAGAGAATTGTGTGTGTGTGTGTGTGTGTGTGTGTGTGTGTGGTGATGGAGAGAAATTGTGCGTGTGTGTGTGTGTGGTGATGGAGAGAGAAATTGTGTGTGTGTTTGTGTGTGTGTGTGTGTGTGTGGTGATGGTGTGTGAAATAAAAAGAAAAGAAAAAGAACAATTGTGAATCCTCTCTCTCTCTCAGGACAGTGTGAGGTTGGTGAATGGTGGAAGTCGCTGTGCTGGGAGAGTGGAG
>CM022766.1:25052022-25081724 GCA_012411365.1 Ameiurus melas | reverse complement strand
CTAAGGAGGACGTTCTTCTTTAAGATGGAGCAGAAGATCACCGATGTGTACGTACAGTCAATCTGATGTCTATAAACTCATGAGAACATGAGGAAATGCAGGTTATGAAAGCAGATGTACTTCACACCTCTGAGGTTGCCAGATCTTTCTTGAGTAAAAGCGTGCACGCCACTTGTTTACTCTAAAGCCAAAAATATCAGAGAAAGAAAATGTGGAGAGAACAGAAAATGTTCATTTCTTCACTGTCAGATATAATACGACCTGCGAAGACAATTTAAAAGTAAAATAAAAGACTAATATGATGATGTATGAATGAGAAGATGGCGAGAGCTTTAACGATCCCATTAATCACTGGTTTAATTGAGCAAAATGGCTCCACACTCATTACTCAGCAGCACATACAGTAGAATAACACTTGATCCAGCACACACTGTTACTTTGTTTTATTTTGTTTTTAAATAACTCAGACAGATGAACATGTGCACAACTTACTGACGCCACAAGGCACCTGATCGAGGTCATTAAATCATAACGTGTGTGCGGGAAACATGTAAAGGAAACGTGCTTAACTCTTACAGCTCACTTAAACTGCACATTAAATTGAAAGTGTATTTAGAGTCAAAAGATACATTTCTGCGTGACATACTGCAGTTATATTAAACAGCCAGACAGTGGCGCCGTACTGAACACTGCTCCTCACTCGAGCCGATATCACGCAAGCTCAAGAATCCTGCAGAACTGAGACACGCCTCTATTTTACTGAAACTCCGCCCCATAACGACTGAATAGATCTTACGTCTGTAGCTACATCTAACATCTTTACATGATTATCAAATCCGCACTACTCTACACTCTTAACTCTACTCTGAATACGACTCATTAAAGATTCTGTGTAGAACTTTACAACTCAGGGGTTCCTTTTCAGAAGGAAGATAACCAAATGAACCTTCTTTCTAAGATTTTATTCCCTAGAAAAATTGCAAAATCTGAATATCGCGTAGTTTCCTTCATGTTGTGTTCATTTCTCCACCGCAAAATCCTGGAGCAGCTGAATTATTGTGCTCTTTATCAGTGCTGGGATTTGAGAACCTTGAGAACCCCAATAAATGTGTGTAACATTCAGTGAATCCTCGGGTCAGAGTCTCATTCAGCACTGCTGATGGAGTGGGCGAGTGTAGATTGGAATCTGATCAACCTGCAGCATCTGAATTCCAGTGTTTTGTTGTTGTTGTTTTTACTCGAACCTGATTAAACTCATTATCTGGATGATGTCTGTCCAAAAGAAGTCCTTTATTCGTGCCCGAGGGAACAAATCAATGACAGAGGAGGGAAAATGAGGGCGTTATTATTACATCTAGCACAATGCACACAATGAAGCGTGTCCCATTCATTCCCACTGCAAATATTCTCACTCTGACACACAGTCCTTCAGTTCTGGTTTAAATTCAATACACACAATCATTCTCAGGATCTCATCTGTGGGTGTCGGATCATTCAACCTGTGCAACATTAACCATCAGATATGCAGACAATTAAATAACTTTATAATAATAATAATAATAAAGGGGAAAGGGACAGCACCCATAAAGAAGCGCGGCTGGTCTGCAGTCTAATGCACTTTTCATTGTAAATGTAACGTCCTTAGTGTTATTGATTTATTGATCAGATCACAGATCATCTGCAACTCATCTAAAAGCACATCACATCAGCATTACACCTTTCCGAGTGTTACTAGAAAAGCTATAAACACCAATATACACACACACACACACACACACACACACACACACACACACACACACAGGCACGCGGCTTAAATTAAAGCTCAATTGACTTCCGTTTGGATCTAAAATGCACACAGGTGTCCACCTGCAGCCGTGAAACGTGTCATTTTGCTGCCCTGAATTTGCTGGGACCGGCATCAGAAACGCTTCTGTAAGAGATGACAGCCGAAGCCTTTCTCTCACCTGAGACACACAGACGCGTTGGAGTGAAAGCTGCAGTCCGGCTGATGGAAAGAGTGACGGACCAGATTTCTCCAGATGATGATTCTCCAGATGTTTTTTCAAATATTGTTCCAGATATTTCTCCAGATTAAGGCTGCTGCGCAGTATTTTTGGGCAGATAAAGGAGGTGTGCAGGGATCCGGAGAGGTTTTATTTCTCCCTGCTGTCGCCCTCCGCTCCGCACTTCCGGCACCGATCGCTTGGGGCCGCTATCGCGTTCCGAATGCTAATTTACTTATTTATTTATTTATTTATTCAACGAATAGGAATTGAAAATATTAGTCAGTTTGTTTTGTCTTTTTTGTTTTGCCTGTTCACATGGATAAGTGTGACCGAAATAAAATCGCCAACTATATATAAATGTTAGTACATATTACTAAGTAGTACATAGTGTTAGTAAAAATAATAACGATCAACCTGATCCTTTTGTAAATGTAATGCTCCAGAATTCTGACTTTATACGCTGGTGATTCTGTCCTGTGAGTTTCTTCGTCCATCGGGGGTTTACTCCGAGTGCCCGGTTCTTCTTGAGTTCAAAGATATGCGTTGTACGCTGATTGGCATCTCTAAAATTGTCAGTAGTGTGTGAATATATGTTTGATTGAGCCCTGTGATGGGTTGGCAATACGTCCAGGGTGTCTCCTGTCTTGTACCTCGAGTCCTCTGGGATAGGCTCCAGGCTGCCCGCCACCCTGTGTAGGATAAACACTACAGAAAACAGATGGATAGAAGTCCATCCATCCATCTTCTACCGCTTACTCCTTTTCAGGGTCACGGGGAACCTGGAGCCTATCCCAGGGAGCATCGGTCACAAGGCGGGGTACACCCTGGACAGGGTGCCAATAAATAAATAGAAGTTTCATTCAAAAGCAGAATCTGCGAAATCAGGGGTTCTGAACATTTTACAGTTACAGACCCAAGGTATTTATTTAAATGTGTGATAATTTTCAACATAATTTCTGCATTGTACACCCATTTTTACTCAAATAAAATAAAATTCCAGTTGACATTATTTATAGGCATAATAACTGATAATGCTGGGTTGTGATTTCCACTACTGCAATAAAATTAGAAAAATCAGGGACCCCTTTGTAAAGTTTCACAGACATCCTGAACCCAACCTTTGAGAACTAAATACATTAAGCTTCCAGTAGACAGATTCCTATTGTTTTTCTAGTGTGTTAGAACAAAACCCGTCTGGTAGCTAATGAGGAGTCTTGACACTGACATGGTCAGTTATTGTTGTATGCATGTAACTCCAAGGTGTCCAGGGGAGGTGGGAAACTTATGATGGATGGCCCCTGTAGCTCCACCCCTTCAGCACCTCTTAAAAGTGCACTAGCTGTTGTACACATGCTTCTGAGTGGAGGACAAACATGTCCCCTGGATTGGATGATCATGGGTATACCATGCTGAAAAAATAAAACAACAAGAAAATTCTAATGGTTTCCACTACAAATACCATTACAAATCATCAGCTAACCATTAAAACCAAGACCATTATTGGTCCATAATTGTATCCACTAGGCATAATGTGCCACCAATAGAAGGCAACAATGTACCAGTAGAGACCCACAGGGACCATTACAGCTTCCATTAAAACCAATACAATTCCCATTATAACCATTAAAACCATTACAAATTTTATGAGGGTTTCTAGTGGGGTTTTTTCAGCAGGTTATAGCACCAGATCTTGATCTCTCAATGACTAAATTCACTCTGGACACTGGAATGACATCATAATGAGGCTGGACTTCTCCAACTTTTGCGTTTGCTCACCTCCTCCCCTTTTTATAAAGCCATGTGGTAATTCCATTTTAAAACACTTTTTATTCCCTCAGGCTTTTGAGTCTTTTAAAGTCCCTTGTATCGATTGTTTTGTCCCTAATTGTTATTGTTTTATTAAAGTATTGATTTATTTCATTTTTGGAATTGTTTGATTTTATTGTTCAGCACTCTGCACAACACTTGTCTTTAAGTGTGCTGATGAAATAAAGGTGACTTGACTCTTTTATGTCCTAACTCTGAGCTTTGGTAGGTGTCCAAATTCTAGTGTTCAGTTCGATGGGTTCGATGAGGCAGCCATGAAAATGTCTTGCTGTACTGATCCCCCAGTTCCCTCAGCTCCTGAAAATAAATATATATAACTTTCAGATAACTTGATCCAAAATATAAAGCAAATTAAATCAAACGAAAAGAAAGAACTATCAGGAAACCTGGAGTAGACTCTTTGAAGCAGATCTATGCATGAGTCAGATTCTAATTGATTTATTGCTTGTTGCTGAAATACTGTTTTATTTTAATTACATTATTATGAAACATTTTATAATCATAATTTTATTGTTATAAAAAAATCTGAAAGTATTTGAGATTGTCACTCCTGATTGGAATCCTGACGCTCTACACCTCTACACCTCAGCAGGTCAGTGAAGTGACCGAAGCCGCTTCAGATAAGTGAACTCTGAGTTTAGAAGTACTTTGCTGCCACCTTGTGGAGTTTTATTATGAACAAACTTTTATAAAATAACTCCAGTCATCCATTCATCCAGCCATATTCAGTCACAGGGAACCTGAAGCCTATCCCAGGAGACTCAGGACACAAGGAGGGGGACACCCTGGATGGGGTGCCAGCCCATCTCAGGGCACTATCACAGACACTCTCACACACTATGGACAATTTAGAAATGCCAATCAGCCTACAACGCATGTCTATGTATATTTACACATTTCTGAAAACACTGAATAATAGATTCAAGATTCAAGCTTTATTTGTCAGGTACAAAATGACACTGAGTACAGTCTCCTCAAAGTGAACTTAACTGTGCAACATATTACAGTTTAGGTAAATGTACATATTAGCTAAATGTGATAGCAGGACACACGTGCAAAAACATTACAATGAATAAGTTCTGATTAAGTGAGAATGATAATATCAACTGTTTCCAAAGATTAAAGGTAAGATTATAGACATTTTGATGTTTGATTATAGAGAATAATTGATGAGATAATTTCAGGTGAGCTGTGTGAGTGATATTTAAGCTCATTATAATTTATAGCACTAAACGTGTTGTGAAAGGAGAGTACATTTGGTTAAGTAATAATGGAAGTGATTTAGCTCTCTCATATCCATTTGTTAATAATAAGATAAGCAAGAAGAAGAAAAAGATAACGTGGTTCAGAATGCATAAATTTTTTTGTAAGTATAATGACATCATTTGTTGAGTCCATAGAAGTTTAAATGTAATTTCCTGAGAAAAGGCTTTTGGTGGTGTGTCTCAGTCACATGGTCCCTGTCTTCCTAAAGTTTCTCATCCACGTCATCGTATTCTATAAACAGATTGAAAACTTATAACCCCAACATCCTTCAGTTTGCTTTATTGGTACCATGACGCTGATTATCAACATTGTTGTATACTTACCAAATAGTAATTACATTTCTTACCACTAGGTGGAGTCTATGTTTTTAGAGAGTAGTTTTGCACTACCTTCGTGGAGAGAAAAGGTGTGCTAGGGAAGTCGCCTACGAGAAGCACGTGTTGTGTTCCTAGCGTTCTTATGCTACAGCATGCATGTTATATTTCATATAAAAGCTACCACTCGGTACAACCTCTTTTGTGGTCCTGGTTATTATACAAGTTACCACATATTTTTGGCGACGAGGTGAACTGGAATTGTTTTTTTTCCTATCGCGTTTTGTTTTCAGTGTTAGCTAAACACGGAGTGCTAGCTAGAAAACTTGCGGCTATCTTCATAAGTGGAAGCTCGAGCAGTGCAGAGGAGCACGGTGAAGAGAGAATCAGAGCGCCAGTGGCTGTAGAGGAGCGACAAGGACAAGGAGAAGAGCACAGCATTCAAATGGCTACGTTTGGGACTATCGGTGAATTTGTGGAAGGAGACGAGGACTGGACAGAGTATGAGGAAAGGTTGGGACACTTTTTCGCTGCAAATGGAATTGCGGAGGAGGCTAGAAAGCGCGCCATTTTCCTGAGTGTGTGTGGAGCTAGGACTTATAAGCTGATAAGGAACTTAGCTACACCGAAGAAACCAGGGGAAATTGAATATACTGAACTGATCAAGCTCGTCGGGAATCACCACAATCCAAAACCGTCAGTAATAGTCCAACGTTTCAAATTTCACAGCCATTTCCGGAAGTCAGGTCAGTCTGTAGCTAATTTTGTTGCAGAATTGCGGCAACTGTCAGAACATTGTGATTTTAAGGACGTCTTAGATGACATGCTCCGTGACAGATTAGTATGCGGCATTGCTAATGACGCCATACAGCGCCGTTTGCTGGGGGAAACTCTGACCACTGACTTTCAAGAAAGCATTAGAAATATCGTTCGGAATGGAAATGGCGGCAAATAATGCAAAAGACATTCAAAAGGGTCAGGCTGGATCACAGTCAGTGGCTGTGCACCACGTGAACAAAGAGGCTGCAAGGTCATCAAAGAAAGTGGAGTGTTTTAGGTGTGGAGGGCCACACTATGCTAATGACTGTAAATTTAAAGAAACGGTTTGTCATACCTGCAGAAAAAAAGGACACTTAGCTAAAAAGTGCAGGAGTGCTAAAAATAAGGCTAAGAATGAAACATGGAAAGCCCCGCAGGCTCAAGCACACACACATCACGTCAAGGAAGATGACGGAGAGGCCGCGTGCATTCAACATGTTTACAGTGGATACGGATGAGGGACCACCTATGCCCTACTATGCGACAGTGACTGTTGAAGGACAAGACATTAAGTTTGAGGTTGATTCTGGGGCTACAGCGCGGTCATCAGTGAGGAGACCTACAGGAGGACATGGGGACATAAGCCTCCTCCTATTAAGCCTTTGAATCTCAAACTAAGGACATTCACGGGTCAGGCCATACCTCATTTGGGGGTGTTACAGGTGAACATTTCAGTGGGAAGTCAGAGGGCTGAAGGCAGACTAGTCATAGCTAAAGGTTGTGGGCCTAGTCTTTGGGCGTGACTGGCTACGCAAAAAGCTAAATTGGCATGAGATCAAGTATGCGCACACAACAGAGGACATTCTGTACCGATACAGTGATGTGTTCAGAGACGAACTGGGCACACTAAAGGGAGTCACTGTGAAGCTCCATGTAGATCCTGATGCAGCGCCCGTTTTTTCAAGCCCAGAGTGGTGCCCTATGCAATGAAAAGCAAAGTGGAGGAGGAGCTGGAACGCTTACAGGCGCTGGGCATCATTGAGCCTGTCCAGTTTTCAAGGTGGGCAGCACCTATAGTTCCCGTGTTGAAGCCTGATGGAACCATAAGGATCTGTGGTGACTATAAAGTTACGGTGAATCAAGTCTCAAAGCTGGAGGAGTCCCGTTGCCAGGGTGGATGACCTTGTTCGCAACACTGGCTGGAGGTAAACTGTTCTCAAAGCTTGATATGAGCCACGCTTACCAGCAGCTACTTCTTGATGAGAAATCAAAAGAATTTGTCACAATAAACACACACAAAGGATTATTCAAGTACAATCGCCTAGTGTTGGAGTAGCGTCCAGTCCCGCTATTTTTCAAAGGACAATGGACACTATATTGCAAGGGATTCCTCATGTAGCCGCATATTTAGATGATATTTTAATAACGGGGGCTACTGAGGATAGGCACATTTTAAACCTAGAGCAGGTACTAAAGAGACTCTCAGATGCAGGGCTGCGTCTGAAACGTGGAAAGTGTGTGTTTATGGCACCAAGTGTGACGTATCTGGGACATACCATCACAGCAGAGGGTCTTCGCCCAGTAGAGGACAAAGTGAGGGCTATCAAGGACGCCCCAAGCCCAAAGAACGTCACCGAACTCCGCTCGTTTCTAGGCATGGTGAATTACTATGGGAAGTTCCTGCAGGATCTATCAAAAGTGTTGGCACCTCTGCACAAGCTGCTGCACAATGACACAGAGTGGCAGTGGGGTGCGGGGCAGGAGAAAGCGTTTAAGGAGGTGAAAGAGCTCCTTCATTCAGCAAAACTGTTAGTTCACTATGATCCCGATAAAGACATTGTTCTCTCATGTGACGCGGCGCCCGCCTTATGGGGTTGGGGCGGTCCTCTCGCGCATGTTATGGAAGACGGCTCAGAGAAACCTGTTGGATTCGCCTCACGGACGCTGACAGCTGCAGAGAAAGGTTATTCACAGTTGGAAAAAGAAGGTCTTGCTATTGTTTTTGCAGTAAAGCGTTTTCATCAGTATTTATATGGACGTGTTTTCAAAATCCACACTGACCATAAACCACTGATGAGTCTGTTCAGTGAAAAACGCTGCATTCCGCCGCTAGCGTCAGCCAGAATCCAACGGTGGGCACTAATATTGTCAGCCTACCAGTACGCAATAGTATACAGAGCTGGAAAAGACAACGCAAACGCTGATGCGTTGAGTCGCCTGCCATTGCCGGAGGCGCCTGTCTCAACATGCGTACCTCCAGAGACTGTTTTTTCATTAGAGAAATTGTCAATGACACCTGTTAAGGCAGCCCAGGTCAAGCAGTGGACAGAGAGAGACCCAGTGCTGTCCAAAGTAAAGACTTACCTGTTGCAGGGCTGGCCCAGTGTGGTTGTCAGTGAGGAACTGAAACCATATGCCAAACGCAAGACAGAACTCAGCCTGCAGGATGGCTGCATATTCTGGGGTTCGAGGGTAGTTGTACCTCCCCCAGGACGCTCACACATCGTGGAAGAACTACATGAGACCCATCCAGGAGTGTCACGAATGAAAAGCTTGGCGAGATCCTACGTCTGGTGGCCAAGAATGGATTTAGACCAGGAGAACAAGGTAAAGGCATGTACACAATGTCAGGCAAATCAACACATGTCGCCACCAGCCCCTTTGCAGCCATGGGAGTGGCCAGACCACCCCTGGTCAAGGCTACATCTGGACTTTGCTGGTCCGTTCATGGGGCAGATGTTCCTCATAATAGTGGATGCGCACTCCAAGTGGATAGACGCACAATCATGAGCAACCTAACAGCCCCCTTAACCATAGACAAGCTCAGACAAGTGTTCGCAATCCACGGGTTGCCAGATGCAGTAGTCACAGATAATGGTCCGACGTTTACCAGTGAGCTGTTTGGTGAGTTTATGGAACAGAATGGCATCCGACACATTCGTACAGCTCCTTTCCACCCAGCCTCGAATGGATTGGCAGAGAGAGCTGTCCAGACAGTGAAGGAGGGTCTAAAAGGATG
Source organism: Ameiurus melas (assembly GCA_012411365.1). Lineage (NCBI taxonomy): Eukaryota > Metazoa > Chordata > Actinopteri > Siluriformes > Ictaluridae > Ameiurus > Ameiurus melas. The sequence goes on along the minus strand of CM022766.1, from coordinate 25,072,530 downwards.
AAAGGTGACTCTCTCAGTACCAGACTTTCACGGTTCCTGTTTAAATATCGCCTTACACCGCAAAACCACTACTGCACGCATCTAGGCAGAGATGTTGATGGGACGTAGGCCTAAGTCAAAGTTGGATCTGCTGCGCGCCAGACACTAAGGCTAGGGTGCTGAGAAAGCAGGAAAGACAGAAGGAAGGTCACGATCAACATGCACGACAGAGACAGCTGAAACCAAGTGACAATGTCTACGTTAAGAATTTCAGCAAAATAACTCTAATCAGCAATGGCTGCCGGGGGTTATCTTGACACAAAGAGGCCCTCTCTCCTACGTCGTAGAACTGACTGATGGACGAGTGTTCCGCAGACATCAGGACCACGTACGCCTGCGTCATGATACAGACCCAGAGGTCAGTAGCACCTCAGAGTTCCCCTTGGTGAGTCAGACTATTGGGGAAGCTTCACCAGAGAAAAAGTTACTTGAAGAAATGTCTGTGCCCCCGGGAGAGGATGAACAAGTGATCACAGACACACAGGCCCCTCTTGTGACTCTTATACCAGATCCACCCAAAACACCTACCTCAGCTGTGCCAGCAACAGCACCGGAGATAGTTCGCAGGTCACAGCGTGATCGTAAGCCTCCAGATAGATTGAATGTTTAATTAATCTGAATGTGTTCAGTGGAATGTGCATATGCTAGATATAAGAGTATGCCAAATAATATGATTTGTGTTTTGAAGAAGTATAATGAGTCAATATGTAAGAAAGAAATGACACCACATTAGTTTAAATTTTCCAGTTTATTTGTATTTGGGGAATTTTGGAATTTAGTAGGGGAGGAGTGTTGTATACTTATCAAATAGTAATTACATTTCTTACCACTAGGTGGAGTCTATGTTTTTAGAGAGTAGTTTTGCACTACCTTCATGGAGAGAAAAGGTGTGCTAGGGAAGTCGCCTACGAGAAGCACGTGTTGTGTTCCTAGCGTTCTTATGCTACAGCATTCATGTTATATTTCATATAAAAGCTACCACTCGGTACAACCTCTTTTGTGGTCCTGTTTATTATACAAGTTACCACAAACATACTCTGTCTACTCAGGTTTAGATTCTTAAGCTATGATTAATCTACGAGCGCACGTGCACGTAAACGTGTGATGTGGGCACAGAACAGACTATGGGACCTGCGTGAAGTTGGCCCCCCCACCAACGCAAAACATCAGCAAAATAGTCTCAATCGTTTGTGCTTCGTTTGTGCCGTTAAAATTTTCGTTTGTGCTGCTTCGGGTCTGGAGATATTAAAGGAATATTCAAAGGTCATTCTGGGGTCACCCAGCCCCCCCACATGCTCCAAATTAACCCGAAATGGTCTCAATCGTTTGTGCTCCGTTTGTGCTGATAAAAGTTTCGTTTGTGCTGCCTCGGTTCCGGAGATATTAAAAGAGAAATCATATCATCATTTGTTCAATAAACAATTCTCTTTATTTCATTCACTTGTCTCTCATGATTGAACTTTTCATTTATTTACAAGGAGAATAATCTGTTACACTTCACTCCCACCACTAGGTGTAACACTTCTGTTCATGGTGCTCTTGTGGAAATTAGTGTTGTTAGTATAGGAAAAGTCGACACAGTTACTAAATAAAAATTCTGGCCAGTGTAAGTACAATTTTTTAACACTGTAAGTTAGAATATTATTAGTTAACTTCAATCATAATGGTACTAAAATAATATTTATAGGTCATTCTGGGGTCAACAGTCAAAGTGTGGAGTGTGTGAGTGTGTGAGTGTGTGTGTGTGTGTGTGTGTGTGTGTGAGTGTGTGTGTGTGTGTGTAGTGTGTGTGTGTGTGTGTGTGTGTGAGTGTGTGTGTGTGTGAGTGTGTGTGTGTGTGTGTGTGTGTGTGAGTGTGTGTGTGTGAGTGTGTGTGTGTGTGTGTGAGTGTGTGTGTGTGTGTGTGTGAGTGTGTGTGTGTGTGTGTGTGTGTGTGTGTGTGTGAGTGTGTGTGTGTGTGTGTGAGTGTGTGTGTGTGTGTGTGTGTGTGTGTGTGTGTGTGTGTAGTGTGTGTGTGTGTGTGAGTGTGTGTGTGTGTGTGTGTGTGTGTGTGAGTGTGTGAGTGTGTGTGAGTGAGTGTGTGAGTGTGTGTGTGTGTGTGTGTGTGTGTGTGTGAGTGTGTGTGAGTGTGTGTGTGTGTGTGTGTGTGTGTGTGTGAGTGTGTGTGTGAGTGTGTGTGTGAGTGTGTGTGTGTGTTGAGTGTGTGTGTGTGTGTGTGTGTTCTGTATGCTGTACAGGTGATTTCTCCTCCTCTATGTGAGTGATATAAATAAATTGTGTTCATTTCCTGCACAGGTGCATCCCCCTCAAACTTACCCTCTCTCCTTGTGTGTGTGATAGAGAGAGAGAGAGAGAGAGACAGAGAGATATTTTATTTTATTAAAATCATATTTTTGGTACGTTTACATAAAGACACTTTTGAAAATCATTTTTCCATTTAATAACAAAGAACCCCGACAGACCCCCTCCAAAAGATCTTCCCACAAACCGATATTCTACCTCAAATGCGTATGCATTCGATAACACATCAATTCCTCTCGCGACTGCTGTCCATTTCCTCAATCTGTAGCGTCTCTTGGTGACATTACACCCATGGTGTGTTGTACAGATTTAATGAAGATCCTCCTGTCTGGGAAGAAGTTAGTCAGCAGGACGTTTCGTTTTCCTTTAGTCAGGTCTAGAAATCGGTTCATCTGTTCTGCGGTGTAAAGCTGTTCAGGTTGTTCTGGATGGTTAAAACACAGGGTTGTTCTGTGGTGACCTCTTCTTCCTCCATGTCTGTGAGGGGTTCTTCTCCTGCAGCTCCTTCACTGCACTCTGGGCCCAAGTCCTCCAACATCTCAACATTACGCAGTGCTTGTTTATCACGGTCCCCCCCTTTTCCATCTTCTTCCTTATTATTTCCAGTTTAGTTTTATTTTTGTCAACGTTCTTGTCCTGTGGTTCTTCTGCTGCGGTTGTGTGGGGTCACTTTCTCCGACGGTGACTGTGTTGTAGGACTTGAAACGAAAACACTTTGTGGTATCGGTGTTATTGCTGGTACGTGGGCACGGAGTGTCGGTGTTGTTGCTGGTGTGTGTGTGTGTGTGTGTGTGTGTGTGTGTGTGTGTGTGTGTGTGTGTGTGTGTGTGTTACTACACCGGTATCGGTCCGGCGGCCGCGACAGAAATAATAAATTATTTACATTATGTCCGTTTTATTTATTATCTGAGTCTGAACGATGTTTTATTTTGAAAAATGACCGGATTCTCTCCGTTCTACGAGGACGCTGCTAATAAAGTTGCGATTTCACATTGGATTCAGGTTTATTATTTTTTTTAAATACCCAGTTTTTATATCATCATCTCATTTTATATTGTTGTATTTATCCGCCACACCTTAAAGGATCTGTGAAAATATTGTCTGATATTAAACCAGTCCGAGGCGGAAAAAAGGTTGGAGACCTCTGTGTATGTTCCTGGTGTGTGTGTGTGTGTGTGTGTGTGTGTGTGTGTGTGTGTGTGTGTGTGTGTGTGTGTGTGTGTGTGTGAATGAGTGGGTGTGTGTGTGTGTGTGTGTGTGTGTGTGTGATCTGCTTTTCTGAACACGTCTCATGACTGTGCTGCTCTCCTCTAGCAGGAAGTCTCCTCTCTGAAGAACAGCATTCTGGGTATGAGCATGTGGATGATGAGCTTCTCTCAGGTAAAAAAGGCCAGAGTGTGAGTTTGTCTAACTCCATTAACTGAAAGATATTAGAATTGCAATTAAAAGTCAGAAATGACTAAATGTGTCCTTTCTGAGACGTGATTATGATGTATTGTACAGAAGAATTACAGGAACTCCAGTGTTTTAATGCTGACACATGACCTCTCACAATCAACCTTATCTTACTTTAAGCTTCTGAAATCCCTCTTATCAAATTGATCAAAGCTTCTTTGGATGAGGATTTTATTGAGTATCAACGTGTTTAAAAACCCCAAACAAAACAAATTGTTCTTTTTCAGTAAAGTCTGGGATTGGAGAAAAGGCTGAGTATTATGATGATGTCATCGACACCAGTGACTTCATAAGTGGGTGCAGTTGTTAACTGATGACATCAATGTAGTGACTTCACATTAAACCATGAGGTCAGAATGTGATGGAGCTGTTTGTACAGAGCCTCTGCTTTTATTTCATTTAGGTGATACAGGAAGAGTTGACCCACCAGAGGACTACGATGATGCCGTCACTGCTGGACCGATCCCTGATAACGTGGATGGTGTGCTTCTGTTTTGGGATTAGTTTTAGAAAGCAGTAGAAATGAAACACACACACTGCAAATAAGTTTGTTTATTGGTTTGTGTGTAGTGACATTTTTACATGTACACCATGTCATTTTGCATCGTGTCATCAAATACACCGTGTACAAACTGCCTCTTCAGTACACTTTAAATATCTTTAAATATCTGTGTTTTGGTGTAGAGGATGAAGCTGAGAATTATGATGACGCCATTACAGCTGATCAGAAGTCAGTTCTACTGACAGGTATGATAATAATGTGACAGTATTGCATCCACAAGCATCCAAATGATCATTAATGACATTCATGTGGATTTAATAGCTTTTATCTCTACATTCTGACAGAGGACGTGTCCGGAGAACTATGATGATGCAGTTCCCACTGAAACGAACACAAACATCATCACAGGTCAGTTTCTTTCTGGAAATAGACACAAAAAGAAAGCTGCTGAGGGAACCACTGTTTATAGCTGCTATGACATAAGTGAGAAAAGGAACTTGTTTTTCCAAAGCTCTACAACATTATCTGTAACTATAAATGGATAAAAACTACGACATCTAATCCTTTACTCAATGAAACACTGCAATAGTTGTGAGATTCCCATGGTGTAAGAGGAATAAAACACTTGGGGACATGCTGTTATAGTTAAATGATCAACGTTAGGGTGGTAGCAGTAACTCAGCTTCATCACACCACCCTGTAACTCAGTATTTTACTATAACAGCAACACATACAGTGCGTTTATTACTGATTCATTTATTTCTTCAGTAGACAGTCCAGAAGATTATGATGATGTCATCACTGAGGAACAGGATGGAGGAGAGACAGAAAGTGAGTGAGATGTTTCCTCTGGTAATGTAACGTGAGTGCAAAGGCAGCAAAGTTAAAGCGTGACTATATTCTATATGAGATATAATATAAATATCAGCTTTCTGTTTTGTAATCTCCGTTCTGTCATTTAACAAGTGCAGCCATATTTATTCAACAGTTTAGATAAGACCCATATTTATGTCTCATTTACTCCCACATCTTATACACATGGCCTGTGTTAATATAAAGAAAGCTGAATTGATCAATGTCCTTTTTTCACTTTTTTATTGCTAGAATATTAAAGACATTCCTACAGAGTGCATCATTTACTGTGTTTTGAAGCTTTTACATAACAATGAATACAATACAAAGGATATATTAAAGAGGTAAATGTATTTATTTGACAGAATATGACGACGTGGAGGAGAAATCTCAGAAAGACAGGGACCATGTGACTGAGACACGCCACCAAAAGGCCTTTTCTCAGGAAATTACATTTCAACTTTTATAAACACAAAAAATGATTTGATTCTACTTCCAAAAATGTCCTGTTTTCTGAACTGTGTTCATTTCCCCTAGTTATTAGCAAATAGAGTAGGAGAGTTAAATCACCTTTCATATGACTTAATGCAGTGTCTCCAGCTTTTCTTTTACAACACTTTTAATGCTATAAGTCAGCTTAAATCTCACTGACACACCACACCTCATTTATGATGGCCAGTTACATCTTAATAAACAATATACAAGCAACTGTGACTTTTTATCTTTCCACAATGAGAACAGTCAATATTTTACATTCTACACAGTTTTGTTTCTTCTTTTTCATATTGTGTAACAATCATCTATTTTTATACATTCAATGAAATAAAAGTGCTTTGATGATGTTTAGTATAATGTGATGATCTGTGTTTGAGTTGAGTGAGTGGCTCTTGTAGTGATGAATCTGTGCTCAATGTCCTTATAGAACATCTCAGGCAGTAAAAACTACATTTACATTTATTTATTTAGCAGATGCTTTTATCCAAATCCACTTACAAATGACTTCTACACACTCAGCTAAACTCTATTATCACTATTAACACTGGGTTTATATTATTATTTGTGTGTGTGTGTGTATAATATATATATATATATATATATATATATATATATATATATATATATATATGGTTAAAAAATATTTTATCCATTCTATAATTACTCCTATCACTGCAAAGTTAGCAACATAATACTAATATTAATAATAATGATAATAATAATAATCCCCAATGCTTCTTCCCCTGAAAAGGAGTAATGGATAGATAATAATAATCCTCACATTACAGGGCGGCTGTGGCGCAGTTGGTAGTTCGATTCTCGGCACGTGAAATACAAGTATATTAGTACGCCACTTATCATCAGCAGGTCAGTTAAGAAAAAAACACATTTCACTAATCAGAAATCTCTGTATTGAAGTTCCTTACTGCCATCTTGTGGACGGATAATGTAAATGATTTTACTCAAAGTAAATAATTATTTATTTAAATTATTAATGTTTATAATCCTGAAACCCAGACTAAATGTGTGTTCTTAAAAACAATATCTAATTGGAAGTGAAATGGTAAGAATTCTTATTTCTTTTCTGTTTTTTTTAATTACAGACAATTACTATATTAGAGCACAACAAAGAAAGATTCTTTTTTAGAAAATACATTTATATAATAATAATAAATAATAATAATAAAAATACACATAAATACATAATAATAATAATCACACAGCGCCCTCAGAAGGTCAGTTAAGAGAAAACACATTTCATTAAAAAGAACTCTCAGTGTTTTACTGCCATCTTCTGGAGGGGAAAATGACAAAAAATATAAAAGTAATGTGTGTGTGTGTGTGTGTGTGTGTGTGTGTGTGTGTGTGTGTGTGTGTGTGTGTGTGTGTAAATGTAATGTACACAAACGAGACTGACCCTACAGAGGAGGAACCTTTTCCCCCCAGCTGGGCATTGCACCAGATCTAGATGGGTGTGGGGGGGCCCCTCCTGGAGTTTAGCAGTGACATGAACATTGAGACAGTGCCGGGTAATCTCCTGTACAAAGCCTGCGTGAAAGTTTTAAATAAGAAAAAACTGAATGGGGAGAGTGGACACCCCATGGTGAGCTGTACTGGGTTTTAATGATGATGATAAACCAGAGTGGAGGGCACTTTACAAACCAACCCACCCTAAAAATGTGCTGACCTCCAATGGAGGATTTTACATGGAATTATTTCTGTGGATTCTTTTATCTCCATTCTAAACCCTGAGGTCACACAGGAATGTCCATTTTGTTAACAGAGAGAGTGTTTTCCATGCTTTTATACACTGCTCCAGGTTGCAGACACTGTTTGTGTTTTTGGAAAGCAACCTGAGGTCATTTTATGTGATTTTACTTGTCATATTTTTATCTTTGGTTTTAAGTACGTCAGAAAAAAACGGATTTAAATGTCAGCTGATAAATTTTATCCTTGGTCAGGCAAAAATGTTGAGATACCCGAGTAGGAAAAACAAAGTGGCACAGAACACAGACTGCGCTGCCAAAAAAGTTCTCTCCAGACTGATCAAATCATGAATTCTGATCGATTTTAACTTTTACAGGAGTATGGGAGACTTGGAGATTAAGGTGGTGTGGTGGTGTGAGGAGGCTCTATGTTCTGTAGTGGAGGGAGAACTGTGTTTTACACCTACATTAGACTGATGTTCTTAACAACTAGCCTTTGTTGCACTCATTTATTTATCTAATTAATTTTTCTTTTTAAATGCTCGTTACGCATTTTTCTATTTATATATTGAGTCACATTTGACTTTAGTGTATATAATGTGACCTTTGTTAAATAAAAGATTGTAAAAGTCAAACAAAAGTCTCTCTCTCTCTCTCTCTCTCTCTCTCCCTCCTTTTTCCTCACCTGCTCTCTGCATCACAGAACATTCATTAGTTGAATTCTCCACAGGTGAGCGTTCCTCATCCTCACCTTCTCCGACTCCGTCCTCCATTCACAAACCGGCGCTGGACCACGCCCCCGCCTACAGGTAGATAATCACCGGTTAACGCTGATATCATTTATAGCCTAAACACAGACCATCGCTAGTACAGGACCTCTACACACACACAGCGGTTGGTGGCAGTTGAATTTGTGAATTCGAATAATTGTGCGATTTCGCTGCCAAAGAGTGACGTCATCTCAGTGAATAGAATCTTTTCTCCAAAAAGATTCATTTAATGACCATTTCTGTAAATGACATCGTTCAATTAATGGATCTTGTATAGTAGCACTACTTGTATTGTTCCCTGCTTGATATATCGCTTTGCTTATTTGTAAGTCGCTTTGGATAAAAGCGTCTGCTAAGTGAATAAATGTAAATGTAAAGTAGGCACGTTAGAGATGTTTGACATAAAGCCTGCATGTGAGAGTGCCTCAACCTCATCCTGCCCATAATCTGCATGTTCTGCAGACTCAATCTTGGTAATGTTGGAGGACTCACCACTGCGTGCCTGCCCAGTTAGACAAAACAGCGTGCTGCATCAGACATCTGTGAAGGTACACTCCGGGTAAGTGTTTCAGCATCCCCATGATCAAAACTAACAATTTCTGTTTCAAACAAAGGGAGGAAGTTCACTTGCAGAAGAAGATTCCGATTCACTATTCTCTCATTACCAGCCCTGTCACGGATCTTGTAGATGTGTATGGAACGCTTTGAGGCAACAACAGTGTTCATGACTGGCTCCCATTCGTCAACAAGCTTCCGTTTCCCTATACAACCCTTGTTAGCCATAAGACATAGTCATAAGCCATAGTCACCAAAGGCTAGAGGTAGGCCTTTAACTCTTTTCTTGTACTGGGTGGACTGGTGTCTTTGCTCCACAACAGAATTATTTTGCGCCAACATCATGGTAGACTGGAGGTCGCTGACTAACGATTGCACATCCTTGTGATAATCACAAACAGACTTATCCCGCAAAACACTTTGGAACATGAGGTCAACTGGCAACCCTGGCACTCTACCGAACATTAGGTAAAAATGGGCAAAACCTGTTGTTTTGTGTGCTTTACAGTTGTACACAAAAGTGATGGTCTGTACCACCTGCGGCCACTTCTGCTTAGTCCTAGGTGGAAGGGACCTCGACATGTTTCCTAATGTCCTATTTGTACATCTGGTACCACCATTCCCCATCGGGTGGTAAGAAGTGGTTCTAGACTTGTTAATGTCAGCCAGTTCAAGAAGCTCAGCCGTCAGCTCGCTCGCAAACGTAGCCCGATTTATTTAAATTATTAATGTTTATAATCCTGAAACCCAGACAAAACGTGTGTTCTTAAAAACAATATTTAATTGGATATTTAATTCATTCTTTTTTTAAATGACAATTACTTATATTAGAGCACAACAAAGAAAAAATACTTTTAGAAAATACATTTATGGTTTATTATAAATATAAGTGTGTGTTTTAGTTATTACTGATTTTTACCACATACTGTAAGAGAAGATGCGTCAGGACACATGTTAAATGATGGGGTTAGTGTAATGGACATTCCTCATGGTAAACTGACCCCTATGTACATGTTCTTTTAATATTGCATTCTTACATCAGCCTTCATTCAAACGGGTTTTATTTTATTTTACTCTGCAGTAATTTTAGTAAATCAGATCTCTAGTGTTGGAAAGGGAACAAATTCAGACAAGTAAAACAATACTTAAATTTACATTTATTCATTTAGCAGATGCTTTTATCCAAAGCGACTAACAAATGAGAAAACACAAGCAAAGTAATATATCAAGCTGAGAACAATACAAGAAGTGCTACTGTACAAGATCTATTAATCCTTACTAGAACTAGAAGATACGACCACATCACCCCGATCTTATCCACACTGCATTGGCTCCCTGTAAAATTTCGCATTAAGTTTAAAATACTTCTATTAACGTATAAAGCATTACACGGTCTTGCACCACAATATCTAAGCGACCTTCTGGTTTTATATGATCCACCATGCCTACTCAGATCAAAAGGTGCAGGCTATTTGACATTACCTAGAATAGTGAAGACTACAGCAGGGGGAAGAGTATTCTCTTATAGAGCCCCACAGTTATGGAACAGTCTTCCTATTAGTGTTCGGGACTCAGACACAGGCTCAGTGTTTAAATCTAGGCTTAAAACATATTTGTTTACTCAAGCTTACCCTGACTAGATTATATCGCACTACTTCACAGTCCTAATCGTTTTTCTCCCTCTCTCTCTCTTTTTGCAGAGCCCCACACGAATTTATGGAGATATTGGAGATCCAGATCCCTTCTGCCTCTGGATGAGCCCAAATCTTCTGCTGGGACTACGGCTGCTCCTAAGGCCATACTTCTCATTTTCACATTATCTGTGTTACCTTCACATTCTGTGTTACCCAGATGAGGATGGGTTTCCCTTCTGAGTTTGGTTCCTCTCAAGGTTTCTTCCTCAAAAAACATTTTAAGGAGTTTTTCCTTGCCACCGTCGCCACTCAGTGGCTTGCTCAGTTGGGATAAATTCCATTTGTTTTATACCTGTTTGTCTCTCTTTATCTGTTTCTGACTGTTTATACCATTTTTTTATTTCTGTAAAGCTGCTTTGAGACAATGACTATTGTAAAAAGCGCTATACAAATTGAAAATTGAATTGAATTGAATTAATTGAGTTCCAGAAGAAGCAAAGTGCACAGAGTAGAGGTGTAAGAGATGGGTCTTTAGCTGTTTTTGAAGATGGTGAGAGATTCTGTGGTCTGGATATAGGTTGGAAGTTCACTACACCATTGAAGAACAGTTAGTGTATAGGTTCTTGAAAGGGACCTTGCGCCACGCTGAGTGGGAACTACTAAACATCAATCGTTGGTTGACTGCAGATTGAGTGAGGGAACGTAATTCTTCAGGAGAGAGTTGAGGTAGGGGGCACTGTTCCAAATAAGGTCTTGTAGGTGAGTATCAAGGCCTTGAATTTGATGCGGGCAGCTACAGGAAGCCAGTGGAGTGAGATGAAGAGGGGTGTGACATGGGTTGTCTTGGGCTGGTTGAAGACGAGGCGCGCTGCAGCATTCTGAATCATCTGAAGGGGTTTGATGGAGCTGCCGGGAGGCCCGAGAGTAGTGAGTTACAGTAATCCAGTTTTGAGTTAACAAGAGCCTGGACTTGTATCTGTGTAGCCTGTTAGGTGAGGGTCAGATTTTCTTGATGTTGTACAGGATGAACCTACAGGACCATGCAGTTTTATGTCATCGGATCACGGCCGGTAAACCATTTATTTCTCTTACTCGAGCTAAATGATCTTGCATGCTTTCCAAATTGAGGTTGTAACTGCTGTTTGTTCTTAGGGTCCTCGATTTATCATGTGTTTAAGGCAGGCTGAGTAGAAGGGTGTGGTTGTTTGGTACAGCTCCTCCCCTAATTGCTGTTTGTTTTGACTGCTTTGTTGCTTTGGCTGTGTTATTTTTATTTATTTTGCTTTGTGTTCGTTACCGTCAGTAAGATCAGTTTTCTTTAATTCAACTGTGTTGTAACAGTCTATCAGTTATGCTGATACTGCTGGGTGGTAGTGGTGGATTTGGTCAGGTTTGGTAATCTTGCTAACTGTAATCAGTTTGAGTGTGGGGTTGTCCGTGTTTTTTGACAGTAAGTTTGTTTTTTTTTTGTTTCGTCTAGTTTTTTTTTTTGTATATTTTTGATTGCCTGCTTTGAGCATATTGTAATTGATTTAGTTTTCTTGTGTTTTTATTTTTTCCTAGTGGGAGCTAAGTGCTTCCTGAGGCTGGGGGAGTTCTTGGCAGCACCTGATAGTTAATTTCTTCTTGTGACTGTTTTATTGACTAATGCCTGACTGTGAGGGTTGCTGTGTGTGGGGTTTTTATTTATTTATTTTTACTTCAAAATAAAATTTATTTTTGTATGGAAACTCATGCCTCTTGCCTGTTCTAAGTGAAACGTATTTGGATTATCCCCCCCCCCACCACCCCGATTACTCGGGGCGGTGTAGTAGCTATGAAAATGAGCCACAAATTTCTTCAAGAGTGGGGAATCCAGTTGCTTAGCAGTACAAGTCAATAACAGGGTTACAAACGTTTTGAAGAAATGCACTCACTTTAGTATTGTCTGCAGGAAATTAGGATTTATAAAGTGAGGAGTAAAATGATTTACATTAGCATTCATTTCCATGGGACCTGTAGTGACTCTGTGTTTTTAATACTGGGTATGAGATGGGAAATGGCCTGTCGCTGTAGCTGATGTGTGAGTAAATGTTTTGGCTTGTCGCCATGTTCATAGTATGAATCATGAGTACATAACAATAAGCGTTCTGCCTCTTTAGTCGAAATAAGATTCAATTCTGCATGTACGTCAAGACGCTGTTACAGTACTGCCGGCAGATGGCGCTGTGGCGACATTGTGCACGAGCCGCCTGAGCGCGTGCACGTGATTGAAGTGCGCATGGACGCTTAAGCGGTGTCAAGTGTTGCCACCTGTGAGCTACCAAGAGACTGATTATTTAAACCAGTCATGCTGCTGCGCAGAGCCGGGAATGAATAATGGTGCCAGGTTATGATCTTGACATGCCTGTTTTTTTCTGTTCCTTAGCTTATGCGTTGTTTAGAGGGTTTATGCCATGCCAGAGGTAAGAATGTGTATGCCCTGTCCTAGTTAAGAGTGTTCATGCCATGTAATAGATAAGAATGCTTTCGCCCTGTCATAGTTAAATGATGGGTTCATACTCTAGTTAAATGATGGGTTCAGGCCACAGTTAGAAGTGTGTCTGGCGTAATTAGAGGAGTGTTTCCTGCCTTGTTTCTAGTTAAATCAGAACTGTTTAAGTCAGTTAAGTGTGAGTTTCCACATCCTGTTGAGTTTTGTGCTCTTTGCTTGAGGTTGAGTTTTATGTTTAGACTTGGTTTCCCACCTCCTCGTTTGTTTAAGTGGCAAATAAAGATTACACTCCTGCGCTTACTTCCTGTATCCAAGTCCTGTTTCATAACATGCTGTTTAAGAAGTTCTGGAGAAGGATTCAATGCATATCTTTGATCGAGGTTACCGATCACATGTGAGTTCATTAAGCCTAGCAGTGCACCTTTTATTAGAGCGAGCATAGTAAGAAATAATCTGCTCTCTGATATAGGATTTAAGTGTCTCCCATAACAATGAATAAATGGTGGAGTGGTTCTGAATGAAGAAAATAGAAGTTGAAACGAACTCACAGAATTCACTGTTTGCCAAATTAAGTTAAATCTCCATTTACACAAGAATCAAGAGTACTGTCTATAAAAAAAAAATTAAAATTAAATCCTCAAATAGGACTGGTGCACTTGGAAGAAGAAACTTTGGGAAAGGGGAAAAGAATCTCAAGGAAAAAAAAAGGAAAAAAAAAAGAAAAATTTTTTAAACATAGCAGATTGATTCAGAGTACAGGAATTAGACCGATCCAAGTTTGGGTCAAAAACACAGTTTAAATCTCCACCGAAAAGCAACAGATGATGATTTAAAAACGAGATGTTGCTCAACCATCTATTAGCAAATTCCACATCAAAGTTTGGAGCGTATACATTAACCAACAATACCGGTCTTTGCATTAGAGTACCAGCAACTATAATATCTACCGTTCACATCAGCAGTAACGTTGCTGGACGAAAAATTTGACCTTTTGCCAATTAAAGTAGCTGTAACCGTGCTAGCCTCTAAATATGAGCTAACATTCGTAAGGAGCCATGTGGTTTAAACTGAAACTAGGATGGATGATGCCAGATAACTTAACAATAGAAACTTTACTTGGTTCTTTTCAAACAACATTTGAGACAATTATGAACAGAAAAAGGAAAATAAAAAATGGGCCCTTTAAATTAATTGAGTCTTTTGATCTCCACCCCTTTTGGGGTCAGCAAAGTCTAAATTTGTGATCCGCGTTCTGGATTAATCAATATACTGTCAACATGTGTCACCTGTTCTGTGACAGTTTCCTGTTTAAGAGGAAGGTTGGCACTTTTGGTTGAAAAATGTGCAACAGCTCAGGCAGCCGATACTGTCCTACCACCAGGGAGGTAAACTCACGGAGTTAGTCGACTTCTCTTCAAGATCACACTGGGAGGCTCGCCAACAATAGAAAGGGATCTTACAAGTAGGGCAGCTGTCGCATGTGGTAGAGTGGTTTGTCCACTCTACCACATGTTAATTCCGGCCGGGGACTCCACATGCGAGTGTCCTAAGGAATCTCCATCTGAACTCAAAGTTACTCAATCACTATGTGACATGGTGTGAATGGGTGATCACAGTGTAAAGCTTTGGATAAACGCTATATAAGTGCACACTTACATTTAACAAGTAGTTCTCTCTCTGTCCATAAGACTTATATAATCATAAGACTTTAGGTAGTTCTTGGGACCTGACCTGTTTTATTTTTGCAAACAGGTTTTCATCTTTTTAGAATGATATTCCATGTATTGTACAACAATCATACTAAAGCATAACAATCATGTAACATTAAGCATCACATACTTCATAACTCAATAATCACATTTAGGCCTATTTATCACACTTCAGTTCAAACTTCAAATCTCAAATCAATATCTAGATATATCTACAGTAATCAGCATATAATATGTATTATCTTATATTATTTTCAATAATAGCTAATGATAAATCAACCAGAATTGCATCAGGCTACTCTTATCCTGTATTAGAAAATGTAGGCAGTATAGGCTCTACTTGAGTTAAGTTACAACACATTATGGTTGAAAAGCTAATACTCTAATTAGAGTACCCTTAACCTAACAAAATGTTTACTCACAGCAGAATTTAAACATTAAGGTTTCACAATTCTACACCCAACATTAAGGTAAAATCATCATAGGAAACCATATAGTATATATTATTTTTGTAATTTTCCCTCCAATAGGAATGCTATATAATTCACTTAGATATTCCCTAAAAGAAAAAGAAATGAGCAAGGGGCTGCTGTGCTCAGGTCACTTAAATATCAGCTTACTATTTCAGTAGTTATTTGAGATTAAACCCTTGTATCACGGTCAGTAATTGATTTCCACAGCGCGAGCCGTGAACATCCCTTAACTCAATACACACAGGTAGCAGCATTAGCATCATGCAGTTTACTAGATTACAGAGACAATACAGATACAAACGGGGATTTCTCCAAACATCCCAGTTGCTCCTCCTTATCCTGTCTTCTGTAGTGGTTCTTTAACTTGCTAATTCGCTCACTTTTATCACTTTGTTAACTTTAATTCTATAATTTTCCTCCGGTCGCCAAAATCATGTATCTCCTCTATTTTCTCACACACGCACGCGCTCTCCACAGGATCACAAAATGGCGTCGTGACCTGTTAATCATGTTCAGCTGGGGGCGGGGCTATCGCTCCTGATCGCTGATTTTCTTAAAGGGACATTACGCTATTTTAATACAAGTTATTTGAACCCTGAATTGTCACTGAGTTACATAGCGACCCCTCTTGAATTCGAATTAAAGTTCGAGTGGAAGACTTAACTCACCCAAGGGCAGTGTAACCTATGATGATCTTTAATACGTAGGTGAGTCTCCTGTAAAAATACTATATCAGAGTTTAAATGTTTCAAATGTGTAAAAAGCTTAGATCTCTTGAAAGGATTACCCATACCTCTGATGTTCCAACTAATAAATCTTTGAGGTGTGCTTGTCCCAGCTGTGCTGAGATCCATATTACTACTAACCAGTTAAATAAAGTAAACCACGGATACAAATAGCCAATTAGAGTGACACAAGACACCTGATCGAGGTCATTAAAACATAACGTGTGTACGGAAACGTGTAAAGGAAACGTGCTTAACTCTTGCAGCTCTTTTAAACTGCACATTAAATTGAAAATGTATTTAGAGTCAAAAGATACATTTCTGCGTGACATACTGCAGTTATATTAAACAGCCAGACAGTGGCGCCGTACTGAACACTGCTCCTCACTCGAGCCGAAAGCTCAAGAATCCTGCATAACACGCCTCTATTTTACTGAAACCGCCCCCCTCTTAACGTCTGAATAGATCTTCCGTCTGTAGCTACATCTAACATCTTTACATGATTATCAAATCCGCACTACTCTACACCTCTTTACTCTACTCTGAATAGACTCATTAAAGATTCTGTGTAGAACTTTACAACTCAGGGGTTCCTTTTCAGAAGGAAGATAACCAAAGGAACCTTCTTTCTAAGATTTTTTTGCAAAAAAAATTAAAAATTGCAAAATCTGAATATCGCGTAGTTTCCTTCATGTTGCGTTCATTTCTCCACCGCAAAATCCTGGAGCAGCTGAATTATTGTGCTCTTTATCAGTGCTGGGATTTGAGAACCTTGAGAACCCCAATAAATGTGTGTAACATTCAGTGAATCCTCGGGTCAGAGTCTCATTCAGCACTGCTGATGGAGTGTGCGGAATGTAGATTGGAATCTGATCAACCTGCAGCATCTGAATTCCAGTGTTTTGTTGTTGTTGTTTTTACTCGAACCTGATTAAACTCATTATCTGGATGATGTCTGTCCAAAAGAAGTCCTTTATTCGTGTCCGAGGAACAAATCAATGACAGAGGAGGGAAAATGAGGGCGTGATATTACATCTAGCACAATGCACACAATGAAGCGCGTGTCCCATTCATTCCCACTGCAAATATTCTCACTCTGACACACAGTCCTTCAGTTCTGGTTTAAATTCAATACACACAATCATTCTCAGGATCTCATCTGTGGGTGTCGGATCATTCAACCTGTGCAACATTAAGCATCAGATATGGAGACAATTAAATAATAATAATAATAATAATAAAAATAAAGGGGAAAGGGACAGCACCCATAAAGACGCGCGCGCTGGTCTGCAGTCTAATGCACTTTTCATTGTAAATGTAACGCGTCATTAGTGTTATTGGATTTATTGATCAGATCACAGATCATCTGCAACTCATATAAAAGCACATCACATCAGCATTACACCTTTCCGAGCGTTACTAGAAAGCTATAAACAATTCACACACACACACACACACACACACACACACACACACACACACACACACACACAGGCACGCGGCTTAAATTAAAGCTCAATTGACTTCCGTTTTGGATCTAAAATGCACACAGGTGTCCACCTGCAGCCGTGAAACGTGTCATTTTGCTGCCCTGAATTTGCTGGAACCGGCATCAGAAACGCTTCTGTAAGAGATGACAGCCGAAGCCTTTCTCTCACCTGAGACACACAGACGCGTTGGAGTGAAAGCTGCAGTCCGGCTGATGGAAAGAGTGACGGACCAGATTTCTCCAGATGATGATTCTCCAGATGTTTCTCCAAATATTGTTCCAGATATTTCTCCAGATTAAGGCTGCTGCGCAGTATTTTTGGGCAGATAAAGGAGTGTGTCAGGGATCCGGGAGCGGTTTTATTTCTCCCTGCTGCCGCTCCTCTCGCTCGCCTGCACTTCCGGCACCGACCGCTGGGGGCCACTATCGCGCCGAATGCTAATTTACTTCTTTTTTTTTTTTATTTATTTATTTATTTATTTATTATTATTATTCAACGAATAGAAATTGAAAATATTAGTCAGCTTGTGTTTTCCTTTTTTTTGTTTTTGCCTGTTCACATGGATAAGTGTGACTGAAATAAAAGAGCCAACTATATGTAAATGTAGTAAAAAAAAAAAAAAAAGTCACACAACCTGATCGTTTTGTAAATGTAATGCTCCCGGTTTCTGACTTTATACGTTGGGGGTTCGAATCCTTCCTCCACCCTGTGAGTTTCTTCCGTACTTCGGGGGTTTCCTCCGAGTTACTCCTGAGCCCAAAGATATGCGTTGTACACTGATTGGCATCTCTAAAATTGACTGCAGTGTGTGAATATATGTTGATGGGTTGGCACCACATCCAGTGTGTCTCCTGTCTTGTATCCTGAGTCCCCTGGGATAGGCTCCATGGGAAAACAGATGTATAGAAGTGCATCCATCCATCTTCTACCGCTTACTCCTTTTCAGGGTCACGGGGAACCTGGAGCCTATCCCAGGGAGCATCGGGCACAAGGCGTGGTACACCCTGGACAAGGTGCCAATAGATAAATAGAAGTTTCATACAAAAGCTGAATCTGCTAAATCAGGGGTTCTGAACATTTTACAGTTACAGACCCAAGGTATTTATTTAAATGTGTGATAATTTTCAACATAATTTCTACATTGTACACCCATTTTTACTAAAATAATATAAAATTCCAGTTGACATTATTTATAGGCATAATAACAGATAATGCTGGGTTGTGATTTCCACTACTGCAATAAAATTAGAAAAATCAGGGACCCATTTGTAAAGTTTCATCGACTTCCTGAATCCAACTTTGAGAACTAAATACATTAAGCTTCCAGTAGACAGATTCCTATTGTTTTCGTGGTGTGTGAGAAAAAAACTGGCTGGTAGCTAAAGAGGAGTCTTGACACTGACATGATCAGTTATTGTTTGTGTATGTAACTCCAGGGTGTCCAGGTGAGGTGGGCAACTTATGATGGATGGCCCCTGTAGCTCCACCCCCCTCAAGGGGTTTGTTAGTTGCCCGGGGGGGTCACAAGTGCTTCCTGTTGTTGTCTCCGGAATGTATAATGGTCGACTCCTTGAGGTCAGTATCATGAATATAAGAGAGAGCATCAGCTTTGTAGTTCTGCAGGAAACTGCCCTGGCAGCCTGGAGCATAAGGAAATAGAAGTGACTTTCTAAAGTGAGAAGGTCATGGTTCTGTGGCCATCCACCCCGTAGCTTTTCCTATATTAAATAACACTGGGCAGGTAGTCAGCTCAGCACCTCTTAAAAGTGCACTAGCTGATGTACACATGCTTCTGAGTGGAGGACAAACATGTCCACTGGATTGGAAGATCATGAATATACCCTGCTGAAAAAAAAACAATAAATTTCTAATGGTTTCCACTACAAATACCATCACATCAGCTAACCATTAAAACCATGACCATTATTGGTCCTTAAGTGTATCCACTAGGCTTAATGTGCTACCAATAGAAGGCAACAATGTGCCAGTAGAGACCCATTTTCAATTACAATTCCCATTATAACCATTAAAACCATTACAAATTCAGTGAAGGTTTCTAGTGGGGTTTTTTTCAGCACGTTATAGCACCAGATCTTAATCTGTCAATGACTAAATTCACTCTGGACACTGGAATGACATTATAATGAGGCTGGACTTCTCCAACTTTTGCGTTTGCTCACCTCCTCCCCTTTTTATAAAGCCATGTGAAAAATTCCATTTTAAAAAACTTTTTATCCCCCAGGCTTTTGAGTCTTTTAAAGTCCCTTCTATCGATTGTTTTGTCCCTAATTGTTATTGTTTTATTAAAGTATTGATTTATTTCATTTTTGGAATTGTTTGATTTTATTGTTCAGCACTCTGCACAACACTTGTCTTTAAGTGTGCTGATGAAATAAAGGTGACTTGACTCTTTTATGTCCTAACTCTGAGCTTTGGTAGGTGTCCAAATTCTAGTGTTCAGTTCGATGGGTTCGATGAGGCAGCCATGAAAATGTCTTGCTGTACTGATCCCCCAGTTCCCTCAGCTCCTGACAATAAATATATATAACTTTCAGATAACTTGATCCAAAATATAAAGCAAATTAAATCAAATGAAAAGAAAGAACTATCAGGAAACCTGGAGTAGACTCTTTGAAGTAGATCTATGCATGAGTCAGATTCTAGTTGATTTATTGCTTGTTGCTATATGTTCATTTTAATTACATTATTATGAACATTTTATAATCATAATTTTATTGTTATAAAAAAATCTGAAAGCATTTGAGATTGTCACTCCTGATTGGAATCCTGACGCTCTACACCTCTACACCTCAGCAGGTCAGTGAAGTGACCGAAGCCGCTTCAGATAAGTGAACTCTGAGTTTAGAAGTACTTTGCTGCCACCTTGTGGAGTTTTATTATGAACAAACTTTTATAAAATAACTCCAGTCATCCATTCCTCCAGCCATTTTCTGTACCGTTTATCCTTCACAGGGTTACAGGGAGCCTGGAGCCTATCCCAGGAGACTCAGGACACAAGGTGCGGGACACCCTGGACGGGGTGCCAACCCATCTCAGGGCACAATCACAGACACTCTCACACACTATGGACAGATTAGAAATGCCAGTCAGCCTACAACGCATGTCTATGGACTGGGGGAGGAAACCAGAGTACCCGGAGGAAACCCTCGCTGTGTGTTAGTGAGTGTGTGTGTGTGTGTGTGTGTGTGTGTGTGTGTGTGTGTGTGTTCTCAGGATCATCCATTCAGCGGTGAAATGATTTTCACTGTTTTTGAAAAACAGATCACTTTTTATTGGTTAAAAAGATCACTGTGTTGATCTTTTGTCAT
>CM022766.1:25046936-25051522 GCA_012411365.1 Ameiurus melas | reverse complement strand
ATCAAACATGCTTCACCGTTCGATTGCATGCTGCTCCGGGGGAACATCTGTACATCACCTGCTCAGGTAACCGTACAACATGTACAAACACCAGTCATATTTTGTAAATAATTATAAAGTGTTCCAGTAAATATACAGAGTAATTAAACATTTTACAAAGATAGATTAATTTTTGTAAAATTTATTCAATAAAGATAAATCAGGTGAACTTTCATATTTTGAACCATTCTGCAGGTATCTTTAACCCCGCCCTCAGTTCCATCAGGTTGGTTTGGTTCTGGGGACACTTGCAGGAAGGCTGAGGTTTTCCACAGCGGCTGCGTGGGGACAGTGTGTGATGACTCGTGGGATATTGAGGATGCGCAGGTGGTGTGCAGACAGCTGCAGTGTGGAGTGGCCCTCAGTACCCACATACCAGCCTGGTTTGGTCCTGGAACTGGGTCCATATGGCTGAATGAGGTGGAGGTGTGAGGGGAACAGAGACGTCCCTGTGGAACTGCAGATTTCAGCTGTGTGAAGAGGGTGAATGTTGGACACCAGGAGGATGTAGGAGTCGTGTGCTCAGGTACAGTGTCATTTATGTACAGTAATATTTATGAAGTTAATGTATTATTTTATCCATATTTTAAATAATATGCGCCACAACAGAAGTAATGATTGCAAATTTATACTCAGTGTGAGTTGTTGTTCTTCCTACCAGGTTTAAAGAGATCCGACTCACGGGCTGTGAGGGGAATCTGGAAGTGTTCTACAATGGAACCTTGGGTAATGTGTGTTACTAATCAGATGGATGAGGAGACAGCAAACATAATTGTGTCGAGTGAGCTGAACTGTGGAAGACGTGGCGGTCTTTTAAACACTGAAGCACAAGTGAAATCTGCTCCTAACTGGCTGGATTCTCTGAAGTGTAGGGGACACGACTCTAATCTGTGGCAGTGTCATCTTCACACCCTGGGGACAGTACACATGTGATATTGATGATGAGGTGGCTCGTATTACCTGCACAGGTGGGTGGAGTCAGACTTTTCTGGTTCTGTACATGGCCATAAACTGCAGTGTTTCATTGTGAATAGTGTAGAACTAATGTTGCTGAATATAAAGTGTATTTGACAAAATTGATGTTAGAAGTGTGAGAAAAAGTCTGCTCTGAGAGATAAAGCTGCATGTGAGACTTTTCATTAATGCATGTATTTTATTACTGCAGATGATGGACAGTCTCTACGTACACAAGAAAAAGGGTCTTCATTTCCTCTCAGAAACACTGCTCAAGTAAGGATATATAAGGAAAAGCTGTTAGTACTGTTCTTCATTTGCTAGTGACAGAAGATATTTCCTCATCTGTTTATAAAACCATTTTACCCAAAGCGCTTACACTGTGTCTCATTCACCCATCACACACCAATGATAGCAGAGCTGCCATGCAAGGTGCTAGCTTGCCATCGGAGCAACTTGGGGTTCAGTGTCCTGCACCCAAGGACACTTCGGCATGTGGAGTCACCCAGGCCAGGAACCAACCGAAACCCATTCTACCAACTGCGCCACAGCCACCACATATTTCGCCCACAATCTTCCTCACATTTCTTTTGGAACTTAAACCAGCAGAGATAAACTCAGTAAACAGAACCCAACGCTGATCTTACTGCTCAAATTATTTTATTCTGCAGAAAATATTTATTTATAACATTTAAATAAGCAGCTGAATTTCAGGATGTTTGTAATTAGTTTAAGATTCTTTTTCAGAACAAAAAAAAATTATTTTTGGTAACTAGACCATGTTGAGTATAATATAAGGTTATATTCTCATTGTGTTGTAGTGAGCTGTGTGACTGGAGCTGTTATTCAGCGTTGGTGTGTTCCTCATGTGAGTGTGTGTGATGTAGAGCACTGGTCTCTCAGGCTGAGTGGAGGAAAGGGAAGCTGCTCTGGGAGGTTGGAGGTGTATCATAACGCTATGGGGCTCCGCTTGTGATGATCAGTGGAACATCAGGAACGCTCAGGTGGTGTGCAGACAGCTGGGCTGTGGGTCGGCGCTGAGTGCTGATAGAATGTTAGTTCTGGTCCTGGTGAAGGGACTATCTGGCTGAACAGAGAAGTGTCGAGGGATGAGATTCACCTGAGGGACTGTCATCATTCCCTGAAGAAACACACTGACTGCTCTCATGCTGGAGTCACCTGTGCAGGGCAGAGGTGTGCTAACCTTTCAGCCTTCCGTCTCCACTCATTACACTTTTTTCCCAGTGTTAAGACTTGATAACTTTATTTATAATCTTAGATATTAGTTTGAAAGCTCAGACCTAAACTGTAATACACTGATCAGCAGCTCATAACCCTTATTTAGTGAGAGTATTTTATTATATAATAGAAAGTTTTTATATTCTATAAATACAGACGTGTCCACTACTACACCCACCACCACCACCACCACCACCACCCACCACATCAGGTATGTATATTTGTTACAATACAATATTTGTTACTGTTCATCATTTTCTAAATATTTATGATTACAGCGTCAGATCAAGATCCTCTTCTGTGTTTTTTTAACTTCAGTAGAGGCGCTCCAATCCTCCATCACCTGAACCTCCATCCACCCCTCCACTGGTTCTCTTTGTGTTGGGAACGCTGCTCTTCCTGGCCTTAGTGCTTCTGCTGGTACTGTTTTTACCAGAACAGAGTGCTCAGGAGAGAGCATGTAGACATACCTGAAATACTAATTACATTTTATCCTGCTGTTAAAATTGTCCTGTAAGAATTTCGTTAAAAGTTATTATTATTATTATTATTATTATTATTTTATTATTATTATTATTATCCACTCCCAGTTGTCTCTAAGAGGAGGCGTAAGACTCAGCCTGAGGCAGTCTATGAGGAGATCAACCACAGATACATCACTAGAAGAAGGACGAGCTCCACTCAAAGAGGTGAGTGATATGTAACGTTCTACATCACACTTATTGTATTCCATTTAAACTTGTAGCTGAAATTCACTGCATGCACATCATCATATCACCTGTGTATGTGTGTGTGTGTGTGTGTGTGTGTAGGGGCACTGTGTGAGTGATATAAATAAATTGTTGGTGTGTGTATGTATACGCTTTCCTGCACAGGCATCTCCCTCAAACTTGCCCTCTGCATATGTGTGTGTGTGTGTGTGTGTATGTGTGTGTATGTGTGGTAGGACTGAGATGACATGATGTGCTGATGGAAAAAACATTGAATAGACGTTACAAAAAGTAGCTTTAGAAAGAAATATATTATTTTATTTGATTCAACATAGAATTATTACACATAAACTTTGAGGTTGTATCGGAGGACACTATTCGAAATGCTCCATCAACCCCTTCCTCCATATTAACAGTCCCTACAGTCCACAGCAATCTACAGAAGCCCCATATTATTATTATTATTATTATTATTATTATTATTATTATTATTATTATCTCGTGATCTTGACATAAAAAGTCAGTGTTCTCTCGACGTCCTTTTATCAGAAGAAAATCTGCCTTGTGGATTAGACTGGTGTTGCATGCACGTTGAGTCTTCCCCATCGCCGTCATAAATGTAATAATACCCCGCAGAGATGGACTTGATCTCCACATTAAGAGAGAGGGGGCGTCCCGTGATCAAGTGTCGGACACTAATGTGGAAGTCGTCAGTCACTGACAGACAGAGAGATTTCAGCGAGGAAGTCTCTGATTAAAGTAAACATTCATCTGTTCATCCATGATGCTGCGGGATTGCACTAAGCTTTTGCTGCTCCAGAACAATAAAAACAACATGTTGTTATGTCGAGTACACGAAACATGAAGTGGAGATCACGAGAAACCAGAAGAAAGAAAATAATAACGCATGGACACTTAGGGTTCCGTAGCAATCCATTGAGCTCTGGCATTTGTTGGTGTTTCCGACGTAGATGACTGATCGTGTGCTGCTGCTCTCGGTCAGTGTGGTTTACGGAGCGTGATGACTGTAGAGCCGGGGTTGTGCTACCTGTAGAGGGCGCTAAAACATGCTGTGAGTTCAGGTGGAATTTCAGGTGAATTCTCACTGCAGATCGTGTGAAAGACTTTGGTCTGATCAGTGCTTCCATCTGGATGTGTTTTACATTGAAAATTTCTTTGTGTGTGTGTATATATTGTAGGGAATAGCCCGTGAGGGGCGGAGCACAGTCACACAGGAGGTGGTTTATCAGGTGATAAGGGACGGTTGCTTTTATTTTATTTGTGTTTATGGGTAAGAGGTGTGTGGGTTTGCGTGTGGCTGACGTTGCAGACTGTGGCTCAGGTGGTTGAGAGGTTGGAGGTTCGAGTCCCGGCCTCACATGCCTAAGTGTCCTTGGGCAAGTTAGCACCTTGCATGGCAGTTTTGTTACCAGTGATGTGTACCTGTGTGAGTTGCCCCCCCAACGCAAAACGTCAGCAAAATAGTCAATCATTTGTGCCGTAAAATGTTTTCGCCTGCTGCTTCTGGTTCAGGAGATATTAAAAGATTATTCAAAAAGGTCATTCTGGGGTCACCCAGCCCCGCCCCCCCCCCCCACCTGCTCCAAATTCACCCCAAGTAGTCTCAATCGTTTGTGCCGTAAA
>CM022766.1:25021936-25039436 GCA_012411365.1 Ameiurus melas | reverse complement strand
ATAGAGTAGGAGAGTTAAATCACCTTATCATATGACTTAATGCAGTGTCCAGCTTTTCTTTTCTTTTACAACACTTTTAACGCTATAAAGCCGCTTAAATCACACTGACACACCACAACCTCATTTATCTCACCTATTCTTTCATCTAAACGCTATAATATTCATCTTAATCTTTTACATTTATCAACCTATTCTTTTATTGTTTTACAAATGTGTTAGTAACTATAAGCCACTCGCCAAAAGAACAAAAGATTTTTGATTCCTTAAATCAATACTTGTTTATTCATTTTAAACACATTTATCTTTATGTTCAATGCTGTGTTTTAACTCTAAAACATAGAATTGAAATGGATTCGAGAATTCCTTTATGAAATATTCATACTATGACATGATCATTAGAGAGCTTGCTATATTGCATGTTTTGTTGTAATGTTTATGAGGTAGCTGGCTGTGTTGAAAGCCAGATATAGTATATGTAAGTATCATAAATATATATTTTGATGTTAAATTCTCAGGTTTGTTTCCTTATTCTCAGGATTTTGTTTAGAATCTCAGGTTTAATTCAATATTCTCACTTTTTAAATGAATGATGGCCAGTTACATCTTAATAAACAATATACAAGCAACTGTGACTTTTTATCTTTCCACAATGAGAACAAGTCAATATTTTACATTCTACACAGTTTTTGTTTCTTCTTTTTCATATTGTGTAACAATCATCTATTTTTATACATTCAATGAAATAAAAGTGCTTTGATGATGTTTAGTATAATGTGATGATCTGTGTTTGAGTTGGAGTGAGGCTCTTGTAGTGATGAATCTGTGCTCAATGTCCTTATAGAACATCTCAGGCAGTAAAAACTACATTTACATTTATTTATTTAGCAGATGCTTTTATCCAAATCCACTTACAAATGACTTCTACACACTCAGATAAACTCTATTATCACTATTAACACTGGGTTTCTATTATTATTTGTGGATTATATAGTATGGGGTTTATGGATTATATATATATATATATATATATATATATATATATATATATATATATATATATATATATATATATATATATATATGGTTAAAAAATATATTTTATCCATTCTATAATTACTCCTATCACTGCAAAGTTAGCAACATAATACTAATATTAATAATATAATAATAATAATCCCCAATGCTTCTTGGGATAGGCTTCCCTGAAAAGGAGTAATGGATAGATAATAATAATCCTTACATTACAAGGCGGGGTGTGGTGGTTCGATTCTCGGCCCGTGAAATACAAGTATATTAGTACGCCACTTATCATAAGCAGGTCCGTTAAGAAAAAACACATTTCACTAATCAGAAATCTCAGTGTTGAAGTGCCATCTTGTGGACGGATAATGTAAATGATTTTACTCAAAGTAAATAATTATTTATTTAAATTATTAATGTTTATAATCCTGAAACCCAGACTAAATGTGTGTTCTTAAAAACAATATCTAATTGAAGTGAAATGGTAAGAATTCTTATTTATTTAAATAAATTCTTATTTTTCTTTTTTTTTTTAATTACAGACAATTACTATATTAGAGCACAACAAAGAAAGATTATTTTTTTGAAAATACATTTATTATATAATAATAATAATAATAATAATAATAATAATAATAATAATAATAATAATAATAATAATACTCACAGCGCCCTCAGAAGGTCAGTTAAGAGAAAAACACATTTCATTAAACAGAACTCACAGTGTTTTACTGCCATCTTCTGAGGGGAAATGACAAAAAATATAAAGTAATGTGTGTGTGTGTGTGTGTGTGTGTGTGTGTGTTTTTTTTTGTGTGTGTGTGTGTGTGTGTGTGTGTGTGTGTGTGTGTGTGTGTGTGTGTGTGTGTGTGTGTGTGTGTGTGTGTGTGTATGTATATATGTATATGTATGTATGTACACAAACGAGACTGACCCTACAGAGGAGGAACCTTTTCCCCAGCTGGGCATTGCACCAGATCTAGATGGGTGTGGGGGCCCCCCTCCGAGTTTAGCAGTGACATGAACATTGAGACAGTGCCTGGTAAGCTCCTGTAAAAGCCTGCGGTGAAAGTTTTAAATAAGAAAAACTGAATGGGAGAGTGGACACCCCATGGTGAGCTGTACTGGGTTTAATGATGATGATAAACCAGAGTGGAGGGCACTTTACAAACCAACCCACCCTAAAAATGTGCTGATTTTACATGGAATTATTTCTGTGGATTCTTTTATCTCCATTCTAAACCCTGAGGTCACACAGGAATGTCCATTTTATTAACAGAGAGAGTGTTTTCCATGCTTTTATACACTGCTCCAGGTTGCAGACACTGTTTGTGTTTTTGAAAAGCAACCTGAGCTCATTTTATGTGGATTTTACTTTTCAGATTTTTATCTTTGGTTTTAAGTACATCAGAAAAAAACGGATTTAAATGTCAGCTGATAAATTTTATCCTTGGTCAGGAAAAATGTTGAGATACCTGAGTAGGAAAACAAAGTGGCACAGAACACAGACTGCGCTGCCAAAAAAATTTCTCTCAGACTGATCAAATCATGAATTCTGATCGATTTTAACTTTTACAGGAGTATGGGAGACTTGGAGATGTTTAAGGCGGTGTGGTGGTGTGAGGAGGCTCTGTGTTCTGTAGTGGAGGGAGAACTGTGTTTTACACCTACATTAGACTAATGTTCTTAACAACTACCCTTTGTTGCACTCATTTATTTATCTAATTAATTTTTTTTTTTAATTTTTTTTTAAATGCTCGGTATGCATTTTTCTATTTATATATTGAGTCACATTTGACTTTAGTGTATATAATGTGACCTTTGTTAAATAAAAGATTGTAAAAGTCAAACAAAAGTCTCTTTTTTTTTCTTTTTTCTCTCTCTCTTCTCTCTCTCTCTTTCTCCTCTTTTCCTCACCTGCTCTCTGCATCACAGAACATTCATTAGTTGAATTCTCCGCAGGTGGGCGTTCCTCATCCTCACCTCCTCCGACTCCGCCCTCCATTCACAAACCGGCGCTGGACCACGCCCCCGCCTACAGGTAGATAATCACCGGTTAACGCTGATATCATTTATAGCCTAAACACAGACCATCGCTAGTACAGGACCTCCACACACACAAAGCGGTTGGTGGCAGTTGAATTTGTGAATTCGAATAATTGTGCGATTGCCTGCCAAAGAGTGACGTCATCTCAGTGAATAGAATCTTTTCTCCAAAAGATTCATTTAATGACCATTTCTGTAAATGACATCGTTCAATTAATGGATCTTGTATAGTTGCACTACTTGTATTGTTCCCTGCTTGATATATCGCTTTGTTTTTTTGTTGTAAGTCGCTTTGGATAAAAGCGTCTGCTAAGTGAATAAATGTAAATGTAAAATGTAGGCATGTTAGCACGTTAGATATTTTTGACATAAAGCCTGCATGTGAGAGTGCCTCAACCTCATCCTGCCCATAATCTGCATGTTCTGCAGACTCAATCTTGGCAATGTTGGAGGACTCACCACTGCGTGCCTGCCCAGTTAGACAAAACAGCGTGCTGCATCAGACATCTGTGAAGGTACACCCGGAAGTATTTCAGCATCCCCATGATCAAAACTAACAATTTCTGTTTCAAACAAAGGGAGGAAGTTCACTTGCAGAAGAAGATTCCGATTCACTATTCTCTACTTACCAGCCCTGTCACGGATCTTGTAGATGTGTATGGAACGCTCTGAGGCAACAACAGTGTTCATGACTCGCTCCCATTCGTCAACAAGCTTCCGTTTCCTATACAACCCTTTGTTAGCCATAAGACATAGTCATAAGCCATAGTCACCAAAGGCTAGAGGTAGGCCTTTAACTCTTTCTTGTACTGGTTGGACTGGTGTCTTTGCTCCACAACAGAATTATCTGGTACCACCATTCCCCATCGGGGTAAGAAGTGGTTCTAGACTTGTTGATGTCAGCCAGTTCAAGAAGCTCAGCCGTCAGCTCGCTCGCAAACGTAGCCCGATTTATTTAAATTATTAATGTTTATAATCCTGAAACCCAGACAAAACGTGTGTTCTTAAAAACAATATTTAATTGGATATTTAATTCATTCTTTTTTTAAATGACAATTACTTATATTAGAGCACAACAAAGAAACATGACTTTTAGAAAATACATTTATTGTTTATTATAAATATAAGTGTGTGTTTTAGTTATTACTGATTTTACCACATACTGTAAGAGAAGATGCGTCAGGAAACATGTTAAATGATGGGGTTAGTGTAATGGATATTCCTCATGGTAAACTGACCCCTATGTACATGTTCTTTTAATATTGCATTCTTACATCAGCCTTCATTCAAACTGGGTTTTATTTTATTTTACTCTGCAGTAATTTTAGTAAATCAGATCTCTAGTGTTGGAAAGGGAACAAATTCAGACAAGTAAAACAATACTTAAATTTACATTTATTCATTTAGCAGATGCTTTTATCCAAAGCGACTAACAAATGAGAAAACACAAGCAAAGTAATACATCAAGCTGAGAACAATACAAGAAGTGCTACTGTACAAGATCTATTAATCCTTACTAGAACTAGAAGATACGACCATATCACCCCGATCTTATCCATATTGCATTGGTGCCCCTGTTCCTTTTAATTTATTTCTTATTTATTCTTATTTCTTATTTCACTTTAGTATTGTCTGCAGAAAATTAGGATTTATAAAGTGAGGAGTAAAATGATTTACATTAGCATTCATTTCCATGGGACCTGTAGTGACCCTGTAAGTGTTTTTACTGGGTATGAGATGGAAATGGCCTGTCGCTGTAGCTGATGTGTGAGTAAATGTTTTGGCTTGTCGCCATGTTCATAGTATGAATCATGAGTACATAACAATAAGCGTTCTGCCCCTGTTAGTCGAAATAAGATTCAATTCTGCATGTACGTCAAGACGGTTTACAGTACTGCCGGCAGATGGCGCTGTGGCGACATTGTGCACGGTAGCCGCGTTGAGCGTGGCGTGGATTGAAGTGGCGCATGGACGCGGGTGTCAAGTGTTGCCACCTGTGAGCTACCAAGACACTGGTTATTTAAACCAGTCGCTGATGCTGCGTAGCCGGGAATGAATAATGGTGCCAGGTTGTGATATTGACGTGCCTTTTTTCTGTTCCTTAGCTTATAGAGGGTTTATGCCATGCCAGAGGTAAGAATGTGTATGCCCTGTCCTAGTTAAGAGTGCTCATGCCATGTAATAGATAAGAATGCTTTGGCCCTGTCATAGTTAAATGATGGGTTCAGGCCACAGTTAGAAGTGTGTCTGGCATAATTAGAGGAGTGTTTCCTGCCTTGTTTCTAGTTAAATCAGAACTGTTTAAGTCAGTTAAGTGTGAGTTTCCACATTCTGTTGAGTTTCATGCTCTTTGCTTGAGGTTGAGTTTTATGTTTAGACTTGGTTTCCCACCTCCTCGTTTGTTTAAATGACAAATAAAGATTACACCCTGCGCGTCACTTCCTGTATCCAAGTCCTGTTTCATAACACGCTGTTTAAGAAGTTGTGGAGAAGGGTTCAATGCATATCTTTGATGGAGGTTACTGATCACATGTGAGTTCATTAAACCTAGCAGTGCAACTTTTATTAGAGCGAGCTATAGTAAGAAATAATCTGCTCTCTGATATAGGATTTAAGTGTCTCCCATAACAATGAATAAATGGTGGAGTGGATCTGACAAAAAAATAAAAGTTGAAACGAACTCACAGAATTCACTGTTTGCCAAATGAAGTTAAATCTCCATTTACACAAGAATCAAGAGTACTGTCTATAAAAAATAAAAATTCAATCCTCAAATAGGACTGGTGCACTTGAGAAGAAAACTTTTAAAGAGAGGGGTTACAGGATCTCCATGGATCAACGAGGGAAATAAAATCGGAAAATGTTTTAGACATAGCAGATTGATTCAGAGTACAGGAATTAGACCCATCAGAGTTTGGGTCAAAACACAGTTTAAATCTCCACCGAAAATCAACAGGTGATGATTTAAAAACAAGACGGTGCTCAACCATCTATTAGCAAATTCCACATCAAAGTTTGGAGCATATACATTAACCAACAATACCTGTCTTTGCATTAGAGTACCAGCAACTATAATACCTACCATTCACATCAGCAGTAACGTTAGTGGATGAAAATTTGACCTTTTGCCAATTAAAGTAGCTGTAACCGTGCTAGCCTCTAAATATGAGCCAACACTGTGCTAGATTCGTAAGGAGCCATGTGGTTTAAACTGAACCCATACAAGGAAGGATGATGCCAGATAAGTTTTAACAATAGAAACTTTACTTGGTTCTTTTCTTAAAGTAATTGAGTCTTTTGATCTCCACCCCTTTTGGGGTCAGTAAAGTCTAAATTTGTGATCACGTTCTGGATTAATCAATATACTGTCAACATGTGTCACCTGTTCTGTGACAGTTTCCCTGTTTAAGAGGAAGGTTGGCACTTTTGGTTGAAAAATGTGTACCAGCTCAGGCGGCTGATACTGTCCTACCACCAGGGAGGTATACTCACGGAGTTAGTCGACTTCTCTTCAAGATCACACTGGGAGGCTCACCAACAATAGAAAGAAAAAATAGAAAGTTGCTTCCCGATGGCAAGCTAGCACCTTGCATGGCAGCTCTGCTACCATTGGTTGTGTGTGAATGGGTGAATGAGACACAGTGTAAAGCGCTTTGGATAAAAGCGCTATATAAGTGCACATTTACATTTACCAAGTAGTTCTCTCTCTGTCCATAAGACTTATATAATCATAAGACTTGAGGTAGTTCTTGGGACCGGACCTGTTTTATTTTTGCAAACAGGTTTTCATCTTTTTAGGATGATATTCCATGTGTCTAAATGTTGTACAACAATCATAAAAAAATAACAATCATGTAACATTAAGCATCACATACTATCACACTTCAGTTCAAACTTCAAGTCTCAATTCAATATCTAGATATATCTACAGTAATCAGCATATAACATGTATTATCTTATATTATTTTCAATAATAGCTAATGTTAAATCAACCAGAATTGTATCAGGCTACTCTTATCCTGTATTAGAAAATGTAGGCAGTATAGGCTCTACTTCAGTTAAGTTACAACACATACTGTAGTTGAAATGCTAATATTCTAATTAGGAATACCCTTAACGTAACAAAATGTTTACTCACAACCAATTTAAACATAGTAAAAAAATATAAGATTATTTTTTTCACTCAACAATTAAGATATATAAATAAAATACATAAAATAAATTTTTTATTTTTTTTAAAAAAATTTTTAAAAAATACCTAAAAAAAAAAAAAAAAATCACTTAATATCAGCTTACTATTTCATTTGTTATCTTGAAAGAACCTTCAAACGGGATTTTTCCAAACATCCCAGTTGCTCCTCCTTATCCTGTCTTCTGTAGTGGTTCTTTAACTTGCTAATTCACTCACTTTTTATCACTTTGTTCACTTTAATTCTATAATTTTCCTCCGGTCGCCAAAATCATGTGCGTCTCCTATTTTCTCACACGCGCGCACTCTCCACAGGATCACAAAATGGCGTCGTGACCTGTTACTCATGTTCAGCTGGGGGCGGGGCTATCGCTCTTGATTGCTGATTTTCTTAAAGGGACATTACGCTATTTTTAATACAAGTTATTTGAACCCTGAATTGTCACTGAGTTACATAGCGACCCCTCTTGCCTTCGAATTAAAGTTCGAGTGGAAGACTTAACTCACCCAAGGGCAGTGTAACCTATGATGATCTTTATTACGTAGGTGAGTCTCCTGTAAAAATACTATATCAGAGTTTAAATGTTTCAAATGTGTAAAAAGCTTAGATCTCTTGACAGGATTACCCATACCTCTGATGTTCCAACTAATAAATCTTAGGGGTGTGCTTGTCCCAGCTGTGCTGGGATCCATATTACTACTAACCAGTTAAATAAAGTAAACCACGGATACAAATAGCCAATTAGAGTGACACAAGACGGAAACGTGTAAAGGAAACGTGCTTAACTCTTGCAGCTCACTTAAACTGCACATTAAATTGAAAGTGTTATTAAGAGTAACATACATTTCTGCGTGACATACTGCAGTTACATTAAACAGCCAGACAGTGGCGCCGTACTGAACACTACTCCTCACTCGAGCCGATATCACGAAAGCTCAAGAATCCTGCATAACACGCCTCTATTTTACTGAAAATCCGCCCTCAAAGTCTGAATAGATCTTACGTCTGTAGCTACATCTAACATCTTTACATGATTATCAAATCCGCACTACTCTACACTCTTAACTCTACTCTGAATACGACTCATTAAAGATTCTGTGTAGAACTTTACAACTCAGGGGTTCCTTTTCAGAAGGAAGATAACCAAAAGGCGTCTCTTTCTAAGATTTTTTTTCACTAGAAAAATAGCAAAATCTGAATATCGCGGAGGTTTCCTTCATGTTGTGTTCATTTCTCCACCGCAAAATCCTGGAGCAGCAGAATTAGTGTGCTCTTTATCAGTGCTGGGATTTGAGAACCTTGACCAACCCCAATAAATGTGTGTAACATTCAGTGAATCCTCGGGTCAGAGTCTCATTCATCACTGCTGATGGAGTGGGCGAGTGTAGATTGGAATCTGATCAACCTGCAGCATCTGAATTCCAGTGTTTTGTTGTTGTTGTTTTTACTCCGAACCTGATTAAACTCATTATCTGGATGATGTCTGTCCAAAACAAGTCCTTTATTCCGCCCCGAGGGAACAAATCAATGACAGAGGAGGATAAATGAGGGCGTTATTATTACATCTAGCACAATGCACACAATGAAGCGTGTCCCATTCATTCCCACTGCAAATATCTCTCACTCTGACACACAGTCCTTCAGTTCTGGTTTAAATTCAATACACACAATCATTCTCAGGATCTCATCTGTGGGTGTCGGATCATTCAACCTGTGCAACATTAACCATCAGATATGTAGACAATTAAATAATAATAATAATAAAAATAAAGGGGAAAAGGGACAGCACCCATAAAGACGCGCGCTGGTCTGCAGTCTAATGCACTTTTCATTGTAAATGTAACGCGTCATTAGTGTTATTGGATTTATTGATCAGATCACAGATCATCTGCAACTCATCTAAAAGCACATCACATCAGCATTACACCTTTCCGGAGTGTTACTAGAAAGCTAGAAACAATTCACACACAACACACACACACACACACACACACACACACACACACACACACACACACACACACACAGGCAAGCGGCTTAAATTAAAGCTCAATTGACTTCCGTTTTGGATCTAAAATGCACACAGGTGTCCACCTGCAGCCGTGAAACGTGTCATTTTGCTGCCCTGAATTTGCTGGAACAGGGCATAGAAACGCTTCTGTAAGAGATGACAGCCGAAGCCTTTCTCTCACCTGAGACACACAGACGCGTTGAGAGTGAAAGCTGCAGTCCGGCTGATGGAAAGAGTGACCGGACAGATTTCTCCAGATGATGATTCTCCAGATGTTTCTCCAGATATTGTTCCAGATATTTCTCCAGATTAAGGCGCTGCTGCAGTATTTTTGGGCAGATAAAGGTGTGTGCAGGGATCCGGGAGCGGTTTTATTTCTCCCCTGCTGCCGCTCCCTCTCGCTCTGCCTGCACTTCCAGCACCGACCGCTGGGGGCCACTATCGCGCCGAATGCTAATTTACTTCCTTTTTTTTTTCAACGAATAGAAATTGAAAATATTAGTCAGCTTGTTTTTTTTTTTTGTTTTGCCTGTTCACATGGATAAGTGTGACTGAAATAAAGAGCCAACTACATGTAAATGTAGTAAAAAAAATAGAAGTCACACAACCTGATCGTCTTGTAAATGTAATGCTCCCGGTTTCTGACTTTATACGTTGGTGGTTCGAATCCTTCCTCCACCCTGTGAGTTTCTTCTGTACTTCGGGGGTTTCCTCCGAGTACTCCTGTTTCCTCTGAGCCCAAAGATATGCGTTGTACACTGATTGGCATCTCTAAAATTGACTGCAGTGTGTGAATATATGTTGATGGGAAGGCACCACATCCAGTGTGTCTCCTGTTTTGTATCCTGAGTCCCCTGGGATAGGCTCTATGGGAAAACAGATGTATAGAAGTCCATCCATCCATCTTCTACTGCTTACTCCTTTTCAGGGTCACGGGGAACCTGGAGCCTATCCCAGGGAGCATCGGTCACAAGGCGGGGTACACCCTGGACAGGGTGCCAATAAATAAATAGAAGTTTCATTCAAAAGCTGAATCTGCGAAATCAGGGGTTCTGAACATTTTACAGTTACAGACCCAAGGTATTTATTTAAATGTGTGATAATTTTCAACATAATTTCTGCATTGTACACCCATTTTTATCCAAATAAAATAAAATTCCAGTTGACATTATTTATAGGCATAATAACTCATAATGCTGGGTTGTGATTTTCACTACTGCAATAAAATTAGAAAAATCAGGGACCCCTTTGTAAAGTTTCACAGACTTCCTGAATTCAACTTTGAGAACTAAATACATTAAGCTTCCAGTAGACAGATTACTATTGTTTTTCTAGTGTGTGAGAACAAAAACCTGTCTGGTAGCTAATGAGGAGTCTTGACACTGACATGGTCAGTTATTGTTGTATGCATGTAAGTCCAAGGTGTCCAGGTGAGGTAGGCAACTTATGATGGATGGCCCCTGTAGCTCCACCCCTTCAGGGGTTTGTTAGTTGCTCCGGGGTCACAGGTTGCTCCCGTTGTTGTCTCCGGAATGTATAATGGTCGACTCCTTGAGGTCAGAATCATGAATATAAGAGAGAGCATCAGCTTTGTAGTTCTGCAGGAAACTGCCCTGGCAGCCTGGAGCATAAGGAAATAGAAGTGACTTTCTAGTCAGAAGGTCACGGTTCTGTGGCCATCCACCCCGTAGCTTTTCCTATAATAAATAACACTGGGCAGGTAGTCAGCTCAGCACCTCTTAAAAGTGCACTAGCTGTTGTACACATGCTTCTGAGTGGAGGACAAACATGTCCCCTGGATTGGAAGATCATGGGTATACCATGCTGAAAAAATAAAACAACAAGAAAATTCTAATGGTTTCCACTACAAATACCATTACAAATCATCAGCTAACCATTAAAACCAAGACCATTATTGGTCCATAATTGTATCCACTAGGCATAATGTGCCACCAATAGAAGGCAACAATGTACCAGTAGAGACCCACAGGGACCATTACAGCTTCCATTAAAACCAATACAATTCCCATTATAACCATTAAAACCATTACAAATTCTATGAGGGTTTCTAGTGGGGTTTTTTCAGCAGGTTATAGCACCATATCTTGATCTCTCAATGACTAAATTCACTCTGGACACTGGAATGACATCATAATGAGGCTGGACTTCTCCAACTTTTGCGTTTGCTCACCTCCTCCCCTGTTTATAAAGCCATGTGGTAATTCCATTTTAAAAACACTTTTTATCCCCCAGGCTTTTGAGTCTTTTAAAGTCCCTTGTATCGATTGTTTTGTCCCTAATTGTTATTGTTTTATTAACGTATTGATTTATTTCATTTTTGGAATTGTTTGATTTTATTGTTCAGCACTCTGCATAACACTTGTCTTTAAGTGTGCTGATGAAATAAAGGTGACTTGACTCTTTTATGTCCTAACTCTGAGCTTTGGTAGGTGTCCAAATTCTAGTGTTCAGTTCGATGGGTTCGATGAGGCAGCCATGAAAATGTCTTGCTATACTGATCCCCCAGTTCCCTCACCTCCTGACAATAAATATATATAACTTTCAGATAACTTGATCCAAAATATAAAGCAAATTAAATCAAACGAAAAGAAAGAAATATCAGGAAACCTGGAGTAGACTCTTTGAAGTAGATCTATGCATGAGTCAGATTCTAATTGATTTATTGCTTGTTGCTGAAATACTGTTTTATTTTAATTACATTATTATGAAAAATTTTATAATCATAATTTTATTGTTATAAAAAAATCTGAAAGCATTTGAGATTGTCACTCCTGATTGGAATCCTGACGCTCTACACCTCTACACCTCAGCAGGTCAGTGAAGTGACCGAAGCCGCTTCAGATAAGTGAACTCTGAGTTTAGAAGTACTTTGCTGCCACCTTGTGGAGTTTTATTATGAACAAACTTTTATAAAATAACTCCAGTCATACATTCATCCAGAGATTTTCAGTCACAGGGAACCTGGAGCCTATCCCAGGAGACTCAGGACACAAGGAGGGGGACACCCTGGATGGGGTGCCAGCCCATCTCAGGGCACTATCACAGACACTCTCACACACTATGGACAATTTAGAAATGCCAATCAGCCTACAACACATGTCTATGTATATTTACACATTTCTGAAAACACTGAATAATAGATTCAAGATTCAAGCTTTATTTGTCAGGTACAAAATGACACTGAGTACAGTCTCCTCAAAGTGAACTTAACTGT
The DNA here is from genome assembly GCA_012411365.1 of Ameiurus melas. NCBI lineage: Eukaryota > Metazoa > Chordata > Actinopteri > Siluriformes > Ictaluridae > Ameiurus > Ameiurus melas. The sequence goes on along the minus strand of CM022766.1, from coordinate 25,026,934 downwards.
GCAACATATTACAGTTTAGGTAAATGTACATATTAGATAAATGTGATAGCAGGACACACGTGCAAAAACATTACAATGAATAAGTTCTGATTAAGTGAGAATGATAATATCAACTGTTTCCAAAGATTAAAGGTAAGATTATAGACAGTTTGATATTTGATTATAGAGAATAATTGATGGGATAATTGCAGGTGAGCTGTGTGAGTGATATTTAAGCTCATTATAATTTATAGCACTAAAAGTGTTGTGAAAGGAGAGCACATTTGGTTAAGTAATAATGGAAGTGATTTAGCTCTCTCATATCCATTTGTTAATAATAAGATAAGCAAGAAGAAGAAAAAGATAACGTGGTTCAGAATGCATTAATTTTTTTGTAAGTATAATGACATCATTTGTTGAGTCCATAGAAGTTTAAATGTAATTTCCTGAGAAAAGGCCTTTGGTGGTGTGTCTCAGTCACATGGTCCTTGTCTTCCTAAAGTTTCTCATCCACGTCGCCATCGTATTCTATAAACGGATTGAAAACTTATAACCCCAGCATCCTTCAGTTTGCTTTATTGGTACCATGACGCTGATTATCAACATTGTTGTATACTTACCAAATAGTAATTACATTTCTTACCACTAGGTGGAGTCTATGTTTTTAGAGAGTAGTTTTGCACTACCTTCGTGGAGAGAAAAGGTGTGCTAGGGAAGTCGCCTACGAGAAGCACGTGTTGTGTTCCTAGCGTTCTTATGCTACAGCATTCATGTTATATTTCATATAAAAGCTACCACTCGGTACAACCTCTTTTGTGGTCCTGGTTATTATACAAGTTACCACATATTTTTGGCGACAAGGTGAACTGGAATTGTTTTTTTTCCTATTCGCGTTTGTTTTCAGTATTAGCTAAACACAGAGTGCTAGCTAGAAAACTTGCGGCTATCTTCATAAGTGGAAGCTCGAGCAGTGCAGAGGAGCACGGTGAAGAGAGAATCAGAGCGCCAGTGGCTGTAGAGGAGCGACAAGGACAAGGAGAAGAGCACAGCATTCAAATGGCTACGTTTGGGACTATCTGTGAATTTGTGGAAGGAGACGAGGACTGGACAGAGTATGAGGAAAGGTTGGGACACTTTTTCGCTGCAAATGGAATTGCGGAGGAGGCTAGAAAGCGCGCCATTCTCCTGAGTGTGTGTGGAGCTAGGACTTATAAGCTGATAAGGAACTTAGCTACACCGAAGAAACCAGGGGAAATTTAATATACTGAACTGATCAAGCTCGTCGGGAATCACCACAATCCAAAACCGTCAGTAATAGTCCAACAATTCAAATTTCACTGCCATTTTCGGAAGTCAGGTCAGTCAGTAGCTAATTTTGTTGCAGAATTGCGGCAACTGTCAGAACATTGTGATTTTAAGGACGTCTTAGATGACATGCTCCGTGACAGATTAGTATGCGGCATTGCTAATGACGCTATACAGCAACCGTTTGCTGGGGGAAACTCCACCACTGACTTTCAAGAAAGCATTAGAAATATCGTTTCGGAATGGAAATGGCGGCAAATAATGCAAAAGACATTTAAAAGGGTCAGGCGGATCACAGTCAGTGGCTGTGCACCACGTGAACAAAGAGGCTGCAAGGTCATCAAAGAAAGTGGAATGTTTTAGGTGTGGAGGGCCACACTATGCTAATGACTGTAAATTTAAAGAAACGGTTTGTCATACCTGCAGAAAAAAAGGACACTTAGCTAAAAAGTGCAGGAGTGCTAAAAATAAGGCTAAGAATGAAACATGGAAAGCCCGGCAGGCTCAAGCACACACACATCACGTCAAGGAAGATGACGGAGAGGCCGTGTGTGCATTCAACATGTTTACAGTGGATACGGATGAGGGACCACCTATGCCCTACTATGCGACAGTGACTGTTGAAGGACAAGACATTAAGTTTGAGGTTGATTCTGGGGCTACAGCATCGGTCATCAGTGAGGAGACCTACAGGAGGACATGGGGACATAAGCCTCCTCCTATTAAGCCTTTGAATCTCAAACTAAGGACATACACGGGTCAGGCCATACCTCATTTGGGGGTGTTACAGGTGAACATTTCAGTGGGAAGTCAGAGGGCTGAAGGCAGACTAGTCATAGCTAAAGGTAGTGGGCCTAGTCTTTTGGGCCGTGACTGGCTACGCAAAATTAAGCTAAATTGGCATGAGATCAAGTATGCGCACAACAGAGGACATTCTGTACCCGCACAGTGATGTGTTCAGAGACGAACTGGGCACACTAAAGGGAGTCACCGTTGAAGCTCCATGTAGATCCTGATGCAGCACCACGTTTTTCAAGCCCAGAGTGGTGCCCTATGCAATGAAAAGCAAAGTGGAGGAGGAGCGGAACGCTTACAGACGCGCTGGGCATCATTGAGCCTGTCCAGTTTTCAAGGTGGGCAGCACCTATAGTTCCGTTGTTGAAGCCTGATGGAACCGTAAGGATCTGTGGTGACTATAAGTTACGGTGAATCAAGTCTCAAAGCTGGAGGAGTACGTTGCTACGGGTGGATGACCTGCTCGCAACACTGGCTGGAGGTAAACTGTTCTCAAAGCTTGATATGAGCCACGCTTATCAGCAGCTACTTCTTGATGAGAAATCAAAAGAATTTGTCACAATAAACACACACAAAGGATTATTCAAGTACAATCGCCTAGTGTTTGGAGTAGCGTCCAGTCCCGCTATTTTTCAAAGGACAATGGACACTATATTGCAAGGGATTCCTCATGGTAGCGGCATATTTAGACGACATTTTAATAACGGGGGCTACTGAGGATAGGCACATTGAAAACCTAGAGCAGGTACTAAAGAGACTCTCAGATGCAGGGGCTGCATCTGAAACGTGGAAAGTGTGTGTTTATGGCACCAAGTGTGACGTATCTGGGACATACCATCACAGCAGAGGGTCTTCGCCCAGTAGAGGACAAAGTGAGGGGCTATCAAGGACGCCCCAAGCCCAAAGAACGCCACCGAACTCCGCTCGTTTCTAGGCAGGGTGAATTACTGTGGGAAGTTCCTGCAGGATCTATCCAAAGTGTTGGCACCTCTGCACAAGCTGCTGCACAATGACACAAAGTGGCAGCGGGGTGCGGGGCAGGAGAAAGCATTTATGGAGGTGAAAGAGCTCCTTCATTCAGCAAAACTGTTAGTTCACTATGATCCTGATAAAGACATTGTTCTCTCATGTGCCACCGTCCCTTATGGGGTGGGGGCGGTCCTCGCATATTTAGGAAGACGGCTCAGAGAAACCTGTTGGATTACGCTTCTCCGACGGCTGACAGCTGCAGAGAAAGGTTATTCACAGAAAAAGAAGGTCTTGCTATTGTTTTTGCAGTAAAGCGTTTTCATCAGTATTTATATGGACGTTTTCCAAAATCCACACTGACCGTAAACCACTGCTGAGTCTGTTCAGTGAAAACGCTGCATTCCGCCGCTAGCGTCAGCCAGAATCCAACGGTGGGCACTAATATTGTCAGCCTACCAGTACGCAATAGTATACAGAGCTGGAAAGACAACGCAAACGCTGATGCGTTGAGTCGCCTGCCATTGCCGGAGGCGCCTGTCTCAATATGCGCACCTCCAGAGACTGTTTTTTCATTAGAGAAATTGTCAGAGACACCTGTTAAGGCAGCCCAGGTCAAGCAGTGGACAGAGAGAGACCCAGTGCTGTCCAAAGTAAAGACTTACCTGTTGCAGGGCTGGCCCAGTGTGGTTGTCAGTGAGGAACTGAAACCATATGCCAAACGCAAGACAGATCTCAGCATGCAGGATGGCTGCATATTCTGGGGTTCGAGGGTAGTTGTACCTCCCCAGGACGCTCACACATCGTGGAAGAACTACATGAAACCCATCCAGGATTGTCACGAATGAAGAGCTTGGCAGATCTTACGTCTGGTGGCCAAGAATGGATTTAGACCTGGAGAACAAGGTAAAGGCATGTACACAATGTCAGGCAAATCAACACATGTCGCCACCAGCCCCTTTGCAGCCATGAGAGTGGCCAGACCACCCCTGGTCAAGGCTACATCTGGACTTTGCTGGTCCGTTCATGGGGCAGATGTTCCTCATAATAGTGGATGCGCACTCCAAGTGGATAGACGTCACATCATGAGCAACCTAACAGCCCCCTTAACCATAGACAAGCTCAGACAAGTGTTCGCAATCCACGGGTTGCCAGATGCAGTAGTCACAGATAATGGTCCGACATTTACCAGTGAGCTGTTTGGTGAGTTTATGGAACAGAATGGCATCCGACACATTGCGTACAGCTCCTTTCCACCCAGCCTCGAATGGATTGGCAGAGAGAGCTGTCCAGACAGTGAAGGAGGGTCTAAAAAGGATGAAAGGTGACTCTCTCAGTACCAGACTTTCACGGTTCCGGTTTTGAATATCGCCTTACACCGCAAACCACTACTGCACGTATCCAGCAGAGATGTTGATGGGACGTAGGCCTAAGTCAAAGTTGGATCTGCTGCGCCCAGACACTAAGACTAGGGTGCTGAGAAAGCAGGAAAGACAGAAGGAAGGTCACGATCAACATGCACGAGAGACAGCTGAAACCAGGTGACAATGTCTACGTTAAGAATTTCAGCAATAACTCTAATCAGCAATGGCTGCTGGGGGTTATCTTGACACAAAGAGGCCCCTCTCTCCTCCGTCGTAGAACTGACTGATGGGCGAGTGTTCCGCAGACATCAGGACCACGTACTCTCGCGTCATGATACAGACCCCGAGGTCAGTAGCACCTCAGAGTTCCCCTTGGTGAGTCAGACTACTGGGTAAGCTTCACCAGAGAAAAAGTTACTTGAAGAAATGTCTGTGCCCCGGGAGAGGATGAACAAGTGATCACAGACACACAGGCCCCTCTTGTGACTCTTATACCAGATCCACCCAAAACACCTACCTCAGCTGTGCCAGCAACAGCACCGGAGATAGTTCGCAGGTCACAGCGTGATCGGAAGCCTCCAGATAGACT
>CM022766.1:24974436-25011936 GCA_012411365.1 Ameiurus melas | reverse complement strand
TGTATGTGTGTGTGTGTGTGTGTGTGTGTGTGTGGTGATGGAGAGAGAAATTGTGTGTGTGTGTGTGTGAAATAAAAAAGAAAAGAAAAAAAGAAAAGACATCTCCTTTAACTCTGTTTGTCTCTCTCTCTCTCTCTCTCTCTCTCTCTCTCTCTCAGACAGTGTGAGGTTGGTGAATGGTGGAAGTCGCTGTGCTGGGAGAGTGGAGGTTCTTCAGGAATGGACAGTGGGGAACAGTGTGTGGTGCTGGCTGGGATATGGACGATGCTGCAGTGGTGTGTAGAGAGCTGCGCTGTGGAGAGGCTGTAAATGCACCACAATTCGGCCACTTTGGACAAGGATCAGGACCAATCTGGATGATTTTTGTACGCTGTAGTGGATCAGAGTCGACACTGAAGAATTGTGAATCAGGTGGGAGGGGGGATCGTTATGGCTGTGGTCATGGTAGTGATGCTGGAGTCACCTGCTCAGGTAAACTGCTTTATTTAGAAAATATATAGTGCTCAAAAAAGGGAACACTTAAACAACACAATGTAACTCCAAGTCAATCACACTCCTGTGAAATCAAACTGTCCACTTAGGAAGCAACACTGATTGACAATCAATTTCACATGCTGTTGTGCAAATGGAATAGAAAACAGGTGGAAATTACAGGCAATTAGCAAGACACCGCCAATAAAGGAGTGGTTCTGCAGGTGGTGACCACAGACACTTCTCAGTTCCTATGCTTCCTGGCTGATGTTTTGGTCACTTTTGAATGCTGGCGGTGCTTTCACTCTAGTGGTAACATGAGACAGAGTCTACAACCCACACAAGTGGCTCAGGTTTTGCAGCTCATCCAGGGTGGCACACCAATGCGAGCTGTGGCAAGAAGGTTTGCTGTGTCTGCACGCCACATTGCACCACAGACTGTCCAGAAGTTGGCGGATGCTTTAGTCCAGGTCTGGGAGGAGATCCCTCAGGAGACCATCTGCCACCTCATCAGGAGCATGCCCAGGCATTGTAGGGAGGTCATACAGGCACGTGAAGGCCACACACACTACTGAGCCTCATTTTGACTTGTTTTAAGGACATTACATCAAAGTTGGATTGGCCTGTAGTGTGGTTTTCCACTTTGATTTTGAATGTGACTCCAAATCTAGACCTCCATGGGTTGATAAATTTGATTTCCATTGATTATTTGTGTGTGATTTTGTTGTCAGCTCATTCAACTATGTAAAGAAAGGAGTATTTAATGAGATTATTTCATTCATTCAGATCTAGGATGTGATATTTTAGTGTTCCCTTTATTTTTTTGAGCAGTATATTACAATTAATGAAATACTTATTATGATAAAATTGACTGAATTTGAATTATACCTGTAAATTATCTTTAATAAAATTCAGATTTTATTTAAATTTAAATCATTTTGGAATGACATTGGAATGATTTCTTGAGACCCTTACACAAACCCCTAGAAGAATCCTGCAGGAATATTCTGCAGATATCCCACATTTTCAGCTCATTTTCCTGTAGAAATACCTGCAGGAATTCTATGAAGGAAAATATGCAGGAATATGCATCTAATATTCTATCGTTCAGGAATGATGTCCTGCAGGTCTGTTTAAAACACACACTTCCTGCAGGACTATTGTGCAGGATCAATCTGAAATTCTGCAGGACATGGCGAGTGTTTGTATCCTGCAGGAAACATACTGGGGAAATAACTTCAGGGTTCATTTATTTTGGTATTATCATTTACCCGCCCCATACATCACGTGACCAGATGGTCACTTCCTGTCTGTGTGAGTTAATGAGGCTCTTAATTCCTGTGAAGCAAGCGGGCACCGCAGGTATGCAATGAAGAGGACCGTTATAACTGGACAAAATACGTAGTGATTGGTGATGCTACATCGCTACTGGTTTGAAAAAGTAACTGGTTACAGGAAAAGATAAACTCTTTATAAAGTAGCAGAGCCACTGTCACACTACTGAAAAATGTAGTTAGGTTAGTAGCATCAGTACTTTTAGTTAGCTTCTCCCCAACACTGCCTAAAATGAGCATGCCTACAGATCTACTAAAAGACTTCAGAAAGAGGGTTTAAGCAGCGTGTTTTTCCCACTCAAAGCACATCTACCATTTTTAATTCATTTTTTGCTACGTAACCTGCAGGTTTTTTGTTTCATTTACAGGAAATAAGAAGTTGTCCTGCAGGAGAGATGAAGTACTTGGGAACTTTATTTTATTTCTGTAGGAGGTGTGCAGTAGTCCTGCAGGATTTTGCCCTTGTGCAGCAAGTGTGTTGGACATTCCTGCAGGTTTCTGTTGTACTGAAGGCTCCATTTTACAGTGAGGGAAAAAAGTATTTGATCCCCTGCTGATTTTGTACATTTGCCCACTGACAAAGAAATGATCAGTCTATAATTTTAATGGTAGGTTCATTTGAAGAGTGAGAGACAGAATAACACCAAAAAAAAATCAGAAAAACGCATGTCAAAAATGTTGTCTCAGCTTGTTGCCTGTATAAAAGACACCTGTCCACAGAAGCAATCAATGAATCAGTGTCACAGTGCAGCCAGCAGAGGGCGCTGTGGCATGGGGTTTCGCCATCGGAATAACCACGTGACCTTTGTTTTTGTTTTGCTTCCTGATTTGACAACGGTGTTTGTTATTTCTGTTAATCATGCTTAGTTTGAGTAATGCCGGGTATTTAACGTTTTTTGGGAGGAGTTTGGAGAACCAGGACAGAACTATGATCAGTTGCTGGAGGATGTGGACGTGGCGGAGCGCCCATTCCACGTGTACTATGAGCAGGTTCTGCTCATCTCTAGGTCTCCAGGCCCAACCACTGCCACGTCCCAGGCCCATGTCCCTGTCCAGGCCAAGCCACAGGTCCAAGTTACCGCGCATCCAGCTAAGCGGAATCCGTTCATCTCCAAGTCTGCTGACACAATTTTTAGAATTCTGCCCACAGCCAAGTTCCAAGTTCAAGCCCAAGTCCCACTTCCAGTTCAAGCTCCAATCACAGCCAAGCCTCACGTTCCCGTTGTAATCGCTCAGAGTAAAAAGCTCTAAATCTTTCAAGAAGAGAGGCGACGCTCGGCTGCAAGAGCTCCAACTGAAACACAGCGAGAGCGAGAAGCAGAGGAAGGAGATGGCTGAAGAGATGCGTAAAATGCAGCTGGAGATCGAAAGTTTGTGCAGCGTGTTGGCTGGAAAGGCAGTCACAGCTCCAAGCCACACAAGTCCTGCTGCAGGAGAGAGAAGATGAGCTGGAAGAGGAGAGAAAGCGGAGCGCTCGGGCCGTTACAGCAAAGGAGACTTTTCAGCACCTCCTGTCCCAGCGCAAAGCTCAACTCATCCAGACGATAGAGGCGGAAATGGCAGCGCATGGACAGTTAAGGCAAGTCCAGAATCAGCTAAAGGACCAGTTGCGTGAAACGGAAGAACTCCGAGAGATGCAGCACTGAGCAGCGCCGAGGAGTCTGAACGCAAGGTCAAGAGTCTGACAGCAGAAAAGGAGCAGCTCCAATAGGATCTGTCTGCAGCTGTCCGCCATCAGGAGCAGGTACTGCAGGACAGAGACAAGCTACATACGGAGGTGACCGGTTGTTACTCCAAGATAGCTACCTTGAATGAGGAAAAGCAGAAGTGGGAAACTCGGATGTCACAGCTGGAGATGGAACTTGAACTGGAGAGAGAAGCAGCTCAACAGTGAACTTGTTTATGACCGATTGTCAAAAGCAAACGCGCAAGTGGACATGCTGAGCACAGAGCTAGAGGGTGAGCACCATACGGCTCTGAAGAATGGGACTGCACTAAAGCAGCTAGAAGGGCACAAAAAGAAGCTGACTGACAAAATGCAGGAACTAAAGAACTCTGTCAAAGCAAAGTCTCAAGTCCACGATGTCCATATTCAGACCCAGTCTCAAGTCCATGATGTCCAAGTTCAGACCCAGCCTCAGGTCCAGTTCAAGTTTAAGTGTTCCGAGTTCAAGTTTCCGGGTTCCGAGTCCAAGTTTCCGAGTTCCGAGTCCAAGTTTCCGGGTTCAGAGTCCAAGTTTCCGGGTTCCAAGTCCAAGTTTCCGAGTTCCGAGTTCAAGTTTCCGAGTTTCGAGTTCAAGTTTCCGAGTTCCGAGTTCAAGTTTCCGAGTTGTGAGTTCAAGTTTCCGAGTTTCGAGCTCAAACCTCCGCCGTCCAATTTCAAGCCTCCGAGAGCCAAGTTCAAGCCTCCGAGAGCCAAGTTCCAGCCTCTGCCATCCAAGTTCCAGCCTCCGCCGTCCAAGTTCCAGCCTCCGCCATCCAAGTTCAAGCCTCCGCGAGCCAAGTTCAAGCCTCCGAGAGCCAAGTTCAATCCAGTCCCGACCAGTTATCAGGTTCCTGCCATAGCTAAGTCTCAAGACCCCGTCAAGTTTCACGTTTCACTCACCACTCAAGCTCCAGCCAGGACTCTCATCCAGTTCAAGCCAGCCTTCTTCCCCTAGTTCACGCCATGATCCCTGTCCCATTCCAGGTTCATGTCCCTGTCCCGTTCAGGTTCCAGTCCATGTTACATCCCAGATCCCTACCACGTCCCATGTCCCGGTCCCTGCCACGTCCCATGTCCCAGTTTCTGTTCTGTTCCTGGTCCCTGTTGTGGTTAAAAAATATACATAAAGCGAACAATAGGGAGACCTAGTATGAGTAGTATGAGTAATGGGTAATTTTATTGAAAATCAGCGGTGAGATGCACGATTTGTTGGCGGGTGCTCGAATCCAAATCCAGCGATACCAATAAATGGGCACCTAGACACAAAGAGGAGGTATTGGGTGGATATTGATGAACAGGATTCACATTTTGGGATTGACACACTATGGTTTAATAGTCACAGAGAAGGAGAGTTAGGGAGGCACACACACATAGATAACACACACACACACACACACACACACACTCTTGCGCGTTCAAGGTCAGGCATGCAAACATAGCACACACACTCTCTCTGTCTCTCCCTCTTTCTCTAACACCCCCTCCCGAAGGCCCGAACGCACACACACAAACAACATTACAATTTTACAAGAATAAATAGTATTGAGATATTATTAGGATAATTTAATAATATTATGAAGTAGGGAGTACAATCAACTATGTGTATGTGTTATAGAAATATAAAACAGATATGAAAGTAAATTATAAAAAAAAATATTGGGAAAAACGTATAAGAAACTTACTCATAATGCAGAGGATAAAGATTCTTGTCACGCGGGGATGGGTCGGGCATGCTGTAGACATGGGCCTTGAATGTTTGGTAGAGAACTGTGAGGAGCTATTTATACGAATAGCTGCGTCACACTGCACCTGTGAGACCAAGGTCGTTACTCCAAATTGTTTTCTTTTTCTCTCTCGTTGCTCCAAATTGTTTTCTTTTTCTCTCTCGTTGCCCCAAATTGTTTTCTTTTCTCGCTTTCCTGTTTTCCAACCTAATGGTTATCATGAGAGGCCTGTTTTCTATTATAATGGTTATCACAAGAGGCTTGGTTTCTTCTCTAATGGTTATCACAAGAGGCTTGTTCTCTGTTCTAATGGTAACTGTTTGGGAGGCTTTTTTAATCCTCATGGTAAATGTAGATGAGCTCTTTTAAACCCTATTGGTTATTTTCTCTGTACATAAGCTATAAATACGAGAGCTTAAGCTCCAGTGATCAGATCACTTCTGGGAATTCTCATTGGTGTGGATCTCGTGTGGTGGACCGAAAAAAAAACTGGACCCTTGCTTTTCCTCACTCACGGCTAATCGTCTCTTTTTCTATCTCAATTGGGTTTACGGATGTGAGTATTTGCTTCTAATTTTAATTGTCTTTGGGTACTAGGCTAAATTCGGGCTTTCATCCCAGTCCCTGGTATGCCCCAGGTCCCGGTTCCTGTCATATCCTTGGTCCAAGTCCCGTCCCATGGCCGTGCCACTGCTCCGCCTCACGATTCCGACTCCACAGCTCTGCTTCATGGTCCTGACACATGGTCATGTCTCTAGCCACGTCCCTAGCCCACGTCATGCCTCTAGCCATGTCCCTAGCTCACGTCATGCCTCTAGCCACATCCGTAGCTCACGTCATGCCTTTCGCCATGTCCCGTGTCATGTTTCGAGTCCCCGCCACGTTTCTCGCCATGTTTCAAGCTCTTGTCATGTTTTTACTCATGTTTCTCACAACGTCTCTGAGCCCTGTTCCGGCCACCCCTCTGAGCCCTGTTCCGACCACGCCTCTGAGCCCTGCCTGTTCCGCTGGGGATGCCGCCCAGTCTCTCTGTTCCGTTGCTCAGCATCTCTTCTCTCCTGTAGACATCGCTCAGCCTCCCTGTTTCCTGGGGAGGTCGCCCAGCCTCTCGTCTCCCCTGAAAGCGACACTCCGATCCTTCATATAACTATGTACAGTATTCCGCGCCCAGGCTCGGCCAGGAACTCAGGACAGTTTCTGCTTGGCGATGCATGGGACGTTCGGCCCAGAGGTCTGGGGCCGCCAGTGAAAGGTGGAGGACTTTGGGCACTCCGGGGGGAGTGCCCTTGGAGGGGGGGTTCTGTCACAGTGCGGCCAGCAGAGGGCGCTGTGGCACAGGGTTTCGCCGTCGGACTAACCACGTGACCTTTGTTTTGGTTTTGCTTCCTGATTTGACACCAGTGTTTGTTATTTCTATTAACCATGCTAAGTTTGAGTAATGCCGGGTATTTAAGGCTCCCAAGCAATGAAGCAGGTTGCTTGGTATTAGATAGCTATAGGTAGTAGTTTGGTTCACAAGTATTATGTGTTGTAGCAGTTTCCAGGTTGGTCTATGTTCTGTTTGATTTGAGTTTCATGTTTAATAAAGAGTTTGATCTGCACCTGCCTTCGTCCCCGTCTACAACCTCGTGACAATCAGATTTCAATCTCTCCACCATGGCCAAGACCAAAAAGCTCTCCAAGGATGTCAGGAACAAGATTGTAGACCTACACAAGTTTGGAATGGGCTACAAGACCACTGCCAAGTAGCTTGGTGAGAAGGTGACAACAGTACAGCGCTTTGAGAAGCCACTTTAAAGGCGCTTTATAAAATAAAGTTTATTATTATTATTATTATAGTTGTTACGATTATTCGCAAATGGAAGAAACACAAAAGAACTGTCAATCTCCCTCGGCCTGGGGCTCCATGCAAGATCTCACCTCATGGAATGCAATGATCATGAGAACAGTGAGGAATCAGCCCAGAACTACACTAAATGGAAGAAACACAAAAGAACTGTCAATCTCCCTCGGCCTGGGGCTCCATGCAAGATCTCACCTCATGGAATGCAATGATCATGAGAACAGTGAGGAATCAGCCCAGAACTACACGGGAGGATCTTGTCAATGATCTCAAGGCAGCTGGGACCATAGTCACCAAGAAAACAATTGGTAACACACTACACTGTGAAGGACTGAAATCCTGCAGAGTCCGCAAGGTCCCCCTGCTCAAGAAAGCACATATACATGCCCATCTGAAGTTTGCCCATGAACATCTGAATGATTCAGAGGACAACTGGGTGAAAGTGTTGTGGTCAGATGAGACCAAAATGGAGCCCTTTGGCATCAACTCAACTCACCGTGTTTGGAGGAGGAGGAATGCTGCCTATGACCCCAAGAACACCATCCACACCGTCAAACATGGAGGTGGAAACGTTATGCTTTGGGGGTGTTTTTCTGCTAAGGGGACTGGACAACTTCACCGCATCAAATGGACGAGGCCATGTACCGTCAAATCTTGGGTGAGAACCTCCTTCCCTCAGCCAGGGAATTGAAAATGGGTCGTGGATGGGTATTCCAGCATGACAATGACCCACAACACACGGCCAGGGCAACAAAGGAGTGGCTCAAGAAGAAGCACATTAAGGTCCTGGAGTGGTCTAGAAAGTCTCCAGACCTTAATCCCATAGAAAATCTGTGGAAAGAGCTGAAGGTTCGAGTTCCCAAATGTCAGCCTCGAAACCTTAATGACTTGGAGAACATCTGCGAAGAAGAGGACAAAATCCCTCCTGAGATGTGTGCAAACCTGGTGGCCAACTACAAGAAACCTCCGACCTCTGTGATTGCCAACAAGGATTTGCTACCAAGTACTAAGTCATGTTTTGCAGAGGGGTCAAATACTTATTTCCCTCATTAAAATGCAAATCAATTTATAACATTTTTGACATGCGTTTGTTTGGATTTTTTTGTTGTTGTTCTGTCTCTCACTGTTCAAATAAACCTACCATTAAAATTATAGACTGATCATTTCTTTATCAGTGGGCAAACGTACAAAATCAGCAGGGGATCAAATTCTTCTTTCCCTCACTGTATAACCTAGACACATTTCCTGCACAGTTTGTCAATGTGTCCTGCAGAATTTCATCTTTTCTGCTGGAGAGCAGCAAACATCATGCAGAGAAATGAAAATCCTGCAGGATTCTTGTAGGGTTTTTTTTTTGTAAGGGTTCTCTGTCTTATTGAAAATCTGCACAATATTTACACAATTAAATAAAAATATAAAAACAGGTGAAGATCTGAGACTCACTGCTGGTCCTCACCGGTGCTCTGGGAGAGTGGAGGTGTTTCGTAGACGTTCCTGGTCCACAGTGTGTGATGCTGACTTTGACCAGCAGAATGCAGAGGTTGTGTGTCGAGAGCTGGACTGTGGGATTCCTGTGAAGGTGCTGGGATCAGCTGCTTTTGGCCGAGGGGAGGGTCAGGTGTGGACAGAGGAGCTTCAGTGTAGAGGAAATGAATCTGAGATTTACTTCTGTCCAACATCATCTTCACTCAAACACTCAAACTGCTCCCATTACAACGATGTGGGATTAATATGTTCTGGTGAAGTATCATGATTTAACTTCTGTTTAAATAGAGAACACATACCTGTCAATCAAACTTTAAGGTGTCTTTGTTCATTTTTATCTTTCACTGAGCTCTCGGCTGTTCGTTCATATTAAATAGAGGCGCGGTTGGTGAATGGACCGGACTCCTGTTCTGGTCGAGTGGAGCTCCAGTACCTCGGTGAGTGGGGCACAGTTTGCTCTGTAGGCTGGGATATGAGAGCTGCAGATGTTATTTGTGCACAGCTGGATTGTGGACGTGCTGTGGCTGTGGTGGAGGTGGACTGGTTTGGGGAGGGGAATGGCCACTTCTGGGCTGATGTGTTTGATTGTCAGGGGAAGGAGACACACCTATCACAATGTGGCAATTCATCATGGAGTGGAGCTGCATGCTCTCATAAAAACGATGCTGGAGTCATCTGTAATGGTGAGATATTAACATCACCTACACCACGTTAGTGAATAAAGTCAGTGTTCATTAGAATATTTAAATGATGTTCTTCTGCTTCAGGATCATCCGTGGCGTTTCATGAGGGGCGAGTGCGGTTGTCTGGAGGGAGCGAGTGTCAGGGGGAGGTGGAGATTTATTTCAGGCAGGACTGGAGGAGAGTTCTCCTGGACTCGTGGAGTCTGTCTGAGGCGTCTGTGCTCTGCAGACAGCTGGGCTGTGGCTCCGTGCTGAACTACCGCTCCTCTCCATCCACCACTGAACACAAACACATGTGTGTAACGGGTTTCAGCTGCTCTGGGAGTGAAGCTCATCTGGGGAACTGCAGCAGTGCACAACCTGTCAACTGCAGCACCGGGGAACAGCTGTACATCACCTGTTCAGGTAAGTAGCACAACACCTACCAATGAGCAGCTATTAACAACAGTAATACATGTTTTGTCATCCTAAAGTATCTTACTAAATATACAGAGTAATTAAATATGTTATAAGATTTTATTATTTTTATATAACTTATTACATAAAAAAAAAAAAAAATCTTTACTCCAGACCCCAGGTCCATCAGGCTGGTTGGTTCTGGGGGGAGACTGTGCAGGAAGGCTGGAGGTTTTCCACAGCGGCTCGTGGGGGACAGTGTGTGACTGGACTCTGGGATATTGGGATGCGCAGGTGGTGTGCAGACAGCTGCAGTGTGGAGTTGCCCTCAGTACCCACATACCAGCCTGGTTTGGTCCTGGAACTGGGTCCATATGGCTGAATGAGGTGGAGTGTGAGAGGAAGAGACGTCCCTGTGGAACTGCAGATTTCAGCTGTGTGAAGAGGGTGAATGTGGACACCAGGAGGACGTAGGAGTCTTGTGCTCAGGTACAGTGTAATGACTGAGATTAAACCTGTAAATATGTATGTGTCTGTATTTCAAACTGAGGTACAAATTTCTTGAAATTCAGCATGATAGTAAGGACCTGTTTATAAACGTAATCCATGTTGAATATCTTTTTTTACATAAAAATAATAATACACATATTTAACTGTCAATCAAACAGGATTTTTACAGATTAAGTGTAAGTCATCATTCTTTCACCAGAGTTTAAAGAGATCAGACTCACGGAGGGCTGTGAGGGGAATCTGGAAGTGTTCTTCAATGGAACCTGGGGTAATGTGTGTCACAATCAGATGGAGATGGAGTTAGAAACAGCAGATATCGTGTGTCGAGAGCTGAACTGTGGAAGACGCGAGCGTTTGGACTCGGCCAGAGCGAGAGTCGAATCTGCTCCTAACTGGCTGGATCATGTGAAATGTAGGAAACACGACTCTAATCTGTTGAAGTGTCCATCTTCACCCTGGGGACAGAACAGATGTGATCATCGTGATGAGGTGGTTCATATTACCTGCACAGGTAGGAGGATTCTCTCTCTCTACTAGTTTTATACATTGCTGTAGAAGTTGCATAAATATTCCAGCTATAAAATAAGAAAGAGAGAAAAGTCTGTTTCATGCATTTTATTACTGCAGAAGATGGAACGTCTCTACGTCCTCATGGAACATGCTCTTCATCTCCTCTTCAGAAATATTGCTCAAGTAAGGACACTTAAATCTGCAGCTTGATAAGGAAAGAGTTTCTGTTTCTACCCAGAAGTTGATTATTTTCCTGTAACAGCAGGTCCTGAAGTGATTTATTCCTCTAATAACACAGCAATAAACCAACGATTACATTTTTTATATTAAAGTATGATATGAAATGCATTTTATCCATTTATAGTTTCTTTAATGTTGTTGAATAAAACATTTAATTCCTGTTATCACTTACATTATGGTAGCTATAAATAGTCATTCTACAACAAGCTTATTTTTTTTATAATTTGTGGAAATAAGCTTTAAAAAATTCATGTTGTACTGGAACCCTGTCCAGGGTGTACCCCGCCTTGTGCACGATGCTTCCTGGGATAGGCTCCAGGTTCCCCGTGACCCTGAAGAAGGAGTAAGTGGTAGAAGATGGATGGAAATTCACATTGTCATGTTATAGAGAAACTGTGAAGCATAAACTCTATTATGAACATGTCAAAAAACTTAAAGTTACAGTTTTACCTGTAACTGTTACAAAGGGCTGACACTGGAGACTCCTTCCATAAATGTGACATAAACATCTCATTACAGAAAATATCAGCATATGTTATGCACATTGTTCACACATAATTATATCCGTTAAGTAACAACACAATTTCATGTCTATTTTTTATTAATCTTAGATTATGTGGAGCGTCCTTCGTACACTACCCTCTGAAAGTGATGTTACTATAGAAACGATAACGTAATAGAATGAGTGCACACCCCAAAACTTGGTGATATGAACTAATGTGTCTTTGGTGAACTAGACCATGTTGAGTATAATATAAGGTTATATTATCATTGTGTTGTAGTGAGCTGTGTGACTGGAGCTGTTATTCAGCGTTGGTGTGTTTCCTCATGTGTGATGTGTGTGATGTAGAGCACTGGTCTCTCAGGCTGAGTGGAGGAAAGGGAAGCTGCTCTGGGAGGTTGGAGGTGTATCCTGGCATAACGTTAGGGGCTCCGTTTGTGATGATCAGTGGAACATCAGGAACGCTCGCAGGTGGTGTGCAGACAGCTGGGCTGTGGGTCGCGCTGAGTGCTGATAGGAATGTTAGTTCTGGTCCTGGTGAAGGGACTATCTGGCTGAACAGAGTGAAGTGTCGAGGGATGAGATTCACCTGTGGGACTGTCATCATTCCCTGAAGAAACACACTGACTGCTCTCATGCTGGAGTCACCTGTGCAGGTCAGAGGGGTGTGCTAACTTTTCAGCTTCCTGTCTCCACTCATTACACTTTTCTCCCAGTGTTAAGACTTGATAACTTTTATTTATAATCTTAGATATTAGTTTGAAAGCTCAGACCCTAAACTGTAATACACTGATCAGCAGCTCATAACCCTTATTTAGTGAGAGTATATTTTATTATATGATAGAAAGTTTTTTATATTTTGTAAATACAGACGAGTCCATTACTACACCCACCACCACCACCACCACCACCACCACCACCACCACCACCATCACGGTATGTATATTTGTTACAATACAATATTTGTTACTGTTCATCATTTTCTAAATATTTATGATTACAGCGTCGTATCAAGATCCTCTTCTGTGTTTTTAACTTCAGTAAGAGCGCTCCAAATCCTCCATCACCTGAACCTCCATCCACCCCTCCACTGGTTCTCTTTGTTTTGGGAACGCTGCTCTTCCTGGCCTTAGTGCTTCTGCTGGTACTGTTTTACCAGAACAGAGTGCTCAGGAGAGTCGGCGACATACCTGTAAATACTAATCACATTTTATCCTGCTGTTAAAATTGTCCTGTAAAAATTTCATTAAAAGTTATTATTATTATTATTATTATTATTATTATTATTATTATTATTATTATCCACTCCCAGTTGTCTCTAAGAGAAGTAAGACTCACGCCTGAGGCAGTCTATGAGAGGAATCAACCACAGATACATCACTAGAAGAAGGACGAGCTCCACTCAAAGAGGTGAGTGATATGTGGACTGTTCTACATCACACTTATTGTATTCCATTTAAACTTGTAGCTGAAATTCACTGCATGCACATCATCAAATCACTTCGATACAAAATAACACACCTCAATGTAAACTCAGTGATTAAAGTAATATTTCCCCCAAATCCAGTCCGATTTATTTCTTTACAATAAATCAATAAAAATAAACAAAATGTGTGTGAGAGGAAATGTGCAGTTAGAGTACATGTGGTGTAGAGACAGAATTCTGCTGATAAACATCTATTAAAGCGTACTAGTATAGTGCAGGTGTGTGGTGTGTGTGCTTTCCTGTACAGGTGCATCCCCCTCCTCTCTCCCGGTGTGTGTATAAATATAAATATATATCTGAATTATACACTGACTCTCGGGGGTCAGCTTTTTTCAGGTTGCCAGATTAACTATTTGGTGTAATGCAGATGTGTGCTTCAGTGAACCACTGTGCTGTATCCTTAAAACAGCACATGAACACAACACTTTAAACGCTATAATTCATACAGTGCTGTTCAGCTTTATGTGATGAATAGTGCCATGAAGGCCTTCAAAATGTAGTCTGTACTTTCTGAACTTCTCCTCAACTTACTTGTCACTGCATGAAGTTTGTATTTTGTACACACAAACAAACACTGGAAGTTACGTCCTTTACTATAGTAACAGTAATCTGTATGTGTGAGTGTGTGTGTGTGTGTGTGTGTGAGTGTGTGTGTGTGTGTGTGTGTGTGTGTGTGTGTGTGTGTGTGTGTGTGTGTGTGTGTGTATGTGTATGTGTATGTGTGTGTGTGTGTGTGTGTGTGGTGTGTGTGTGTGTGTGTGTGAGTGTGTGTGTGTGTGTGTGTGTGTGTGTGTGTGTGTGTGTGTGTGTGTGTGTGTGTGTGTGTGTGTGTGTGTGTGTGAATGAATGTGTGTGTGTATGGGTGTGTGTGTGTGTGTGTGTGTGTTTGTGTGTGTGTGTGTGTGTGTGTGTGTGTGTGTGTGTGTGTGTGTGTGTGTGTGTGTGTGTGTGTGTGTGTGTGTGTGTGTGTGTGTGTGTGTGTGTGTGAGTGTGTGTGTTGGTAATCTGCTTTTCTGAACACGTCTCATGACTGTGCTGCTCTCCTCTAACAGGAAGTCTCCTCTCTGAAGAACAGCATTCTGGGTATGAGCATGTGGATGATGAGCTTCTCTCAGGTAAAAAAGTCCAGAGTGTGAGTTTGTCTAACTCCATTAACTGAAAGATATTAGAATTGCAATTAAAAGTCAGAAATGACTAAATGTGTCCTTTCTGAGACGTGATTATGATGTATTGTACAGAAGAATTACAGGAACTCCAGTGTTTTAATGCTGACACATGACCTCTCACAATCAACCTTATCTTACTTTAAGCTTCTGAAATCCCTCTTATCAAATTGATCAAAGCTTCTTTGGATGAGGATTTTATTGAGTATAAATGTGTTTAAAAACCCCAAACAAACAAATTGTTCCTTTTTACAGTAAAGTCTGGGATTGGAGAAAAGGCTGAGTATTATGATGATGTCATCGACACCAGTGACTTCATAAGTGGGTGCAGTTGTTAACTGATGACATCAATGTAGTGACTTCACATTAAACCATGAGGTCAGAATGTGATGGAGCTGTTTGTACAGAGCCTCTGCTTTTATTTCATTTAGGTGATACAGGAAGAGTTGACCCACCAGAGGACTACGATGATGCCGTCACTGCTGGACCGATCCCTGATAACGTGGATGGTGTGCTTCTGTTTTGGGATTAGTTTTAGAAAGCAGTAGAAATGAAACACACACACTGCAAATAAGTTTGTTTATTGGTTTGTGTGTAGTGACATTTTTTACATGTACACCATGTCATTTTGCATCGTGTCATCAAATACACCGTGTACAAACTGCCTCTTCAGTACACTTTAAATATCTTTAAATATCTGTGTTTTGGTGTAGAGGATGAAGCTGAGAATTATGATGACGCCATTACAGCTGATCAGAAGTCAGTTCTACTGACAGGTATGATAATAATGTGACAGTATTGCATCCACAAGCATCCAAATGATCATTAATGACATTCATGTGGATTTAATAGCTTTTATCTCTACATTCTGACAGAGGACGGTTCGAGAACTATGATGATGCAGTTCCCACGGAAACGAACACAAACATCATCACAGGTCAGTTTCTTTCTGGAAATAGACACAAAAAGAAAAGCTGCTGAGGGAACCACTGTTTATAGCTGCTATGACATATATGAGAAAAGGAACTTGTTTTTCCAAAGCTCTACAACATTATCTGTAACTATAAATGGATAAAAACTACGACATCTAATCCTTTACTAAATGAAACACTGCAATAGTTGTGAGATTCCCATGGTGTAAGAGGAATAAAACACTTGGGGACATGCTGTTATAGTTAAATGATCAACGTTAGGGTGGTAGCAGTAACTCAGCTTCATCACACCACCCTGTAACTCAGTATTTTACTATAACAGCAACACACACAGTGCTTTATTACTGATTCATTTATTTCTTCAGTAGACAGTCCAGAAGATTATGATGATGTCATCACTGAGGAACAGGATGGAGGAGAGACAGAAAGTGAGTGAGATGTTTCTTCTGGTAATGTACGTGAGTGCAAAGGCAGCAAAGTTAAAGCGTGACTATATTCTATATGAGATATAATATAAATATCAGCTTTCTGTTTTGTAATCTCCGTTCTGTCATTTAACAAGTGCAGCCATATTTATTCAACAGTTTAGATAAGACCCATATTTATGTCTCATTTACTTCCACATCTTATACACATGGCCTGTGTTAATATAAAGAAAGCTGAATTGATCAATGTCCTTTTTTCACTTTTTTATTGCTAGAATATTAAAGACATTCCTACATAGTGCATCATTTACTGTGTTTTGAAGCTTTACATAACAATGAATACAATACAAAGGATATATTAAAGAGGTAAATGTATTTATTTGACAGAATATGACACGTGGAGGAGAAATCTCAGAAAGACAGGGACCATGTGACTGAGACACGCCACCAAAGGCCTTTTCTCAGGAAATTACATTTCAACTTTTATATAAACACAAAAAATGATTTGATTCTACTTCCAAAAATGTCCTGTTTTCTGAACTGTGTTCATTTCCCCCTAGTTATTAGCAAATAGAGTAGGAGAGTTAAATCACCTTTCATATGACTTAATGCAGTGTCTCCAGCTTTTCTTTTACAACACTTTTAATGCTATAAGTCAGCTTAAATCTCACTGACACACCACACCTCATTTATCTCACCTATTCTTTCATCTAAACTGCTATAATATTCATCTTAATCTTTTACATTTATCAACCTATTCTTCAGTGTTTTTACAAATGTGTTAGTAACTATAAGCCACTCGCCAAAAGAACAAAAAGATTTTGATTCCTTAAATCAATACTTGTTTATTCATTTTTAAACACATTTATCTTTATGTTCAATGCTGTGCTTTTAACTCTAAAACATAGAATTGAAATGGATTCGAGAATTCCTTTATGAAATATTCATACTATCACATGATCATTAGAGAGCTTGCTATATTGCATGTTTTGTTGTAATGTTTATGAGGTAGCTGGCTGTGTTGAAAGCCAGATATAGTATATGTAAGTATCATAAATATATATTTTGATGTTAAATTCTCAGGTTTGTTTCCTTATTCTCAGGATTTTGTTTAGAATCTCAGGTTTAATTCAATATTCTCACTTTTTAAATGAATGATGGCCAGTTACATCTTAATAAACAATATACAAGCAACTGTGACTTTTTATCTTTCCACAATGAGAACAAGTCAATATTTTACATTCTACACAGTTTTGTTTCTTCTTTTTCATATTGTGTAACAATCATCTATTTTTATACATTCAATGAAATAAAAGTGCTTTGATGATGTTTAGTATAATGTGATGATCTGTGTTTGAGTTGAGTGAGTGGCTCTTGTAGTGATGAATCTGTGCTCAATGTCCTTATAGAACATCTCAGGCAGTAAAAACTACATTTACATTTATTTATTTAGCAGATGCTTTTATCCAAATCCACTTACAAATGACTTCTACACACTCAGATAAACTCTATTATCACTATTAACACTGGGTTTCTATTATTATTTGTGGATTTATATATTATGGGTTATATATAATTTTTATTGGTATAAAAAATGCTTTTATCCATTCTATAATTACTCCTATTTGTTCCACTGCAATGTTAGCAGCTTTACATAATAATAATAATAATAATAATAATAATAATAATAATAATAATAATAATTCTTAATAAAAACAGCGCCCTCAGCAGGTCCGTTAAGAGAAAAACACTTTCACTAATCAGAAATCTCAGAGTTGAAGTTCCTTACTGCCATCTTGTGGAGGGAAAATATAAATGTTTTTACTAAAAGTAAATAATTATTTATTTAAATTATTAATGTTTATAATCCTGAAACCCAGACTAAATGTGTGTTCTTAAACACAATATCTAATTGGAAGTGAAATGGTAAGAATTCGTAATTCTTTATTTTTTTAAATTACAAACAATTACTTATATTAGAGCGCAACAAAGAAACATGACTATTTTAGAATTCTATATACGGACCTTCTTAGGCCGGGGCCATGTGTGTGCGGCGTTTGCATGTTCTCCCCGTGCTGCGGGGTCCCCGAAGTCCAAAAAACATGCATGGTAGGCTGATTGGTGTGTATAAATTGTCCGTAGTGTATGAATGGGTGTGTGTGTGTGTGTGTGTGTGTGTGTGTGTGTGTGTGTGTGTGTGTGTGTGTGGTTGTGCCCTGCGATGGACTGGCACCCTGTCCAGGGTGTACCTTGTAGCCTATTCCTGGGACCCTGAAGAAGGGTCGCGGGGTGAATAAGCGGTAGAGGATGGATGGATGGAGCTCTCGTGATCCTAATTACAAAACCCTATGAGTAAAAGGATCACAGTTGAAGTTGTTTAAAAAAAATAAATAAAACTAGTTAGTTCCGGTCCTTGATTCTGATTGGTTGAGCCGTGTTCGAAGCTGTTGTAAATGACTCTACAGACATACCCCTGTGGATGAATCTAATTGGAGATCTGTCCAATTCCTGCCTGGTGGTTCTCCAAGCATGCACAAACCTCCTGTGTGTCTCTCTTTTCAGAGCTCTGTGAGGGAAATTACTCAT
This sequence comes from Ameiurus melas, assembly GCA_012411365.1. Lineage (NCBI taxonomy): Eukaryota > Metazoa > Chordata > Actinopteri > Siluriformes > Ictaluridae > Ameiurus > Ameiurus melas. Next base: position 24,993,941 of record CM022766.1, on the reverse strand, counting down.
TTTTACTTTGTAATAGTTTTGTTCTTACAGAGACACAAACATGTTCTTCTGTTCAAGGTTTGTCTGCACTGCTTCTAAGATCCTAAAACAAAGCCAGTTTGAACTGCCTCTAACTGCTTCTTATCGGTACACAGAAGTGTCATGCTCTGCGTTTCATATATATAGTAGTGGTTCAGCACAAGCGCTTCAGAGCGCACTCATTATTCTATCCTGCTTTATTCTCTCCTGTATTAACCATCTTTCTGTAATAAACCTTTTTACCTTCAGAGGACGAGTCTGCGAGTGTTGTCTAATTTCCACGACAGAACATTCTAAACAATAATTGTAGAGTTTCTGATTAAAACAGCATGCATCTTTTCATTTGAACATAACAGGGACGCTTTTTGACCCAATCTGTCCTTTCATGTAGGTGAGAATAATGAAGCTTAATTGACTAAAATAATGATGGACATCTGATTAACAGTAATAGTTCATAAAAAGGGGTACAGGTGTGGGTCAGTTTAATTACAACAGCTATTATTTATGTAAATAGTGTGTAATATACAAATATAAATATGGATTATATATTTTTTTAAAGAAAAAAATATTAATCGGTATATACTACACCATATTTTTATTTCTAATTTTGTGGGTTTTTTGTGATTTATTTATGTTTTATTTATTTATTTATTTTTACTTGGAATTGCAAACCAAATTTAACTGTACTACAATGACAATAAAGATTAAATTATATTTTATTCTCAGGAACACACACATAATACACATAATACACATAAATTGACATAATAAAAACATTTACCTCATTTAAAAATAAATAATGTGTAACAAAACTGAATAAAAAGCAAATGTGCACCAGCTTGAACAATTGAACAACATTACCACATTGTCACAGTTCCCCCTTGAAGCAGCATGCTCTCGCGCTGTTGCGCATGCGTGTTGTGACATTTGAACATGTGCTCTTTGTTTTTGTTTCTGTCATTGGCTGGGAGGACACGTGTGTTTTGTTTATGTTCGTCATGACCCCGCCCCTTGTCTGTCATAGGTTGTATCCCCACGTGTGTCTGTATTACTCCCAGCTGAAATCTGTTTAAGTTAATTCATGCCGGTTTATATACTACGCGCCGTACTACACACGGCGCGGTTAATTAAACATAGTAAACATAGTCCCTTGTTAGTTATAGTTCACACTGATATCTGCCTTGCCCCAAGTTTATGCCTGTTTGCCGTTCGCCTGACCTTCGCTTGTTTCCTGTCTACGCCTTTGGATTACGTTTTGGATTTGTCTGCCTGCCTCTTGTAAATAAACTACACTCGTTCTTAAGTGCGCTTACCTCCTTCCTTCATCCGCACCGTCACGACTTGTGACACACATTGTGTTGATTAACTGGACTACTGCAACTCACTGCTTTCAGGCCTCCCAGCCAGCTCCATCAAACCCCTTCAAATGATTCAGAATGCTGCAGCGCGCCTTGTCTTCAACCAGCCCAAGACTACTCATGTCACACCCCTCTTCATCTCCCTCCACTGGCTTCCTGTAGCTGCCCGCATCAAGTTCAAGGCCTTGATGCTCACCTACAAGACCTTGTCAGGAACAGCACCCTACTCCTCAACCCTCTCCTGAAGGCCTACGTTCCCTCTCGCAATCTGCGATCGACTAGCAACCGACGTTTATTAGTTCCCACTCAGCGGTGAAGGTCCCTTTCCAGAACCTTTCACACATACCGCTTCCCCAGTGGTGGAATGCTCTTCCGATCTCAATCCGGACTGCAGAATCTCTCACTATCTTCAAAAAACAGCTAAAGACCCACCTTTTCGCGGAACACCTAACCGTCTCCCTAAAAAAACAAAAAAAACACAGACTTGCACTCACACCTCGACTCTGTACACTTTGCTTCCTCTGGTATTCAATGAATGGATCTTGTATAGTAGCACTACTTGTATTGTTCCCTGCTTGATATATCGCTTTGCTTATTTGTAAGTCGCTTTGGATAAAAGCGTCTGCTAAATGAATAAATGTAAATGATTAAAACTGGTGGCCTGTTGAAATTCAAAGAAAACACATAAATACCATGAAACATTTCTTTGGGGAGGGTTTTAACATGTTTCATTGATGTTACAACTAACCCAGAGTCTTGTAGCCATGAACTAGCTCACCTTACAGCTAACAGCCAAAACAAAAATATTTTCAATATTTAATTAAATAAACTGTCAAATCATATGTAAACATTGTGATGTTTTAATACCGTATGGACAAAATATATAATAATTTAAAGCTCAATAGCATTTGAAGAGAATGACTGAAGAAGAAAACTTTAAAAAAAAAAAAAAAAAAAAGTAACTTTAGAGACGGTCCCTTAATTTGCGCATATCTGCGAATATCGAATATTCAACGTAACGCCAACTTTATGCTAGTCCGCTAGGTTCATCTGCTCTTGTGGCTTGTCTGCACAATCCCACCACTAGGGGTCAGACTAAGTAACATGTTACAATAGTATCAGCAATCCATTGCTCTTCCTGTGAAATTTTAAGACCTGAATTATTGCAGCCTGAATTTGTGAGGTTGAAAAAGAATGTGTTGAAATATTACCTGACGGATAATGAAGATGGACTTTTAACAACTGAATATTTTGGAACTTTATTTTAGGAAGGTGAATATGTGTGCATGGAATTTTGTTGACAATCAAAATATACAAACCCAATGAATTGCAGAGGAAAATAATTCAAGCATTGATATTCCTGTGTTTGTTTTTTTCAATTTGTGTCAAATTTCTGGGCAGAAAAATTCAAGTATTTTTATTGCGATATGTTTTTATTCCATTTATGTAATTCACCATTCCATTTTTCCTTGAGGACATTTGGCACTGTTATACAATGTTTTTGGAACGCTCGAGTCACAGCCCAGATCTGACTCCTATTAAAACCTGTGGAATGACCTTCATTAACAGTTAGTTGAATTCAATGGTTTCATATGTTTTTGTACATCACAAAAACCTTCCATTTTAACAGGGTGCACAAACTTTGTTTTATATCCACTGTATCTACAGATCAACTGATGAATACAAATATTCCATATTTTTAACAAAGACAGTAATAAAATATTCAAAGCAATATAATATCATTATTCCATTTTCTGGTATTGAGAGTAAAGCTGTGTGATACAGTGATATAATATCAATATTGTGATGTCATGAGATGTGACATTGTGATGTCATTCTCCTGAGATATCGCAGGTATCACAATGAAGAGTAGAGTGTAATATTTTAACCTTTTCATCTGTTTCAGTTGAAAGTTTTAGGTCCTGTTTTTCCTGCAGTTTTGTTACTAAACTCGTATATCGTGATACGTCAAGTACCTGTAACATGTCTTTAAGTATCCTGATTTGATAAGTGTGTCATGTCACTTACCTCCAGCTGAATGATTCCCTCATTAAACCCATGATTTGGTTCTAAACTAGAACACAACACCACTTGCTAGGTTTACGCTGGTATGTGTAGAATAAGGAAACTAGGGAAGAATGTAGAGTAGGAACACTGGAATGTAGGGAGCAAGAAAACTAGAAGGAAACTAGAAGGAAACTAGAAGGAAACTAGAGGCAAATCACTAAGCCACCGAGATCGTATGCTCTCCCTGTGCTTCGGGGGTTTCCTCCCAAGTCCAAAGACAGGTGCTGTAGGCAGACTGGCATCTCTAAAATGTACTGAGTGTGTGATTCAATCCACAATTAATGATCTTGTATAGTAGCACTACTTGTATTGTTCCCCTTGATATATCGCTTTGATTATTTGTAAGTCGTTGGATAAAAGCGTCTGCTAGTGAATAAATGTAAATGTGTGTGAATGTGTCCCGCGATGGGTTGGAACCCTGTCCAGGGTGTCCCCTGCCTCGTGCCCTGAGTTCCCTGGGATAGGCTCTAGGCTCGCTGCGACCCTGTGTAGGATAACGTTACAGAAAAGGGATGGAGAGATGGAAACTAGAGGCCAAAGGAAATGGACACTAAAACCAGAAGATTAAGGAAACTATGTGGTAGTGTGAACATGTATATACTGCATATTAATGAGTGTATGACGCATGTTTATGTGTACATTGTGTACAGTGAATACCAATGAGTGTGTACTGAATATTAATGAGCTCATGCTGTATATTAATGCTTATACACTATATTAATGAGTGTATTAGTGTACATTGTACATTATCATACATTACTGAGCACATACGGTATATTAGAGTGCATACTGTATATTAATGAGTATAATTGAGTGCATTGTATATTAGTGTATATTAATGAGCGCATACTATATATTAATGACTATACTGTATATTTATGAGTATATTAGAGTGCATTGTACATTCATGTATATTGATGAGTGTACACAGAATATTAATGAGTGTATTAATGTACACTGAATATGAGACGTGTTGCGGCCATCAAATTCAAAATTACCTTTTTTTTATTAAAATGGTAAATTTTCTCAGTTTAAAAAGTTTATATGTTTGCTATGTTCTATTGTGAATAAGATACGGGTTTATGAGATTTGCAAATCATTGCATTCTGTGTTTAATTTACATTTTACACAGCGTCCCAACTTTTTGGAATTGGGGTTGTATTAATGAGTGTACTGAATATTAAAGTGTACTGAATATTAACGATGTATACTCAATATTAATGAGTGCTTACAGTCTTTATTGATTAGCCGCATAGCAGTAAATATACTGGTGTAGATTTGTCTGTACTGAATATTAATCAGCATTTACTGAACATTAAGGAAAGCAATAACAACGGTTAGTGACCCACTTTACAGACTGAACCAAACACTTTACACTGACACATGAGCTGAGCTCAGCCAGGTTAGTCAGGTTCCCCGAACAACTGAAGAACCCTTAAGCTTCCGAAGAAATTTCAAGACTACATATGTACAAAAACACAAATACGCATCAAACAGAAATCTGCAGGTTCTAAATGTGTAACTACAACAGTGCATTTAACAAACATACGATTCAAGATGTTCTAGTTTAGACGTGAATGTTCTTAGAGGAAAACTGGGGCAGTAAACAGGCAGGCCAAACTGTAGAGCGGAGTGTAACAGAGGAGTCGACCAGATAAAGAGTCTGAGACAGACAGAGAGGAGGAGAACTTCACGATCCAGCAGGGAGGATCTGCTCACATCAGTGACACGTTCATGTGGAAATCTCATCAACTCTACGTCCTCCTCATGCACAGATCCATGGAGACTGACAGTCTCATTTACTCGCTCCATCCAAACATCATTCATCTTGATTAGAACCAAACATGTTGCTAAGGAGGACGTTCTTCTTTAAGATGGAGCAGAAGATCACCGATGTGTACATACAGTAAATCTGATGTCTATAAACTCATGAGAACATGAGGAAATGCAGGTTATGAAAGCAGATGTACTTCACACCTCCGAGGTTGCCAGATCTTTCTTGAGTAAAAGCGTCCGAGACCACTTGTGTTTACTTTAAAGCCAAAAATATCAGAGAAAGAAAATGTGGACAGAACAGGAAATGTTCATTTCTTCGCTGTCAGATATAATACGATGCCAGAAGACAATTTAAAAGTAAAATAAAAAGACTAATATGATGATGTATGAATGAGAAGATGGCGAGAGCTGTAACGATCCCATTAATCACTGGTTTAATTGAGCAAAATGGCTCCACACTCATTACTCAGCAGCACATACAGTAGAATAGCACTTGATCCAGCACACACTGTTACTTTGTTTTATTTTGTTTTTAAATAACTCAGACAGATGAACATGTGCACAACTTACTGACGCCACAAGACACCTGATCGAGGTCATTAAATCATAACGTGTGTGCGGGAAACGTGTAAAGGAAACGTGCTTAACTCTTACAGCTCACTTAAACTGCACATTAAATTGAAAGTGTATTTAGAGTCAAAAGATACATTTCTGCGTGACATACTGCAGTTATATTAAACAGCCAGACAGTGGCGCCATACTGAACACTGCTCCTCACCGAGCCGATATCACGCTAAGCTCAAGAACCTGCATAACACGCCTCTATTTTACTGGAAACCGCCCTTAACGTCTGAATAGATCTTATGTCTGTAGCTACATCTAACATCTTTACATGATTATCAACCGCACTACACTACACTCTTAACTCTACTCTGAATACGACTCATTAAAGATTCTGTGTAGAACTTTACAACTCAGGGGTTCCTTTTCAGAAGGAAGATAACCAAAGGAACCTTCTTTCTAAGATTTTTTTCCCTAGAAAAATTGCAAAATCTGAATATCGCTGTAGTTTCCTTCATGTTGCGTTCATTTCTCCAATCGCAAAATCCTGGAGCAGCTGAATTATTGTGCTCTTTATCAGTGCTGGGATTTGAGAACCTTGAGAACCCCAATAAATGTGTGTAACATTCAGTGAATCCTGGTCAGAGTCTCATTCAGCACTGCTGATGGAGGGGCGAGTGTAGATTGGAATCTGATCAACCTGCAGCATCTGAATTCCAGTGTTTTGTTGTTGTTGTTTTTACTCGAACCTGATTAAACTCATTATCTGGATGATGTCTGTCCAAAAGAAGTCCTTTATTTCGTGCCCGAGGGAACAAATCAATGACAGAGGAGGGGAAAATGAGGGCGTTATTATTACATCTAGCACAATGCACACAATGAAGCGTGTCCCATTCATTCCCACTGCAAATATTCTCACTCTGACACACAGTCCTTCAGTTCTGGTTTAAATTCAATACACACAATCATTCTCAGGATCTCATCTGTGGGTGTCGGATCATTCAACCTGTGCAACATTAACCATCAGATATGCAGACAATTAAATAATAATATAATAAAAATAAAGGGGAAAGGGACAGCACCCATAAAGACGCGCGCGCTGGTCTGCAGTCTAATGCACTTTTCATTGTAAATGTAACGCGTCATTAGTGTTATTGGATTTATTGATCAGATCACAGATCATCTGCAACTCATCTAAAAGCACATCACATCAGCATTACACCTTTCCGAGTGTTACTAGAAAGCTATAAACAATTCACACACACACACACACACACACACACACACACACACACACAGGCACGCGGCTTAAATTAAAGCTCAATTGACTTCCGTTTTGGATCTAAAATGCACACAGGTGTCCACCTGCAGCCGTGAAACGTGTCATTTTGCTGCCCTGAATTTGCTGGAACCGGCATCAGAAACGCTTCTGTAAGAGATGACAGCCGAAGCCTTTCTCTCACCTGAGACACACAGACGCGTTGGAGTGAAAGCTGCAGTCCGGCTGATGGAAAGAGTGACGGACCAGATTTCTCCAGATGATGATTCTCCAGATGTTTCTCCAAATATTGTTCCAGATATTTCTCCAGATTAAGGCTGCTGCGCAGTATTTTTGGGCAGATAAAGGAGTGTGTGCAGGGATCCGGGAGCGGTTTTATTTCTCCCTGCTGCCGCCCTTCCGTCTGCGCCTGCATTTCCGGCACCGATCGCTGGGGGCCACTATCGCGCCGAATGCTAATTTACTTACTTTTTTTTTTCTCAACGAATAGAAATTGAAAATATTAGTCAGCTTGTTTTTCTTTTTGTTTTGCCTGTTCACATGGATAAGTGTGACTGAAATAAAAGAGCCAACTACATGTAAATGTAGTAAAAAAAAATAGAAGTCACACAACCTGATCGTTTTGTAAATGTAATGCTCCCGGTTTCTGACTTTATACGTTGGGGGGTTCGAATCCTTCCTCCACCCTGTGAGTTTCTTCCTCCGATTCCTCGGGGGTTTCCTCCGAAGTTACTCCTTTCTGAGCCCAAAGATATGCGTTGTACACTGATTGGCATCTCTAAAATTGACTGCAGTGTGAATAGAATTGACACATCCAGTGTGTCTCCTGTCTTGTATCCTGAGTCCCCTGGGATAGGGTCCATGGGAAAACAGATGTATAGAAGTGCATCCATCCATCTTCTACCGCTTACCTCTTTTCAGGGTCACGGGGAACCTGGAGCCTATCCCAGGGAGCATCGGGCACAAGGCGTGGTACATCCTGGACAAGGTGCCAATAGATAAATAGAAGTTTCATTCAAAAGTTGAATCTGATAAATCAGGGGTTCTGAACATTTTACAGTTACAGACCCAAGTATTATTTAAATGTGTGATAATTTTCAACATAATTTCTGCATTGTACAACCCATTTTTACCAAATAAAATAAAATTCCAGTTGACATTATTTATGGGCATAATAACAGATAATGCTGGGTTGTGATTTCCACTACCGCCAAAAATTAGAAAAATCATGGACCCATTTGTAAAGTTTTCACGACTTCCTGAATCCAACTTTGAGAACTAAATACAGTAAGCTTCCAGTAGATAGATTACTATTGTTTTTGGTGTGTGAGAAAAAAAACTGGCTGGTAGCTAATGAGGAGTCTTGACACTGACATGGTCAGTGATTGTTGTGTGTATGTAACTCCAGGGTGTCCAGGTGAGGTGGGCAACTTATGATGGATGGCCCCTGTAGCTCCACCCCCTCAGGGGTTTGTTAGTTGCTCCGGGGTCACAGGTTGCTCCCGTTGTTGTCTCCGGAATGTATAATGGTCGGCTCCTTGAGGTCAGTATCATGAATATAAGAGAGAGCATCAGCTTTGTAGTTCTGCAGGAAACTGCCCTGGCAGCCTGGAGCATAAGGAAATAGAAGTGACTTTCTAAAGTCAGAAGGTCACGGTTCTGTGGCCATCCACCCCGTAGCTTTTCCTATAATAAATAACACTGGGCAGGTAGTCAGCTCAGCACCTCTTAAAAGTGCACTAGCTGATGTACACATGCTTCTGAGTGGAGGACAAACATGTCCACTGGATTGGAAGATCATGGGTATACCCTGCTGAAAAAATAAAACAACAAGAAAATTCTAATGGTTTCCACTACAAATACCATTACAAATCATCAGCTAACCATTAAAACCATGACCATTATTGGTCCATAATTGTATCCACTAGGCTTAATGTGCCTACCAATAGAAGGCAAACAAAACCAGTAGAGACCCATTTTCACTCATAAATTCCCATTATAACCATTAAAACCATTACAAATTCTATGAGGGTTTCTAGTGGGGGTTTTTTCAGCACGGTATAGCACCATATCTTAATCTCTCAATGACTAAATTCACTCTGGACACTGGAATGACATCATAATGAGGCTGGACTTCTCCAACTTTTGCGTTTGCTCACCTCCTCCCCTTTTTATAAAGCCATGTGGTAAATCCATTTTAAAACACTTTTTATTCCCCAGGCTTTTGAGTCTTTTAAAGTCCCTTGTATCGATTGTTTTGTCCCTAGTTGTTATTGTTTTATTAAAATTTATTGTTTTATTAAGTATTGATTTATTTCATTTTTGGAATTGTTTGATTTTATTGTTCAGCACTCTGCACAACACTTGTCTTTAAGTGTGCTGATGAAATAAAGGTGACTTGACTCTTTTATGTCCTAACTCTGAGCTTTGGTAGGTGTCCAAATTCTAGTGTTCAGTTCGATGGGTTCGATGAGGCAGCCATGAAAATGTCTTGCTGTACTGATCCCCCAGTTCCCTCAGCTCCTGACAATAAATATATATAACTTTCAGATAACTTGATCCAAAATATAAAGCAAATTAAATCAAATGAAAAGAAAGAAATATCAGGAAACCTGGAGTAGACTCTTTGAAGTAGATCTATGCATGAGTCAGATTCTAGTTGATTTATTGCTTGTTGCTGAAATACTGTTTTATTTTAATTACATTATTATGAAACATTTTATAATCATAATTTTATTGTTATAAAAAATCTGAAAGCATTTGAGATTGTCACTCCTGATTGGAATCCTGACGCTCTACAACTCTACACCTCAGCAGGTCAGTGAAGTGACCGAAGCCGCTCAGATAAGTGAACTCTGAGTTTAGAAGTACTTTGCTGCCACCTTGTGGAGTTTTATTATGAACAAACTTTTTATAAAATAACTCCAGTCATCCATTCATCCAGCCATTTTCTGTACCGTTATCCTTCACAGGGTCACAGGGAGCCTGGAGCCTATCCCAGGAGACTCAGGGCACAAGGCGGGGACACCCTGGACGGGTGCCAACACATCTCAGGGCACAATCACAGACACTCACACACTATGGACAATTTAGAAATGCCAATCAGCCTACAACGCATGTCTATGGAGTGGGGAGAAAACCAGAGTACCCAAGGAAACCCTCGATGGACGGGAAATAAAGGGAGGAGAGGGGGAAGGAAACAAAACCACCCGGAAGTGTGAGAGAAACGAAAAAAAAAAAAAAAAAAAAGTTAAAAAAAAAAAAAAAAAAAAAAAAAAAAAAAACCAATTAAAAGAGCAAAAAGTGTTTTTTTTTTTTTTTTGTGTGTTAGTATGTGTGTGCCTTCAGATCATCATCACGGTGAAATGATTTCACTGTTTTGAAAACAGATCACTTTTTATTGTTTAAAAAGATCACTGTGTTGATCTTTTGTCATTGTTTTAGATATTATGCCCAACTCACCAACATTCCCAAAACCATCACAAAAAACAGAAACTTATGATAGACACGCAAACCTTACGTTATAAAAATATAATAACACAACAATTACAGGTTCGCCTGTTTAATCCCCACACCACACACAAAATATTAATACCTCAAGCGGGCACAGTGCCCTCTCAGTCAATTAAAAAAACACATTTCACTAAACAGCAATCTCAGTGTGGAAGTACTCACTGCCATCTTGTGGATGCAATTTTTAATGTTAGTAAAAAATATATATTAAATAATCATTTAATTATTCATGTTTTTAATCCTGAAACCCAGACTAAATGCTTGTATTTAATAAAATAATATCTAATAGGAAGTAATATGATAAGAATTATAGAGTCAAAATTGTTGTAATATTCCTTAAAATTATTATTAAATAAATGTTAAACTTCAGTTAAAAGTAAAATGATTATAAACATATATACTAAGAACATAATGATGTATTGTGTGTGTGTGTGTGTGTGTGTGGGGGTGTGGTGTGTGGTAGTGAGTAGGAGTAGGCAGGGTTATCAGTGTGGTACGTGGAGGCAGACATAATGTGTACAACAGTTTCCTCTCTCTGAAATAGTGTGTGTGATGTGGTGACTCTTCGTCAGTCACACACCCCAAGACGGAGGCGAGCTCTGTTCCTCAGTCACACACCTCAGAGAAGGGAGGCGGAGCTCTGTTCCTCAGCGCTGACGTTATTTTGATATATATGGAGAAAGTGAGAGATGCCTCGCCTGATTTGTTATTGGAGGCTGTGTGATGATTTCTCTCGTCTTTCTAATAAGGTAACAGTGTGTGTGATTGGTGGCTGTCTCTCTCTGTCTGTCTCTGTCTCTCTGTAGGGGCTGAGTGAGGGGACACACTTCTCTCAGTCTCTCTGGGCGAGTGGAGGTGAACACATCGTGTACAGCGAGGAGGGAGATGGAAATCTGTCTGACTTTTATTCTTCTCATCCACACCTCACACTCACAGCAGCTGGTAAGTACACACTGATTACTCACTAAAACATCACACACTTCTCACTTTAACAGTAGCCACCATTTTTAATCCTGAAATGGGAGAAATTTTCCTGGAGTGATCGTAAACTTTATAAACAGTGAAAGTCTTCCATTTTGATAGAATTTAAAAAGCTGTACATGAGCTGCACATAACACTCATCCTCAAGGGTTTTTCTGAGGACTCAGTTATAAAATCAGGTCCAGATTAATGCTTACAGTTTACACAGGATTATGTGTGTGTGTGTGTGGTGGGAGAGAAAGGGGTTTGTGTGGTGTAGGAGAGAGAAAAGGTTTGTGTGTGTGTGTGTTATGTGTGTGTGGGGTGTGTGTGTGTGTGTGTGGTAAGAGAGAGAAATTGTGTGTGTGTGTGTGTGTATGTGTGTGGTGATGGAGAGAGAAATTGTGTGTGTGTGTGTGTGTGTGTGTGTGGTGATGGAGAGAGAAATTGTGTGTGTGTGTGTGTGTGTGTGTGTGTGTGTGTGTGTGTGTGTGTGGTGATGGAGAGAGAAATTGTGTGTGTGTGTGTGTGTGTGTGTGGTGAGGAGAGAGAAAGGTTGTGTGTGTGTGTGTGTGTGTGTGTGTGTGGTGATGGAGAGAGAAATTGTGTAAAAGGTAGTGTGTGTGTGGTGATGGAGAGAGAAATGTGTGTGTGTGTGTGTGTGTGTGTGTGTGTGGTGATGGAGAGAGAAATTGTGTGTGTGTGTGTGTGTGTGTGTGGTATGGAGAGAGAAGTTGTGTGTGTGTGTGTGTGTGTGTGGTGATGGAGAGAGATATGTGTGTGTGTGTGTGTGTGTGTGTGTGTGGTATGGAGAGAGAAATTGTGTGTGTGGTTGTGTGTGTGGTGATGGAGAGAGAAATAGTGTGTGTGCAGTGTGTGTGTGGTGGGTGGGATGGAGAGAGAAATTGTGTGTTGTGTGTGTATGTGTGTGTGTGTGTGGTGATGGAGAGAGAAATTGTGTGGGGTGTGTGTGTGTGTGTGTGGTAGGAGAGAAATTGTGTGTGTTTGTGTGTGTGTATGTGTGTGTGTGTGTGTGTGTGGTGATGGAGAGAGAAATTGTGTGTGTGGGGGGGGGAGGGAAATAAAAAGAAATACTCTCTCTCTCACTCTCTCTCTCTCAGACAGTGTGAGGTTGGTGAATGGTGGAAGTCAGCTGTGCTGGGAGAGTGGAGGTTCTTCAGGAAGGACAGTGGGGAACAGTGTGTCATGGTGACTGGGATATGGACGATGCTGCAGTGGTGTGTAGAGAGCTGCGCTGTGGGGAGGCTGTAAATGTTCACTATAACGCTCACTTTGGACCAGGATCAGGACCAATCTGGATGTATAATGCGGGCTGTAGTGGATCAGAGTCGAAATTGAAGAGCTGTAAATCAGGTGTGAGGCGACTGTGGTCATAGACATGATGCTGGAGTCACCTGCTCAGGTAAACTGCTGTATTTAGAAAATATATTACAATGAATGAAATAATGATTATGATTGAATTGACTGGATTTGAATTATACCTGTAAATTATCTTTAATAAAATTCAGATTTTATTTCAATGTAAATAATTTTGGAATGACATTGGAATGATTTTTGAGACCCTTACACAAACCCCTAGAAGAATCCTGCAGGAATATTCTGCAGATATCCCACATTTTCAGCTCATTTTCCTGTAGAAATACCTGCAGGAATTCTATGAAGGAAAATATGCAGGAATATGCATCTAATATTCTATCGTTTCAGGAATGATGTCCTGCAGGTCTGTTTAAAACACACACTTCCTGCAGGACTATTGTGCAAGGATCAATCTGAAATTCTGCAGGACATGGCGAGTGTTTGTATCCTGCAGGAAACATACTGGGGAAATAACTCTCACAACAAAAGCATTTTCACAAAGAAATGATTTCATTTACTGAAATGATGTCACATAATGACTGATGACATTCTGTAAAGTTTCCAAGACGGAGTTCAGTTCACATCAAAAACAGAAGAGAAAAGGTTTCAAATGTAAATAATATTTCAATAATTAAACATTTCCTTTAAGACAACAACTAATAATTATATTATAAAAAAAATCAGACTTTTAAAAAACATAAAATAAACCCCCCTTTAACTACATATAAACTTATTTAATGATTTATTTTAATTAAAAAAAAAAAATATTTTTTACTTAACAACAAAAAAAAAAAAACCCCTAAAAAACAAACCCAAAAATAAATTATAAGTAATACACAACCCCCCCCCCCCCCCAAAAAAACCCACACACAAAAAAATTAAAAAAAAAAATAAAAAAACCCCCCCAAAAAATAAAAAATGGTAACATCACGTAACTAACTGTGGTTGGTCGCTTACGTGCGGTCCATCAGACGCCACTTCCTGTCCGTGTGAGTTAATGAGGCTCTTAATTCCTGTGAAGCAAGCGGCCCCGCAGGTATGCAAATGAAGAGGACCGTATAATCTGGACAAAATAATACGTGACATTGGTGACGCTTACATCGCTACTGGTTTGAAAAAGTAACTGGTTACAGGAAAAGATAAACTTTATAAAGTAGCAGAGCCACTGTCACACTACTGAAAAATGTAGTTAGGTTAGTAGCATCAGTACTTTTAGTTAGCTTCTCCCCAACACTGCCTAAAATGAGCATGCCTACAGATCTACTAAAAGACTTCAGAAAGAGGGTTTAAGCAGCGGGGTTTTTCCCACTCAAAGCACATCTACCATTTTTAATTCATTTTATCGACTACGGAACCTGCAGGTTTTTGTTTCATTTACAGGAAATAAGAAGTTGTCCTGCAGGAGAGATGAAGTACTTGGGAACTTTATTTTATTTCTGTAGGAGGTGTGCAGTAGTCCTGCAGGATTTTTCCCTTGTGCAGCAAGTGTGTTGGACATTCCTGCATGTTTCTGTTGTACTGAAGGCTCCATTCTAGAACCTAGAGACATTTCCGCACAGTTTGTCAATGTGTCCTGCAGGATTTCATCTTTTCCTGCAGGAGAGCAGCAAACATCATGCAGAGAAATGAAAATCCTGCAGGATTCTTGTAGGGTTTTGTTTGTAAGGGTTCTCTGTCTTATTGAAAATCTGCACAATATTTACACAATTAAATTAAACACAGGTCACAGAATGTCGAGACTCACTGCTGGTCCTCACCGGTGCTCTGGGAGAGTGGAAGTGCTTCTTGGAGGTTCCTGGTCCACAGTGTGTGATGCTGACTTTGACCAGCAGGATGCAGAGGGTGTGTGTCGAGAGCTGGACTGTGGGATTCCTGTGGAGGTGCTGGGATCAGCTGCTTTGGCCGAGGGGAGGGTCAGGTGTGACAGAGGAGCTTCAGTGTAGAGGAAATGAATCTGAGATTACCTTCTGTCCAACATCATCTTCACTCAAACACTCACACTGCTCCCATTACAACGATGTGGGATTAATATGTTCTTGGTGAAGTATCATGATTTTAACTTCTGTTTAAATAGAGAACACATACCTGTCAATCAAACTTTAAGGTGTCTTTGTTCATTTTCCTCTTTCACTGAGCTCTCGGCTGTTTGTTCAGGTCACACAGGGGCGCGGCTGGTGAACGGACCGGACTCCTGTTCTGGTCGAAGTGGAGCTCCAGTACCTCAGTGACTGGGGCACAGTTTGTGATGTAGGCGGGATATGAGAGCTGCAGATGTTCTCTGTGCACAGCTGGATTGTGGGAGTGCTGTGGCTGTGGTGGAGGTGGACTGGTTTGTGAGGGGAGGGCCCACATCTGGGCTGATGTGTTTGATTGTCAGCGAACGTAGACACACCTATCACAATGTAACATCTCATCATGGAGTCGAGCTGCATGCTCTCATAAACACGATGCTGGAGTCATCTGTAATGGTGAGATATTAACATCACCTACACCACGTTAGTGAATAAAGTCAGTGTTCATTAGAATATTTAAATGATGTTCTTCTGCTTCAGGATCATCCGTGGCGTTTCATGAGGGGCGAAAAGGGTTGTCTGAGGGAGCGAAAGTGTCAGGGGAGGTGGAGATTTATTTCAGGCAGGACTGGAGGAGAGTTCTCCTGACTCGTGGAGTCTGTCTGAGGCGTCTGTGCTCTGCAGACAGCTGGGCTGTGGCTCGTGTTGAACTACCGCTTCCTCCATCCACCACTGAACACAAACACATGTGTGTAACGGGTTTCAGCTGCTCTGGGAGTGAAGCTCATCTGGAGAACTGCAGCAGTGCACAACCTGTCAACTGCAGCTCCGGGGAACATCTGTACATCACCTGCTCAGGTAAGCAGCACAACACCTACCAATGAGCAGATATTAACAACAGAAATACAGAAATGTTTTATAATTCTAAAGTATCTTACTAAATATACAGAGTAATTAAATATGATATAATGATTTTATTAGTTTTATATAACTTATAAAGTAAATTTTAAAAATCTTTTACTCCAGACCCCAGGTCCATCAGGCTGGTTGGTTCTGGGGGACACTGTGCAGGAAGGCTGGAGGTTTCTCCACAGCTGCCTCGTGGGGACAGTGTGTGATGACTCATGGGATATTGAGGATGCGCAGTGGGTGGTGTGCAGACAGCTGCAGTGTGGAGTGGCTCTCAGTACCCACATACCAGCCTGGTTTGGTCCTGGAACTGGGTCCATATGGCTGAATGAGGTGGAGTGTGAGGGGGAACGTAGACGTCCCTGTGGAACTGCAGATTTCAGCTGTGTGAAGAGGGTGAATGTGACACCAGGAGGACGTGAGGAGTCGTGGTGCTCAGGTACAGTGTAATGACTGAGATTAAACCTGTAAATATGTATATGAATTGTTCTCAAAACTGAGGTACAAAGAAATTCAGCTTGATAGTAAGGACCTGTTTATAAATGTAATCCATGTTGAATATCTTTTTACATAAAGATAACATTACACATATTTAACTGAAAAACAATGTATGTCATCCTCTCACCAGAGTTTATAGAGATCAGACTCACGGAGGGCTGTGAAGGGAATCTTGAAGTGTTCTACAATGGAACCTGGGGTAATGTGTGTCACAACCAGATGGAGTTAGAAACAGCAGATATAGTGTTCGAGAGCTGAACTGTGGAAGACGCAAGGCTTGGACTGGCCGAAAGCGAGAGTCAATCTGCTCCTAACTGGCTGGATCATGTGAAATGTAGGAAACACGACTCTAATCTGTTGAAGTGTCCATCTTCACCCTGGGGACAAAACACATGTGATCATCGTAATGAGGTGGTTCATATTACCTGCACAGGTAGGAGGATTCTCTCTCTCTACTTGTTTTATACATTGCAAACGTGTAGAATTTGCATAAATATTCCAGCTATAAAATAAGAAAGAAAGAAAAGTCTGTTTCATGCATTTTATTACTGCAGAAGATGGAACGTCTCTACGTCCTCATGGAACATGCTCTTCATCTCCTCTTCAGAAATATTGCTCAAGTAAGGACACTTAAATCTGCAGCTTGATAAGGAAAGAGTTTCTGTTTCTACCCAGAAGTTGATTATTTTCCTGTAACAGCAGGTCCTGAAGTGATTTATTCCTCTAATAACACACAATAAACCAACGACATATTTTTTATATTAAAGGATGATATGAAATGTATTTATCCATAGTTTCTTTAATGTTGTTGAATAAAGCAATTAATTCCTTATCACTACATTATAGTAGATATAAACATATTCTACCACAAGATTCTCTTTTATTCTCATTGACATTTTCAAATTTACATTCGGGTACAGAGAAACCGTAGTTAAACTCTCTGTTCTGAAGATGTCAGAAAATCCTAAAGTTGCAGCATTAGCTCTGTCTGCTGTTACAAAGCGCTAACACTGGAGACTCCTTCTCAAATGTGACATAAACATTCATTAGGAGAAAACATCAGCACACATTGAGCGTTGGTGTGTCCTCAGTGTAGAAACATGTGTGTTTACTGAAATACCAGAATTCAACAGTGTCAAGGTGTAGGATGGTTTTAATAGATGATGGAGTTCTTGTTGATGTATCATTGTGTTGTAGTGAGCTGTGTGACTGGAGCTGTTATTCAGCGTTGGTGTTCCATCATGTGTGATGTGTGTGATGTAGAGCACTGGTCTCTCAGGCTGAGTGGAGGAAAGGGAAGCTGCTCTTGGGAGGTTGGAGGTGTATCATAACGCTACGTGACTCCGTTTGTGATGATCAGTGGAACATCAGGAACGCTCAGGTGGTGTGCAGACAGCTGGGCTGTGGGTCGGCGCTGAGTGCTGATAGGAATGTTAGTTCTGGTCCTGGTGAAGGGACTATCTGGCTGAACAGAGTGAAGTGTCGAGGGGATGAGATCTCACCTGTGGGACTGTCATCATTCCCTGAAGAAACACACTGACTGCTCTCATGCTGGAGTCACCTGTGCAGGTCAGAGGGTAATGCTAACTTTTCAGCTTCCTGTCTCCACTCATTACACTTTTCTCCCAGTGTTAAGACTTGATAACTTTATTTATAATCTTAGATATTAGTTTGAAAAGCTCAGACCCTAAACTGTAATACACTGATCAGCAGCTCATAACCCTTATTTAGTGAGAGTATATTTTATTATATGATAGAAAGTTTTTTATATTCTGTAAATACAGACGGTCCACTACTACACACCACCACCACCACCACCACCACATCAGGTATGTATATTTGTTACAATACAATATTTGTTACTGTTCATCATTTTTCTAAATATTTATGATTACAGGCGTATCAAGATCCTCTTCTGTGTTTTTAACTCAGTAAGAGATCCAAATCCTCCATCACCTGAACCTCCATCCACCCCTCCACTGGTTCTCTTTGTGTTGGGAACTGCTCTTCCTGGCCTTAAGTGCTTCTGCTGGTACTGTTTTACCAGAACAGAGTGCTCATGAGAGGTAACGAGACATACCTGAATACTAATGACATTTTATCCTGCTGTTAAAATTGTCCTGTAAGAATTTCATTAAAAAAAAATTATTATTATTATTATTATTATTATTATTATTATTATTATTATCCACTCCCAGTTGTCTCTAAGAGGAGGCGTAAGACTCAGCCTGAGCAGTCTATGAGGAGATCAACCACAGATACATCACTAGAAGAAGGACCAGCTCCACTCAAAGAGGTGAGTGATATGTGGACTGCTCTACATCACACCCTATTGTATTCCATTTAAACTTGTAGCGAAATTCACTGCATGCACATCATCAAATCACCGGTGTGTGTGTGTGTGTGTGTGTGTGTGTGTGTGTGTGTATGTGATGTGTGTGTGTGTGTGTGTGTGTGTGTGTGTGTACACTGTGGAGTGATATAAATAAATTGTTGGTGTGTGTATGTATACGCTTTCCCGCCCAGGTGCATCCCCCCCTCAAACTTCCCCTGATAAGTGTGTGTGTGTGTGTGTGTGTGTGTGTGTGTGTGTGTATTAGACTGAGATGACATGATGTGCTGATGAGAAAACATTGAATAGACGTTACAAAAAGTAGCTTTAGAAAGAAATATATTATTTTATTTGATTCAACATAGAATTTATTACACATAAACTTTGAAGTTGTATCGAGGATCTACCCTAAATGCTTCATCAACCCCTTCCTCCATATTAACAGTCCTACATCCACAGCAATCTACAGAAGCCCTAATTATTATTATTATTATTATTATTATTATTATTATTATTATTATTATTATTATTATTATTATTATTTCTCGTGATCTTCACATAAAAGTCTGTGTTCTCTCGACGTCATTTTATCAGAAGAAAATCTGCCTCCTTGTGGATGAGACTGGTGTTGCATGCACGTTGGAGTCTTCCCCATCGCCGTCATAAATGTAATAATTCCCCGCTGTAGAGATGGACTTGATCTCCACATTAAGAGAGAGGGGGTCCCCCTGATCAAGTGTCGACACTACGTGGAAGCCGTCAGTCACTGAAGGACACAGAGAGATTTCAGCTTGAGTGAGTCTCTGATTAAGCGCAAACATTCATCTGTTCATCCATGATGCCGC
>CM022766.1:24919099-24961599 GCA_012411365.1 Ameiurus melas | reverse complement strand
ATATATTATGGGTTATATATATTTTTTTGGTTTAAAAAAAAAACATTTTATCCATTCTATAATTACTCCTATTTGTTCCACAGCTTTACAGAATAATAATAATAATAATAATAATAATAATAATAATAATAATAATAATAATAATAATAATAATAATAATAATAATAATAACAATAACATTCTTCACATCGCCCCCAGCAGGTCAGTTAAAAAAAAACACAATTCACTAATCAGAAATCTCAGTGTTGAAGTGCTTCACTGCCATCTTGTGGAGGGAAACATGTAAATGCTTTTAGTAAAAGTAAATAAATATTTATTTAAATTATTAATGCTTCTAATCCTGAAACCCAGAATAAATGTGTGTTCTTACAAACAATATCTAATTGGAAGTGAAATGGTAAGAATTCTTTTTTTTTCTTTTTTTAATTACAGACAATTACTATATTTTAGCACAACAAAGAAAGATGAATATTTTAGAAAATACATTTATTCTTTATTATAAATATAAAGATGTGTTTTAGTTTTTACTCATTTTAATTTTTCATTTCAGTTTTTATTACTTACTTATAAGTTTTTTTCTTACATTTTCTTTTATTATCTAAACACAAAATAAACCACGTACTGTACGAGAAGCTGCGTCAGGAAACATGTTAAATGATGGGGTTTGTGTAATGAATATTCCTCATGGTAAACTGACCCCTATGTACATGTTCTTTTAATATTACATTCTTACGTGATTTTTAATTTACCCATGACCACTCATCAGCCTTCATTCAAACTGGGTTTTATTTTATTTTATTCTGCAGTAATTTTACTTTTAATTTTAATTTTACTTCGTGTGTGCTAAAAGTAAAATTTTTGTTTGTGCTGCTTAATTGCATAATTAAATGTCTTATATCTTAAAAACGAAAGCAGCACAAACAAATGAGACCATTTCGGGTTAATTTGGAGCATGTGGTGGGGCTGGGTGACCCCAGAATGACCTTTGAATATTCCTTTAATATCTCCGGAATTGAAGCAGCACAAACAAAAATTTTAACGGCACAAACGAAGCACAAACGATTGAGACTATTTTGCTGACGTTTTACGTTGGTTGGGGGGCAACTTTACGCAGGTCGAGCCTCCCAGTGTGATCTTGAAGAGACGTCGACCAACTCCATACCTCCCTGGTGGTAGGACAGTATCGGCTGCCTGAGCTGGTACACATTTTCCACCCAAAAGTGCCAACCTTCCTCTTAAACAAGGAAACTGTCACAGAACAGGTGACACATGTTGACAGTCCATCCATCCATCCATCCATCTTCAACCGCTAATCCGTAATCGGGTCGGTGCAGGAGCTCCAGCAAGAGACCCCAAACTTCCCTTTCCTGACCCACATTTACCAGCTCTGACTGGGGGATCCCGAGGCGTTCCCAGGCCAGTGTGGAAATATAATCTCTCCACCTAGTCCTGGGTCTTCCCTGAGGTCTCCTCCCAGCTGGACGTGCCTGGAACACCTCCCTAGGGAGGCGCCCGGGGGGCATCCTTACCAGGTGCCCGAACCACCTCAACTGGCTCCTTTCAACGCAAAGGAGCAGCGGCTCTAGTCTGAGTTCCTCTCGGATAGCCGAGCTTCTCACCCTATCTCTAAGGGAGAGGCCAGCCACCCTCCTGAGAAAACCCATTTCGCCGCTTGCACCCGCGATCTTGTTCTTCGGTCACTACCCAACCTTCATGACCATAGGTGAGTGTAGGAACGAAAATTGCCCAGTAGATCGAGAGTTTTGCCTTCCGACTCAACTCTCTTTTCGTCACAACGGTGCGATTAAGCGATTGCAACACCGCTCCCACTGCTCCGATTCTCCGGCCAATCTCCCGCTCCAATGTCCCCTCACTTGTGAACAAGACCCCGAGGTACTTGAACTCCTTCACTTGGGTTATGTTCTCATTCCCTACCCGGAGTAGGCACTCCATCGGTTTCCTGCTGAGAACCATGGCCTCAGATTTGGAGGTGCTAATTCTCATCCCAGCCGCTTTGCACTCGGCTGCAAACCGATCCAGCAAGTGCTGGAGGTCATGGACCGATGATGTCATCAGGACTACATCATCCGCCAAAAGCAGTGATGAGATCCTGAGGTCACCAAACCGCAACCCCTCCCTCCACGACTGCACCGATATCCTGTCCATGAATATCACAAACAGGATTGGTGACAAAGCACAGCCCTGGCGGAGACCAACCCCACCTGGAACAAGTCTGACTTCTACCGAGCATACGGGCACAACTCTGCTTTGGATGTACAGTGATTGGATAGCCCTAAGAAGGGAACCCTTCACCCCATACTCCCTCAGCACCTCCCACAGTAGACCCCTGGGGACACGGTCATACGCCTTCTCCAGATCCACAAAACACATGTAGACTGGATGGGCATACTCCCAGGCCCCCTCCAAGATCCTTGCAAGAGTAAAGAGCTGGTCCGTTGTTCCACGACCAGGACGGAATCCGCATTGTTCCTCCTCAATCCGAGGTTCGATTATCGGCCGAACCCTCCGTTCCAGTACCTTGGAGTAGACTTTACCAGGGAGGCTGAGAAGTGTGATACCCCTATAATTGGCGCACACTCTCTGGTCCCCTTTTTTAAACAGGGGAACCACCACCCCGGGCCGCCACTCCTTGGGCACTGTCCCCACTTCCACGCAATGTTAAAGAGGCGTGTCATCCAAGACATCCCCTCCACACCCAGAGCTTTCAGCATTTCTGGACGAATCTCATCAATCCCCGGGGCTTTGCCACTGTGTAGCTGATTGACCACCTCAGCAACCTCCACCACGGAAATTGGCGATGATCCCCCATCAGCGTCCACCTCTGCCTCTACCCTAGAGGGTGTGTTAGTCGGATTCAGGAGTTCCTCAAAGTGTTCCTTCCACCGTGCTATTACTTCCTCAGTTAAGGTCAACAGTCTCCCCTCCTTACTGTATACAGCTTGGATGGTTCCCCGTTTCCCCTTCCTGAGGTGGCGGATGGTTTTCCAGAAACACCTTGGTGCCGACCGAAAATCCTTCTCCATGTCCTCTCCAAACTTCTCCCACACCCACTGCTTTGCTTCTTCCACGGCAGAAGCTGCAGCCCTTCTGGCCTGTCGGTACCTTGCAACTGCCTCCAGAGTCCCCTGGGATAACACATCCAGGAAGGCCTCCTTCTTCAGTCGGACGGCTTCCCTGACCATCGGTGTCCACCATGGTGTTCTAGGGTTACCGCCCCTTGAGGCACCTAAGACTTTGAGACCACAGCTCTCGCCGCAGCTTCAGCAATGGAAACTTTGAACATTGCCCACTCGGATTCAATGCCCCCAACCTCCACAGGGATGTCAGAAAAGTTCCGCTGGAGGTGTGAGTTGAAGATCTCACGGAAAGGGGCCTCCTCCAGACGTTCCCAGTTCACCCGCACTACCCGTTTGGGCTTTCCAGGTCTGTCCAGAGTCTTCCCCCACCCCTTGATCCAACTCACCACCAGATGGTGATCAGTTGACAGCTCCGCCCCTCTCTTCACCCGAAGTGTCAGAACATGCGGCCTCAGATCAGATGATACGATACGAAATCGATCATAGACCTGCGGCCTAGGGTGCTCTGGTACCAAGTACACTTATGAGCCTCCTTATGTTCATAGATCTGAAAGACGCATATTTCCACATAGGAATATCGCCCAGTCACAGGAAGTTCCTGAGGTTTGCGTTTGGAGAAAACACATACCAATTTCGGGTTCTTCCTTTCGGGCTGGCTTTATCCCCTCGCACCTTCACAAAGTGCATGGATTCTGCTCTGGCTCCCTTGCGACTCCAGGGCATCCGTGTACTAAACTACCTGGACGACTGGTTAATTCTGGCATGATCCAGGGAACACGCGGTTCAACATCGAGATGTTGTACTCGCCCACATGAGGAGCTTGGGGCTCAGGTTGAACCTCAAGAAGAGTATGCTTTCCCCAGTGCAGAGGACAACTTTTCTAGGGGTCATATGGGATTCTACTACGATGAGGGCGTTTCTATCCCCAACACGCGTACAATCGATCCTATCAACTTTGAGCAAGATAAAGCGGGGTCTGGGCATCCCCTCCAGCTTTTACGAGAGGCTGTTGGGCCTTATGGCAGCAGCAGCCAACGTCATACCTTTGGGCCTATTGCACATGAGACCATTTCAGTGGTGGCTGAAAAGTCAGGGGTTTCATCCGAGGATGAAACCGCTGAGAGTAATCAGAGTCACGCGGCGATGCCTACGTGCTCTGAGTGTTTGGAGGTGCCCGCAGTTCCTAGCCTCGGGTCACACTCTAGGGGCATCCCCTTACCGAAAGACGGTAATGACAGACGTGTCCCTCACAGGCTGGGGCGCAGTCTTAAATGGCTGTCCAGCTCACGGTCTTTGGAGCGGCCCTCATCTGAAGTGGCATATAAATCGCCTAGAGATGCGGGCCGTATTCCTAGCACTGAAATTCTTTCTCCCGCAGTTGAGAGGTCACAGTGTGCTAGTTGTGTCAGACAACACAGCTGTGGTCTCGTATATCAACCACCAGGGAGGGTTATGTTCACGCCCCCTGTTCAGGCAGGAGCAACTAATCCTCCTCTGGGCGGAGGGGAAGTTCTTGTCAGTGAGTGCAATGTACATTCCGGGCAGTCGGAATGTGGGGGCAGACATCCTGTCGAGGCAGGGGCTGAGGCCGGAGGGTGGAGGCTCCATCCACAAGTGGTGGAGTCCATATGGCGGGAGGTCGAGCAGAAGTGGATGTGTTTGCTTCCGAGGAGACAACACACTGCCCGCTGTGGTTCGCCCTCACTCCTCCTGCCCCATTGGGACTGGACGCCATGGTGCACACGTGGCGAGGTCACGTCTATACGCTTTCCCCGATTGCTCTGCTCCCACAAGTTCTAGCGAGAGTCGCCAAGACCGTTCTACGTCTGCTGCTAGTAGCACCTTTTTGGCCAGCTCGAATTTGGTTCTCGGAGATAATGTCCCTGCTCGACGGCACTCCTTGGGAGATTCCCATCCGCAGGGACCTACTGTCTCAAGCCGGAGGGCTGATCTATCACCCTCGGCCAGACCTATGGAAACTGTGGGTCTGGCCCCTGAGGGGCACCAGCTCATAGATTCTGAGGGGCACCAGCTCATAGAGTCACAACTGAGGTTGTAGAGACCATATTAAATGCTAGAGCACCATCCACAAGGAAATTGTATGCGCTCAAGTGGTGGCTTTTTGTCTTGTGGTGTGAAGAACGTCAGTTAGACCCAGTGAACTGCGCAGTGGCTACAGTCCTGGAGTTTCTGCAAGAACGTTTTTCAGCAGGGTTGGCTCCTTCTACAATCGGGGTTTATGTGGCTGCCATTTCGGCCAGCCATGCCCCTGTTAATGGAGCCTCTGTGGGGCAGCATCCTCTAACTTCGAGGTTCATGCACGGTGTCAGATGGTTGAGGCCCATCTGCAGGCCGCGAGTACCTTCTTGGGACCTTTCTGTGGTCTTGGAAGGTCTGTCGGGAGCCCCATTTGAGCCCTCAGAGTCAGCCTCGGAGAAGCTTCTGACTCTAAAGGTAGCTCTTCTACTGGCCCTGACATCTCTCAAGCGAGTAGGGGATCTACAAGCTCTCTCGGTTGCCCCCCACTGCCTTGACTTCGCCCCCGGCCAAGGCCTTCCTGTACCCTAGGCCGGATTATATAAGTGCCTACATCGGCTGCCCACCCTGTGGTGTTGCAGGCCTTCTGCCCTCCTCCGTTCCTCACACTGGAACAGGAGAGGTTGCACCTGCTGTGTCCGGTAAGGGCCCTCTGCACTTACGTCCACCGCTCCGGCCAGTGGCGTAAGTCAGAGCAGCTGCTGGTCTGCTTTGGTGGCGACAGTACTTACTATTTCCTTACTATTTATTTATTTTGTTATATTTATTTTATTTTATACACACTCAGCTAAACACATCACTATTAACACTGTTTGTATTATGAATCCCCTCTATAATTACTCATATTTGTGCCACTGTAATGTTATCAGCTTTACATAATAATAATAATAGGAGGAAGAAGAAGAAGAAGAAGAAGAAGAGGAGAGGAAAATCCACACAGCGCCCTCAGCAGGTCAGTTAAGTGAAAAACACGTTTCACTGAAAAGAAATCTCATTTTGGAAGTGCTTTACTCCCATCTTGTGGAGGGAAAATGTTACTGTTTGTGATAAAAGTAAATAGATACTTTATTGATCCCCAAAGGGAAATTCAAGATCCCAGTAGCTCAGAACATCTCACACAATACAACATACAATAAGATAAAATATAAACAGAATGCTAAAAAAAATATTAAAACAGTAAAATATACCAATCAATAATAATTTATCCATCCATCTTCTACCGCTTACTCCTTTTCAGGGTCACGGGGAACCTGGAGTCTATCCCAGGGAGCATCGGGCACAAGGCGGGGTACACCCTGGACAGGGGGCCAGTCCATCACAGAATAATTATTTATTTAGGTTGTTAATGTTTATAATCACGAAACCCAGACTAAATGTGTGTTCTTAAAAACAATATCTAATTGGAAGTGAAATGGTAAGAATGTTTTTTTTTTGTTTAAATTACAAACAATTACTTATATCAGACAAGAAAAAAGTAAAGAAACATGAATATTTTAGAAAATTCATTTACATTTATTCATTTATCAGACGCTTTTATCCAAAGCAACTTACAAATGAGAATCTACAAGCAAATCGATACATCAAGCAGAGAATGTTGTGGATAAAATCAACCTTTTTAGCCTAAGTCAAAAACTTCAGAGACAGAGAGTTTAGTAGATGTCAAAAAGTAAATAAACTTTGTTGAATACAAACAAAGTGTGACTGTCTGCAGAGAGTCCGAATTGTACACACACAAGCATGTCTTTATATACCTCCCTGACTCAGTCAAATTATCCCTAGGTGTTATTATCCCTTCTACTTTTCTTTCTAGAACAGACCAATCTCCATTGTCTTAACTAATTCTTCACATCAATGGGATACCTTATCTGTTGTATGTTCTTTAAAAGTTTTACCAGACTTGACTTTTTTATGATGTCGTATTTCACCCTATAGCCTCATCCTGGTACTTTTCTTGAACTTTTATCACTTCTTTTGTCACTGACCTGCAAGCTTAAGGGACTTTGTTTAGAAACCCAGTTCTGGAATGTGTCTAGTTTATTGCCTCAAAGTGACGCTGCGTTTAGACAAACACAAGTTCTTAGTTTATTACCATAGAGTGAATTTACTGTAGACAAACACAAAGCACGTAATTGACCCACTTAGAATACCGCCTGTTGGAAGTGTTTTATAGTTTTAGATCATGCTTGCTGTGCAGAGAAGTACAGACTGACACAGAATTCCTCCAACTCAAACCACACTTAGAACACAACCCATTCAAACATTGTTCTATGGATTAGATCAGGGGTGCACAATACGTCGATCGCAGAGGAAGTGCGGGTAGATCACCATTCAAAAAAAGAAAATAAAAATAGATATTAGCGTTGATGTACAGGAAAGCCAGTGTGAGATCTCGTCTTTTCTCTCTCCCCACGTGTGCGATCAAACGCGGCAGCGCTAAAGGCTAGCGAGCAAAATCAATGAGTAAACTTCCCAGTTTATTCCTACTGAAGAAAGGGGACAAAATGAGTGAGGAAGCGGGATCAAGCAAGAAACTGAAGACTTATCACTTCCAGGTGGAATGGGAGAATGATTTTTTTTTCACAATGTCATATTCGAAGTGCGTTTGTCTGATCTGCCGAGCTACCATTGCTATTCCGAATAAGGGAAATGTGGAGCGGCACTTTAGGACTGTTCATAAAAACTACGACACTGACGTCCCTCCGAGAAGCGATCTGAGGAAGAGGAAGGTGAAGGAACTAAAATCACAGTTGTCCGGACAGCAGTCATTTTATCACGGCTGACTTCAAATGCTAAGGCAGCCACTGAAGCATCGTTCTGGGTGAGTCACTCCATCATTAAACACGAGAAGTCATTCCGAGACGGAGAGATGATAAAAGA
This sequence comes from Ameiurus melas, assembly GCA_012411365.1. Classification (NCBI taxonomy): domain Eukaryota; kingdom Metazoa; phylum Chordata; class Actinopteri; order Siluriformes; family Ictaluridae; genus Ameiurus; species Ameiurus melas. Next base: position 24,953,587 of record CM022766.1, on the reverse strand, counting down.
GGCATTCGTACACGCAGCTGACTCGCTGTTTCGGGACTTTAAATACAAAGCCGAAATATTATCTTCAATCAAAGCTCTCCAGCTATCAAGAAGTAGTTACACGGCGCTGTGTCAAGTCATGGCCGAGGATTTCTGGAGATAAGGGAGTTTCTTTTTGCTGTTAAACATGCAGAATACACCTAACTCAGTGATGATCAGTGGCTGCTGGACTTGGCATTTTGAACCGATCTGACCAACATGTTAAATGAGCTTCATTTGGAGCTGCAACGAAAAGACAAACCCGTGGTCAATATGATCAGCTCAGTTAATGTCTTTAAACGGAAAATGCAACTTCTGTCCTCAAAGCTGCAGCACCATGATTTTGGGAACTTCCAAAACCTGGCGTCAGATCTGGAGACGCAGCGGAAGGCTTGTGCGCAGTTGAACATTGCACGCTACACGGAGCAGATAGACAGCTGTCTGTCGCTCAGAGTTTCACAGACGCTTTCAACACTATATTCATGTGCTACCCGTTTAGGGACAACGTTGAGGTTGATTCACTCGCATCGAAAACTGCAACACTGTTTCACCTGAACTCGTCTGAAGTGCAGGATGAGATTTTGAAACTACAGACTGACCTTCAGCTTAATCCAGGGCTCATGGACAGTTTTGGAACTTACTCACAGGGGAAAAGTACCAAACATGAGGAAATGTCCAACCTCCTCGACTGCATTAATCGGCTCTACTTATGTATGTGAGTCAGCCTTTTCCCACATGAAGATCATTAAGTCCAAATACCGTTCCACAATGACTGATCATCATCTGGAGGACTGCTTGAGGCTGGCTACCAGCAGCTACTGTCCGGACTGTGCAACCCTGGCTGATTCTATTCAGTGCAAGTCCTCAGAGTAAGGTATTGACCAAAAATGTACTGAATTGTAGTGTGCAATAAGGACTCATGCAGTTATACAAGGTACATGAACATATCTATTGTGTGTATATATATTTAAAGTATACTCAGTATATATATAAATAAATATATGTTTTGCATTTTTAATGTAGGTAGATCAGCTTGACTGGTCAAGTTAAAAGTAGCTCGCAAGTCAAAAAAGTATGAGCACCCCTGGATTAGATTATGCTTTCCAACCCATACAGATTATTCGATTATGCTTTAAGTAGTAATTCTAAATGCAGGTTACATATTGATTACCCTTCATAGATATTTTCTATGCATGTTTTATATATTTTCCCCCTCTGGGGCTTACTAAGCCACTTCTAGCTTGAGAGAGTAATCTCACAATCCAGTCCCTTCATTTACACTATCTAATGATCAATGTATGACCACGTCAGCCATCTATCAATGACCAAATCCTGAAACCAGTCTCTCTGGAGATCAGAAACAAACATCTCCTCTCCCATTGGCTAGAAAGGAGTAAAATAATCTGCCTGTGATCACCCTGTCTCTTAATCACACTTGATTATAAATGGTTGTTGTGTGTGTGTGTGTGTGTGTGTGTAACAAAACTGAATAAAAAGCAAATGTGCACCAGCTTGAACACTTGAACAACATCACCACATTGTGTTGATTAAAACTGGTGGCCTGTGCTGCCAGGCTTGTGGCCTCAGGGTTCCTAATGGACAGAGTTGGGTTTCTTTTCATGTCGACTGAAAACCAGTCTGCTCCTGCCTTTGAAGATTCATCCCCTGTCTTTAGATATTTGCACCCACATTTCACAGCAAGCTGTTACGCAAGTTATCTCACCTGTAATCATTTTCAGTATTTCCCCATCTATCCATCTGTATGTGTTACATTGGCACCACTATAATTTGATCATTTTCTTCTAACTTTCTCCTATCTTATCCCTAATCCTCCTCTTTATCCTACTTACCTCACATGGACACAGTCCATAAAATGCATCAGCTGCCCTCATCAGATATTCTTTAAGTTATTTCTGTTGTTCATCAGTGAACATCTTCTTTCCACTGTGGTAGCCTACACTGGGAAGTTCCCTTCATCCCTTCTCTTCTAACATCTTCCTCTTTTTACAGAATCTGTACAAGGTTACATGGCAGATGTCGTACAATTTTGCCTCAGATCTTACAGATTTTCCTGCTCTTGTACATCATCTGATGCTCTTTTCAAAATGCCGAGAGACACCCATCAGTTTATCTTTCTCTTCCAAGACCTAGGCATACTGAAATTCAATAAAAACATATAAATACAATAAACATTTGCTTGGGGTAGGCTAACCCAGAGTCTTGTAGCCATGAACTAGCTCACCTTACAGCTAACAGCCAAAACATTAGCACTAACAATTTTCATGAAAAATATCTACACAGACCCACAATAAACATAATTTAACTTTGATGAGTTTAATTACAAAGCAGGCATTGCCATCACAAAAATCAAAGAAGAAAATAAAAGTTGTTTTTGTTCATCAAGAGATCAGCTATAACACACCTTTTAGATTTTTGATATTTAATAAGATAAGCTGTCAAATCATATCTAAACAGTGTGATGTTTTATACTGTATAGACATACACACAAAATACATCATCATTTAAAACTCAATATCATTTGAAGAGAATGAATTGGTCATAAAACCAACTGTAAAGTGTTCCTGTAGGTGCCTGGTATGATGGAGACCTTTTAGATGTTTGATAAAACACTGAGATGAACACTTTAAGGTTGGTTATATGACTGCAAGTCATTCCCTTCAAATGCTATTGAAGTTAGAAACATGAATACCAATGTCGCATGTAACTTTAGAGATGGTCCCTTAATTTGTGCATATCTGCAAATCAGTCATCATCCATACGTAAAAACCATCTTTATGCCAGTCCGCTAGGTTCATCTGCTCTTGTGACTTGTTTGCACAATCCCACCACTAGGGGACAGCCCAGAGTAACATGTTATAATAGTATCGGCAATCCATTGCTCTTCGTGTGAGACCCAGACGTGAAGACTTGAATTTTAAGACCTGAATTTTTGCAGCCTGAATTTGTGAGGTTGGAAAATAAAGTGTTGAAATATTACTTGAAGAATAATGAAGATGGAATTTTAACAACTCAATATTTTGGAATTATATGTTAGGAAGGTGAATGTGCATGTGCATTGAATTTTGAATCCTGGAATTTTGTTTTCAATCAAAATATACAAACCCAATGAATTGCAGATGAAACTAATGTTAAATTGAAAGTGTATTCAGAGTTAAAAGATACATTTCTGTGTGACATACTGCAGTTATATTAAACAGCCAGACAGTGGCGCCGGACTGAATACTGCTCCTCACTCGAGCCGATATCACGAAAGCTCAAGCATCCTGAATAACTGAGACACGCCTCTGTTTTACTGAAACTCCGCCCCTTAACGTCTGAATAGATCTTACGTCTGTAGCTACATCTAACATCTTTACATGATTATCACCATCTGCACTACTCTACGCTCTTAACTCTACTCTGAATACGACTCATTAAAGATTCTGTGTAGAACTTTACAACTCAGGGGTTCCTTTTCAGAAGGAAGATAACCAAAGGAACGTTCTTTCTAAGATTTTTTTCCCTAGAAAAATTGCAAAATCTGAATATCGCGTAGTTTCCTTCATGTTGCGTTCATTTCTCCACCGCAAAATCCTGGAGCAGCTGAATTATTGTGCTCTTTATCAGTGCTGGGATTTGAGAACCTTGAGAACCCCAATAAATGTGTGTAACATTCAGTGAATCCTCGGGTCAGAGTCTCATTCAGCACTGCTGATGGAGTGGGCGAGTGTAGATTGGAATCTGATCAACCTGCAGCATCTGAATTCCAGTGTTTTGTTGTTTTTACTCGAACCTGATTAAACTCATTATCTGGTGAGAATATTTGCAGTGGGAATGAATGGGACACGCTTCATTGTGTGCATTGTACAGGATTTATTGTGTGTGTGTGTGTGTGTGTGTGTGTGGTGATGGAGAGAGAAAGTTCGTTGTGTGTCTGGTGTGTGTGTGTGTGTGGTGATGGAGAGAGAAATTGTGTGTGTTTGTGCACGTGTGTGTGTTAGTTTTATTGGTGGCTTTATATATTATGGGTTAATTATTATTATTTAAAAAAATATTTTGACAATTTTTTCCTCATTTGTGCCCCTGTAATGTTAGCAGGTTTACATAATAATAATAATAATAATAATCACAGCGCCCTCAGCAGGTCAGTTAAAAGAAAAACACAGTTAACTAGACAGAAATCACACTTTGGAAGTGCTTAACTGCCATCTTGTGGATAGAAAATGTAAATGTTTTTATTAAAAGTAAATAATTATTTATTTAAATTATTAATGTTTATAATCCTGAATCCCAGACTAAATGTGTGTTCCTAAACACAATATCTAATTGGAAGTGAAATTGTAAGAATTCGTAATTCTTTATTTTTTCAATTACAAACAATTACTTGTATTAAAGCACAACAAAGAAACATGACTATTTTAGAATTCTATATACGGACCTTCTGAGGTCGGGTTTATAACCTTTGCTGGCAGACAACACCATGGATTTAACCTTAAGGAATGAGGTTATTCTTTAAAAAACATTCTTTAAATGATCTCTCTTAATGGATTTTATGCAGAAACCATGTTTTGTTTTGCAGATTGACATTACTATGGCTTTAGTGCAAATAAAAACCATAGTAAAAATCGAAAACTAAAAACATGTATATTTGTGGTTGCTATGGTTTTAATAATAAAAATAAGTAGCAGCTATTAAGGAACAAATATTTTCTTAATATTGGTTTAGAAACAACTCAATATTCTGTAAAACATGGGCTTTATATTGATCCATTACTGATTATATTACAAAGACCCAATTAAACCTGTTTATATTTGTACTATAACAATTCGATTGTATTTAAAATGAATAAAAAGATCTGAAACCTGGTCATTTTTTAGTTTAAATCATTTCCCCCACCATTACTGACATTTAAATACTGTCTATTTACTGTGTTCTTTATAATCTAAATCACAGAGCACATGTTCATGCAATAGTTGTCACGAATCGTGACGGAGCGGAGAAAGGACGGATGCAATCATACACCAAATCATAATCCGTAAACGTAATCCAAAACAGACAAGGTCAGACGATCGGGAAACAGGCAAAAAAAAATGGGGTCAAGATATTAAACATGAAATATAAACATGAGCGAGGAACTGGTAGCGGAGAAACCTGTGACAGGAAACGGTGACTATAGCACTGAACTTATCTACATCAATAATCCGTGTCGTGTGTTGGGAGGCGCGCGGTATATGCCGGCATGAATCAGCCTCTAAACTGCTCACAGCTGAAGGCAATATAGACACACGTGAAATCCCAGCCAATGACAGAACAGATTTATGACAGCTAATGACAGAACAGGGAGGAGACATGACAGAAACGTAAACAAAACACACGTGTCCAAATGTCACTGCTGTCAACCACGGAAAAGCAGGTGCACGCTGCCTCAAGGGGAAACCGTGACAATAGTGAAAGAATCCACCATTGTGCAGTTATCTATTAACTGATTAAACATTTTAATTACTGACACAATGTTTATAAGTAGCAGAGTCTTTGTGTACTCCCATATATGAAGTACTGTGAAATAAATAATTATCAAATACAAATACCCACACAAGCACATTAAATCAAGGAAAATCAAACGTGAATGCACAAATGGAAAACTTTTATTATTGCTAAGGGTTCAAAATGTAAGCTACGAAACAGAAATGCAGAATGACAGCTGCTGAATCAGACGCAAGCGATGATTTCCAAACAGCAGGCGAAGGAAGGGCCAAAAAGGAAGGAAACACACCTGTGCCTCGAGTAACATCAAGCAACAATCAGCAGCACATTTATAGCATTTATTCATCAGCATCGTTCGTTTTATTCCCAAACATATTACACTAATACATCACCATTAAAGTAAATAATTATTTTTTAGTCTTACCAACAAATTCATCTGCAGAACAAAAAAAATAAATTATAAATATTATCAATTCATAAATTAATGAACCATAAATGAATAAATTAATGTGACTAAAGAAAACAAGCCTTATTCTTCAGAAGTACAAGTGTGTCCTCATCATCTTGGTCATGTTGTTGAGCTGTGGAGTCTGTCTCTGTCCTGCTGCTGAAAATGAAAAGTAGATGTTAGTTTTACAGAAATGAACTACACATTAGGGTAAATACTACACTTCCAATGTTTTAAGGAGCTCTCATGCTCCTAATTATAAAACCCTAAGAGCAAAAGCAACATTTTAGGATCACAGTTGAAGTTGTTTAAAAAATAAATAAATGAAACTAGTTAGTTCCGGTCCTTGATTCTGATTGGTTGAGCCGTGTTCGAAGCCGTTGTAAATGACTCTACAGACATACCGCTGTGGATGAATCTAATTGGAGATCTGGGCAAATCCTGCCTGGTGGTTCTCCAAGCATGCACAAACCTCCTGTGTGTCTCTCTTTTCAGAGCTCTGTGAGGGAAATTAATCATTTTTACTTTGTAATAGTTTTGTTCTTACAGAGACACAAACATGTTCTTCTGTTCAAGGTTTGTCTGCACTTCTAAGATCCTAAAACAAAGCCTGTTTGAACTGCCTCTAACTGCTTCTTATCGGTTACAGAAGTGTCATGCTCTGCGTTTCATATATATAGTAGTGGTTCGCGCAAAGGCGCTTCAGAGCGCTCTCATTATTCTATCCTGCTTTATTCTCTCCTGTATTAACCATCTTTCTGTAATAAACCTTTTTACCTTCAGAGGACGAGTCTGCGAGTGTTGTCTCATTTCCATGACAGAACATTCTAAACAATAATTGTAGAGTTTCTGATTAAAACAGCATGCATCTTTTCATTTGAACATAACAGGGACGCTTTTTGACCAAATCTGGTCTTTCATGTAGGTGAGAATAATGAAGCTTAATTGACTAAAATAATGATGGACATCTGATTAACAGTAATAGTTCATAAAAAGGGGTACAGGTATGGGTCAGTTTAATTAAATCAGCTATTATTTATGTAAATAGTGTGTAATATACAAATTTAAATATGGATTATATATTTTTTTAAAGAAAAAAATATTAATCGGTATATACTACACCATATTTTTATTTCTAATTTTGTGGGTTTTTAGTGTTTTATTTATGTATTATTTATTTATTTTTTTTTACTGGGAATTGCAAACCAAATTTAACTGTACTACAATGACAATAAAGATTAAATTCTATTTTATTCTCAGGAACACACACATAAATTGACATAATAAAAACATTTACCTCATTTGAAAATAAATAATGTGTAACAAAACTGAATAAAAAGCAAATGTGCACCAGCTTAAACAATTGAACAACATTACCACATTGTGTTGATTAAAACTGGTGGCCTGTTGAAATTCAAAGAAAACACATAAATACCATGAAACATTTCTTTGGGGTGGGTTTTAACATGTTTCATTGATGTTACAACTAACCCAGAGTCTTGTAGCCATGAACTAGCTCACCTTACAGCTAACAGCCAAAACATCAGCACTAACAACTTGCATTAAAAATATCTACACAGACCCACAATAAACATAATTTAACTTTGATGCGTTTCACTACAAAGCAGGCATTGCCATCACAAAAATAAATGAAGTAAAAACATCTATTTGGCATGTATAACGCACACCTTTTAGATTTTTGATATTTAATTAAATAAACTGTCAAATCATATGTAAACATTGTGATGTTTTAATACCGAATGTACAAAATATATAATAATTTAAAGCTCAATAGCATTTGAAGAGAATGACTTAAAAAGAAAAAAAAGGATGGTCATAAAACCAACTGTAATGTGTTCCTGTACGTGTCAGGTATGATGCACACCTTTTAGATTTTTGATAAAACACCTAGATGAACACTTTACAGTTTTGAATGCTACTGAAGTTAGAAACATGTATAACAATATGTAACTTTAGAGACGGTCCCTTAATTTGCGCATATCTGCGAATATCGAATGTCCAACGTAACGCCAACTTTATGCTAGTCCGCTAGGTTCATCTGCTCTTGTGGCTTGTCTGCACAATCCCACCACTAGGGGTCAGACTAAGTAACATGTTACAATAGTATCAGCAATCCATTGCTCTTCCTGTGAAATTTTAAGACCTGAATTTTTGCAGCCTGAATTTGTGAGGTTGAAAAAGAATGTGTTGAAATATTACCTGACGGATAATGAAGATGGTATTTTAACAACTGAATATTTTGGAACTGTATTTTAGGAAGGTGAATATGTGTGCATGGAATTTTGTTGACAATCAAAATATACAAACCCAATGAATTGCAGAGGAAAATAATTCAAGCATTGATATTCTTGTGTTTGTTTTTTTCAATTTGTGTCAAATATCTGGGCAGAAAAATTCAAGTATTTTTATTGCGATGTTTTTATTCCATTTATGTAATTCACCATTCCATTTTTCCTTGAGGACATTTGGCTCTGTTATACAATGTTTTTGGAACGCTCGAGTCACAGCCCAGATCTGACTCCTATTAAAACCTGTGGAATGACCTTCATTAACAGTTGGTTGAATTCAATGGTTTCATATGTTTTTGTACATCACAAAAACCTTCCATTTTAACAGGGTGCACAAACTTTGTTTTATATCCACTGTATCTACAGATCAACTGATGAATACAAATATTCCATATTTTTAACAAAGACAGTAATAAAATATTCAAAGCAATATAATATCATTATTCCATTTTCTGGTATTGAGAGTAAAGCTGTGTGATACAGTGATATAATATCAATATTGTGATGTCATGAGATGTGACATTGTGATGTCATTCTCCTGAGATATCGCAGGTATCACGATGAAGAGTAGAGTGTAATATTTTAACCTTTTCATCTGTTTCAGTTGAAAGTTTTAGGTTCTATTTGTCCTGCAGTTTTGTTACTAAACTCGTATATCGTGATACGTCAAGTACCTGTAACATGTCTTTAAGTATCCTGATTTGATAAGTGTGTCATGTCACTTACCTCCAGCTGAATGATTCCCTCATTAAACCCATGATTTGGTTCTAAACTAGAACACAACACCACTTGCTAGGTTTACACTGGTATGTGAAGAATAAGGAAACTAGGGAAGAATGTAGAGTAGGAACACTGGAATGTAGGGAGCAAGAAAACTAGAAGAAAACTAGAAGGAAACTAGAGGCAAATCACTAAGCCACCGAGATCGTATGCTCTCCCTGTGCTTCGGGGGTTTCCTCCGCAAGTCCAAAGACAGGTGCTGTAGGCAGACTGGCATCTCTAAAATGTACTGAGTGTGTGAGTGTGTGATTCAATCCATTCAATTAATGGATCTTGTATAGTAGCACTACTTGTATTGTTCCCTGCTTGATATATCGCTTTGCTTATTTGTAAGTCGCTTTGGATAAAAGCGTCTGCTAAGTGAATAAATGTAAATGTGTGTGAATGTGCCCTGCGATGGGTTAGAACCCTGTCCAGGGTGTCCCCTGCCTCGTGCCCTGAGTTCCCTGGGATAGGCTCTAGGCTCGCTGCGACCCTGTGTAGGATAACGCTACAGAAAAGGGATGGAGAGATGGAAACTAGAGGCCAAAGGAAATGGACACTAAAACCAGAAGATTAAGGAAACTATGTGGCAGTGTGAACATGTCTCTAATGGACAAGAGAACTGGTGAACAAGTAAGAAAGGGGATAGACTTCAAACAGTGGACATCGAACAGAAGTAACTAGGAAGAAGTAACACTTGAATGTAGGGAACAGGAAAACTAGGGGGCTATTGTAAATAGAGAGGAAAGAAAATAGGGGACAGTGTCAACTTGAACACCAGAAGAATAAGGAAACTAGAGGACACAGAATATACAGGAGAAGGGAATTAGGGAACATAGGGAAGAAGAAACAAGGGCACTAGGGTAACTACTGCACCCTCCTACCACAACTCTCTCCTGAAGGCTTCAATCACGCAATCTGCAATCAATTAACGACCGACACTTAGTAGTACCTACTCAGCGTGGCTCACGGTTCCTCTCAAGAACATTCAAAGTAACTGTTCCTCAGTGGTGGAATGAACTTCCAAACTCAATCCAGACCACAGAATCTATCACCATTTTCAAGAAACAGCTAAAGACTCACTTCTTCCATGAACACCTAACCATCCCCTAAAAAAAAAAAAAAACCTTACTCTGGATGATATCACTTTGTATTGTTGCTGGTATTTTCTCATTTGTAAGTTGCTTTGGATAAAGCATCTGCTAAATGATTAATATAGTAATTTTTACTACAGAAGAAGGGAACTAGAGGGCAGTATGTATCGAGGGGACAAGGGATCTAATGAACACCGTAAACTAGGGAACATTGCTGTTGTACTGAAAATCAAGACAACAGCGACCTACAAACACCACTGTTACACACTGTGTTCAATATCACACACACACACACACACACACACAGAGAGAAGAATGAATAAAAAGGTCTCCATCATCTCTGCCTGACATTTCACCCTCATCACTAATGAAGTGATGTGATAAAGGACAAACACCACATTAACACACGCTCTGTGTGCTAACAGAGGTAGTAGGGATTAGTGAGTAAGAAACAGTGAGTAGGGAACATGGAATATCGAGTAAGGAGTAGTGAGTAATGAGGAGTAGGGTATAGTGAATATTGTATAAAGGAAGTAGAGAGTAGAGAATAGGGAGTAGTGGAAAGGGCATATGGTACAGGAAGTAGGGGATAGAGAGTAGTGAGTAGGGGATCGGGAATAGGAAATAGAGGATCGGTAATAAAAGATAGGTGATAGGTCACAGAGAATAGGGAATAGAGGATAGGGGATATGGTATAAGAGATAGGAGATGGGAAATAGGGAGTAGGGAGTAGGGAGTAGGTGATAGCATTTCCTGAAAAGAAAGGACCAATTACAGTGCAGCGTATGATGCGCTTTTCACAACGAGCCAATCACATTGCTTATAGCCAAGTTATGAAAATTAATGAGTGTATACTGCATATTAATGAATGGATCGTGCATATTTATGTGTACATTGTGTACAGTGAATACCAATGAGTGTGTACTGAATATTAATGAGCTCACACTGTATATTAATGCTTATACACTATATTAATGAGTGTATTAGTGTACATTGTACATTATCACACATTACTGAGCACATACGGTATATTAGAGTGCATACTGTATATTAATGAGTATAATTGAATGCATATTAGTGTATTAGTATAATAGTGTATATTAATGAGCTCATACTATATATTAATGACTATACTGTATGTTTATGAGTATATTAGAGTACATTGTACATTAGTGTACATTAATGAGTGTACACAGAATATTAATGAGTGTATTAATGTACACTGAATATGAAACGTGTTGCGGCCATCAAATTTTAAATGACCTTTTTTATGGTAAATTTCATCAGTTTAAAAATTTGATATGTTTTCTATGTTCTATTGTGAATAAGATACGGGTTTATGAGATTTGCAAATCATTGCATTCTGTGTTTAATTTACATTTTACACAGCGTCCCAACTTTTTTGGAATTGAGGTTGTATTAATGAGTGTATATTAAATATTAACGAGTGTATACTCAATATTAATGAGTGTTTACAGTGTTTATAGATTAGCAGATACAGTAAATATACTGGTGTAGATTTGTCTGTACTGAATATTAATCAGCATTTACTGAACATTAAGGAAAGTTTAGAGATTCCTGAAATGTCTGGCCAATAACAACGCAGCGTAGTGACACACTTTACAGACTGAACCAAACAATTTACACTGACACATGAGCTGACCTCAGCCAGGTTAGTCAGGTTCCCCGAGTGGAACAACTGAAGAACCCATAAGCTTCCGGAATATTTCAAGACTGCATGTGTACAAAAACACAAATACAGCATCAAACAGAAATCTGCAGGTTCTAAATGTGTAACTACAACAGTGCATTTAACAAACATACGATTCAAGATGTTCTAGTTTAGACGTGAATGTTCTTAGAGGAAAACTGGGGCAGTAAACAGGCAGGCCAAACTGTAGAGCGGAGTGTAACAGAGGAGTTGACGAGATAAAGAGTCTGAGACAGACAGAGAGGAGGAGAACTTCACGATCCAGCAGGGAGGATCTGCTCACATCAGTGACACGTTCATGTGGAAATCTCATCAACTCTATGTCCTCCTCATGCACAGATCCATGGAGACTGACAGTCTCATTTACTCGCTCCATCCAAACATCATTCATCTTGATTAGAACCAAACACGTTGCTAAGGAGGACGTTCTTTTTTAAGATGGAGCAGAAGATCACCGATGTGTACATACAGTCAATCTGATGTCTATAAACTCATGAGAACATGAGGAAATGCAGGTTATGAAAGCAGATGTACTTCACACCTCCGAGGTTGCCAGATCTTTCTTGAGTAAAAGCGTCCGAGACCACTTGTTTACTCTAAAGCCAAAAATATCAGAGAAAGAAAATGTGGAGAGAACAGGAAATGTTCATTTCTTCGCTGTCAGATATAATACGATTCCAGAAGACAATTTAAAAGTAAAATAAAAAGACCAATATGATGATGTATGAATGAGAAGATGGCGAGAGCTGTAACGATCCCATTAATCACTGGTTTAATTGAGCAAAATGGCTCCACACTCATTACTCAGCAGCACATACAGTAGAATAGCACTTGATCCAGCACACACTGTTACTTTGTTTTATTTTGTTTTTAAATAACTCAGACAGATGAACATGTGCACAACTTATTGACGCCACAAGACACCTGATCGAGGTCATTAAATCATAACGTGTGTACGGGAAACGTGTAAAGGAAACGTGCTTAAGTCTTACAGCTCACTTAAACTGCACATTAAATTGAAAGTGTATTTAGAGTTAAAAGATACATTTCTGCGTGACATACTGCAGTTATATTAAACAGCCAGACAGTGGCGCTGTACTGAACACTGCTCCTCACTCGAGCCGATATCACGCAAGCTCAAGCATCCTGCATAACACGCCTCTATTTTACTGAAACTCCGCCCCTTAACGTCTGAATAGATCTTACGTCTGTAGCTACATCTAACATCTTTACATGATTATCAAATCCGCACTACTCTACACTCTTATCTCTACTCTGAATACGACTCATTAAAGATTCTGTGTAGAACTTTACAACTCAGGGGTTCCTTTTCAGAAGGAAGATAACCAAATGAACCTTCTTTCTAAGATTTTATTTTTTATTTTTTTGAAAAATCTGAATATCGCGTAGTTTCCTTCATGTTGCGTTCATTTCTCCACCGTAAAATCCTGGAGCAGCTGAATTATTGTGCTCTTTATCAGTGCTGGGATTTGAGAACCTTGAGAACCCCAATAAATGTGTGTAACATTCAGTGAATCCTCGGGTCAGAATCTCATTCAGCACTGCTGATGGAGTGGGCGAGTGTAGATTGGAATCTGATCAACCTGCAGCATCTGAATTCCAGTGTTTTGTTGTTGTTGTTTTTACTCGAACCTGATTAAACTCATTATCTGGATGATGTCTGTCCAAAAGAAGTCCTTTATTCGTGCCCGAGGGAACAAATCAATGACAGAGGAGGGAAAATGAGGGCGTTATTATTACATCTAGCACAATGCACACAATGAAGCGTGTCCCATTCATTCCCACTGCAAATATTCTCACTCTGACACACAGTCCTTCAGTTCTGGTTTAAATTCAATACACACAATCATTCTCAGGATCTCATCTGTGGGTGTCGGATCATTCAACCTGTGCAACATTAACCATCAGATATGCAGACAATTAAATAATAATAATAATAATAATAAAAATAAAGGGGAAAGGGACAGCACCCATAAAGACGCGCGCGCTGGTCTGCAGTCTAATGCACTTTTCATTGTAAATGTAACGCGTCATTAGTGTTATTGGATTTATTGATCAGATCACAGATCATCTGCAACTCATCTAAAAGCACATCACATCAGCATTACACCTTTCCGAGTGTTACTAGAAAGCTATAAACAATTCACACACACACACACACACACACACACACACACACACACACACACACACACACACACACACACACACACACACACACACACAAAGCCACGCGGCTTTGAAATTTAAAGCTCAATTGACTTCCGTTTTGGATCTAAAATGCACACAGGTGTCCACCTGCAGCCGTGAAACGTGTCATTTTGCTGCCTTGAATTTTCTGGAACCGGCATCAGAAACGCTTCTGTAAGAGATGACAGCCGAAGCCTTTCTCTCACCTGAGACACACAGACGCGTTGGAGTGAAAGCTGCAGTCCGGCTGATGGAAAGAGTGACGGACCAGATTTCTCCAGATGATGATTCTCCAGATGTTTCTCCAGATATTGTTCCAGATATTTCTCCAGATTAAGGCTGCTGCGCAGTATTTTTGGGCAGATAAAGGAGTGTGTGCAGGGATCCGGGAGCGGTTTTATTTCTCCCTGCTGCCGCTCCCTCTCGCTCCGCCTGCACTTCCGGCACCGACCGCTGGGGGCCACTATCGCGCCGAATGCTAATTTACTTACTTTTTTTTTTTCAACGAATAGAAATTGAAAATATTAGTCAACTTGTTTTTTTTTTTTGTTTTGCCTGTTCACATGGATAAGTGTGACTGAAATAAAAGAGCCAACTACATGTAAATGTAGTAAAAAAAAGTCACACAACCTGATCGTTTTGTAAATGTAATGCTCCCGGCTTCTGACTTTATACGTTGAGGGTTCGAATCCTTCCTCCACCCTGTGAGTTTCTTCCGTACTTCGGGGGTTTCCTCCGAGTACTCCGGTTTCCTCTGAGCCCAGAGATATGCGTTGTACACTGATCGGCATCTCTAAAATTGTCCGTAGTGTGTGAATATATGTTTGATTGAGCCCTGTGATGAGTTGGCACCACATCCAGGGTGTCTCCTGTCTTGTACCCCGAGTCCTCTGGGATAGGCTCCAGGCTGCCCGCCACCCTGTGTAGGATAAACTGTACAGAAAACAGATGGATAGAAGTCCATCCATCCATCTTCTACCGCTTACTTCTTTTCAGGGTCACACGGAACCAGGAGCCAATCCCAGGGAGCATCGGGCACAAGGCGGGGTACACCCTGAACAGGGTGCCAGTAGATGAATAGAAGTTTGATTCAAAAGTTGAATCTGCTAAATCAGGGGTTCTGAACGTTTTACAGTTACAGACCCAAGGTATTTATTTAAATGTGTGATACTTTTCAACATAATTTCTGCATTGTACACCCATTTTTACTCAAATAAAATAAAATTCCAGTTGACATTATTTATAGGCATAATAACTCATAATGCTGGGTTGTGATTTCCACTACTGCAATAAAATTAGAAAAATCAGGGACCCATTTGTAAAGTTTCACAGACTTCCTGAATTCAACTTTGAGATCTAAATACAGTAAACTGCCCGTTGATAGATTCCTATTGTTTTTGTGGTGTGTGAGAAAAAAAACCTGGCTGGTAGCTAAT
This sequence comes from Ameiurus melas, assembly GCA_012411365.1. NCBI lineage: Eukaryota > Metazoa > Chordata > Actinopteri > Siluriformes > Ictaluridae > Ameiurus > Ameiurus melas. Next base: position 24,938,114 of record CM022766.1, on the reverse strand, counting down.
GAGGAGTCTTGACACTGACATGGTCAGTGATTGTTGTGTATTTGTAACTCCAGGGTGTCCAGGTGAGGTAGGCAACTTATGATGGATGGCCCCTGTAGCTCCGCCCCCTCAGGGGTTTGTTATTTGCTCCAGGGTCACAGGTTGCTCCCGTTGTTGTCTCCGGAATGTATAATGGTCGGCTCCTTGAGGTCAGAATCATGAATATAAGAGAGAGCATCAGCTTTGTGGTTCTGCAGGAAACTGCCCTGGCAGCCTGGAGCATATGGAAATAGAAGTGACTTCCTAAAGTCAGAAGGTCACGGTTCTGTGGCCATCCACCCCGTAGCTTTTCCTATAATAAATAACACTGGGCAGGTAGTCAGCTCAGCACCTCTTAAAAGTGCACTAGCTGATGTACACATGCTTCTGAGTGGAGGACAAACATGTCCACTGGATTGGAAGATCATGGGTATACCCTGCTGAAAAAAAATCAAAACAAGAAATTTCTAATGGTTTCCACTACAAATACCATTACAAATCATCGGCTAACCATTAAAACCATGACCATTATTGGTCCATAATTGTATCCACTAGGCATAATGTGCCACCAATAGAAGGCAACAATGTACCAGTAGAGACCTACAGGGATCATTACAGCTTCCATTAAAACCAATACAATTCCCATTATAACCATTACAAATTCTATGAGGGTTTCTAGTGGGGTTTTTTACAGCACGGTATAGCACCATATCTTAATCTGTCAATGACTAAATTCACTCTGGACACTGGAATGACATCATAATGAGGCTGGACTTCTCCAACTTTTGCGTTTGCTCACCTCCTCCCCTTTTTATAAAGCCATGTGGTAAATCCATTTTAAAAACTTTTGAGTCTTTTAAAGTCCCTTGTATTGATTGTTTTGTCCCTAATTGTTATTGTTTAATTAAAGTATTGATTTATTTCATTTTTGGAATTGTTTGATTTTATTGTTCAGCACTCTGCACAACACTTGTCTTTAAGTGTGCTGATGAAATAAAGGTGACTTGACTCTTTTATGTCCTAACTCTGAGCTTTGGTAGGTGTCCAAATTCTAGTGTTCAGTTCGATGGGTTCGATGAGGCAGCCTTGAAAATGTCTTGCTGTACTGATCCCCCAGATCCCTCAGCTCCTGACAATAAATATATATCACTTTCAGATAACTTGATCCAAAATATAAAGCAAATTAAATCAAACGAAAAGAAAGAGATATCAGGAAACCTGGAGTAGACTCTTTGAAGTAGATCTATGCATGAGTCAGATTCTAGTTGATTTATTGCTTGTTGCTGAAATACTGTTTTATTTTAATTACATTATGAAACATTTTATAATCATAATATTATTGTTATAAAAAAATCTGAAAGCATTTGAGATTGGAACTCCTGATTGGAATCCTGACTCTGTACACCTCTACACCTCAGCAGGTCAGTGAAGTGACCGAAGCTAAGTTTTTCAGATAAGTGAACTCTGAGTTTAGAAGTACTTTGCTGCCACCTTTTGGAGCTTTATTATGAACAAACTTTTATAAATTGACTCCAGTCATCCATTCATCCAGTTATAATCTGTACCGTTATTATCCTTCACAGGGTTACAGGGAGCCTGGAGCCTATCCCAAGAGTATGTATTAGATGCATTAAATTTTTTTAAATAGTAAACTATTAAAACAGTGATCACTTTTTGAAAAACAGTGTAAAAAAAAACCCAACAAACAGATCACTGATTTTTTGACTCACAGTGTGTATTTAACTGGAAGCTACGTCCTTTACTATAGTAAGAGTAAGCTGTGTGTGCGCGTGTGAGAGAGTGTGTGTGTTCTCTCAGGATCATCCATTCAGCGGTGAAATGGTTTTCACTGTTTTTGAAAAACAGATCACTTTTTATTGGTTAAAAGTTTTATTGGTCACTGCTGAACTTTTGTCATCGTTTTAGATATTATGACGAACCATTCAGAAAATAAAAATAATCATAAATAAATGAACAAACTGAATTGGCTTGCAACATAGCTAGCTGCAATCTAATTAGCATGTCAATATATGAACATTTCAGAGGATTTCGTTAAAGTATTGAAATAGTACACTTTATACACTGAATATAAAGGCAGTTTTTTATTAAATAATAAACAGTAAAATGTGTTGGTATAATTACATTAACACATTTTTGAAAACACTGAATAATAGATTCAAGATTCAAGCTTTATTTGTCAGGTACAAAATGACACTGAGTACAGTCTCCTCAAAGTGAACTTAACTGTGCAACATATTACAGTTTAGATAAATGTACATATTAGCTAAATGTGATAGCAGGACACACGTGCAAAACATTACAATGAATAAGTTCTGATTAAGTGAGAATGATAATATCAACTGTTTCCAAAGATTAAAGGTAAGATTATAGACATTTTGATGTTTGATTATAGAGAATAATTGAGGAGATCATTTCAGGTGAGCTGTGTGAGTGAGCTCACTATAATTTATAGCACTAAAAGTGTTGTGAAAGGAGAGCACATTTGGTTAAGTAATAATGGAAGTGATTTACCTCTCTCATATCCATTTGTTAATAATAAGATAAGCAAGAAGAAGAAAAAGATAACGTGCGTCATATATCATGGAGGTACCTCTGGACTTAATTTCCCAGCAGCCACTGCACCATACATCACTGTCACATGACCACCTGCATCACATTTCTGTTTAACCAGGCCTATATATAGCCACTGTTTGTACTGCTTCCTTGCCTCATGTAATTGTCCATGCTTCCATGGCTAGTTTTTGTCACAGTTTTGTCACTATGTTGCCTTAGTGTCTTTGTTTTGTTGTTTGTTTACTAAACTGTTTGGAAATGTGATTGCTTCCACACCTACCTTTGTAATGTGACAGAACGGGAGACCTACATTGGAAGCAACAGATTGCCATGATGTACATGGGCTTCACTCTACTACCTGTGTTCGCGGAGGACACCACCACACCAACAGGAGGAGTCTGGGTAGAAGTTGAAGTACCTGGGCTTCACTCTACTACCTGTAATCGCAGAGGACTATGCCACGCCAACAAGAGGAGGAGTCTGGGTAAAAGTGGGAGTCTGTGGTCTGAACTAATACCATCTCCCACCCTCCCTCCCCTATAATGGATCTAGTTCAGCGAACGGAGTCAGCGTAGAATGAAAGTCAGCCTCCCGCCTCGTCTGAGGACGTCGCTCAGTCGCCCGGGTTGGCTGAAGATGCTAATCCATGTCACGACATACCCAAGTGCTCCCGTTTGCCAACCCCGCGCACAACGCCACTGTGCTTGCCTGCTCGTCTGAGGACGTCGCTCTGCCTCCATGTTCCGCAGAAGACGTCATTCCTCTTCTTTGCTGTGCGCCGTATGTCACTTCCCCTTCCTGCTCCACAGAGGGCACTGTACATCCTTTGGCCCTAATGTAACCCTTATTACAAGGTAGTAAGAATGTACATAGGTGTACTAGTCTTAGAGGTTATCAGTAATATGAATTTGGACCAGAATCAGAAGAGGCTAAATTGTTAAGAGTCTGAGAATTGAAAGTCAATAAAAAGAATACCGCACCAGAATGAGAGTTCACATAAAATGTATTAAATACAGAGGTTGGATACACACACACATATATATATAAATAAATATATTTATATATATATAAATAAATATATTTATATATATAAATAAATATAAATATATTTATAAATATATTTATATATATAAAAAATATATTTTATATATATAAATATATTTATATATATAAAAAATATATTTTATATATATTATATATATATATATTATATATATATAAAAAAAAAAATTATAATATATATATATATATATATATACACACATATATATATATACACACACACACAGAGTTATGAAAAATAACAAACAAAAATAATAAAGTGCGCATGTAAATAAATCTCCTTTTGAATTCCCTTGAGCTCAGTTTGTCTTCAGTTTCACTTGCCTTTGATGACAAGAGTTCAGTTACCAACGTTGGGCCCTTTTTAGTTCGTGTGAGTGTTTGTCCTACCACCATGAAGATGATCCTGGCAATCCATCTAAAGTCAATCACAAACACGATTGGCTCGCCACCCAGCCAGGGAATCTATGAATCTCTTGAATTCCTGGAAAGTGGGGATCTGTATCACTCCGTGGAAAGGATCCCTGCACAATGTTTCCAACTCTTTACCAAAACCTGATCTATAAATAATGCCAGATCATTTCTCTCAATTACCTTTCAGTGAATAATGGACTGCTACAGGCTACTATAAAATCAAATGAGATAATACTTCAATACACCTGTAATGCAATGTCAAAATCTCTCGTTGTACAACAGCTCTTATGTTTCTTCTCAGGGATCAAAACTATATGAATTTCTCTCCAGTATCCAAAGTACATTTACATCACAAATAACATCCTTCACAAAAACACATATTTCTAACTCAAGTTATATGAAACCTTAACATTCGCAGTATGAAGATTAAAACTGCATGAATTGCATGTAAACACTGATCAACTTGTATGACTTTAAATTAGAGACATTAAGGTGTTAGTGTGTGCTTATTTATCCCCCTCTGCACCGGTCACAGGGGAAAGAATGCACTAAAAACTGTACCTCTGTAACATCCAGTAACAATTAAATCCACAACTTTTAACATCATTATTTACTTATTTACTTTTATTATTTATTTAATCATCATTATTTATAACTAACAATTTAACAACAGTAAGGAAAAGTAACATTTCTTTTTACAACCCACAAGCAAAATCATTAGTTGTTTTCAAAGGCATTAAACAGCAGTCCGGTAGCCTATTGTGGCTAATTACCATATTAGCATTTGAATACAGCAGGCTCACATTAGCTTTCCACCATTAGCACCTTTGCATTGCTTACCCATTAGCACTCATTAGCATAAACGCTAGCGAACTCAGAGGCCTAGCGCCAAGTGAACAACTCACCATTTGAGCAGAATTCACTGCCTTTATCTCCGTGACAACAGTGGATTAAGACACAGCTCTCTTTTATTCTCTATATTACAACAAGGTACAGTCAGTATAAGTAATAATGAGTATAGAACTTGTTTAATTCACTCCATGTTTTTTTTTCCGTCTTACCACATGTGCCAAGACACTAATCTAGAAGTGTGACTGTAACAGAGCCTAGCTGGCAGCTGATTGGTCAGCTCATTGCCTCATCAGTTCACCCATTTGCTCACTTACAAATCCATCAAAGATAACAAGAAAATAAAAGTTAACCCTTTTGTGACTTGGTCAGACAGCTAAATAGTGTTTCTCATTATTAAGCGTGGGCTACACTAATAATAATAATAATAATAATAATAATAATAATAATAATAATAATAATAATAATAATAATAATAATAATATTAATCCTCACAGTGCCTTCAGCAGGTCCGTTAATAGAAAAACACATTTCACTAAGCAGAAATCTCAGTGTGGAAGTGCTATACTGCCATCTTGTGGATGCTAAATTTTAATGTTAGTAGTATTAAAAAATAATAATTAAATAATCATTTACTTTAAATTACTCATGTTTTTAATCCTGAACCCAGACTAAATGCTCGTGTATTTAAAAAAAATAATATCTAATAGGAAGTGACATGGTAAGAATTATTTCAAAATTGTCTAATATTCCTTAAAATTATTAGAAAATAAATGTTTTTCAGTAAAAAAAAAAAGTCTAGAAATTATTTAAATCTTGATATAATGTTCTTATAATGAAATGATACATATTAACTGTGTGTGTGTGTGTGTGTGTGTAGCTGATGAAGTTGCAGTGTGCTGCAGTGGTTTATCAGTGTGTGTATCTGTTCTGTGCAGCTGTCAGGCATTAATGCTGTACGACAGCCAAGTGCTTCCTCTCTCTGAAATCAGTGTGTTATGTGGTCGACTCTCGTCAGTCACACACCTCAGAGACGGGAGGCGGAGCTCTGTTCCTCAGTCACACACCTCAGAGACGGGAGGCGGAGCTCTGTTCATCAGTGCTGACGTTATTTTGATATATATGGAGAAAGTGAGAGATGCCTCGTCTGATTTGTTATTGAGGCTGTGTGATGATTTCCTCTCGTCTTTCTAATAAGGTAACAGTGTGTGTGATTGGTGGCTGTCTCTCTCTCTCTCTGTCTGTCTCTCTGTCTCTCTCTCTGTAGGGGGCTGAGTGAGGGGACACACTTCTCTCAGTCTCTCTGGGCGAGTGGAGGTGAACACATCGTGTACAGCGAGGAGGGAGATGGAAATCTGTCTGACTTTTATTCTTCTCTCATCCACACTCACACTCACAGCAGCTGGTAAGTACACACTGATTATTCACACTAAAATATCACACACTTCTCACTTTAACAAAAATGATGGGTATTTTTGTTATCATAATAAATTCAAAAGTTTATAAAGTTACAAAGTGAATTTGAGGGAGGGAGAATGTGTGTATGTGTAAGAGAGTGTGAGGTCTTTTAATACCTGTATGTGGATATCTGTCCCCAATAAAATCTATGGCATCTGTGTGAGCAGGGGAAGGTTTAGAATTTACTTCCTTTTGAAAAACGATTTCTTGAGTAAAAGTCAGATTTAATTCATACATAGTTACCGCACCACTGCTTACAGGTACACCATTAACTCATGTTTATTTTTTCAGAACTTGTTGTAAAAAAAAATGTTTTCTTTATGCCAAATACTCACCAGACACACACTTATACACACACACGCACACAAACACACACGCACACAAACACACACACACACACACACACACACACACACACACACACACACACACACACATTTTTTTTTCTCTCACTCTCTCACACACAGGCACATGTTAATGAAACTCTGGGCCAGAAATCATACTTACACTCTAATATCATCTAGATCCGTCCTAACCAGCAATAACCAGCAGCCCCCTTCTCCCCCCATTCCCCTCCCACCAAAATATCCATCATAACTGTTGTAGTCTTTCAAATTTCATGATTAACTCCAAGAATATGTAATCAGGAGCGGGGTTTCCCTAGTATCAAAACAGGAAATCTCGCTACATGCCTGCTGCATAATCACTGTAAGATGACAGTAGGAATTTTTACATCAGATGTTAGTCTTTTTTTTTCAATTTGGCCAGAGTGTCCATTTAATGATATACATGTGATTAGTGGTGCGGTGATTTGATATGAATCCGATCTGACTTTTATTCAGATATTGTGCTTGTTGAGGAAATCTATAAGTCTTGAGTTAATGATGTTACACAAAACCTTCCTTAGATGAAAGTTCACACAAACGCCTCGGTAAGTATTCAGTGCTCGATAACTTACACTTAGAATCATGTTTTTACTCTCTCTCTCTCTCTCTCTGTCTCTCTCTCTCTCTCTCTCTCTCTCTCTCTCTCTCTCTCTCGCTCTCTCTCTCTCTCTCTCTCTCTCTCTCTCAGACAGTGTGAGGTTGGTGAATGGTGGAAGTCGCTGTGTTGGGAGAGTGGAGGTTCTTCATGAGGGACAGTGGGGAACAGTGTGTGGTGGTAACTGGGATATGAGAGAAGCTGCAGTGGTGTGTAGAGAGCTGCACTGTGGGGAAGCTGTAAATGTACGTTATCTAGCTCACTTTGGACGAGGATCAGGACGAATCTGGATGAATAAGGTGCACTGTAAAGGATCAGAGTCGACACTGAAGAAGTGTAGGTCAGCAGGGTGGGGGAATAATAACTGTAATCATGGTTCCGATGTTGGAGTCACCTGCTCAGGTAAAGTTTTAATCATAATATAATAATGATGTTTTATTACTATAAGTAATCTTATTTGGTTTTCCTTTTCATTTATTATTTTAAATGATTCCATAAATCATGTGGTATTAATGTGCATATAGATTAATTATAAATAAAGGTTGGTACAAATCTCCTGTGACCACATCCTTATCACAGGTGACCCCAGGTGGGGTCACAAAACCAAGGTTGATAACCTATGCCTTAATCATTCACACTACTTTTATTTGATTCTGATGTAACAGAAGAAACTCTGTGCTGCATTCTGATTTGAATGATGTGCACACATTGAAGATTTAATACTGTGTATCAGTACTCAGACCTCATACATAAATACAGAGGTGAGCACTGTTCAGGCATTCTGTGAGAGTTGCACATGCGGGGCGGAGTTTGTCTAAAACAATCTTGTAAAACTAAATGTAACAAGCCCATAAACAACAAAGTGGTAAGCATCAAGAGTCTTGTATGCCTATATTCCTTCTCTCATTCTCTCATTCATTATTTGTCTACAGCTGCTCTCTGCCTCTTGTTGCTGATCAACGTGATAATTACAACTAGGTCTATTCAAGGCATTCATGGGTCTATTCATGGGTGGCAGTTAGCTGTAAGCTTAGCAGATATACAGTGCATCTGGAAAGTATTCACAGCGCTTCACTTTTCACACATTGTGTTATGTTACAGGCTTATTCCAAAATAGATTCAATTAATAGTTTTTCTCAAAATTCTACAAACAATACTCCATAATGACAACATGAAAGAAGTTTGTTTGAAATCTTTGCAAATTTATTAAAAATAAAAAAATGAAAAAGCACATGTATATAAGTATTCACACCCTTTGCTTAGTACTTTGTTGAAGCACCTTTGGCACCTTTTTCATCAAGTATGTCTCTGTACATTGCTGCATTCATCTTTCCCTCGATCCTGACTAGTCTCCCAGTTCCTGCTGCTGAAAAACATCCCCACAGCTTGATGCTGCCACCACCATGCTTCATTGTAGGGATGGTACTGGCCAGGTGATGACTAGTGCCTGGTTTCCTCCAGACATGACACTTGTCATTCAGGCTATCAGACCAGAGAATTTTGTTTCTCATGGTCTGAGAGTCCTTCACATGCCTTTTGGCAAACTCCAGGCAGGCTATCACGTGCCTTTTACTGAGGAGTGGCTTCCGTCTGGCCACTCTACCATACAGGGCCTGATTGTGTGGAGCAGAGATGGTTGTATCTTCTGGAGGTTCTCTTGTAGTGACAATCAGTTTTTGGACTTCATGGCTTGGTTTGTGCTCTGACATGCATTGTTAACTGTGGGACCTTATATAGACTGGTGTGTGCCTTTCCAAATCATGTCCAATCAACTGAATTTACCACAGGTGGACTTCAGTCACGTTGTAGAAACATCTCAATGGTGATCAGTGGAAACAGGACGCACCTGAGCTCAATTTTGAATTAAATTAAACCAAATTTGCAGTGATTGATGTAGTAATTACAAGTAGCTCTATTCACAGAATTCATTAGTCTATTCATTGGTGGCAGCCCAACCTTTATTTAGGTGAGTAAAAGGTGGAGGAGATAGTTTTTTTTTTTGAAAAAAGAAAAAAAAGGAAAAAAAAGAAAAAAAACCCTCGGTTTGGGGGGGGGAAAAAAAAAAAAAAGTCACAAAAAACTCCTCCTCCCTTGTGTATAGAGTTTTTTTAGTTAGGGAAATATTAGCTGGAAAAAAAAAGTGTCCACAGATCCACACTTCAAAAATCTACAGGAAATAGTAGACAATCCTGGGCTAGTCTGGGAAACAAGATACACCTGTCACTCACATATTTCCTTTTTTTTTTTTGATCACTTGGATGAGTTCAAACAAAATGGGCGAGTTCAAACAAAAGGTGCCATGTTCTAAGTTGTTTAACACACCTAGAAGTAAATATCAGGAAATGAAAGCTGAAATACTGATCTATTCTCTACGTATTCATCTTTTGATCTCATACCTAAATGTCTTCAGTGTATATAAAAAAAAAAAAAAAATGGCCTTGCTGTTCCAATACTTTTGGATGGTACTGTATCATCATCACCATAGTCTGATTTATTAAAAAAATATATATATTTTTTTCCTTTATTTTATGTAATATTGTATGATATTTGACAGCAAACAAAAAATTATAATTCCTTCCTCAATACGCATTTCCTATCCCTTTCCATGTGTTCACTCATATGTGTCTACTCAAGAAAAATCTGGTAACCTACAAATGGGTGATTTTAATAATTGGGAGCTCAGAAATTGCACTTAAACAGCTGCATAACTGACTCTGAATACCAGGAACTTTACCAGCTTAAATATTGGCATACGTTTGATTTAAATTGTCTGAATACAGGCCACTGTGATTGCTGTTACTCTTAAGCACTATTTCTGGAGTTTTCATTATAACCTACCTACTCTACATAATCTAAACTTTAAATATCTGTTTTGATGCAGAGAATAAACCAGAGAATAAGGAAGAAGCCATTACAGCTACAAAGAAGTCCGGTGTACTGACAGGTATGATAATTTACAGTAATTTTATGAAAGTAATTTTCTAAACTCAGTCATGTAAACAGTCATAAATAATATCAAAGTGGATTTACTGTCAGTGATTAAGACTATTGTTATCCTGTTAACACTAGTACACAAATATTACAAAATAGATGAAAGAAAGAAATCTTGCATTTAGATCTTTTGTTTCTGGTTAGATTTTTTTGGGTAAATGTAAAATAATTTCAGTGACCTGATGTTCAGTATCTTATGCAGAGCCTCACAGACCTATTATTACTCACTCACTTGACTTTTCTGTACACATCTCTCTCTCTCTCTCTCTCTCTCTCTCTCTCTCTCTCTCTCTCTCTCTCTCTCTCTCTCTCAGACAGTGTGAGGTTGGTGAATGGTGGAAGTCGCTGTGCTGGGAGAGTGGAGGTTCTTCAGAAAGGACAGTGGGGAACAGTGTGTCGTTCTGCCTGGGATATGAAAGATGCTGCGGTGGTGTGTAGAGAGCTGCGCTGTGGGAAGGCTGCAAGTGCATTACATTACGCTCAGTTTGGAGAAGGTTCAGGACCAATCTGGATATATGATTTATACTGTAGAGGATCAGAGATGACACTGAACAACTGTAGCTCACAAGGGGGACATAACTGTGGTCATGTTCATGATGTTGGAGTCATTTGTTCAGGTAAACTGCTGTAGAAAATTGCTATTAAATAAATTATTGCTATGCCAGGTTTGACTAAAATATAAATAATTATGCCAAACCATGCTTGATGTGACTAACTTTAATTATTCCAATCAATTCATTAATATAAGTTTAATACATTTTGCAACTACATTTTATTTCTTGATATTTGGTCTAATTTCAAAATATTAAATTATTCCCATCAGCAGATGCCACACTTTCCAGAATTCCACTGTGACCTCTGCCATCACACAATTATGGGTCACTTCCTGGTTTTATGCTTTAGAAACAGTTCTTGGACACTTATAATATTTTACAGCCTGCTTTAAAATGAGTAACAGGTAACTTTCTTAAGTATGAAACCTAATAAAATTCCCCTAGTACCTTTATATAGCCCCATAACCATCCAAGCCTTGCAGCAGTGGCAAGGAACATCACCCTGCGATGAGGCAGAAACATTCAAAGGAACCAGACTATTCTGGGTGTCACTGAATAGAATGATTATACAACTATATACAGTTATCACATCCAATTAATACAGGAACCATCTCAACTTCACATCTGACTTCACTATGGACATTCTGTCGCTTGAAAAACACCTGATTAGCTCTATTTCGTGTTACAAGTTCAAATCACTTAGCTATAACAACTATAAAATCAACCAGTCATTATTGTGTTAAACGGATGTTCATTGTGAGCATCTGGGTCTTTTATGATCACAGTAGAGTTTTAGTTTTAAATCTATAATGTGCAAGTGAAGATATCCACTGAAGAAGGCAGTGAGCCTTTAGTATAATCTACTACTGGTAAATGCAGATTTTATACTGCTCCAAGTGGACCCATCCTCAACTATCTTTAGGGAATCTCTGTTGTACCAGTACCCTACCCCACTAGCTCTGGAATAAACAGATAGATCCACTGCCTTCATAATAGTAACTTATGCAGCACTTAAAATCTGCTCAGGATCAGAAAGTGGATGAGTATGAATATCTGATGATGTCTTTTTTTTTTAAAAAAAAAAATTATTTTTTTTTTTTTAAAAATAAAAAAAAAGTCATATTTTTTTTTTTTTTTTTTTTTTTTTTTTTTTTTTTTTTTTTTTTTTTTTTTTTTTTTTTAATTTTAAAATTTTTTTTTTTTTTTTTTTTTTTTTTTTTTTTTTAAAATAATATTAGTATCTTAATGTCATGGAAACCCACCAGGACTTCACAATTATGCATTCTACTCCTGTAAGCTCTGCCGTGCAGAAAGGAATTATGACATGGGAGAGTTACTGAGTGAGTTACTAGCAATGAAGGCTGTTTTAGATGAATGGAGACAATGGGTGGAAGGCTCTGAAAACCCTTTCTTAATCATCATAGAGCACTTACCCTTAAAGACCTGGATCCAAGAATGCTAAGGCTGATGCACTGTCCAGTATTTATGATTGAGAATTGGAACCCCATCCAGTCAAACCCTTCTGTAAACTAGCTATATGCTGGAAATTGGGCACAGGCAGAAAATCAGTGAAGACCAGCAGAGTAGACCCCATCCACAACTCTAACCAGGACAAATTGCTGGCTAACCAAAGTCCACAAATAATTGGCTGTTTCAAAATTGAAGGACAAAAGAAACATGCCTATATACAGTATAACTAACTAAATCTTATAGTATTGTTGACACATTACATATGTATTTGTTAAACAGATACCCTGACCTGAACTGCCACTCTGGACATTGAGTGTCGACCTGCATAACTCACAAGAGTCACATGGTGATTCTAAATGCCAGGGTTAAAGGATAGTATATCAGGTGGATTGGGAAGGATAAGGTCCCAAGGAAGGGCTGCTGTGGCACAGGTGGTAGAGTGGGTTGTCCACTAATCGTACGGTTCGATTCCGGGCCCGGTTGAGTCCACATGCCGAAGTGTCCTTGGGCAAGAACCCCAAGCTGCTCCCGATGGCAAGTTAGCGCCTTGCATGGCAGCTCTACTACCATTGGTGTGTGAATGGATGAATGAGACAGTGTAAAGCGCTTTGGATAAAATAACTATATAAGTGCGCCATTTACCATTTTGAATAAAGGGCATCCACTAGCGCCCAGATCTAGGGATAGACCCTGCTGAAAATGAGGCTCAATTTTGGGAGCTGCCCACATGGGGTACAAAAAGAGGGACACAGATAATCAGACAATTTAATTCCTAGATATTTTATATTGTATAATATTGACCTTGATATTTGAATTGTGTTTTCAAGTGTGTTTGTCTGAAAGTTATTAAATCATCTGCAGATGATTTAATAACAGACAAAATCCTCACTCTGAGTCTCTATTGTTATTATAAAACACAGGTCACAGAATGTCGAGCCTCACTGCTGGTCCTCACCGGTGCTCTGGGAGACTGGAGGTGTTTCATGGAAGTTCCTGGTCCACAGTGTGTGATGCTGACTTTGACCAGCAGGATGCAGAGGTTGTGTGTCGAGAGCTGGACTGTGGGATTCCTGTGGAGGTGCTGGGATCAGCTGCTTTTGGCCGAGGGGAGGGTCAGGTGTGGACAGAGGAGCTTCAGTGTAGAGGAAATGAATCTGAGATTACCTTCTGTCCAACATCATCTTCACATCACTCACACTGCTCCCATTACAACGATGTGGGATTAATATGTTCTGGTGAAGTATCATGATTTAACTTCTGTTTAAATAGAGAACACATACCTGTCAATCAAACTTTAAGGTGTCTTTGTAAATTTTCCTCTTTCACTGAGCTCTCGGCTGTTTGTTCAGGTCACACAGGGGCGCGGCTGGTGAACGGACCGGACTCCTGTTCAGGTCGAGTGGAGCTCCAGTACCTCAGTGACTGGGGCACAGTTTGTGCTGTAGGCTGGGATATGAGAGCTGCAGATGTTCTCTGTGCACAGCTGGATTGTGGGAGTGCTGTGGCTGTGGTGGAGGTCAGCTGGTTTGGGGAGGGGAGTGGCCACTTCTGGGCTGATGTGTTTGATTGTCAGGGGAAGGAGACACACCTATCACAATGTAACATCTCATCATGGAGTCGAGCTGCATGCTCTCATAAACACGATGCTGGAGTCATCTGTAATGGTGAGATATTAACATCACCTACACCACGTTAGTGAATAAAGTCAGTGTTCATTAGAATATTTAAATGATGTTCTTCTGCTTCAGGATCATCCGTGGCGTTTCATGAGGGGCGAGTGCGGTTGTCTGGAGGGAGCGAGTGTCAGGGGGAGGTGGAGATTTATTTCAGGCAGGACTGGAGGAGAGTTCTCCTGGACTCGTGGAGTCTGTCTGAGGCGTCTGTGCTCTGCAGACAGCTGGGCTGTGGCTCCGTGCTGAACTACCATTCCTCTCCATCCACCACTGAACACAAACACATGTGTGTAATGGGTTTCAGCTGCTCTGGGAGTGAAGCTCATCTGGGGAACTGCAGCAGTGCACAACCTGTCAACTGCAGCTCCGGGGAACATCTGTACATCACCTGCTCAGGTAAGCAGCACAACATGTACAAACACCAGTCATATTTTGCTAAATAATTATAAAGTGTTCCAGTAAATATACAGAGTAATTAAACATTTTACAAAGATAGATTAATTTTGTAAAATTTATTCAATAAAGATAAATCAGGTGAACTTTTCATATTTTGAACCATTCTGCAGGTATCTTTAACCCCGCCCTCAGTTCCATCAGGCTGGTTGGTTCTGGGGGACACTGTGCAGGAAGGCTGGAGGTTTTCCACAGCGGCTCGTGGGGGACAGTGTGTGATGACTCGTGGGATATTGAGGATGCGCAGGTGGTGTGCAGACAGCTGCAGTGTGGAGTGGCCCTCAGTACCCACATACCAGCCTGGTTTGGTCCTGGAACTGGGTCCATATGGCTGAATGAGGTGGAGTGTGAGGGGAACGAGACGTCCCTGTGGAACTGCAGATTTCAGCTGTGTGAAGAGGGTGAATGTGGACACCAGGAGGATGTAGGAGTCGTGTGCTCAGGTACAGTGTCATTTATGTACAGTAATATTTATGAAGTTAATGTATTATTTTTATCCATATTTTAAATAATAACGGCCACAACAGAAGTAATGATTACAAATTTATACTCAGTGTGAGTTGTTGTTCTTCCACCAGAGTTTAAAGAGATCCGACTCACGGAGGGCTGTGAGGGGAATCTGGAAGTGTTCTACAATGGAACCTTGGGTAATGTGTGTCACAATCAGATGGATGAGGAGACAGCAAACATGGTGTGTCGAGAGCTGAACTGTGGAAGACGTGGCGGTCTTTTAAACACTGAAGCACGAGTGAAATCTGCTCCTAACTGGCTGGATTCTCTGAAGTGTAGGAAACACGACTCTAATCTGTGGCAGTGTCCATCTTCACCCTGGGGACAGAACACATGTGATATTGATGATGAGGTGGCTCGTATTACCTGCACAGGTGGGTGGAGTCAGACTTTTCTGGTTCTGTACATGGCCATAAACTGCAGTGTTTCATTGTGAATAGTGTAGAACTAATGTTGCTGAAATATAAAGTGTATTTGACAAAAATTGATGTTAGAAGTGTGAGAAAAGTCTGCTCTGAGAGATAAAGCTGCATGTGAGACTTTTCATTAATGCATGTATTTTATTACTGCAGATGATGGACAGTCTCTACGTACACAAGAAAAGTGCTCTTCATTTCCCTCTCAGAAACACTGCTCAAGTAAGGATATATAAGGAAAAGCTGTTAGTACTGTTCTTCATTTGCTAGTGACAGAAGATATTTCCTCATCTGTTTATAAAACCATTTTACCCAAAGCGCTTTACACTGTGTCTCATTCACCCATTCACACACCAATGATAGCAGAGCTGCCATGCAAGGTGCTAGCTTGCCATCGGGAGCAACTTGGGGTTCAGTGTCTTGCCCAAGGACACGTCGGCATGTGGAGTCACCCAGGCCAGGAGAACCAAACCGCGAACCCATTCTACCAACTGCCGCCACAGACCCCACATATTTCGCCCACACACATCTTCTCCCAAATTTCTTGAAACTTAAACCAGCACAGATAAACTCAGTAAACAGGCAACACTGAACGCACCGCGCTTCTTATTTTATTCTTCTTTTGCAGAAAATGTATTTATTTATAACATTTAAATAAGCAGCTGAATTTCAGGATGTTTGTAATTAGTTTAAGATTCTTTTTCAGAACAAAAAAAATTATTTTTGGTAACTAGACCATGTTTGAGTATAATATAAGGTTATATTCTCATTGTGTTGTAGTGAGCTGTGTGACTGGAGCTGTTATTCAGCGTTGGTGTGTTTCCTCATGTGTGATGTGTGTGATGTAGAGCACTGGTCTCTCAGGCTGAGTGGAGAAAGGGAAGCTGCTCTGGGAGGTTGGAGTTGTATCATGCTTAACGTGGGGCTCCGTTTGTGATGATCTGGAACATCAGGAACGCTCAGGTGGTGTGCAGACAGCTGGGCTGTGGGTCGGCGCTGAGTGCTGATAGGAATGTTAGTTCTGGTCCTGGTGAAGGGACTATCTGGCTGAACAGAGTGAAGTGTCCAGGGGATGAGATTCACCTGTGGGACTGTCATCATTCCCTGAAGAAACACACTGACTGCTCTCATGCTGGGGTCACCTGTGCAGAGAGGGTGTGCTAACTTTTCAGCTTCCCGCTCCACTCATTACACTTTTCTCCCAGTGTTAAGACTTGATAACTTTTATTTATAATCTTAGATATTAGTTTGAAAGCTCAGACCCTAAACTGTAATACACTGATCAGCAGCTCATAACCCTTATTTAGTGAGAGTATATTTTATTATATAATAGAAAGTTTTTTTATATTCTATAAATACAGACGTGTCCACTACTACACCCACCACCACCACCACCACCACCACCACCACCACATCAGGTATGTATATTTGTTACAATACAATATTTGTTACTGTTCATCATTTTTCTAAATATTTATGATTACAGCGTGTATCAAGATCCTCTTCTGTGTTTTTAACTTCAGTAAGAGCCGCTCAAATCCTCCATCACCTGAACCTCCATCCACCCCTCCACTGGTTCTCTTTGTGTTGGGAACGCTGCTCTTCCTGGCCTTAGTGCTTCTGCTGGTACTGTTTTACCAGAACAGAGTGCTCAGGAGAGGTACGAGACATACCTGTAAATACTAATTACATTTTATCCTCCGTTCTGTTGGTCCTGTAAGAATTTCGTAAAAGTTATTATTATTATTATTATTATTATTATTATTATTATTATTATTATTATTATCCACTCCCAGTTGTCTCTAAGAGGAGGCGTAAGACTCCAGCCTGAGGCAGTCTATGAGGAGATCAACCACAGATACATCACTAGAAGAAGGACGAGCTCCACTCAAAGAGGTGAGTGATATGTGGACTGTTCTACATCACACTTATTGTATTCCATTTAAACTTGTAGCTGAAATTCACTGCATGCACATCATCAAATCACTCGATGTGTGTGTGTGTGTGTGTGTGTGTGTGTGTGTGTGTACACTGTGTGAGTGATATAAATAAATTGTTGGTGTGTGTATGTATACGCTTTCCTGCACAGGTGCATCTCCCCTCAAACTTGCCCTCTGCGTGTGTGTGTGTGTGTTGTGTGTGTGTGTGTATGTGTGTGTATTAGGACTGAGATGACATGATGTGCTGATGAGAAAAACATTGAATAGACGTTACAAAAAGTAGCTTTAGAAAGAAATATATTATTTTATTTGATTCAACATAGAATTTATTACACATAAACTTTGAGGTTGTATCGGAGGACACTATTCGAAATGCTTCCATCAACCCCCTTCCTCCATATTAACAGTCCTACAGTCCACAGCAATCTACAGAAGCCCTAATTATTATTATTATTATTATTATTATTATTATTATTATTATTATTATTATTTCTCGTGATCTTGACATAAAAAGTCAGTGTTCTCTCGACGTCCTTTTATCAGAAGAAAATCTGCCTCCTTGTGGATTAGACTGGTGTTGCATGCACGTTGGAGTCTTCCCCATCGCCGTCATAAATGTAATAATTCCCCTGTAGAGATGGACTTGATCTCCACATTAAGAGAGAGGGGCGTCCCCTGATCAAGTGTCGGACACTAATGTGGAAGTCGTCAGTCACTGACAGACACAGAGAGATTTCAGCTTGAGTGAGTCTCTGATTAAAGTAAACATTCATCTGTTCATCCATGATGCTGCGGGATTGCACTAAGCTTTTGCTGCCTCCAGAACAATAAAAACAACATGTTGTTATGTCGAGTACACCGAAACATGAAGTGGAGATCACGAGAAAACGAGAAAGAAAGAAAATAATAACGCATGGACACTTAGGGTTTCCGTAGCAATCCATTGAGCTCTGGCATTTGTTGGTGTTTCCGATGTAGATGACTGATCGTGTGCTGCTGCTCTCGGTCAGTGTGGTTTGGCGGAGCGTGATGACTGTAGCAGCCGGGGTTGTGCTACCTGTAGAGGGCGCTAAAACATGCTGTGAGTTCAGGTGGAATTTCAGGTGAATTCCTCACTGCAGATCGTGTGAAAGACTTTGGTCTGATCAGTGCTTCCATCTGGATGTGTTTTACATTGAAAATTTCCCTGTGTGTGTGTGTATATATTGTAGGGAAATAGCCCGTGAGGGGCGGAGCACAGTCACACAGGAGGTGGTTTATCAGGTGATAAGGGACGGTTGCTTTTATTTTATTTGTGTTTATGGGTGAGGGTGTGGGGGGGGTTTGCGTGTGGCTGGCGTTGCAGACTGTGGCTCAGGTGGTTGAGAGGGTTGGAGGTTCGGAGTCCCGGCCTCTACATGCCTAAGTGTCTTGGGGCAAGTTAGCACCTTGCATGGCAGCTTTGTTACCAGTGATGTGTACCTGTGTGAAGTTGCCCCCCCAACGCAAAACGTCAGCAAAATAGTCAATCATTTGTGCCGGAAAAATTTTCGCTTGCTGCTTCGGTTCAGGAGATATTAAAGATTATTCAAAAAGGTCATTCTGGGGTCACCCAGCCCCGCCCCCCGCCCCCCACCTGCTCCAAATTCACCCCAATAGTCTCAATCGTTTGT
>CM022766.1:24891599-24911599 GCA_012411365.1 Ameiurus melas | reverse complement strand
GATGCGCGCACTGCTGGACCGATCCCTGATAACGTGGATGGTGTGCTTCTGTTTTGGGATTAGTTTTAGAAAGCAGTAGAAATGAAACACACACACTGCAAATAAGTTTGTTTATTGGTTTGTGTGTAGTGACATTTTTACATGTACACCATGTCATTTTGCATCGTGTCATCAAATACACCGTGTACAAACTGCCTCTTCAGTACACTTTAAATATCTTTAAATATCTGTGTTTTGGTGTAGAGGATGAAGCTGAGAATTATGATGACGCCATACAGCTGATCAGAAGTCAGTTCTACTGACAGGTATGATAATAATGTGACAGTATTGCATCCACAAGCATGCAAATGATCATTAATGACATTCATGTGGATTTAATAGCTTTTATCTCTACATTCTGACAGAGGACGTGTCCGAGAACTATGATGATGCAGTTCCCACTGAAACGAACACAAACATCATCACAGGTCAGTTTCTTTCTGGAAATAGACACAAAAGAAAAGCTGCTGAGGGAACCACTGTTTATAGCTGCTATGACATAAGTGAGAAAAGGAACTTGTTTTTCCAAAGCTCTACAACATTATCTGTAACTATAAATGGATAAAAACTACGACATCTAATCCTTTACTAAATGAAACACTGCAATAGTTGTGAGATTCCCATGGTGTAAGAGGAATAAAACACTTGGGGACATGCTGTTATAGTTAAATGATCAACGTTAGGGTGGTAGCAGTAACTCAGCTTCATCACACCACCCTGTAACTCAGTATTTTACTATAACAGCAACACACACAGTGCTTTATTACTGATTCATTTATTTCTTCAGTAGACAGTCCAGAAGATTATGATGATGTCATCACTGAGGAACAGGATGGAGGAGAGACAGAAAGTGAGTGAGATGTTTCTTCTGGTAATGTACGTGAGTGCAAAGGCAGCAAAGTTAAAGCGTGACTATATTCTATATGAGATATAATATAAATATCAGCTTTCTGTTTTGTAATCTCCGTTCTGTCATTTAACAAGTGCAGCCATATTTATTCAACAGTTTAGATAAGACCCATATTTATGTCTCATTTACTTCCACATCTTATACACATGGCCTGTGTTAATATAAAGAAAGCTGAATTGATCAATGTCCTTTTTTCACTTTTTTATTGCTAGAATATTAAAGACATTCCTACATAGTGCATCATTTACTGTGTTTTGAAGCTTTTACATAACAATGAATACAATACAAAGGATATATTAAAGAGGTAAATGTATTTATTTGACAGAATATGACGACGTGGAGGAGAAATCTCAGAAAGACAGGGACCATGTGACTGAGACACGCCACCAAAGGCCTTTTCTCAGGAAATTACATTTCAACTTTTATAAACACAAAAAATGATTTGATTCTACTTCCAAAAATGTCCTGTTTTCTGAACTGTGTCCATTTCCCCTAGTTATTAGCAAATAGAGTAGGAGAGTTAAATCACCTTTCATATGACTTAATGCAGTGTCTCCAGCTTTTCTTTTACAACACTTTTAATGCTATAAGTCAGCTTAAATCTCACTGACACACCACACCTCATTTATCTCACCTATTCTTTCATCTAAACTGCTATAATATTCATCTTAATCTTTTACATTTATCAACCTATTCTTCAGTGTTTTTACAAATGTGTTAGTAACTATAAGCCACTCGCCAAAAGAACAAAAAGATTTTGATTCCTTAAATCAATACTTGTTTATTCATTTTTAAACACATTTATCTTTATGTTCAATGCTGTGCTTTTAACTCTAAAAACATAGAATTGAAATGGATTCGAGAATTCCTTTATGAAATATTCATACTATGACATGATCATTAGAGAGCTTGCTATATTGCATGTTTTGTTGTAATGTTTATGAGGTAGCTGGCTGTGTTGAAAGCCAGATATAGTATATGTAAGTATCATAAATATATATTTTGATGTTAAATTCTCAGGTTTGTTTCCTTATTCTCAGGATTTTGTTTAGAATCTCAGGTTTAATTCAATATTCTCAATTTTTAAATGAATGATGGCCAGTTACATCTTAATAAACAATATACAAGCAACTGTGACTTTTATCTTTCCACAATGAGAACAAGTCAATATTTTACATTCTACACAGTTTTGTTTCTTCTTTTTCATATTGTGTAACAATCATCTATTTTTATACATTCAATGAAATAAAAGTGCTTTGATGATGTTTAGTATAATGTGATGATCTGTGTTTGAGTTGAGTGAGTGGCTCTTGTAGTGATGAATCTGTGCTCAATGTCCTTATAGAACATCTCAGGCAGTAAAAACTACATTTACATTTATTTATTTAGCAGATGCTTTTATCCAAATCCACTTACAAATGACTTCTACACACTCAGATAAACTCTATTATCACTATTAACACTGGGTTTCTATTATTATTTGTGGATTTATATATTAGGGGTTATATATAAATTTTTGCTTTAAAAATATTTTATCCATAATTACTATAATTACTTCTATTTGTTCCACTGCAATGTTAGCAGCTTTACATAATAATATAAAAATAAAATAATAATAATATAATAACATTCCTCACAGCGCCCTCAGCAGGTCAGTTAAGAGAAAAGCGCATTTCACTAATCAGAAATCGCAGTGTTGAATTGCTTTACTGCCATCTTGTGGAGGGAAAATATAAATGTTTTTACTAATAGTAAATCATTATTTATTTAAATTATTAATGTTTATAATCCTGAAACCCAGACTAAATGTATGTTCTTAAAAACAATATCTAATTGGAAGTGAAATGGTAAGAATTCTGATTTATTTTATTTTTTTAATTACAGACAATTACTATATTAGAGCACAACAAAGAAACATGAATATTTAAGAAATACATTTATTCTTTATTATAAATATAAAGATGTTTTTTAGTTATTACTGATTTTACTTTTGAATTTTAAAATAACAGTTTTTATTCACGTTTTTTTATATATATATTGTATATATGTATATATATATATATATATATATATATTATATATATATATATATATATAAATATATATACATAATATATATATATATATATATATATATATATATATATATATATATATATATATATATATATATATATTTACATTTTTTTAACTAAACACAAAATAATCCACGTACTGTACGAGAAGCTGCGTCAGGAAACGTGTTAAATGATGGGGTTAGTGTAATGAATATTCCTCATGGTAAACTGCCCCTATGTACATGTTCTTTTAATATTGCATTCTTACATGGTTTTTAATGTACCCATGACCACTCATGAGACTGGAAGCAGGCTGGGGTTAAAACCCAAGGAAAAGGTTTTATTTACTTTCACTTTTCTCCTCTTTTCAGCCTCATTTAATCTCTCTCTCTCTCTCTCTCTCTCTCTCTCTCTCTCTCTCTCTCTCTCTCCCCCACCCACCTGCTCTCTGCATCACAGAACATTCATTAATGAATTCTCCACAGGTGGGCGTTCCTCATCCTTACCTTCTCCGACTCCGCCTCCATTCACAAACCGGCGCTGGACCACGCCCCACCTCAACGTAGATAATCACCGGTTAACGCTGATATCTGGCCGTAAACACCGATCACGGTGACAAACACCGACCATCACTAGTAAATGGCCATATATGAGGAACATGCATCTTTTCATTTGAACATAACAGGGACTCTTTTGACCCAATCTGTCCTTTCGGTGAAAGAGGAAGCTTAATTGACTAAAATAATGATGGACATCTGATTAACAGTAATAGTTCATAAAAAAGGAGTACAGGTATGGGTCAGGCTTCCGTCATCTGCTCTTTTTTGCCACAGAGACTTCTGGGACAGGTCTGTATCCGATGCGTCCCGATATCAGACAAATCCGATTCATTTCATACGTCCCGGTACTTGTATTCTTGAGTATTGGAACTGAACTTCAGCAGTGGATAATGACATAGAGCCAGTTCACAAGGACGAAAGATCTCAGAAGAATGCATATTGAGAAACAGCCGTTGTCAACACATCAAATAACGCCGTGTGTTTAAAGGCACTTCACGGGGACTTACTAGCTATTTTAGACATGTCCATCAAATGACGTGTCCACGGACACTTACGAAAAACTAGCGCATGTGGGTTATTACGGAGATTATATGGCGCCGGAAAGTCTAAATGAACACACTGGCAACCAGAGCAGTTCAAATAGACGTCCGATTTATTCGTAGAATAACAGAGGCTTTTATAGGTACAAAATAGCCGTGCACAGGCGTACTGATGTTGAAATAATATGGCAGTTGAACTGACGAGCCACATACATGAAAAACATCTTAGGCAATACAAGAATGTACAGCTTTCTTGAACATATATGGTGTGATGGTATGGTTCGACTAACACAGAAAAGAGGAGGTTCCTATGGTGACATGTTAAACTGGCACGTACACAACAGACAGATTCTGTAAAGTTCATGAGACAGAAATCAAACTACACATACGAACATACTTATACATATCTGAGGGAATAGAGAATAGAACATTTCCCAACAATTATATGATTATAGTCTGTTACAGCTCAATGTAAACAGACTCAGTAAATGACCCTGCAACATATTAAACAGAAAACACTCGCAGTTTAAAAAGTTATTTTTTTTTAAATAAAATCATCAAACAGCAACAAAGTTTACAATTAAGTAACCCTTAACCTTCAGACTGATGATTTGCAATGTCTGAACACGATGCTTGAAAAGAAAAATGTATAACGAACTTGAAAAGGTGGAAAGGGGTTCTATGAATTAGTAAATGGGCACCTCTCTCTCTTTATATCACTATTACAGCAGTGTTTAAACAGACACATAACAGACAAATATACATATAGACAGTTTTATTTTGTACACGCATACCAACTTAATCTTCACCTATCACCGTTCCCTGTTAATGAAATCTGTCAATACCTAATGAAACAGTTTAAGTCACTAACCAATGTAAGTATACAAAGTGAAGCTATGATAAAAGAACAAAAACAATGAACCTTTCTTAAAGAAATTCCTAAATCAAGTATATGACTGTGCCATCTGTCTATTAAATAAATACCAGTCCTTCATTCTGAAAAAGAAGGATCAAAATAGAATACCAGTAGTTTGACACTGAGACTCAAAAAGTTGTTTTATATCTGAAATCTGACTACTGTCCCCAACTGCTGTACAATACTGATAATGCTCTTACAGTTAAGAGGGCTGAATGGCAGACCTTGTTAAATAATATTTTATGCTCCTTCCTCATAATGTGTTATATTTTATAATATTTTATAAATATATTCTTATATATCTTATATTACTTTTTGCCTTTTCTTATACATTGAAATGGGAGAAGAGGGGATCAATGCTGGTGTGAAGGTGATCCTGCACAAGGACATGTCTTTGTAACTGTAAGTGACGAGTCAACTTAATCCTTCACGCGGTATTCATAAGGTGCCATAAGTTTCTGCTACACTATGGAACATGCTAGACTTGAACAAAATGGTTTGACTTAATATCCGCAGCAGTAGTGTACACGTCATTTCTTCCTAATTTGTTATTAACTTTTATTGTATGCCTAAATGCAATAAAAGTTATTTGCCAGATTCAGATGCTCCTAAACAAATTATTATAAAGTATGAGTTGGTAACTGATCAACAAAGACTGTACTATCATTTCTAATAGAATGCATTAAATATGGACCAATATTTTCACTGAAATATTTCAGAGATTATTTTTTTCACTAGTTTACACTAAATGTCTAATATTCTGTTCTGTTGGAAATATGCCTAAACTGTTAATTTTCCCCCCGAACCGTTTAAATAACTCGACTGCTTCTATAACTTTGACTTGTAGTGTATATGACTGCTCACCCCTACAAGGAAATAAACAGTAATAATATTGACTGCAGATCAGGAGTGGATAAAGACAGACTGGTGATCTGATCTATATTATATAAATGTACTTTAGATAATGCCTCTCTGAACACCATGGTGGGACGTTCCCGAGTTGAAGTACTGTACAAGTCCTAAGCATTAGATCACCCCAATTACTCCTGTATACTCTTTCCATACCATCGTGATCTTTGCCTGACGAAGCCAAACACAAAACATATTGGGGCCTAATTCTAAAATCACCAGATACCAAATTCACAACCGTTTTGTCTTACTGCCATCACAAAATAAAAATGTTTAAACCTTAAGTAACGTAGTCACGGAGGGTGTATATATTTTTCACACAACATGAAGTTTGGGGATCCTTATAGACGGTGGAACAGAAATGTACTCAGTGTGTCTCCACTGATTTATTTCACATTGGAGTACAACCATTTTTATTTTTTACCATTATGGATGAAACACTCGTTTCTTTTAAAACATCAGCTTTAAATGTTTTTCTACCTCCTAACTAAAAGGCACGATCTTTATAGTTGTTGACGCCCTGCTCAGGGTTAAAGAACATCCCCTTTACATTACCTTCATTAATAAATTGTCAAATTCACCTCTTGGTTTTTTGTAATTTTAAAATAACCTGGTTAGAAGGTAGAATATGTAATACATATTTTCATTTTCTTCAGACATATTGTCACTTCAGTCTCCACAACGAATAACACTGATGGTTTTGGCCTTTATTTCAGTAAAAGAGAACAACGACATCATACAGCCTTGAAGGACTGAAGAAATGTTTTACACATCAGTGTTTTTCTCAACAACGTAGCCAATAAATAGTTCAATTATTTCACAAACCTCAGTCTGTTCATTTCAGACAGAAGGATTACACATAGATCATACACATAGGGAGCTACACATGCATAAAATGTCCACAATTCTAATACATCTACCACATTCAGTCACCAGGTCTAGTCTTTTCTGATAGATTAGTTACACAAACTGATCATTACCACAGAAGTCATTTCAGAAACAAAGATTCACTTAAACCACAAAGGTTCACATTGGTAGGGATCGTAAAAACCCTGAAACACACGACTCATCCCTTAATTCATTAACAAACACACTGTAAGTATTCTGGTCAGCAAACCCCCAAGAAACACATCTCTCTCTCTCTCTCTCTCTCTCTCTCTCTCTCTCTCTCTCTCTCTCTCTCTCTTTCTCTCTCCCTCTCTCAAAATTGTAAGTATTTATTTCAGTAAATTTTTATTCAAAGTCATGCCATTTTCTCAAAAATGTAATCAATAAAGTTTGATTTATTTCACAAGCTTACATTCTGCTCATTTACGTTCACATTCAACCATCATGTATTTTCTAACAGCGGAGCTATACAAAACAAACCCCCACAATCTAAATTTAATGTGTGGTTGCCAGATAAAAAAATCTAATTTATTGAATTTATTAAATATTTAAAGTTGTACACATTATTTTGATGAGTTGTGTTGACATAATAATGTTGATAATTACATCAACTTAATATTGTGTGTAATTTCTGCATTAATTGATTTAAAACAAAATTTACATTGCAGTACATTTACATTTATTCATTTAACAGTGTTAGAGGACCTGTAGACAGAACAGATACTAAAAATCACAATCACATTCTCTTTTCATTTCCCCCAACCCTCCTAATTCTTTTTATTTCCTTTTTTTTCTCCTTTTTTATCTCCTATTACCGTTTTCTTTCTCCTTCCCCTTCTCCTACTTTTTTTGTCCTTTTTTTCCCCCCCACCCCCACTCATTTTAGCTCTTTTTTGTCATTTTTTTTTATTTTTTTTCTTTTTTTTTTCCTTAGCATTCCTAAGTATTAAAATTTTTATTTTCCCCCACACCATCTTTCTTTCTTTTTTTTTTTGTTTATGCAAGATAAGTTTTTTTTTTTTTTTTTTTTTTCTTTAACTCATATTTTTTATTTTATTTTTTTTATTTTTTTTTTTTTTTTTTTTTTTTTAAATTTTTTTTTTTCTCATATATTTTTAGCCCCCAGCCTTTGGACTGTGGATAGTTCTATGAGAGAGATGAAAGGAAAGTAGTAGACACAGAGTGTTTCTTTTTTGTCTATATTGCTCATTTCATTCAGTGCTTTAACGTCTATAAATCCTGCAGAGATGTTACGGATGAGATTTATAATGTAAATCACACTGGATTTTACTTACTATTGCTGTACAACTTAAAGGCAGTCATTTTTCCTGGTTTAAAAGACTGCATTCTACTGCAGACAATCAATCTAAATGGAGCAACATAGTTTTAAAAATGATTGTCAACTTAACAACTTGTGTTCATAATTATGGTAATTTAGTACTTAACACTTAAATTCATTTTAAATAATGTGAAAGTGTGTTTGTGTGTGTCATATTTTTGTTTGGATGTGTGTGTGGAATGCATCAGAATGGGGTTTTCGGTGTTGACCTTTGACTTAGGCCTGACTCGGAGTGCTTCATATTCTATGTGAGGGACAGAGAATGAAGCAAAACGGTTCCTTTTTCTGCATCGAAAAAAAAGCTGTACATCCGTTTGACATTACCCATTGAATCTTTTCATGTTCTAACATTTTTTGCCAAAAAGGGTGAGCTTTTTGGCGCGTTAGGACGAACATCAGCCATGTTGTAAGCTCGCACACGTCGATCTAAGTACAGAGTATTAGGAAACCTAGAAGGGATGCTCGACTTTTTATAAACAGGTTCGTATGTATGCGTTTGTATGTACGTGCGTGTTTGTGTTTGTGTGTGTATGTGTGTGTGTGCGTATTTCTGGTTGGATGTGTTATACCATGGCCGTTCCAGGTATGGTAACGTTTGTGTCAGGAATGTATGTGATCCCTATTTAACATAACTATATATATATATATTTTATGTCCTAGACCTACGTGTGTCTATGTTTATCCGTAACAGATGGGAACCTACATGGCCGTTCCAGGTATGTGGAGAACATATGGCCGTTCCAGGTATGGTAATGTTTGTGTCAGGAATGTATGTGATCCAGATTTAACATAACTATATATATTTTTATGATCATGACCTTTGACCTAGATATAGAGATATAGAATATGTATCTTTTTGACCTTTGACCTAGACCTGTCAAATTTTATCTTTACATACCATACAAACTAATTATATATATATACTATCCACTCATCTCTGATCATACTACTGACAGAAAACAATCAGAAGAGCAGATCTGAGACTATGTTGTGTTTTTACGTTGGCTTTATATTTATAATTTGGCGCGAGACTGGCATATATTTGGGAAGCGTGAGAGCGTGAGACAGGGCCTGAAAGCATGTGTCTCACGCAAAATGCCTGAGACTTGGCAACCCTGTGTCCACCCTGATTAGAGCTCTTCTCAGGTCCACATTGCTGTGTTATAAATTCTTTATTCTAATAGTTTTCACATTCTGGATTTTTCCAGTATCTCATTTCCATGAGCTGTAAACTGTAATCCAAGATTAAAACAAAAACCAGGCTTGAAATATTTTACTTCATGTGTAATGAAACTAGAATAAATAAAGGTTTTTTAAATTAAATTACAGAAAAAAAATAACTTTTCATTGATATTCAAAATGTCTGAGATACACCTGTACAGTGTTTGTTTTACATTACAACAGTCATTGTTTATGTAAATAGTGTGTAATATACAAATGAAAACACACTTTATATTACATTTACATTTATTCATTTAGCAGATGCTTTTATCCAAAGCGACTTACAAAAATACAAGCAAAGTTGTTTACAGAGGCATGTGACAGAGCCTTACAGAGCCTCGTTGTTTAAGGGCGCTTTTACAAGCAAAGTTTAGTTGTTGTTATTTTATTTATATTTATTTATTTTTGGGGGTGGGGTGGGGGGGTTGTTTATGTGTTCAGGGAAGAGGTGGGTCTTTAGCTGTTTTTTTGTAGATGTGACAGATTCTGAGGTCGTGATTGAGGTTGAAGTCCAGTCCAACATTGAGGGGCAGATAAAGTGAAGGTTCTGGTGAGGGACCTTGATCCATGCTGAGCAGTACTGTGTCGGTTATTGATTGATTTAAAAAAATAAATAAATAAAATAAATAAATAAATAAATACTACTACTACTACTACTACTAATAATAATAATAATGCACAAGCTTATATGGCTCTATAACATGTGTATCATAACGCTACGTGGGGCTCCGTTTGTGATGATCAGTGGAACATCAGGAACGCTCAGGTGGTGTGCAGACAGCTGGGCTGTGGGTCGGCGCTGAGTGCTGATAGGAATGTTAGTTCTGGTCCTGGTGAAGGGACTATCTGGCTGAACAGAGTGAAGTGTCGAGGGATGAGATTCACCTGTGGGACTGTCATCATTCCCTGAAGAAACACACTGACTGCTCTCATGCCGGAGTCACCTGTGCAGGTCAGAGGGTGTGCTAACTTGACACTAAACTGGAACCCCATCAGTTCCCACAGATTTATTTTTTTCCTATTTTCACCATCTGGGGATAAATGAAGTATTATCTTATCTTGTCTTATTTTATACGATGCTCCATACTGACTTCAGTGTGCATAGCAACTTGTAATAAAGCCCTGTGTTGCTTTCCTTTCTTTCCCTACTTACATTGTCCCTCGGCCATAAAGTTACTCCTCACTTACTTCACTCACTTCTTCTAGATAACTAAACCGTGTTATACTAAATCTTTCTTTTCTTCGGTTAAAAGATATATTCACCCTAATAAATCCTCATATTGATTATCTCTCCAAAAATGTGATCTTATTCCCTTTCATCTGACATTGTTGTACAATCTTTATCCTTCTACAATCTTAATTCTGGATCTCTAGACACTCAGCTGCCCCTTTACCGCACTCAAAAATCACTCAGACACTCCGTAAATATATATTTTTCATTTTCTGTAAATATATCTAATTAGGAATATGTGTATTTAACTAGTCTAATGTAAATTTTATCATCCATGACCTTTATTTCAAATTAACACAATTACTTTCCTTTGTTGAGAACCATTTTTAAAAGCATAAAAAAAATTCTTTATGAATGTTTCCATTTAATTTAAATTTTATTTGATCATATTAAGTTGGTGTTAGGTCTACGTATGCCACGAACTACATTTCCCATCCTGCACTGCGGCCTACAAACATCTGCCATGATCACGCACACCTGCATCCAGTTCACAGAGCAACCACAGCCACAGTTTAAAGGGACTTTCAGTTCATTCACGGATTGCGAAGTTATTATTATTATTATTATTATTATTTAAATACAGCGACTTGAGTTTAGTGTACACTGAATTACCTATACATAGCACACAATATATATTTGTATATTCACACACTACTTTATTCGATTCTATTCTGTGTGCCATAGTTCAGAAAAGAAACAAGTCACTAAAACCAGTGTTGCAAAGAGACTGTAACTGAACCAAACCAACAAAATGTCACTGTAATCAGAACCACATCAGCACAACAACATGTCACATAAACAGCAAAAGAAACCACCATGTGACACGCAACACTGCCCGATCCAGACAATTTGAACAATTCACCATCTTATTCTAATGTGAAGGACTCAGATAACACAAAAAAATAGTGCAGACTAATATTACCATCACATCTGGCTAATTATTCATCAATGGAAATAGGAAGCGCTTAAAAAGAAATATATAGCAGATTATTCATCATGAGTGCAACATGAATGCCACATGCCAAAAGAACTTACACTTACACTGCTCGACTAAAAACGGAGTGAATTCATTCATTTCTCACGTTCAGTTCATCGCATCCATCGTGAGTATGGGGCGTGACACGTGACCTGAGTGACCAATTGTCATAGCAACATCAGGGCACGTAAAGACTTACAGATACATACAGTACACATATAGGAATCAAATACACAAATTAGTGATGGTTATTCCAGCGCTTTTTATTGAGCCAGTTCATTTGGCTCAACTCAGCAACAGGAGCTGGCCCTTTCAGCTCCCAAATGGTTCTTCATTTAGTACCACTTAGTATGTTTGGGGAAAAAAGGACAAAATGCTGATCAATTAATGCTATAAATGTGCTGCTGATTGGTGCTTGATGTTACTTGAGGCACAGGTGTGTCTTAAGAGAACATTTTGAGATGATGGGTCGAATAGAAATTCCACAAAAAAATAACAGATAAATGACTTCAGGCTCTCCTGAAGTCAACAACCATCTCTTTTGTTTTGTCCACATTCCGAGAGAGGTTATTGGCTCTGCACCAGTTCATTAGCCACTGCACCTGCTCTCTGTATGCTGACTCGTCGTTCTTGCTGATGCGACCCACCACAATCGTGTCATCGGTGAACTCCATGATGTGATTGGAGTCGAGCATTGCTTCATAGTCGTGAGTCAGCAGTGTGAACAGCATTGGACTGGGCCCAGAGCCCTGAGGGGCCCCCATGCTCAGCGTGGTGGTGCTGGAGAAGTTGTTCCCAATCTGGACTGATGGAGATTTCCCAGTCAGGAAGTCCAGGATCCAGTTGCAGATGGAGGTTCAGGCCCAGTAGGTTGAGCTTTCCAATCAGGTGCTGAGGAATGATTGTGTTGAATGCTGAACTGAAGTCTATGAACAGCATTCGAATGTAGGTGTCCTTCTTGTCCAGGTGGGTGAGGGCCAAACGTAGAGTAGTGGTGATGGCATCATCTGTTGAGTGGTTGGTGCGATATGCGAACTTCTACAACAAATACCATTATAATTGCATTGTTTTAATCACTTCCATCAAAACTAGTACAATTTCCATTAAAAACATTAGAATTTGAAGGCAGGGAACGAAAGTCAGTCCTATATGGGTTTCAAAGTAAACAAATTCGCCTGCTGTCCATAAAGGAATGGTTCGAGAATTGCATATCCAGCCCTGAGTAAAGGAGTGAGGCTGAAGAATTGTCACGGGAGACAGGTGTATGTGTTCTTATATTCTTATATTCTCATATATTCTTAAGTTATGATTGAAAGTATTAAATGATCAGACTCCTGACCATGGTCGTTGGGATGCACTCGCTACGTTTCAGCAACATACTATAAACTATAACGTCACCATGACGAATATATGGGAATCACAAAGTTACATCGCTGGAATGTTATTTTGTTCCAGAAGTAAGATGATCTTTCAGTCTCAATTAATGCTCTGTAATCACCCAGAAGATCCTTCCATGCCTGATAGACATCCAAGCTGGTAAGGCACTATTTACACTCCATTTTCTGACCAGCAGCCTTTCTAGCAGATTGTCATTATACCAGGGAGCAGAGCGGGCGGATGTGACCTTATGTGACCTTAGAGGAGCAAAAGTGTCAAGATTTGTAAGACTTGCAATCACAAGATCCAGGGTATGGCCCTTGTTATGAGTTGGGTCAGTTACAAACTGTGTGAAGCTAAAACAATCAAGTAGCAACAGAAATTCCTTAACTGCCACAGAGTCACTCCGGTCCAGATGAATGTTAAAATCTCCCACAATTAAAATTCTGTCAAACTTCATTCTTAACATTGACAGGAAGTCTGCAAACTCTGACATAAAAGCTGCATGTGTCTTAGCCTTAGGTGGTTTACAGACTGTAGAGATGATAATAGATATACAGTAGGAGCAGAAATACTCAAGACCAGACATTCAAATGATGGATAATGGGGTACGGACAAAGAGCTTATGTTGAACTTCAGGTTGTAAACCACAATAATGCCTCCGCCTCTGCCAAATAACCTCGGGAGATCAAATACTCCAAAGCCCGCTGGAGTGATCTGGTTAAACAGGAGCCCATCATTTTCTTTATGCCAGGTTTCAGTTAAAAACAACAAGATATGTTGTTTATAATAAAAAAGTAAAATCAGTCATAAACAAAAAACATTTACATTTACATTTATTCACTTAGCAGACGCTAAGGGTTTAAATTTATATATTATTAAATAAAAAAATATTACATTTATAATAAATAGTAAATGTATTTTCTAAAACATTCATGTTTCTTTGTTGTGCTCTAATATAATTGTCTGTAGTTAAAAAAGAAAATTATTAATATCTTACTATTTCACTTCCAATTAGATATTGTTTTAAGAACACACATTTGGTCTGGGTTTCAGTAAAATAAACTTTAATAATTAAATTAAATAATTATTTACTTTTATTAAAAATATTTACATTTTGCATCCACAAGATGGCAGTAAAGCACGTCCAAACTGAGATTTCTGTTTAGTGAAATGTGTTTTTCTCTTAATTGACCTGCTGAGGGCGCTGTAAGGATGCTTTATTATTATTATTAGTATCGTGTCTAAATTGTCCGTAGTGAATGGGTGTGTGAGTGTGTATATGATTGTGCCCTGCGATGGACTGCCACCCTGTCCAGGGTGTACCCCGCCTTGTGCCCGATGAGTCCTGGGATAGGGTCCAGGTTCCCCGCGACCCTGAAGAAGGAATAAGCGGTTGAAGATGGATGGATGGATTATTATTATTATTATTATTATTATTATTATTATTATATTATTATTATTATTATTATTATTATTATTATTATTATTGTCTACTATAAAACTGCTATCAACCCCTGAATAGTGTTTATGTCTGAAGTTACACTGTGTGTAATTTTGGTATTAAGTCCTCATTATGCGCTTAACTCTGAATATGAGCCATTATTTCTAATGTTTATGTTAATGTTTTCATTATGTCAGTTCATGAGTATTTATGTGTGTTCCTGAGAATAGACTAGAAATCTGTTCCTGACAGCTGATATGTTCACATACACTTTGTACATGTGTGTAAACTAGTAATAATATAATTACTACACACAGTTAAAGTGTTGTGTGCATGTTCTGTTTTAAGGATACAGCACAGTGGCTCACTGAAGCTGTCACGTCAAAGCAAACCAGTCACTACCTTTCCCATCCTGCACTGCGGCCTAGAAACATGGCCGCCATGGACTGCAATTCCCAGAACACTTACAATCATGCTTAACATGCACACCTGCATCAAATTCACAGCACTCCCAACCACGATATAAAAGGACTGTTTGAACACAATGACTTGGTGTAGTATTGAGTGTATTCTCTTTACCAAATGGTTGTTTCTCGTTTCTCGTTTTGGATTCTAGCCTTGCCCAGTTTCTGCTTGTTTGAAGATTGCTTGACACATTGCCTGTTTTGACCACGCTCTTGTATCATGATTTGGATTTTCACAGGGACGTGTCTAAGACAAATATAAATGTGTGTAATATATGGTTATATTTTCTGTAATGAGATGTTTATGTAACATGTATGAAGGAGTCTCCAGTGTCAGCTCTTTGTAACAGTCAGAGATAAAGCTGTAACTTTAAGTTTTCTGACATCTTCAGAACAGACGAGTTTACGCTTCACAGTTTCTCTGTAAAATGAATACTCTGTGATAAATCACACTTTCCAGCTCATAGCAGCACAGAACTAAGAGTTAAGAGATATAAAAGGCTGTAAAATGACAGAGGACTGAAAGTTTCCTTTTCTCTAACAGCTACTATAACGTAAGTGAAAACTGGAATTAATTGTTTTATTCAACAAAATTAAAGAAACTATAAATGGATAAAAAGCATTTCATATCATCCTTTAATATAAAAAATGTAATCGTTGGTTTATTGCTGTGTTATTAGAGGAATAAATCACTTCAGGACCTGCTGTTACAGGAAAATAATCAACTTCTGAGTAGAAACAGAAACTCTTTCCTTATCAAGCTGCAGATTTAAGTGTCCTTACTTGAGCAATATTTCTGAAGAGGAGATGAAGAGCATGTTCCATGAGGACGTAGAGACGTTCCATCTTCTGCAGTAATAAAATGCATGAAACAGACTTTTCTCTCTTTCTTATTTTATAGCTGGAATATTTATGCAAATTCTACAGCAATGTATAAAACTAGTAGAGAGAGAATCCTCCTACCTGTGCAGGTAATATGAACCACCAGAGAGAGGTTTAGTTTGTATGGTCCATAGCACTAGTTGGTTTTGACCGGTCTAGGTCAAAGGTCATCAGCATTTATAATTATCTTAACAGGTCAAAGGTCATCATCATCATCAATTATAATTATGTTGAGTGTGAATAGATAATGTTACATATGGTCTACACTTAACCAATGATAACTATGTGATACACTTTTTATTACATATGCATGTATGTACTGTGGAATGCACAGTGAACATACGGAGTGTGTGACAGAACACAGAGCGGGTGTCTCAGGAAACTTGTAGTCAAAAATAATCAAAAAAAAGATTTTTGTCTAAAAACTAATTCAGGAACCTATTACCACAACTTCATTAAATATGTGGTTGCAAGACAAAAATTCTAATTTGTTGATTTAATTAAATATTTAAAGTTGTAAACATTTTGATGAGTTGTGTTGACATAATAATGATAATTACACAAACTTAATATTGTGTGTAATTTAAACAGAAATTTCTGCATTAATTGATTTAAGTTGTAGTATATTTATATTTACATTTATTCATTTAGCAAATGCTTTTATCCAAAGTGACTTACAAATGAGAAACTACAAGCAAAGCAATATATCAAGCAGATAAAATACAAGTAGTGTTACTGGACAAGAGTTCCAGAAGAAGCAAAGTGCACAGAGTAGAGGTGTAAGTGCAAATTTTTTATTTTATTTTATTTTTTAAATGAGTTGGTAAGGTGTTGACGGAAGAGGTGGGCCTTTAGTTGTTTTATGAAGATAGTGAGAGATTCTGCAGTCCGGATTGAGGTTGGAAGTTCACTCCACCACTGAGGAACAGTTAGTGTGAATGTTCTTGAAAGGGACCTTGCGCCACGCTGAGTGGGAACTACTAAACGTCGATCGTTGGTTGATCGCAGATTGAGTGAGGGAACGTAAAGAGAGAACGTCTCTTCAGGAGAGAGTTGAGGTAGGGGGCGCTGTTCTTGCAGGTGAGCATCAAGGCCTTGAATTTGATGCGGGCGGCTACAGGAAGCCAGTGGAGGGAGATGAAGAGGGGTGTGACATGGGTTGTCTTGGGCTGGTTGAAGACGAGGCGCGCTGCAGCATTCTGAGTCATCTGAAGGAGTTTGATGGAGCTGCCGGGAGACACGAGAGTAGTGAGTTACAGTAGTCCAGCTTTGAGTTAACAAGAGCCTGGACTAGTATCTGTGTAGCCTGTTCGGTGAGGAAGGGTCTGATTTTCTTGATGTTGTGCAGGATGAACCTACAGGACTGTGCGGTTGTTGATATGTGGTCTGTGACTTGACTCTTTTTTTTTTTTTTTAAGTTTCATTTTTATTGAACATTTCTGCTGAACACTTCTGATAAACACTTCTACTGAACATTTCTAATGAACATTTCTACAGAACATTTCTACATTTCTACGTTTCTTTTTTATTAAACATTTCTTATGAACATTTCTGTTGAACTGCTAAGCCTAAATCTAAATTGCCTTTTCTGTTCTGTCCTCCCCACCATTTCCCAAAAATAAAAACAAATTGAGCAACAGCAGTAAATATTCACAGATTTTTTCTTTTTATACAAAGGAAAACAAAATTGAACCCACGACCCGCCCCTCCGGCTCATCATGGCTACCCTGTAACTGTCGCTGGTTATAAAGATATTATAAAATTCAACAACAGGCACCAACCTTTAAGTGGGTAGTTTCAGAAAAAACATCACGTCCTTTATCCACTGAGAGATAGATGGGTATTTAGCAGACTTCCAATGTAACAGTAGGGAACGTCTTGCTATAAGGGATGTGAAGGCAATAACATCCTTTTGTATCGAACTCAAAGGAATTGAAGCTTGAGGAATCCCAAATACAGCAATCAATGGACAAGGCTTTAAATCTACCCTGAGAATAGTGGACATGATGGTAAAAAAAGCCAGACCAAAAACCATGGAGTTCAGGGCAGAAGAAAAACATATGGCCAAGATGACAGGGAGAGCCATGGCATTTATCACACTTGTCCTCTACATGCGTCAAGGGGACATCGTAAGTGGATGCCAAATTGGCAAAGCTATCAAACACACCATCAGAATACAAATTTCTAACTTGTTTAATACCCTTGTCATACCACACTGAAAATGAGGAGTCCATACACGTTGGGGGACATAGATGGTTGTTCACTAAAGGACACAAAGAGGATGCAGCTACAAATTTAAAATATCGTCTAAATTGATACCAAGTCCTGATACTAAATTGATACCAAGTGTGCTGAGGACAACAGGGTTATCAGTATATAGGGAAAGTTTTGTAGGTAAAGAGGTGTACAGCAGAGCAGGTAAAGAGGATTCACTACAAGAAGATAATTCCAATTTAGACCAAGAAGATCCAGGAGATTGAACCCAGTAACAAAGTTTATGGATGTGTGCAGCCCAGTAATAGAATTGAAAATTGAAAATTGACTTGACTCTTTTATGTCCTAACTCTGAGCTTTGGTAGGTGTCCAAATTCTAGTGTTCAGTTCGATGGGTTCGATGAGGCAGCCATGAAAATGTCTTGCTGTACTGATCCCCCAGTTCCCTCAGCTCCTGACAATAAAATATATATAACTTTCAGATAACTTGATACAAAATATAAGCAAATTAAATCAAATGAAGAGAAAGAAATATCAGGAAACCTGGAGTAGACTCTTTGAAGTAGATCTATGCATGAGTCAGATTCTAGTTGATTTATTGCTTGTTGCTGAAATACTGTTTTATTTTAATAACATTATTATGAAACATTTTATAATCATAATTTTATTGTTATAAAAAAATCTGAAAGCATTTGAGATTGTCACTCCTGATTGGAATCCTGACGCTCTACACCTCTACACCTCAGCAGGTCAGTGAAGTGACCGAAGCCTCTTCAGATAAGTGAACTCTGAGTTTAGAAGTACTTTGCTGCCACCTTGTGGAGGTTTATTATGAACAAACTTTTATAAAATAACTCCAGTCATCCATTCATCCAGCCATTTTCTGTACCGTTTATCCTTCACAGGGTCACAGGGAGCCTGGAGTCTATCCCAGGAGACTCAGGGCACAAGGCTGGGGGACACCCTGGACGGGGTGCCAACACATCTCAGGGCACAATCACAGACACTCTCACACACTATGGACAATTTAGAAATGCCAATCAGCCTACAACGCATGTCTATGGACTGGGGGAGGAAACCGGAGTACCCTGAGGAAACCCTCGATGCTCGGGGAGAACATGCACACAGGGCGGAGACGGGAACCGAACCCCCAACCCTGGAGGTGTGAGTCACTGTAATCAAAACATTTTATATGATCAAAAACTATGTATTAGATTTTTTTTAAATACTAAACTATTAAAGCAGCACTGTGTGCATCTTTTGTCATTTCTTTTAAACAGATTGTGTACAGGCAGATCATGTGATATGTGGAGTGGGTGATTAAGGCAGTTTGTATTAAATCAATAAAATGTTCTCACTGTGGAAATGTAAAAGGTCGTGTTTGTTTTCATATTGTTTATTAAGATGTGATATTAACATTCGGTTGTTCATTGATTGTTTTAGATATTATGAGGAGCCATTCAGAAAATAAAAATAAGATAAATAAATGAACAAATACTGAATTGGCTTGCAACATAGCTAGCTGCAATCTAATTAGCATGTCAATATATGAACATTTCATAGAGGATTTCGTTAATGTATTGAAATAGTACACTTTATAGTTAAAAGCACAGTAATGAATATAAAGGCAATATTTTTAATAACGAAATAAACAGTAAAATGTGTTCGTATAATTACATTAAGACATTTCTGAAAACACTGAATAATAGATTCAAGATTCAAGCTTTTTTTGTCAGGTACAAAATGACACTGAGTACAGTCTCCTCAAAGTGAACTTAACTGTGCAACATATTACAGTTTAGGTAAATGTACATATTAGATAAATGTGATAGCAGGACACACGTGCAAAAAATGTTTGATTATAGAGAATAATTGATGAGATAATTTCAGGTGAGCTGTGTGAGTGATATTTAAGCTCATTATAATTTATAGCACTAAAAGTGTTGTGAAAGGAGAGCACATTTGGTTAAGTAATAATGGAAGTGATTTACCTCTCTCATATCCATTTGTTAATAATAAGATAAGCAAGAAGAA
>CM022766.1:24854099-24886599 GCA_012411365.1 Ameiurus melas | reverse complement strand
TCTGCTCTGCTCATGCACTGTATGTGGTGTGAACTGGGTATAAGGCTGTCTACAGACGGATACAATATGCTTCCCTCGCTAAATAAACCCCACCAGCCACCACTGTGACACACTGACCAGTATTAATTATGTCATTCTCTATCTCTCTCATTATAGATGTACAAATTTTTTTGGATGGACAACATTGGATGTTCTTTTATAGGCTCTAAAATTCTCTCTCTCTCTCTCTCTCTCTCTCTCTCCCTTTCAGGCAGTGTGAGGTTGGTGAATGGAAGTCGATGTGCTGGAAGAGTGGAGGTTTTTCATGATGGACAGTGGGGAACAGTGTGTGGTTTAGGATGGAATATGGATGATGCTATGGTCGTGTGTAGAGAACTAGTCTGCGGGGAACCTGCGGACCTTGCTCATTTCGGACCAGGATCAGGACCCATCTGGATGGAAAATGTGAACTGTACTGGATCAGAGTCGGCGGTGTACTAAACTACGTCGATGACTGGTTAATTCTGGCACATTCCACGGAACTGGTGGTCCAACATTGAGATGTAGTTGTCGCCCACATGAAGAACAGGTTGAACCACAGAAAAGTATGCTTTTGCCAGTGCAATGGACAACTTTTCTAGGGGCTATAATGATTCTATTACGATGAGGGTGTTTCTATCCCCAACATGCATAGGGTCATCCTATCAGCACAGAGCAAGATAAAGCTGGATCTTGGGAGACTTTTGGAGCTTATGGGCCTATTGCACAGGAGACCATTCAGTGGTGGCTGAGAAGTATGAAACCTCTGAGAGTAATCAGTGTCACACAGAGATGATTATGTGCTCTGAGAATTTGAGTGTCCCCAGTTTCTAGCATCACACTCTAGGGGTGTCTCCTCAGCGCAAGACAGTAATGATAGACACCTTGATCAAGGGGTGAAGCACGGTCTTAGACAGCTGTCCAGCTCATGGTCTCTGGAGCGGGTTATTACAGCCTGGATATTCATTCCATCCCAGGCTCGAGTGTCTTTCAGTGATCCTCGGACTTGGGTCTTTTTGAATAGGCCGTACCCTTGGTTTGACCGAGGGGTATTCTCATTCCCATAGTGTTATGCTAAATACAATGTCAAAGTTCCCTGTGAAAGGGAACTAGGTTACGCAGGCAACCCTGTTCCCTGAGAAGGGAACGAGACATTGCATAGCTTTGTCATACCAGGGCAGGCCTGTGAATTGCGTCTTTGCTTCAGATAATAGAGGCTGATGGCGCGATTCACAGGTTCCATATTTATATCATGTGGCGTGCTTAATTGCCACATATGAATTCGGCGTTCGATACAGTAAGACGTGAAGTTTGAGTCTCCTGCTGATTTTGATTAAAATTGTAATTAATTTGCACTTTTCTTTGGGCATTATTTGAATTATTCTACTTCGTTTCCTTATTTGTATTTTTAACTCGGTTGTTCGTTAAAATGTCTGGGAAGAACTTTAAAACCAGTAGCATTCAGACAAAACTGAGGCCTGAATCACATGAAAATTAATCACATGAAAAGAAATTGCATGTAAATAAATCACATGCATGAATATGAATCCCATGAAATGAATCATATGTAAATGAATCACATGTAAATGAATCATATGAAAATTATTAAATAAACAGGCAAAAAATTTTTTTTGCCACATCACCTGAGCATGGCAAGCCTATAAAAAGGCATGCTTTTGCACAAGCATCAGATGCCGCCACGTGTGAGAGGCGCTCCCATAGTGTTATGCAAAATGCAACGTCTCATTCCCTTCTCAGGGAACAGGGTTACATGCCCGACCCAGATGTTCTCTAGTCATGCTCCTTCGTGAACAATAGATTATAACACATAGGTCAGAATTCAAGACTCACTGCTGGTCCTCACTGGTGCTCTGGAAGAGTGGAGGTGCTTCATGGAGGTTCCTGGTACACAGTGTGTGATGCTGACTTTGACCAGCAGGATGGAGAGGTTGTGTGTCGAGAGCTGGGCTGTGGGATTCCTGTGGAGGTGCTGGGATCAGCTGCTTTTGGTCGAGGAGAGGATCAGGTGTGGACAGAGGACCTTCAGTGTAAAGGAAATGAATCTGAGATTTACTTCTGTCCAACATCATCTTCACCCAAACACACAAACTGCTCCCATTACAACGATGTGGGATTAATATGTTCTGGTTAAGTATCATGATTTAACTTCTCTTTAACTAGAGACCACAATCCTGTCAATCAATCTTTAAGGTGACTCTGATCATTTTCCTTTCACTGAGCTCTCGACTGTTTGTTCAGGTCACACAGGGATGCGTCTGATGAACGGACCGGACTCCTGTTCTGGTCGAGTGGAGCTCCAGTACCTCAGTGACTGGGGCACAGTTTGTGCTGTAGGCTGGAATATGAGAGCTGCAGATGTTCTCTGTGCACAGCTGGATTGTGGGAGTGCTGTGGCTGTGGTGGAGGTCGACTGGTTTGGGGAGGGGAGTGGCCACATTTGGGCTGATGTGTTTGATTGTCAGGGGAACGAGACACACCTATCACAATGTGGCATCACATCTTGGAGTCGAGCTGCATGCTCTCATAAACACGATGCTGGAGTCATCTGTAATGGTGAGATATTAACATCACCTACACCACGTTAGTGAATAAAGTCAGTGTTTATTAGAATATTTAAATGATATTCTTCTGCTTCAGGATCATCCATGGCGTTTCATGAGGGGCGAGTGCGGTTGTCTGGAGGGAGCGAGTGTCAGGGGGAGGTGGAGATTTATTTCAGGCGGGACTGGAGGAGAGTTCTCCTGGACTCGTGGAGTCTGTCTGAGGCATCTGTGCTCTGCAGACAGCTGGGCTGTGGCTCCGTGCTGAACTACCGCTCCTCTCCATCCACCACTGAACACAAACACATGTGTGTAACAGGTTTCAGCTGCTCTGGGAGTGAAGCTCATCTGGGGAACTGCAGCAGTGCACAACCTGTCAACTGCAGCTCCAGGGAACAGCTGTACATCACCTGTGCTGGTAAGCAGCAAAACACCTCCTAATGAGCAGGCATGTACTTAAACATGCACTTAAAATACAATATATGGCCAAAAGTATGTGTGGACACCTGATCCATATACCAATATGTGGGTCTTTTAAAGACATACAGTATCTCACAAAAGTGAGTACACCCCAACATTTTTCAAAATATTTTAATATATCTTTTCATTGAAGAAATGACACTTTGCTACAAAGTAGTGACTGTACAGCTTGTGTAACAGTGTAAATTTGCTGTCCCCTCAAAATAACTCAACACACAGCACACACAATAAAAGTGAGTACACCCCTAAGTGAAAATGTCGAAATTGAACCAAATTAGTCATTTTCCCTCCCCGTTGTCATGTGACAAGGTCTCAGATGTGAATGGGGAGTAGTTGTGTTAAATTTGGTGTCATCGCTCTCACACTCCCTCATATTGGTCACTGGAAGTTTAACATGACACCTCATGGCAAAGAACTCTCTGACGATCTGAAAAAAGAATTGTTACTCTTATGGCCTAGGCTATAAGAAGACTGCCAAGACCCTGACACTGAGCTGCAGTATGGTGGCCAAGACCATACAGCGGTTTAACAGGACAGGTTCCACTCAGAACAGGCCTCGCCATGGTAAACCAAAGAAGTTGAGTGCACATGCTCAGCATCATATCCAGAGGCTGTCTTTGGGA
The DNA here is from genome assembly GCA_012411365.1 of Ameiurus melas. Taxonomy (NCBI): domain Eukaryota; kingdom Metazoa; phylum Chordata; class Actinopteri; order Siluriformes; family Ictaluridae; genus Ameiurus; species Ameiurus melas. The sequence goes on along the minus strand of CM022766.1, from coordinate 24,882,917 downwards.
AATAGACGTATGAGTGTTGCCAGCATTGCTGCAGAGGTTGAAGGGGTGGGGGTCAGCCTGTCAGTGCTCAGACCATACGCTGCACACTGCATCAAATTGGTCTGCATGGCCATCATCCCCAGAAGGAAGCCTCTGCTAAAGATGATGCACAAGAAAGCCCGCAAACAGTTTGCTGAAGACAAGTAGACTAAGGACATGGATTACTGGAACCATGTCCTGTGGTCTGATGAGACCAAGATAAACCTATTTGGTTCAGATGGTGCCAAGCGTGTGTGGCGGCAACCAGATGAGGAGTACAAAGACAAGTGTGTCTTGCCTACAGTCAAGCATGGTGATGGGAGTGTCATGGTCTGGGGCTGCATGAGTGCTGCTGGCACTGGGGAGCTACAATTGATTGAGGGAACCATGAATGCCAACAAACCTCCAAGATGACCACTGCCTTTCTCAAGAAGCTGAGGTTGAAGGTGATGGACTGGCCAAGCATGTCTCCAGACCTAAACCCTTTTGAGCGTCTGTGGGGGAACCTCAAACGGAAGGTGGAGGAGCACAAGGTCTCTAACATCCACCAGCTCCGTGATGTCGTCATGGAGGAGTTGAAGAGGATCCCAGTGGCAACCTGTGAAGCTCTGGTGAACTCCATACCCAAGAGGGTTAAGGCAACGCTGGAAAATAATGATGGAAAACAAATTATTGACACTTTGGTCCCAATTTGGACATTTTCACTTAGGGGTGAACTCATTTTTTTGCCAGCAGATTAGACATTAATGGCTGTGTGTTGAGTTATTTTGAGGAAACAGCAAATGTACACTGTTGTACAAGCTGTACATTCAATACTTTGCATTGTAGCTAAGTGTAATTTCCAACAGAAACTGTCTGGTTGTTAGTACACCTGTGGTTTCTTTTTTTTCAGAACCTTCCAAATTGTTGTATTGGCTGTGCCCAATGTTTATGCAATGCATCTAATTTCCCCTCTTTTCAAAGATTCAAAATGCTTGCTTTTCTTTCATAGACAGCTGGTCTGTAGTTATGTCTGAGGTCTGAATTCTGATGTGCACAATTTCAGCATTAAATCCTCTCTACAGAAATTTAACTGAACAGTAAATATAGCCCTTGATGTCATATTAAACCTATTTCCTAACAAGCTGGGATACATACAGAAAATAATTTTGCTGTGATATAAGGAATATGTGACAAATGCTTCTTCTTCTAATGAAGGGTGTGTGTGTGTGTGTGTGTGTGTGTAAAACCTAGACCCCAGCTCCATCAGACTGGTTGGTTCTGGGGGAGACTGTGCAGGAAGGCTGGAGGTTTTCCACAGCGGCTCGTGGGGGACAGTGTGTGATGACTCGTGGGATATTGAGGATGCGCAGGTGGTGTGCAGACAGCTGCAGTGTGGAGTGGCCCTCAGTACCCACATACCAGCCTGGTTTGGTCCTGGAACTGGGTCCATATGGTTGAATGAGGTGGAGTGTGAGGGGAACGAGACGTCCCTGTGGAACTGCAGATTTCAGCTGTGTGAAGAGGGTGAATGTGGACACCAGGAGGACGTAGGAGTTGTGTGCTCAGGTACAGTGTAATGACTGAGATTAAACAAGTGAAATATGTTTAAAAAAATCATAGGGGGCAAGGTGGCTTGGTGGTTAGTGTGGTGTGACTGTTTTGTAATGTATGTAGCCCTGGGGAGCGGGGGACACTTTAGAAGGTAACACAGGAAGTAGAAAAAAAAACTACATTGTTGTTGCATGTGGCGCTTGAGGTTATCTTTAAAGCACATGGTTAAAATGGTATGCTATCTCTTTATCATACCACGTTACCAGAAATGGTAACGTGACATGGTGTCAGAAGTGGGATAGGGTAGTGGGATAGTGTTTCCAAGGAAAAATAAAGCACCGTGTAGAAGTTTGGTCAAAAAAAAAGTTAATTAGGGACTCGTCCCTGGGCCGACTGCTACATTCAGCATCCAGCCACAGGAGCCTTTTGACTTCACCAAACCCCAAGAATAGGACAAATTGTTTAGGAGGTTCGAGCATTTTCGGCAAGCCAGCAATCTTCATACAACCGGGGATGGAAACTAGGTTAACACCCTTGTGTACTGTATGGGGGATGAAGCAGATGATGTACTTAAAGGGCTGAACTTACCCGATGCCCAGAAACAGCAGTATGCTGCGGTAAGAGATGGATTTCACACCTTCTTCATCATTAAGAAAAACGTGATATACAAAAGAGCATGTTTTAACAAGAGATAGCAAGGAGAAAATGAAACTGTCAACTTGTTTGTGACTGCTTTATATACCCTGGCTGAACACTAACTATGGAGTGTTGCATGATGAGTTAATCAGAGACAGGTTAGTAGTAGGACTAGCTAATCTGCGCCTGTCAGAGTGTATGCAGCTAGACAAAGACATCACGCTAGAGAAAGCGATCGAGATGGCAAGACAGACTGAAGCAGTTAAACAACAGCAGACCAGCCTACGTGGTGAAATGGTGGGCAAAAGAGAACTGTGCTCTATGGATAGAGTAATGAGCAATGATAACCAGTTCCAGAAAAAGAAGAGATACCCACAGAGGGACAAACCAAGCCAAGGGCTTTCAGAGAATAAAGGTCAATCTAAATGCTTCAAATGTGGGAAAGGCCCCTCTCATGCAAAAACACAGTGTCTGGCAAATGAAGTCATGTGTCACGCATGTGGAAAAAAAGGACACTACAAACGTGTGTGTATGTCATCAAAGACAGTGCATGAGATACAAGGATAAGATGACAGCATTTTTCTTGGTACAGTAACCACCCATGGAGATCCATGGTCAGTGGATCTAAAGCTGAAGGACAGAAAGTTCACATTTAAAATTGACACTGGTGCAGATGTAACTGTTATACTGGAGTCTGTGCTCAACACAATGTATCAAAGCGAGAAGCCAATGCTTAACACAGCAAAGAAACCTATACTGGGACAGGACATACCCCATTAGACGTGCTGGGGTTCACAAAAGGTGATGCTATACAAAAGAGACAAACAGACAGAAGAGGAGATATATATGATCAGAGAGTTACATTCATTACTACTCAGTCGTCCTGCTAGTACAGAACTAGGGCTCGTAGCTCGAGTGGACAGTACTGACATCAAGACAATGAGAAAAAGATATCCAAAGGTGTGCAGCGGTCTTGGTCTAATGCATCTTAAAGCAGAAAGTGTGTGCTCCAAGGTCATGGACATGTGTCGGAATGGGTGATCAGCTCATATGGGGGCACCTTAAAGCTGTACTGGGCAGAGCGAGCTTTCCTCACAGTTCAAGATGGGCTTTTGTTAAAAGTAACAAGGCTGGTCATCCCAGCAGCCATAAGAAATTACATCCTCAGCAAGCTGCACGAGGGGCAACAAGGTGTGGTAAAATGTAGAGCTCGTGTACGGCAGAGTGTGTGGTGGCCGGGTTTGAGCCAGCAACTGAGCGAACTTGTTTTGAGCTGTAGAACATGCATTAAAGAACGTACCAACCACACAGAGCCACTGATTCAAACAGACCTCCTAGAGAGACCCTGGCAGAAACTGGGGCGGATCTGTTCACACTAAAAGGGAAAACCTAATGCTGGTAGTGGACTATTACTCAAGGAATGTCAAGATAGCAAACCTCAGCATTTCAAAAGCTACTGACATTTTTGCCCATCTAAAATCTATGTTTGCATGCCATGGGGTTCCTGAGATTCTAATGACTTATAATGGGCCGCAGTTCAGAGTGTACAGGACACTCAGATACCTACACCAGCAGACACAGTTGTGTCTTCCCATGGACAACAAACACCTGAACCTGGTAAAGCTTCCACTACAGACAGAACCAGATCTGGCCGTGTAGAAACTTGTAGAAAAGAGATAAAAGAATGGAAGAAACACTGAAAGATTTAGTTTGGAAAAAATAGACGTTTTCAAAAGATAATGACATTTATGTGAGAATGCCATAAGTTGTTGCTATGTTACTATGGTGGAAAAATGCACAGTAATGGCATAAGGGCTGAGTTTAAAGCTATGTTTATTATCATTGTTTTGAAAAACTTAAAAGGGGGAGATGTGGTGTAACTGTTTTGTAATGCATGTAGCCCTGGGGAGCGGGGGACACTTTAGAATTTGACACAGGAAGTAGAAAGATAAGTTACATTGTTGTTGCATGTGGTGCACGAGGTTATCATTAAAGCACACAGTTAAAACGGTACGCTATCTGTTTATCATTCCACATGACCAGAAATGGTAATGTGACAGTTAGCATGCTTGCCTCGCACCTTCAGGGTTGAGGGTTCAAATCCCACTTCCATCCTGCATACATGGAGTTTGCAAGTTCTCCCTGTGTTTCAGGGGTTTTCTTCTGGGTACTCTGGTTTCCTTCCCCAATCCAAATACACATGTTGTAGGTTGATTGGCATTTCCAAATAGTGTTTGAATGTGTGTGCGATTGTGCAGTTGTCCATACCATGTGAATGTAGTTGTCTCCTCATCCAGGATGTCCCCCTCCTTGTGTCTTGATTTTCCTGGGATTCCTGGGACTCCTGTCTCCCATGCAACCCTGTGTAGGAAAAGTGGGATGGATGTATATCAATCATCATTTTGCATAAAATCTAGATTATACATTTTTAACTAAGTAAATAAAACAGGATGTTACCATATTAAATATAAGTTGTCTTTCTCCTGTCAGAGTTTAAAGAGATCCGACTCACGGAGGGCTGTGAGGGGAATCTTGAAGTGTTCTACAATGGAACCTGGGGTAATGTTTGTCAAAATCAAATGGAGTTAGAGACAGCAAATATGGTGTGTCGAGAGCTGAACTGTGGAAGGCTCGCATGTATGGAGTCAGCCAGTGCTAGAGTCAAATCTGCTCCCAACTGGCTGGATCATGTGAAATGTCGAAAACATGACTTCACTCTATTTCAATGTCCATCTTCACCCTGGGGACAGAATAAATGTGATAATCAAGATGAGGTGGTTAACATTACCTGCACAGGTAGGAGGATTCTCTTTTTGATATTTGCTAGCATTATACAGTTATATAAGATGTGCATAAATAATGTTATAATAATAATAATAATAAGCCTAAAACTCTGAGTGCTATGAGAGATAAACCTTTGAAACTTTTCATTATTTCATGCATTTTATTACTGCAGGAAATGGCTCGTCACTACATACTCATTGGACCTGGTCTTCTCTTCACGTTCAGAAACATTGTTCAAGTAAGAAGTCTAAATATGTTACATTTTTCTCATTTAGCTAATGCATTTCTCCAAAGTGACTTCTAGTTGAGAAAGGATACAAGGCTCAGCAGTGGCATTTTGGAAATGCTGTAATTTGGACTCAACACAATGCTTTAACTACTAGGCTACATCTACTTTTATATCAGTAAATTTTTTGATAATTTCAATAAAACCGAAAGGCTGCAGTAATAGAAGCAAATTAATTTGCTAAAAGCAATTCTAATTCCTATCTCCTAAGTACCATGAGATGGTGTTTTAATACCTGGATACCTACTTATATGTACGTGCACATTTCAAGACCTTTAACACAAAGCTATGTCGTGACTGTATGCCATAGTTTGCTATAAAATACTATCGTTGGCTGTCATTATACCCTTTATTCTTCACACCTCATTCAAATGTCAGGGCTTTTTCAAGCTAACTGCATAACAGGTTGTGACATCAGAGAGACATTAAGGTACCCGGTCCTTCAAGACTGGTTACAGGCTTGTCTTAACCTCTTAATGTTTTTTAGTCAGCAACAAGATATTATTAATAAATGCACACAGAAGATACATCTTTGTAATTGTGTGGTGTCCCTTAACATACTGAGTTCCCTCTTTCATACCATGCATTGCATGTAGCACCATGGATTGCAAGATTGCTACCAGCATGGGTGAATTTTTTGCCACATTATACCACACTCACATTGCTGAGCTTGCAAAGTTAGTGAGTCCTATTAATTTGCCTATATAGACTGGAGTATGTTACTCTTCTATTTCTTCAGTATCGCACTCCTTACAGGAGTGATTGTCTGTATGTGTGTGTGTGTGTACACCCTTCCTAGATCCACAATTATTAAGAGAATAAAAAGTATAAACCAGCCCTAACTTACTGTTTGTACTGATTGGCACCATCCTTCTGAGCGGTTGCCAGGCTGCTCAGCCCTGTTCTGCGATGCATCTGTGTAAATTTTGTGAGGTTCTTGTGCAGCTTTGCAACTCTATGGATCCATTGTGGTGCCCCATTTAGAAAGGTGCCAAGGCCATGCAGGCTGTGTTGCCCATGCCAGTGTAGGCTTTCAGTGAAATTGTTATCAGCTACCCCACTGCAATTAGGTTATGGCAACTTTTGAAGGACCACTGAGAGGGCAGTGGTGGCTTATTGTTCAAGGCTCTATGCTACAGATCAGAAGGTTGGAAGTACAACCTCCAGCACCACAAAGCTCTCGTTTGACCCCTTGAGAATGGCTCTAGAATAAAGCATCTTTGTTTTTGTTTTTCTGTCTTGTTGTTATGATTGCTGTTCTTCTTCTTCTTCTTCTTCTTCTACTTCTTCTATGCTAGACGTCACTGGCAGCCCCTGAAACTGTATAGTAAAATCTAGTGACATTTGGCAGATTTATTGGGCATTGGGCCCATAGTCATTTCACCAATTTTGGGCTCTGCCCCTCAATGACTCTAGCAACACCACTGGGTCAAAGTTTGGTCAATGCTTTTAAAGTTTGAAGATTTTGTTGTTGGAATGAAATTCTTGTTCTGCCGTCCTCCTTAGCCCATGCTGATTTCAACAGACCCATGACATACTTTTCCACAATATTGAACTTTTTTGGCCAGCTCGAACATGGTTCTGAGAGACGACACTCCTTGGGAGATTAATATCCACAGGGATTCACTACAGTCCTGGAGTTCTTACAAGAATGTTTCTAAGCCGGCTGGGCTCCTTCTACAATCAGGGTTACTTGCCATGCACCTGTTGATGGAGCCTCTGTGGGGCAACATCCTCAAACTTCGAGGTTCATGCGTGATGTCAAATGGCTGAGGCCCATCTCCAGGCCGCGCTTACCTTCCTGGGACCTTCTGTGGTCCTGGAAGGTCTGTTGGGTGCCCCATTCGAGCCCCTAGAGTGGATCTACTGTCTCAAGCCGGAGGGCTAATTTATGACCCTTGCGCCAAAACTACGGAAACTGTGGGTCTGGCCCCTGTGGGGCACCAGCTCATAGATTCTGATCTCACAACTGAGATTGTAGAAACCATGTTAAATGCTAGAGCACCATCCAAAAGGAAATTGTATACACTCAAGTGGCAGCTTTTTTTCTTGTGGTGTGAGGAACGTCAGCTAGACCCAGTGAACTGTGCAATAGCTACAGTCCTGGAGATCTTTCAAGAACATTTCTCAGCGGGCTGGGCTCCTTCTACAATCACGGTTACTTGGCCGCCGTTTCGTGCAGCCATGCCCCTGTTGATGGAGCCTCTGTGGGGCAACATCTTCTAACTTCAAGGTTTATGTGTGGTGTCAGACGGCTGAGGCCCATATGCAGGCCATGCAAACCTTCCTGAGACCTTGCAGTGGTCTTGGAAGGTCTGTCTGAGGCCCCATTTGAGCCCTCAGAGTCAGCCTCTGAGAAGCTTATGACTCTAAAGTTAGATAAATAAAATAAAATGTTTTTATAATTTCATATCGTAGGTATTCCTCAAAAAAGAAATGTTTGTTGTCATGAAATATATTTTTTTCAACTTTTACTGATAAAAATTTTTTGTGTGTTAGTACAAAACTCTTCCATATGTGGGTCAAAAAAGACCTGCATGCTTTTCTAATGGTCTTTCATGGGAACATTTGATTCTTATCAACTGTTGCTGTCAGGAATATATTAACTGTTGACAGTTTGAGAGGAACCAGACTCAGATGGGAACACATCCTTATCTTTTAACAAAGGAAAAAGCAATGGAAAGTTCATTATGGTTTTTATATGAAGTCTGTATGTATGTATGAAGTCTGTACTGTTCAAAGGAGAGCTGAGTGCAAAACTGCATGTGGTAATTTCAGTCCCAGGGCCATAGAAGCAACCACAGCGAGAATGTTCATGTGGAATTGGAGTTGATGAGAGCTCTATCCAGAGGCAGTACATCCGAACGATTCAGACAGGTCTGGAGAGAAGAAAGGGCTAGGATCACTAGCATATCCATAAAGTCATGTGGCTAAACAGAAGGTGAGCTGGAGAGATTGTTAGGTAAGACTGTGTGCTTTGTGTTAATGAAAGTCTACTCATTGTAGGCTTGAGTAAACAAATACGTTTTCTGCCTGGACTTAAACACTGAGACTGTGTCTGAGTCCTGAACACTAATTGGAAGGCTGTTTCATAAGCTTGAGGCTTTGTAAGAGAAAGCCCTCCCCCCTGCTCTAGCCTTTGTTTTTCGAGGTATCGACAAATAGCCTGCACCTTTTGATCTAATGAGGCTTGGAGGATCATATAAAACCAAAAGTTGACTTAGATTCCCGGCCCGGGTTCGAATTCGGCGTTCGATAGAGTAAGACGTGAAGTTTGAGTCTCCTGCTGATTTCGATAAAAAAAATTGTAATTAATTAGCACGTTTTTTTGGTAATATAATATATTTTGACTTATTCTATTTCGTTTCCTTATTTGTACTTTTAACTCGGTGGTTAAGATGTCGGGGAAAAACTTGAAAATCGGTGGTAGCATTCAGACAAAACTGAGATCTAGTGTGTGCACCGCGAGCGCGCCTCCCTCTCACCATGATGAATCCGTAGCCACGCTCCCTTCTCTCCGTGAACCGACTGCATCCGCATCCCCGAGCGGTCCTGACCTCGCCACACTCAGGTTTGAGTTGCTGGCTTTACTGAGGAAGGACATCGCCGATATTTTTAAAAAGGAGTTCCAGGAGCATCAGAAGCACCAGGAGAAGCGCCAGGAGAATCTTCAGAAGACTCTCAGGGATGCGCTGTCTACTATCCAGCTCGAACTGCAGGTCATGAAAACACAGCAGGCTAGTGATAAAGTCGCTACCGAGGCCACCATATCAACACTGAAAGGTACTGTTGGGGAGATGGAGCACTCGCTCTCCGGTTACACCGTTCACATGAAGACTACTATCGAGTCTCTCACTGCGACCGTGACTCCATTACAGAATAAATGTGAGGATCTGGAGTCGAGGTCACGGCGCAATTAACGTTACAAGAGGTTCGGCGTCAACTTCGTGATATTGAGGGAGCTCGCTATGGAATACTTCATCCAGCTCAGCTTCGTATTACATATAACAGTGTCCAGAAGGACTTTATTTCAGCGGAGGAAGCAGCAGAATACGTTCAACTCTTAAAACCGGGGTGAACTGCATCATCTACAGTGTATTGTTTGTTTGTTTATCTATTTATTTATTTTATTTATTAATATTATTTTTTGTTCTTTCCTTTCTTTCTTTCTTTCTTAATTTTTTCTTTTATTCTTTATTCTTTTTTGCACTCGGCCTTCCAGCCATAATTCGAATTCTTATATTGTCGGTGCATTATTACTTCATTATTTTCCTCTTCTTGTATTTTATTTTAATATGCTACACTGTAATATTATTAGGTACAAGTCTTTAAAAGGTATGGACATTATATTTGTTAAAGTGCAGACTATTGATTAGATTTGAAGTCAGTAGGGGACTTTTTTCTTACTGGAATTTTTTTTTTTCTTTTTAGTAATTTTTTTTTAACTTACTCTATGTCCACTTTGTGGACAACCCTAGGGGTGATACACTGCTGTCTGTCTCCTTTGTTTTATGGAGACTTTGGGTGTGTGTCCCTCTTCAGCTCCAATTGGCTATTTATATTCTTATGTTTACTTTAGTTCTTGGGTTTTATATATATATTTTTTATATATATAACCAGCGACAGCTATTGAGTAGCCATGATGAGCCGGGGGGGAATTTTTTTTAAATTTATTTATTATTATTATTATTATTATTATTATTATTATTATTATTATTTATTTAATTTTTTTTTCTCTTCTCAATGAAATATTTGGGAAAGAGAAGGGAGGGGAGAAAAGGTAAATGAATCACATGCATGAATATGAATCACATGAAAATGAATCATATGAAAATGAATAAATAAACAAAGACAAAAAGATTCCCGGCCCGGGTGACTCCACATACCGAAGTGTCCTTGGGCAAGACACTGAACCCCAAGTTGCTCCCGATGGCAAGTTAGCGCCTTGCATGGCAGCTCTGTTACCATTGGTGTGTGTGTGAATGGGTGAATGAGACACAGTGTAAAGCGCTTTGGATAAAAGCGCTATATACGTGTGCCATTTACCATTTAGATACTGATGCGCGAGACCATTTGGTGCTTTATAGGTCAATAGTAGAATTTTAGAATCAATGCGGATTTCCTTAGGAGGCAATGCATTATGGATAAGATAGGGGTGATATGTGTAGGTCAAATTTTACCTACTTTCTTATTACCAATATAACAATTTAGAAAATATTGAATGTACTTACAATAGCTTTCATCAGCTGAGATACTCAAAGTCTAAATCACCACACGGAACCAGTGAGTGAGAAAAGGTGAAGGTCCAATTTATTTAATTCGTTACATGAGATCCAAACAGTTTGGGATGTCTCAAAAAGTGATCTCCCAGTCCCCTGAAATGGGGCTCCCTTTTATAAAGTTGACACACCCTTGGTTTGCCCAAAATACCATTACATGTGATGTCTGGGTGATGTATGGGTGATGTAATGCATTTTTATGTTCTTTCCAAACCTGCTATTTTTGCCTCAGACTTCTTGAAACCTGTTGAGTTTGCACTTACTCTATCAGTTCTCCTTTTTGTTGTTGCTTTCTTTGGCATTTCTGAGCTGACTTTGAGTGAGGTCATATATCACCTGTATGCTTTTTCCTCCTTTATCATGGTACCTATATGCTTTTTCTGCATTGTTATTAGCATATGTACTGTATGATTTAGTCAAATTATCATTAACCATTACTTTGTTATTCTGATTACTCTGGGTCTGTGTGTGAGTGAGTTCATGTTCTTGGGTATGTGTGCTGTGTGTGTTGCACTTCCTCTTTTTGGTCAGGCCCTAGGCCTTGCTATAATTAACTTATTTAAGAGACATTGTCTGTAAGGAAGAGAGCGTGACTCTGTTCTTTCCAATATTCTCACTAAATCTTCATTCTCCATATTTTATTACCCTTGTGTTTTATTTCTATCAAAAATCTTATCCAACATATGATCATATCTTCTGTTTCTAGTAAGGACTCTAGCAGCTGAATTCTTGACTAACTGGAGCTTTTTATGCTCCTACTGGAACATCCAGACAGTAAGGTAATGCAATAGTCTAGTCTAGAGGTCTAGAGGTGACGAAAGCATGGACTGTTCCCTTAAAGCCAATAACAGTTTCTAATCTATCAAGGAGAATAGTATGATCTATAGTATCGAAAGCTGCACTAAGGTCAAGTAATACAAGCAAGGAGACGCAATCCTGATCAGAGGCCAGTGGTAGGTCGTTTAATACTTTAACTAGCTCTGTCTCTGTGTTACGATGAGGCCTAAATCCTGTCTGATATATTTCATGAATGTTGTTCGTATGTAGTTACGAACATAGCTGCTGTGTACAACCTTTTCTAAGATACTGGGGGAAAAGGGGATTCCTGTTTCCCCTTGGGGAAAGAGGGGAGATTTAGCTTGAAAGTTGACGGGGGTCATTGTCAGGTTTTTTAATCAAGAGTTTAATAACTGCTAATTAAAATGATTTTGGTACATAGCCAGTGCTAAGGGAAGAATTTATTATATTTAGAAGGAGTTCAATTACTCCAAGACAAATCTTTTTAAAGAAACATGTAGGTAAAGGATCGAGTATGCAAGTTGATGATTTCGCTGGCGAGATTAAAAAAGTTAGTTCAGTCTCTCTAAGGGGAGTAAAAAATTCTAAAAGTTGATCAGATATTGCTATATAATCATCTACAGGGGCTAGTTAAAAAACTAGCTGGTTTTAATTTAATAGCTTGAATTTCACATTCAATATTTTGAACTTTACCAATGAAAAAATTCATGAAATCTTTGCTGCTACATAATGATTGTGTGCTTCTTTCTGTAGTGGTTTTATTCCTAGTTAATTTTGCTACTTGAATAGAAATCTCGAATTGGTGGAGAGAGAGAGACTTTTCTAGCATCACTAAGAGATTTTCTATAGTTCAGGAGGCTCTCCTTCCATGATGTTTGAAATATTACCAGTTTGGTTTGACGCCATTTATGTTCTAATTGTCAAGTGGTCTGTTTTAAGGTACACGTTTGATTGTTATATCAGGGTGCTAGCTTTTTGTCTTTAATTATTTTTCTTTTGAGTGGAGCCACTCTATCTAGCATGTAGCGGAGCGTTGACTCTAAGCATTTAGTCACCGGATCGAGTTCATTGGGATCAGATGGTGATCCAAATCTATTTGATGTCTCTGGGAGGTTATTGATGAAGCTTGGTGCAGTAGCTGACGTGACTGTACATTTTATGTGGTAGCAAGGCGAGGTGCAAATATTATGATCAATATGTATTTTAAACGAGATAAGATAATGGTCTGATAATGGACAACTTCAGACTGTGAAAGTGTTACTATAATTTCTATATTTAATCCTTATGTTAGTATCAGGTCAAGAGTCTGATCACCATTATGAGTGGGTTCTACTACATTTTTATTGACCCCTACTGAATCTAAAATGGACACAACCGCTGTTCTCAGATGGTCTTCCGGGTTATCAAAATTAATATTAAAATCACCAACAATTAATGCTTTATCTAGAGAAACAGCCAGGTTTGAGTTAAAATCTACAAATTCACTAAGGAATTCAGTATATGGCCCTGGGAGTATAAATAATAATAATTAGAGGAATTATCTTATTTTTGGTGACTGCATATGTTATATTGGTATAAAGAACTTCAAAAGAGTTGAATTTTATATCTAGGTTTTTGTGTGACACCTAGATTTTGACTATAGATGAGTGCAACAACTCCTCGTCTACCAGTTAAACGAGGCTGATGTACATAACTCTACCAGGAGGACTGGCTTCATTTAGTGCTATGTACTCATTTAGTTTAAACACATTATGTAAAATTTTTTATCAGTAATGATTTCATTAACACTAAGTGCCTTAGATGTAACAGATCTACTGTAATATTTAATAGTCCTAGCTTCAGATATAAGGTGCTGGCTGTGCATTCAGTATTATCTAATTTCATGTTAATTAGGTTACTAAAACAAACTTTCTGAAAATTTCTATTTATTTATTTAGCTCAGGGAACCGACACAGTCTCTATCGAATGTACTACAAGTGCTGAACTATTAACTGAACATTGATTATGTTAAATGATAGTATTGCTTGAAGTTAGTCACATTGTGGCAGGTAGTCACATCGTGTGTAGCGTCCAAGGCTGCTGGGGTTCAGGCGATCAGCACGGAACAACCTAGGATGCTCCCAGAACAGATACCAGTTACTAACAAAGAGCATATTCTGTTCATTGCACCATGATATTAACCAGTCATTCAATGCAAAAAGTCTACTGAACCTTTCAGCTCCACGTCTGTATGTGGGAAGAGGTCCAGAGACATTGATCTTCGTGAGGCGATCTACCTCATTCAGTCTCGATCAGGCTGCCGAAATCCCTCTTCAGGCCTTCCCTCTGCCGCAACCTGAAGTCGTTCACCCCTGCGTGCAGCATGACCACTGCAATGCTCTCATCCTTCTTCAGGATCGTGGGTACCTGCACAGTGACATCAAAGACATGAGCACCAGAGAAACAGCGTTCTGCACAATGTAGTCTCCGATGATCACAGCCTATGGTTTGGTCTCACGGAAAAAGGTGAAACGGTTCCTGGTTGAGATCTCAAAGACTGGGGGTGGCAGAAGGGGAGAAGGCCTTGCCCGGGGGTTTGGCCCACGCCTTCCGCTGCTGGTGCACCCAAGGTCCATGGTGTGTTGGGGCCGGTGTGACGAAGACCTGGTCTGGAAAGGTCCTCTGTGAACAGTCCCTACACAGATAAACACACAGCGCTGGGAGTGGTAGTACCATGCTGCATGCTTACCTGGGATTTGTAGGCGATAGCACAAGTTGTTTCCAGCATGATTCTTTGCTCATGCAGCTGGGCCTGCTTGTCGAGTAGGTCACGGATCTGTTTCTCTTCGGCCTCCAATTCCAACAGCACCATGTGCAGCTTGAGCAAGTCCTCATCTGCACTCAAAAGTGGAGAAACAACTGACATATTCGCCTTTAAAACAACGGTAAATGAGATAAATGTGAAATGTAAACCAGGCTAGCTAGGTAAGGTGATGCTAGTGATCTACAAGCTAGTCATGGATGTTTGTAAGATACAATGAAAACTTTGCAACAGCGCAACATTACGATTGTTTTTATCTAAAATAGTATTGCTGATATATGCAAACGTTATAAAAGTAAGAATATATATCTTAAAAGTATAGAAATTTAGAAAAGGTAGTTTTAGCTCGAGGGACACTGCTTCCTGTGACACTGCTTCCTGTGACATGGTCAGCTATGTCAGAAAGAAAGGAATGGCTGTTGCACCACAACAAAGTGGTGGATAAAACTAGCAGAAAGATAAAAACCTGAAATAATCACATCTACAATAAGACCAAAGGAGTTGTACACACCATGGACCAGATGGTTGGCACCTACATCTGCAAGCGCCAAACACTGAGGTGGCCCATGGTGCTATTGTACATCCACCTTCACATTGCTACCCTGAATGCCTACACCTTTTTCACAGTTCAGCACCCTGAATTCCACAGTAGCATCAAAAATGCATGATGGATTTTCCTCAGTGAGCTCTCAAAGGAGCTTAACACCCCACACATGATGAGTTGACTATAAGGCTGCCCAGAACTGCAAACCATGAACATTGAAGTGACAGGAAGGTGTGGAGTAACAAAAGCCATAACTCAGCCACAGGAAAGAAGCAGAAACGCCCAACCAAAAATAAAGATTAGCCAGATCTGCTCAAGTTCCAAACACCGCAGAGTCAGTAATAAGTGTCGGAAATGCAATATACCTGTGTGCAATATACCTGGCTCTGCAATGAACAGCCAGAAACTGGTTGTTTGTCCCAACTGGTCACAGTGAGAAACACACACACACACACACACACACACAAAATGGTTATTGACATTTTTGTACCGCTCTTCTAAGCAATTCACCATATTGTTAGAAAGCGTTTTAAAATAATGTGCTTCTTTCTGTAGTGGTTTTATTCCTAGTTAATTTTGCTACTTGAATAGAAATCTCGAATTGGTGGAGAGAGAGAGACTTTTCTAGCATCACTAAGAGATTTTCTATAGTTCAGGAGGCTCTCCTTCCATGATGTTTGAAATATTACCAGTTTGGTTTGACGCCATTTATGTTCTAATTGTCAAGTGGTCTGTTTTAAGGTACACGTTTGATTGTTATATCAGGGTGCTAGCTTTTTGTCTTTAATTATTTTTCTTTTGAGTGGAGCCACTCTATCTAGCATGTAGCGGAGCGTTGACTCTAAGCATTTAGTCACCGGATCGAGTTCATTGGGATCAGATGGTGATCCAAATCTATTTGATGTCTCTGGGAGGTTATTGATGAAGCTTGGTGCAGTAGCTGACGTGACTGTACATTTTATGTGGTAGCAAGGCGAGGTGCAAATATTATGATCAATATGTATTTTAAACGAGATAAGATAATGGTCTGATAATGGACAACTTCAGACTGTGAAAGTGTAGGCGATAGCACAAGTTGTTTCCAGCATGATTTTCGTTTCATGCAGCTGGGCCTGCTTGTCGAGTAGGTCACGGATCTGTTTCTCTTCGGCCTCCAATTCCAACAGCACCATGTGCAGCTTGAGCAAGTCCTCATCTGCACTCAAAAGTGGAGAAACAACTGACATATTCGCCTTTAAAACAAAATGGTTATTGACATTTTTGTACCGCTCTTCTAAGCAATTCACCATATTGTTAGAAAGCGTTTTAAAATAATGTGCTGAAAATGTTTTCAAAAGGTTGAGAAGTGAAAACATTAATGAATTTCAAGCATAAATAAAAGATATACCAAAATTTTATGCAAATAAATTATATTGTTTTTTTATTAATGCTTATGTTTAACTAAAAATGTCAAAAAGAATATGAAAACACATTGATTCTAATACGGGTCTTCTAAGACCCACTTATGGAAGAGTGTAGGGTCCAATCGCTCATGCATCTAAGGGTTAAGCTAAGAAATTAGGCAGATTTTCTGGAATGTTGAAAGGCCTTTATGTTAAACTGGAGAGAAGGCAGTTGGTCTTGATGTTTTAAAATGTAATATCACTGTGTAAAATAGTTTTTATTTATTTATCTAGACTATTCCAAACAATATTTACACTTGAATTATTTTAGTACTGTACTTGGCCGTTATATATTGTTTGACAAATAGAACAGTAAAGACATAAACAGTTGAGTTAAGATCTCTCGCTCACTGTCTGTCTCTGTCTGTCTCTCAGACAGTGTGAAGTTGGTGAATGGTGGAAGTCGCTGTGCTGGGAGAGTGGAGGTTCTTCATGATGGTCAGTGGGGAACAGTGTGTGATGATTTTTGGAATATGAGACATGCTGCAGTGGTGTGTAGAGAGCTGCACTGTGGGGAGCCTGTAGATGCGCTGGGTTCTGCTTACTTTGGACCAGGATCAGGACCAATCTGGATGGACCGCGTGGACTGTAGTGGATCAGAGTCGACACTGAAGATCTGTAAGTCAGCAGAGTGGGGGAAACATGACTGTGGTCATGATGAAGATGCTGGAGTAATCTGTTCAGGTAAAATAATTTTTGTATTTTTTTATGTGCCACATGCTTCAGCTCTTTGCGTTCCCACTGTGAAGTCTGCATGGTCTACTGCTTCATGAGCTGTTGTTACTAATAGATGCTTCCATTTCACAATAATGTGAAGTCTTACTGTGACAGATCTAATAGGGAAAAAAATTCATCAACTGACTTGTAGCAAAGGTGGCACTGACAGTAAAATATTTAAGTCACAAAGTACTTCAATATAACCCATTCTACTGCCAATGTGCTTGATCTTATGGACCTGGTAGTAAAGGCGGCTGACACACCTGAACCAAACATAATTGTCTACATACTTTTGGCCATATAGTGGAGCAGTCTGGTGGAACAAATTTTTATTTGGTTTATTACGCAAGTGGGTATAAAGCAAATGTTTCTGAGCCTTACAACACGCACATGTCAAAGGTGGTAGCACCCAGCTACCACTTTAGTTCACAAATATAGTGCACGTTATGTATAGTTTACACCAATTGGGAAACTTTTTAACGAGATGTACACTGAAACATGTCTATCATCGCCAACAATTGCTGAACATTGGAGAAGAAAGCATAGTAAGACTTAATGATGGACTGTGGGAAGAGCTACGCAAACTCAGACTGCTACATGAACCAGGCTCTGGGACCACAGTTTTGCCTGATGCCACTAACTGGGTAAGAGGGCAGCAGAAATGGTGTGCGAGGGAGTGGAAGCACGGTAAGTGAACTGGCATCCATGCTAAGCTAAAGGCTAACCATCCAACTCTACCATCCATTCTACTCTCCAATGTTTGCTCTTTCAACAATAAACTGGACTTACTGAGACTACAGCAAACAACCCAGTGTGAAGTCAGGAATTATGTCTTTGTTTTTATGGAAACATGGCTAAACAACAGCATTCCAGATGCAGCCGTTCAACTAGCCAACAGGATAGGAGCAGTCTGGTAAGACTCGCTGCAGTGTTCTGTGTGTTTACATAAACAACGAATGGTGCAGGAATGCTGTTGCGGTCTCAAGCTACTGTTCGTGCCTGATGGAGTTTATGACTCTGCTCAGAGAGTTTACCACCATGCTCATTGTTGCTGTGTACAATCCACCTGGCACTAAGTCAAGGGAAGCGATAAATGAACTCTACTGGGCTATCAGTAACCTACAGTGCACCCCGACAAATTTTTCGTTGTTGCTGGAGACTTTAACCACACAAATCTGACATCAGTGCTGCCAAAATTCCACCAGCATTTTGATTTCACAACCCATGGTACAAACACTTTAGACCTTGTTTACACATACATTGAAGGTGCTTACAAGGCTGGGCCCTGCAACTACCTCAGTGGCTTGGACTACACTGCCTGAATGACTACAATCCTGTTGCACTCACACACTTTAGACCATGTCACCCAAGCAGACTCTGCAATAATTTCTTCCCTGAGGCAGCCAGATTACTCAACACCCTGCTGCCTCCCAAGACTCACCCGACTTAGTCAAACACCTAACCCAGTATGACTTAGTACCACTGCACACCGCACTTTACAAAGCTGCATCAGTCACTTTTACATTATCGAACTCATTTTTGCTGCTAGTACTGCTGATGTACTTGTGCTGCTACACTGCACAATGTTTCACAGCCATGTTCTATGTATTTATTGTCCTGTTCATTTATTGTGCTGTTCTGTGAAATTGTTGTCATACACTTGTCTCACACTGTTGTGTATTTGCACTTTATATAGTCCAGCATACTGTTCTGTGTTGCACCATGGTCCTGTATAAACAAAATTTAATTCCAGTGAATACAGTCTATATAGAGGAATGACAAATACTCACTTGACTTGAAAAATGCTCGAAATTGATGAATGTCTACAAAAGAGAGAGACGTTAACCAGACCATCTGTCATTACAGAGTATTCTTAGTGCCCTATAGTGGTGGATAAACCCATCTGCTATTCATGACCATTTCAAATGCAGATTTGGAGATACACACAAATGAAGATCAAGTTTAGTGAAAAACCATCTGGGTTACGCATGTAAAATGGCACCTGTGGACCGCACTGTCAGCCTCTATTATCTTATGAGATGAGGCAATTCACAGGCATGCCCCTGTATGGCAAAGCTACACAATGTCTCTTTCCTGTCTCAGGGAACAGGGTTACATGCGTAACCCAGATGTTCCCTTTCAAAGGGAATTCAACGTTGTGTGAGCTCCATGGTATCAGAACGAGAACACCCACTCCGTCATACTGAGGGTATGGCCTATTCAAAATGTCCAAGCATACAGTATATGTATGGAGCATACAGTATATCCAGATTGCAATATTGAATGAATGTGTGTGGCATAGACCCCCCTGCTGCAGCACACACATCCTGTAAGAGCACACGCTTTGACAAAGTCTTCAAGGAGGCGATCTCCCTAGTGGAATAAGCCCTTATGCCTAGAGGGGTAGCGAGACCGCACCTTATAAGCAGTAGAGATTGCCTCCACAATCCAATTAGAGATGCGCTGCTTTGACACAGCATCACCTCTACTGTCACCGCCAAAGCAGACCAGCAGCTGCTCCGACTTATGCCACTGTCCGGAGCGGTGGATGTAAGTACAGAGAGCCTTACTGGACACAGTAGGTGCAATTTCTCTTGTTCCGGTGTGAGGAATGGAGAAGGGCAGAAAGTCTGCAACAGTACTGGCTGGGCACCAGATATAGGCACTTATATAATCCGGCCTAGGATATTGGCCTAAACTATTGCAGAGTCTGCTTGGGTGGCACAGTCTAAAGTTTGCTTGTATTTCCTCATTTGTAAGTCACTTTGGATAAAAGAGTCTGCTTGATAATTGTAAATGTAAATGATATAGGAACACCTTGGCTAATCCAGGGGCAATGTCAAGGCAGGAAGAGGCAACAGAGAGAGCTTGTAGCTCTCATACTCACTTGAGAGCAGGCCAGAGGAAGTGCTGAAAGGGCCAGCAAAAGTGCTACCTTTAGAGTCAGAAGCTTCTCTGAGGCTGACTCTAAGGGCTCAAATGGGGCACCTGACAGACATTGAAATGGTCTTATGTGCAATAGGCCCCATGGTATGACATTGGCTGCTGCTGCCATAAGCCCCAACAGTCTCTAATAGAGACTGGATAGGATTCTGAGATCCAGCATACTTTTCTTAAGGTTCAACCTGAGCCACAATCTCTTCATGTGGGTGTGAACAATATCTTAGTGTTGAATTGCAGTCCTCTGGATCATGGTAGAATTAACCAGTCAACAAGGTAGTTTAGCACATGAATGCCCTGGAGTCGCAAGGGAGGCAGAATGGCATCCGCGCACTTTGTGAAGGTGAAAGGGGATAAAGGTAGCCTGATGGGAAGAACCCATTAATGCTATATGTTGCCTCCAAACACAAACCTCAGGATCTTCTTGTAACTGGCCAATATTTCTATGTGGAAATATGCATCATTTAGATGTATTGTCGCAAACCAGTCCTCGAGCTGAGTCTGTGGAACAATGCTCATAGTTTGAGCATCAGCATCTTGATCTTGTATGTCTGAAGAGTACAGTTCAGATGACGCAAATCTCAAATTGGTTGCATACTCCCATCTTTTTTGTGTACCAGGAAATAACCTGTGCTAACATTGGGCTCTGCTCTGTGCTGAATACTGTGGTGAGCACATCAGTGAACCGAGGGGGTAAAGCTCTGAACTGGACCTGGAAACCCTTTTCAACGGTAGACGGAGCCCATGGAGACACATTTGGCAGTAGTTTCCACACTGTAAGATGGTCTTTAAGGGACGTTAAGAACACTGAAAATTTGGGACAGCCTTTGGCTAGTGGAGGCCCTAAAGTAGTACTGGGGGCTGACTGCCCTAACAACCTCATGTCCCCGATACATCCCTCCATGACCCCTCAGGTCCGCTCCATCATTGTCTGCTTGGCCTTTATGACCATTGTTAGATTAGGCCTATTAACAGGCTGCGACTATGGCCGCCCTATTCCCCTGGCTTGCTGCAGGGCTCTCCACAGGGGAAGGCGGGCCGCCACACTTGCCTTCTGTGCCTCCCTTGCACTGGTGCTGGCCCAGACTCCACTCGTGGATGCCCGAGTGAACTCAACACGATGGGGAAGGAACTGGCTGAATGTCGCCGTATGTAAAGCTCACTCAGCAGGTCTGTTTGGTAGGCCTGCAACACTGCCATTTTATGCAGTGACCCACAAGCAAGACCCTTTGCTGCAAAAGGCATTGCTCACCAGCCCCGAGGTAGTCTTACATGGCTTGGATGGCAAAGCCGGCCCACCTAAATTACCTGCCGTTGATGGAGAGAGGTAGCTCACAAGCGCCTCACCAACCTTCAGCATAGCTAATTAACCATGCCATTCATTCGTCTTCCAGCTCCATACGAGATCCCCAGGGTCTGAGCCAGCTGGCTGTCTAGGCATAGGCCAGCCCAGATCCACGAGGCTCTGAAACTCAACTCCCTTTGGCCAAGAAGAGAGCAAGCCACCAGCAGAGCATAATCAGCAGTTGGGCAACTATGAACATGACAATTGTTGTATGGGTCAAGCAGTGTGCCATGTTTGTAGGCTCCAGTGTGTTTTGGGAAAATTAAGTTTGGCACGGAATCCAGCACTGACACGACACAAAAAGGATATTTCTAGATGGGTTATCAGTGTCATCCATATTTTATTCTATACATTGAACCAAAATATTGTTCCTGCAGCTGGATAAAACATTTGTTTATTTCCTCAAATGAGATTCATAGATGGCCTGGATATAAAAGATGGATCTCTTTTTCATAGAGAACTGATTTGATATAAGCTCAGCATTTTTGGAGAGGCTAAAATTTTGGTCAGGGTAGACCACCAATTTCTTCCTTTTGTTCTGCAGTTTGTATCGTCTGGACCACCTTCAAGCATACTCCTTGAAGCAATAAAAACAGTGGGTCTTACACTGACACTAACGCCATATTTGATACTGTGCTGCTTAAAATGGCCTTCTTCGTGTCCTGTTCTGTTTCATTTTAAAACTTTGTATTTCAGGAGTATTCAAATGATTTAATGAAAGAAAGGGAAAAAGACCATATAACAAACTTCACAATGGGCGATGAATAGTGCTTGAACCAGCTGAACATAAACATAAAGTTTAATAATAACCAAACTCAAACAGATCAAAAAACACACATCTCTCTCTCTCTCTCACACACTGGCACTCCCAGCCACTCCTTTATATCTCTCTCATTGATTAGCCAAATCAGTGCTCGGTGTGCATCAACACAACCTGGCTTTTCCCTCCTCCTCACCACATTCGGCCACCAAATTCTCCTCGGCAACTGCTCCAGCACTCCAAAACTCATACATAACATAAAACACAAACATAACCCAAACACAACATAAAGTGCAGGTGCATCTCTCTTTCTCTCTCTCTCTCTCTCTCTGGTGCTTCAAACTGCTCTTTTATCTCTCTCTCTCTCTCTCTCTCTCTCTCTCTCACACACTGATTATGCAAATCAGTGCCAGGTGTGCATCCTCACAACCTGGCTTTTCCCTTCTCCTCGCAACAGACGGTTTCTGTCAATGACTAATAGAAAGGAGGAGCATTTGGTTATTATTATTATTACTATTATTATTATTATTATTATAAAACAGATCACAGAATGACAAGACTGACTGCTGGTCCACACCGGTGCTCTGGGAGAGTGGAGGTGCTTCATGGAGGTTCCTGGTCCACAGTGTGTGATGCTGACTTTGACCAGCAGGATGCAGAGGTTGTGTGTCGAGAGCTGGACTGTGGGATTCCTGTGGAGGTGCTGGGATCAGCTGCTTTTGGCCGAGGGGAGGGTCAGGTGTGGACAGAGGAGCTTCAGTGTAGTGGAAATGAATCTGAGATTACCTTCTGTCCAACATCATCTTCACTCAAACACTCAAACTGCTCCCATTACAACGATGTGGGATTAATATGTTCTGGTGAAGTATCATGATTTAACTTCTGTTTAAATAGAGAACACATACCTGTCAATCAAACTTTAAGGTGTCTTTGTTAATTTTCCTCTTTCACTGAGCTCTCGGCTGTTTGTTCAGGTCACACAGGGGCGCGGCTGGTGAACGGACCGGACTCCTGTTCTGGTCGAGTGGAGCTCCAGTACCTCAGTGACTGGGGCACAGTGTGTGCTGTAGGCTGGGATATGAGAGCTGCAGATGTTCTCTGTACACAGCTGGGTTGTGGGAGTGCTGTGGCTGTGGTGGAGGTGGACTGGTTTGGGGAGGGGAGTGGTCACATCTGGGCTGATGTGTTTGATTGTCAGGGGAAGGAGACACACCTATCACAATGTGACATCTCATCATGGAGTCGAGCTGCATGCTCTCATAAACACGATGCTGGAGTCATCTGTAATGGTGAGATATTAACATCACCTACACCACGTTAGTGAATAAAGTCAGTGTTCATTAGAATATTTAAATGATGTTCTTCTGCTTCAGGATCATCCGTGGCGTTTCATGAGGGGGGGAGCAGTGCGGTTGTCTGGAGGGAGGCGAGTGTCAGGGGAGGTGGAGATTTATTTCAGGCAGGACTGGAGGAGAGTTCTCCTGGACTCGTGGAGTCTGTCTGAGGCGTCTGTGCTCTGCAGACAGCTGGGCTGTGGCTCCGTGCTGAACTACCGCTCCTCTCCATCCACCACTGAACACAAACACATGTGTGTAACGGGTTTCAGCTGCTCTGGGAGTGAAGCTCATCTGGGGAACTGCAGCAGTGCACAACCTGTCAACTGCAGCTCCGGGGAACATCTGTACATCACCTGCTCAGGTAAGCAGCACAACATGAACATGTACATGAACAGGCATGTACAGAATCAGCACTTTAAAATGTAGCCTCTGTGATGAGCAGATTATCACCCAGCCAGAAAAGTAGACATTTGTCATGTTAATCAAAAGTTGATTTTTTTTTTTGCAAAATTCATGATAACAAACCAAGAATTTGCTAAAAAGTCTTGAAAGCAGCTAATATTGGGTTATGTTGCCTTCTGATATGACAGCTGTCCCTATAAATTAAATTAATAAATTAAGTAACATGCGTATTAGTTAAGTAGTGAGTGAATGTATTCACTGAGGTATTTTTTTTAAATAAATATGTATTAATTATAATAAATAAAGTAAAAGTAACTTGGTAAGTAAATGAGTAAGGTACATAATTAAGCAAGTAAAGTTTATTTTATAATTGTTATATTCTGATACACTGTATTATTTTATGAACACTTAATGAACAGTCAGTGTGAACCTCTCTGTGTGCAGCATTGTTAGTTACATTATTATTAATAAGTTTTTCAGCTTTTAAACAAAAAAAAATATTTTAGCACCTTAATTTGCATTAATGATACTTTGTAACTACAAAATGTGTGTGTGTGTGTGTTTGTGTTTGTGTGTGTGTGTGTGTGTGTGTGTGTGTGTGTGTGTAAAACCTAGACCCCAGCTCCATCAGGCTGGTTGGTTCTGGGGGACACTGTGCAGGAAGGCTGGAGGTTCTCCACAGCGGCTCGTGGGGGACAGTGTGTGATGACTCGTGGAATATTGAGGATGCGCAGGTGGTGTGCAGACAGCTGCAGTGTGGAGTGGCCCTCAGTACCCACATACCAGCCTGGTTTGGTCCTGGAACTGGGTCCATATGGCTGAATGAGGTGGAGTGTGAGGGGAACGAGACGTCCCTGTGGAACTGCAGATTTCAGCTGTGTGAAGAGGGTGAATGTGGACACCAGGAGGACGTAGGAGTCGTGTGCTCAGGTACAGTGTCATTTATGTACAGTAATGTTTATGAAGTTATTGGATTATTTTATCCATATTTTAAATAATAACGACCACAACAGAAGTAATGATTACAAATTTATACTCAGTGTGAGTCGTTGTTCTTCCACCAGAGTTTAAAGAGATCCGACTCACGGAGGGCTGTGAGGGGAATCTGGAAGTGTTCTACAATGGAACCTGGGGTAATGTGTGTCACAATCAGATGGAGTTAGAAACAGCAGATATGGTGTGTCGAGAGCTGAACTGTGGAGGATGCAAGCGTTTGGACTCGGCCAGAGCGAGAGTCGAATCTGCTCCTAACTGGCTGGATCATGTGAAATGTAGGAAACACGACTCTAATCTGTGGCAGTGTCCATCTTCACCCTGGGGACAGAACAGTTGTGATAATCGTGATGAGGTGGCTCGTATTACCTGCACAGGTGGGTGGAGTCAGACTTTTCTGGTTCTGTACATGGCCATAAACTGCAGTGTTTCATTGTGAATAGTGTAGAACTAATGTTGCTGAAATATAAAGTGTATTTGGAAAAAATTGATGTTAGAAGTGTGAGAAAAGTCTGCTCTGAGAGATAAAGCTGCATGTGAGACTTTTCATTAATGCATGTATTTTATTACTGCAGATGATGGACAGTCTCTACGTACACAAGAAAAGTGCTCTTCATTTCCCTCTCAGAAACACTGCTCAAGTAAGGATATATAAGGAAAAGCTGTTAGTACTGTTCTTCATTTGCATTTGTTAGTGACAGAAGATATTTCCTCATCTGTTTATAAAACCATTTTCTGAGGACTTTAATGTATTTCCTCATATAACCATCCTGAGGGCATCAATCTTCCTCACATTTCATGAAACTTAAACCAGCAGAGATAAAATCAGTAAACAGAACCCAAAGCTGATCTTACTGCTTCACATTATTTTATTCTGCAGAAAATGTATTTATTTATAACATTTAAATAAGCAGCTGAATTTCAGGATGTTTGTAATTAGTTTAAGATTCTTTTTCAGAACAAAACTAAAATAATTTTTGGTGAACTAGACCATGTTGAGTATAATATAAGGTTATATTCTCATTGTGTTGTAGTGAGCTGTGTGACTGGAGCTGTTATTCAGCGTTGGTGTGTTTCCTCATGTGTGATGTGTGTGATGTAGAGCACTGGTCTCTCAGGCTGAGTGGAGGAAAGGGAAGCTGCTCTGGGAGGTTGGAGGTGTATCATAACGCTACGTGGGGCTCCGTTTGTGATGATCAGTGGAACATCAGGAACGCTCAGGTGGTGTGCAGACAGCTGGGCTGTGGGTCGGCGCTGAGTGCTGATAGGAATGTTAGTTCTGGTCCTGGTGAAGGGACTATCTGGCTGAACAGAGTGAAGTGTCGAGGGGATGAGATTCACCTGTGGGACTGTCATCATTCCCTGAAGAAACACACTGACTGCTCTCATGCTGGAGTCACCTGTGCAGGTCAGAGGGGTGTGCTAACTTTTCAGCTTCCTATCTCCACTCATTACACTTTTCTCCCAGTGTTAAGACTTGATAACTTTTATTTATAATCTTAGATATTAGTTTGAAAGCTCAGACCCTAAACTGTAATACACTGATCAGCAGCTCATAACCCTTATTTAGTGAGAGTATATTTTATTATATGATAGAAAGTTTTTTTATATTCTGTAAATACAGACGTGTCCATTACTACACCCACCACCACCACCACCACCACCACCACATCAGGTATGTATATTTGTTACAATACAATATTTGTTACTGTTCATCATTTTTCTAAATATTTATGATTACAGCGTCGTATCAAGATCCTCTTCTGTGTTTTTAACTTCAGTAAGAGCTCTAAATCCTCCATCACCTGAACCTCCATCCACCCCTCCACTGGTTCTCTTTGTGTTGGGAACGCTGCTCTTCCTGGCCTTAGTGCTTCTGCTGGTACTGTTTTACCAGAACAGAGTGCTCAGGAGAGGTACGAGACATACCTGTAAATACTAATGACATTTTATCCTGCTGTTAAAATTGTCCTGTAAGAATTTCATTAAAAGTTATTATTATTATTATTATTATTATTATTATTATTATTATTATTATTATTATTATTATTATTATTATTATTATCCACTCCCAGTTGTCTCTAAGAGAAGTAAGACTCAGCCTGAGGCAGTCTATGAGGAGATCAACCACAGATACATCACTAGAAGAAGGACGAGCTCCACTCAAAGAGGTGAGTGATATGTGGACTGTTCTACATCACACTTATTGTATTCCATTTAAACTTGTAGCTGAAATTCACTGCATGCACATCATTAAATCACTCGATGTGTGTGTGTGTGTGTGTGTGTGTGTAATATGACTTATAAGTGATATAAATAAATTGTTGGTGTGTGTATGTATACGCTTTCCTGCACAGGTGCATCCCCCCTCAAACTTGCCCTCTGATTTAGAAGTGTGTGTGTGTGTGTGTGTGTGTGTATTAGGACTGAGATGACATGATGTGCTGATGAGAAAAGCATTGAACAGACGTAGCTTTATAATAATAATGTAGTTTTTAGAAAGAAATATATTATTTTATTTGATTCAACATAGACTTTTAATTGTTAAGCTTCTGATTTAGAAGTGTGTGTGTGTGTGTGTGTGTGTGTGTGTGTGTGTGTGTGTGTGTGTGTGTGTGTGTGTGTGTGTGTGTGTGTGTGTGTGCTTTCCTGTACAGGTGCATCCCCCCTCTCTCTCCCGGTGTGTGTATAAATATAAATATATATCTGAATTATACACTGACTCTCGGGGGTCAGCTTTTTTCAGGTTGCCAGATTAACTAGTTGGTGTAATGCAGATGTGTGCTTCAGTGAACCACTGTGCTGTATCCTTAAAACAGCACATGAACACAACACTTTAAACGCTATAATTCATACAGTGCTGTTCAGCTTTATGTGATGAATAGTGCCATGAAGGCCTTCAAAATGTAGTCTGTACTTTCTGAACTTCTCCTCAACTTACTTGTCTTTTGTTGCCAGTAAAAAGCTGCCTTATGTCTGTTCCCTTTCTCTTCCTCATGACATCACCAGTGTTA
Organism: Ameiurus melas; assembly: GCA_012411365.1. Lineage (NCBI taxonomy): Eukaryota > Metazoa > Chordata > Actinopteri > Siluriformes > Ictaluridae > Ameiurus > Ameiurus melas. The sequence goes on along the minus strand of CM022766.1, from coordinate 24,855,289 downwards.
AATGAAATCTGAGTGAAAAAAGGCCTCTGTTATTTCTATGTGAAAAGATCACTGCATGAAGTTTGTATTTATTACCAACCTAAACTACACGGATAAAACAGACATTCGTGAGTCGTGACTAAAGGGTTGTGTCTTACACAATGGGATGGTTTTGGTATCGAACTATTTAGAAAAGAAGAACAAAAAGAAGATGTTTAAAAACACCACAGTTTTTGTCTGATACACCATCTCAGTATGTCTCAATTATAGTGAAGTGATTCCTAACCATTTCACCGCTGAATGGATGATCATGAGAGAACACACACACACACACACACACACTCACACACACACACACACACACACACACACACACACACATACACACACTGTCACAGGCCGTGACGTGAAGGAAGCAGTCAGGATGCAATCGCAGTAGAACGGTGACCTTTATTTACAGTGGTGAAAGCCGACAGATCCAAAACAAGAGAAACGGTATACTCACGGTATATATACACATAGGCTTCATTAGCCCGCAACTGCTAACAGCTACGGGCAATACTATAACACGTGATACATGACCAGATGGGACGAAGACATGACGTCAACCCGGAAGAGGCTGGACAGCAGGACATTTTACTCTGTGCAGGGCAGCAGGACAGCCTCCTTGGTTGGTAGGAGCTCCACCGCAGAGACCTCCCGTAGGCCTCGGGCTGGAGCCATGCTGTCATCATTGCCCCCCCCCCCAAAAAAAAAGTTTCTGGGCTAGCCTTAGCAGACGCTGGCATGAACTGAACTGGATTTTCCGGACGTCAGGGACTCGGGACAGGATTTGGGCTTGGACTGCTAAGACTTGAGACATGGCTTGGACTAGAGACATGGCTTGGATGTCAGGAACCTGAGACTTGGCTTGAGCTTGGACGTCATGGACTTGAGACTGGGTTTGGACTTGGACGTCGTGGACTTGAGACTGGGCTCTGGCCGGAGCTTGAGGCTGGGGTTGAGCTTTGGCCCGAGCTTGGACTTGGGATTCAGCCTCGGCTTGGACTTGAGGCATGGCTTGGAGTGGAGGCATGGCCTGGACTGGAGCTTGAGGCATGGCTTGGGTAGGAACTTGAGGCATGGCTTGGGTTGGAACTTGAGGCTTGACCGGGATGGGAACTTGAGTCTTGACTTTGGTTGGAGTTTGGACGTGAGCTGTGGCGTGAGCT
>CM022766.1:24764099-24849099 GCA_012411365.1 Ameiurus melas | reverse complement strand
CTAGAATATTAAAGACATTCCTACAAGGTGCATCATTTACTGTGTTTTGAAGCTTTTACATAACAATGAATACAATACAAAGGATATATTAAAGAGGTAAATGTATTTATTTGACAGAATATGACGACGTGGAGGAGAAATCTCAGAAAGACAGGGACCATGTGACTGAGACACGCCACCAAAGGCCTTTTCCGGGAGAATTACATTTCAACTTTTATAAACACAAAAAATGATTTGATTCTACTTCCAAAAATGTCCTGTTTTCTGAACTGTGTTTATTCCCCCTAGTTATTAGCAAATAGAGTAGGAGAGTTAAATCACCTTTCATATGACTTAATGCAGTGTCTCCAGCTTTTCTTTTACAACACTTTTAATGCTATAAGTCAGCTTAAATCTCACTGACACACCACACCTCATTTATCTCACCTATTCTTTCATCTAAACTGCTATAATATTCATCTTAATCTTTTACATTTATCAACCTATTCTTCAGTGTTTTTACAAATGTGTTAGTAACTATAAGCCACTGGCCGAAAAGAACAAAAAAGATTTTGATTCCTTAAATCAATACTTGTTTATTCATTTTAAACACATTTATCTTTATGTTCAATGCTGTGCTTTTAACTCTAAAACATAGAATTGAAATGGATTCGAGAATTCCTTTATGAAATATTCATACTATGACATGATCATTAGAGAGCTTGCTATATTGCATGTTTTGTTGTAATGTTTATGAGGTAGCTGGCTGTGTTGAAAGCCAGATATAGTATATGTAAGTATCATAAATATATATTTTGATGTTAAATTCTCAGGTTTGTTTCCTTATTCTCAGGATTTTGTTTAGAATCTCAGGTTTAATTCAATATTCTCACTTTTTAAATGAATGATGGCCAGTTACATCTTAATAAACAATATACAAGCAACTGTGACTTTTTATCTTTCCACAATGAGAACAAGTCAATATTTTACATTCTACACAGTTTTGTTTCTTCTTTTTCATATTGTGTAACAATCATCTATTTTTATACATTCAATGAAATAAAAGTGCTTTGATGATGTTTAGTATAATGTGATGATCTGTGTTTGAGTTGAGTGAGTGGCTCTTGTAGTGATGAATCTGTGCTCAATGTCCTTATAGAACATCTCAGGCAGTAAAAACTACATTTACATTTATTTATTTAGCAGATGCTTTTATCCAAATCCACTTACAAATGACTTCTACACACTCAGATAAACTCTATTATCACTATTAACACTGGGTTTCTATTATTATTTGTGGATTTATATATTATGGGTTATATATATAAAAAAAATTGGTTTAAAAAAACATTTTATCCATTCTATAATTACTCCTGTTTGTTCCACTGCAATGTTAGCAGCTTTACATAATAATAATAATAATAATAATAATACATACATATAATAATAATACATAATACATATTATTATTATTATTTATTATTATGTATTTATATATTTAAATCTCACAGCGCCCTCAGCAGGTCAGTTAAGAGAAAACGCCGCATTGCACTAATCAGAAATCTCAGTGTTGAAGTGCTTTACTGCCATCTTGTGGAAGGAAAATATAAATGTTTTTACTAAAAGTAAATAATTATTTATTTACATTATTAATGTTTATAATCCTGAAACCCAGACTAAATGTGTGTTCCTAAACACAATATCTAATTGGAAGTGAAATGGTAAGAATTCTGATTTCTTTTTTTTTTAAATTACAGACAATTACTATATTAGAGCACAACAAAGAAACATGAATATTTTAGAAAATAAATTTATTCTTTATTATAAATATAAAGATGTGTTTTAGTTTTTACTGATTTTATTTTTTCATTTCAGTTTTTATTCAAGTTTTTTTTTCTTATATTTTCTTTTTTAACTAAACACAAAATAATCCACGTACTGGACGAGAAGCTGCGTCAGGAAACGTGTTAAATGATGGGGTTAGTGTAATGAATATTCCTCATGGTAAACTGACCCCTATGTACATGTTCTTTTAATATTGCATTCTTACATGGTTTTTAATGTACCCATGACCACTCATCAGCCTTAATTTAAACTGGGTTTTATTTTATTTTATTCTGCAGTAATTTTACTAAATCAGATCTCTAGTGTTGGAAAGGGAACAAATTCAGACAAGTATCCAAACATAAGAATCCAACTCCCAAATCTCTCAACTCTCTTCCCAAATCAGTGTCCGAGGTTATTGTTATTCACTTTTCTCCTCTTTTCAGCAGTGTCATTTACTCTCTCTCTCTCGCTCCCCTTTTCTCTCACCTGCTCTCTGCATCACAGAACATTCATTAATTGAATTCCCCACAGGTGGGCGTTCCTCATACTCACCATCTCCGACTCCGCCCTCCATTCTCAAACCGGCGCTGGACCACGCCCCCGCCCCCAACAACCATATCGTCACGTTTGCTCTCAAAGGGAGATGAGGTAGCCCACAGAGAGGAGGTCCTGAACTTGGTAGCCTGGTGTTCAGAGAACAATCTGGCTCTGAACACTAAGAAGACCAAGGAGATCATTATACACTTCAGGAAGCACAACACTGAGCTAGCCCCCCTTTTCATCAACGGTGAGTGGGTGGAGAGGGTCCACACCTTCCGGTTTCTTGGCGGCCCTTTATCTCCGCGACATCTCCTGGACAGACAACGTCACAGCGGTTATTAAGAAGGCCTCAAAGCGGCTACACTTGCTGAGAGTTCTCATGAAGTACAATCTGGACCCCAATCTGCTGCTGACCTTCTACCGCTCGTCCATCGAGAGCCTGCGGACATACTGTATTACGGTATGGTACAGCAGCTGCACCGCGGCAGACAGGGAGGGGCTTCAGAGAGTAATAAGAGCAGCACATAACCCAGTGACAATACAGGGTTCAAATAACTTGTATTAAAATAGCGTAATGTCCCTTTAAGAAAATCAGCGATCAGGAGCGATAGCCCCGCCCCCATCTGAACATGATTAACAGGTCACGACGCCGTTTTGTGATCCTGTGGAGAGCGCGTGCGTGTGTGAGAAAATAGAGGAGACACATGATTTTGGCGACCGGAGGAAAATTATAGTGAACAAAGTGATAAAAGTGAGCGAATTAGCAAGTTAAAGAACCACTACAGAAGACAGGATAAGGAGGAGCAACTGGGATGTTTGGAGAAATCCCCGTTTGCATCTGTATCGTCTCTGTAAGCTAGTAAACTGCATGATGCTAATGCTGCTACCTGTGTGTATTGAGTTAAGGGATGTTCACGGCTCGCGCTGTGGAAATCAATTACTGACCGTGATACAAGGGTTTAATCTCAAATAACTACTGAAATAGTAAGCTGATATTTAAGTGACCTGAACACAGCAGCCCCTTGCTCATTTCTGTGTTTTAGGGGATATCTAAGTGAATTATATAGCATTCCTATTGGAGGGAAAGTTAAAAAATAATAATAATATATACTATATGGTTTTCTATGATGATTTTACCTTAATGTTGGGTGTAGAATTGTGAGACCTTTATGTTTAAATTATGTTGTGAGTAAACATTTTGTTAGGTTAAGGGTACTCTAATTAGAGTATTAGCATTTCAACTACAGTCTGTGTTGTAACTTAACTCAAGTAGAGTCTATACTGCCTACATTCCCTAATACAGGATAAGAGTAGCCTGATGCAATTCTGGTTGATTTATCATCAGCTATTATTGAAAATAATATAAGATAATACATGTTATATGCTGATTACTGTAGATATATCTAGATATTGAATTGTGATTTGAAGTTTGAACTGAAGTGTGATAAATAGGCCTGAACGTGATTATTGAGTATTATGCTTTAGTATGATTGTTGTACAACATATAGATACATGGAATACCATTCTAAAAAGATGAAAACCTGTTCAAAAATAAAACGGGTCAGGTCCCAAGAACTACCTCAAGTTTTATGGACAGAGAGAGAACTACTTGGAAGATCCCTTTATATTGATGGCGAGCCTCCCAGTGTGATCTTGACAGTATCGGCTGCCTGAGCTGGTACACATTTTTCACCCAAAAGTGCCAACCTTCCTCTTAAACAGGGAAACTGTCACAGAACAGGTGACACATGTTGACAGTAGATTGATTAATCCAGAACGTGATCACAAATTTAGACTTTACCGACCCCAAAAGGGATGGAGATCAAGAGACTCAATTACTTTAAAGGGCCCATTTTTTATTTTCCTTTTCTGTACATAATTGTGTTTCAAATGTTTGAAAAGAACTAAGTAAAGTTTATATTGTTACAACTTATCTGGCATCATCCTTCCTTGTATGGGTTCAGTTTAAACCACATGGCTCCTTACGAACCTAGCACAGTGTTAGCTTATATTTAGAGGATAGCATGGTTACAGATATTTACACCTCCCATTGCCTCAGCAGAGGAAAAACCATCATCAAGGACAGCTCTCACCCTGGCTCTGATCTGTTTAATCTGTTGCCCTCAGGGAGACGTTACAGGTGCATCAGAACAAGGACTAATAGACTCAAGAATAGTTTTTTTCCCCCCAAAAGCTATAAACATTCTAAATACAAACGTATTGATTTCAGAGTACTATTTATTTATTTTGTTATTTATTTTATTTTATACACTCAGCTAAACACATCACTATTAACACTTTGTATTATTTGTGCCTTTATATATCAAGGGTTACATATAAATTTGTTTGTTTAAAAAAATTAATCCCCTCTATTATTACTCATATTTGTGCCACTGTAATGTTATCAGCTTTACATAATAAGAAGAAGGAAGAAGAGGAAAATTCTCACAGCGCCCTCAGCAGGTCAGTTAAGTGAAAAACACATTTTACTGAAAACAAATCTTATTTTGGAAATGCTTTACTCCCATCTTGTGGAGGGAAAATGTTACTGTTTGTGATAAAAGGAAATAGATACTTTATTGATCCCCAAGGGGAAATTCAAGACAAGATCCCAGTAGCTCAGAACATCTCACACAATACAACATACAATAAAATAAAATATAAGCAGAATGCTAAAAAATATTAAAACAGTAAAATATACCAATCAATAATAATTTATCCATCCATCTTCTACCGTTTACTCCTTTTCAGGGTCACGGGGAACCTGGAGTCTATCTCAGGGAGCATCGGGCACAAGGCGGGGTACACCCTGGACGGGGGCCAGTCCATCACTGAATAATTTATTTAGGTTGTTTATGTTTATAATCACGAAACCCAGACTAAATGTGTGTTCTTAAAAACAGTATCTAATTGGAAGTGAAATGGTAAGGACTGTTTATTTTTTTTGTTTGTTTAAATTACAAACAATTACTTTGTAATTGACAAGAAAAAAGTAAAGAAACATGAATATTTTAGAAAATTCATTTACATTTATTCATTTATCAGACACTTTTATCCAAAGCAACTTACAAATGAGAAACTACAAGCAAATCGATATATCAAGGAGAGAATGTTGTGGATAAAATCAACCTTTTTAGCCTAAGTCAAAAACTTCAGAGACAGAGAGTTTAGTAGATGTCAAAAAGTAAATAAACTTTATTGAATATAAACAAAGTGTGACTGTCTGCAGAGAGTCTGAATTGTACACACACAAGCATGTCTTTATATACCTCCCTGACTCAGTAAAATTATCCCTAGGTGTGGCCTTCTACTTTTCTTTCTAGAACAGACCAATCTCCATTGTCTTAACTAATTCTTCACATCAATGGGATACCTTATCTGTTGTATGTACTTTAAAAGTTTTTACCAGACTTGGGTTTTTTATGATGTCGTATTTCACCCTATAGCCTCATCCTGGTACTTTTCTTGAACTTTTATCACTTCTTTTGTAACTGACCTGCAAGCTTAGGGGCCTTTGTTTAGAAACCCAGTTCTGGAATGTGCCTAGTTTATTGCCTCAAAGTGATGCTGCGTTTAGACAAACACAAGACTGACACAGAATTCCTCCAACTCATACCACACTTAGAACACAACCCAATCAGATAGACAGATAGACAGTTGTCTGTCGCTCAGAGTTTCCACAGACGCTTTCAAGACTACATTCATGTGCGACCCGCTTCGTGAAGGGACATTATGTTTGAGTGATTCACCGCATCGAAAACTGCAACGCTGTTTCACCTGAACTCGTCTGAAGTGGGCACATTTGTGCCCCTGTAATGTTAGCAGATTTACATAATAATAATAATAATAATAATAATCCTCACAGCGCCCTCAGCAGGTCAGTTAAAAGAAAAACACAGTTAATTAGACATCACACTTTGAAAGTGCTTTACTGTCATCTTGTGGATAGAAAATGTAAATGTTTTTATTAAAAGTAAATCATTATTTATTTAAATTATTAATGTTTATAATCCTGAAACCCAGACTAAATGTGTGTTCCTAAACACAATATCTAATTGGAGTGTAATGGTAAGAATTGTAATTCTTTATTTTTTCAATTACAAACAGTTACTTATAATAAAACAAAAAAAAAAAAAAAACAAAATTATTTATTATTATATATGCGCCCCGCCTGGGGTGGGTTTTATAACAACCCGCTGGCAGACAACACCATGGATTTCACCTTAAGGAATGAGGTTATTCTTTAAAAAAACGTTCTTTAGATGATCTCTCTTAATGGATTTTATGCAGAAAACCATGTTTTGTTTTGCAGATTGACATTATTATGGCTTTAGTGCAAATAAAAACCATAGTAAAAATCGAAAACTAAAACATGTATATTTGTGGTTGCTATGGTTTTAATAATAAAAATAACTAACAGCTATTAAGGAACAAATATTTTAATTCATTCAAATATTTAAGCTATTAAGGAACAAATATTTTCTTAATATTGGTTTAGAAACAACTCAATATTCTGTAAAACATGTGCTTTATATTGATCCATTACTGATTATATTACAAAGGCCCAACTAAACCTGTTTATATTTGTACTACAACAATTCGATTGTATTTAAAATGAAGAAAAAGATCTGAAACCTGGTCATTTTTTACTTTAAATAATTTCCCCCACCATTACTGACATTTAAATACTGTCTATTTACTGTGTTCTTTATAATCTAAATCACAGAGCACATGTTCATGCAATAGTTGTCATGAATCGTGACGGAGCGGAGAAAGGACGGATGCAATCGCAGTTCGAACGAGAGTTTTATTTAGAGACACATAGACAGATAAATCAAAATCATAATCCGTAAACGTAATCCGAAACAGACAAGGTCAGACGATCAGGAAACAGGCATAAACTCGGGCAAGGCAGGGATCAAAGTCAAGGAACTGGTAGTGGAGAAACCTGTGAACGAATCTAGACAGGAAACTGTGACAGGAAACTATGCTATGACTATAGCACTGAATTTATCTACATCGATAATCCACGTTGTGTGCTGGGAGGCGTGTGGTATATAATAAGCATATATATAATATAATACACATATATAATAATCAGCCTCTAAACTTCTAACAGCTGAGGGCAATACAGACACACGTGAAATCCCAGTCAATGACAGAACAGGGAGGAGACATGACAGAAACGTAAACAAAACACACGTGTCCAAATGTCACTGCTGTCAACCACGGAAAAGCAGGTGCACGCTGCCCTAAGGGAAACCGTGACAATAGTGAAAGAATCCACCATTGTGCAGTTATCTATTAACTAGTTAAACATTTTAATTACTGACACAATGTTTATAAGTAGCAGAATCTTTGTGTACATTCATATATGAAGTACTGTGAAATAAATAATTATCAAATACAAATACCCACACAAGCAAATTAAATCAAGGAAAATCAAACGTGAATGCACAAATGGAAAACTTTTATTATTGCTAAGGGTTCAAAAATGTAAGCTACGAAAACAGAAATGCAGAATGACAGCTGCTGAATCAGACTGCGATACGATTTCCAAACAGCAGGCGAAGGAAGGGCCAAAAAGGAAGGAAACCACCTGTGCCTCGAGTAACATCAAGCAACAATCAGCAGCACATTTATAGCATTTATTCATCAGCATTGTCCGTTTTATTCCCAAACATACTACACTAATACATCACCATTGAATAATTATTTTGCAATTCAACCACAAATTCATCTGCAGAACAAAAAAATAAACTTATAAATATTATCAATTCATAAATTAATGAACCATAAATGAATAAATTAATGTGACTAAAGAAAACAAGCCTTATTCTTCAGAAGTACAAGTGTGTCCTCATCATCTTGGTCATGTTGTTGAGCTGTGGAGTCTGTCTCTGTCCTGCTGCTGAAAATGAAAAGTAGATGTTAGTTTTACAGAAATGAACTACACATTAGGGTAAATATTGCACTTCCAATGTTTTAAGGAGCTCTCATGCTCCTAATTATAAAACCCTAAGAGCAAAAGCAACATTTTAGGAGCACAGTTGTTTAAAAAAAAATAAAACTTGTTAGTTCCGGTCCTTGATTCTGATTGGTTGAGCCATTGTTAATGACTCTACAGACATACCCCTGTGGATGAATCTAATTGGAGATCTGGCCAAATCCTGCCTGGTGGTTCTCCAAGCATGCACATACCTCCTGTGTGTCTCTCTTTTCAGAGCTCTGTGAGGGAAATTAATCATTTTTACTTTGTAATAGTTTTGTTCTTACAGAGACACAAACATGTTCTTCTGTTCAAGGTTTGTCTGCACTGCTTCTAAGATCCTAAAACAAAGCCAGTTTGAACTGCCTCTAACTGCTTCTTATCGGTACACAGAAGTGTCATGCTCTGCGTTTCATATATATAGTAGTGGTTCAGCACAAGCGCTTCAGAGCGCTCTCATTATTCTATCCTGCTTTATTCTCTCCTGTATTAACCATCTTTCTGTAATAAGCCTTTTTACCTTCAGAGGACGAGTCTGCGAGTGTTGTCTCATTTCCATGACAGAACATTCTAAACAATAATTGTAGAGTTTCTGATTAAAACAGCATGCATCTTTTCATTTGAACATAACAGGGACGCTTTTTGACCCAATCTGTCCTTTCATGTAGGTGAGAATAATGAAGCTTAATTGACTAAAATAATGATGGACATCTGATTAACAGTAATAGTTCATAAAAAGGGGTACAGGTGTGGATCAGTTTAATTACAACAGCTATTATTTATGTAAAAAGTGTGTAATATACAAATATAAACATGAATTATATATTTTTTTTAAAGAAAAAAATATTAATTGGTATATACTACACCATATTTTTATTTCTAATTTTGTGGGTTTTTAGCGATTTATTTATTTATTTATTTATTTTTACTTGGAATTGCAAACCAAATTTAACTGTACTACAATGACAATAAAGATTAAATTCTATTTTATTCTCAGGAACACACACATAACACACACAATATACATAAATTGACATAATAAAAACATTTACCTCATTTGAAAATAAATAATGTGTAACAAAACTGAATAAAAAGCAAATGTGCACCAGCTTGAACAATTGAACAACATTACCACATTGTGTTTATTAAAACTGGTGGCCTGTTGAAATTCAAAGAAAACACATAAATACCATGAAATGTTTCTTTGGGGTGGGTTTTAACATGTTTCATTGATGTTACAACTAACCCAGAGTCTTGTAGCCATGAACTAGCTCAACTTACAGCTAACAGCCAAAACATCAGCACTAACAACTTGCATTAAAAATATCTACACAGACCCACAATAAACATAATTTAACTTTGATGCGTTTCACTACAAAGCAGGCATTGCCATCACAAAAATAAATGAAGTAAAAACATCTATTTGGCATGTATAACGCACATCTTTTAGATTTTTGATATTTAATTAAATAAACTGTCAAATCATTTGTAAACATTGTGATGTTTTAATACCGTATGGACAAAATATATAATAATTTAAAGCTCAATAGCATTTGAAGAGAATGACTTAAAAAGAAAAAAGAAAAGAAGGGTCATAAAACCAACTGTAAAGTGTTCCTGTAGGTGTCAGGTATGATACACACCTTTTAGATTTTTGATAAAACACCAAGATGTATAACAATATGTAACTTTAGAGACGGTCCCTTAATTTGTGCATATCTGCGAATATCGAATGTCCAACGTAACGCCAACTTTATGCTAGTCCGCTAGGTTCATCTGCTCTTGTGGCTTGTCTGCACAATCCCACCACTAGGGGTCAGACTAAGTAACATGTTACAATAGTATCAGCAATCCATTGCTCTTCCTGTGAAATTTTAAGACCTGAATTTTTGCAGCCTGAATTTGTGAGGTTGAAAAAGAATGTGTTGAAATATTACCTGATGGATAATGAAGATGGTATTTTAACAACTGAATATTTTGGAACTGTATTTTAGGAAGGTGAATATGTGTGCATTGAAATTTGTTGACAATCAAAATATACAAACCCAATGAATTGCAGAGGAAACTAATTCAAGCATTGATATTCCTGTGTTTGTTTTTTTCAATTTGTGTCAAATTTCTGGGAAGAAAAATTCAAGTATTTTTATTGCGATATGTTTTTATTCCATTTATGTAATTCACCATTCCATTTTGCACTTTATTGCACATACATTTGGCACTGTTATACAATGTTGTTGGAACGCTCGAGTCACAGCCCAGATCTGACTCCTATTAAAACCTGTGGAATGACCTTCATTAACAGTTGGTTGAATTCAATGGTGTCATATGTTTTTGTACATCACAAAAACCTTCCATTTTAACAGGGTGCACAAACTTTGTTTTATATACACTGTATCTACAGATCAACTGATGAATACAAATATTCCATATTTTTAACAAAGACAGTAATAAAATATACAAAGCAATATAATATCATTATTCCATTTTCTGGTATTGAGAGTAAAGCTGTGTGATACAGTGATATAATATCAATATTGTGATGTCATGAGATGTGACATTGTGATGTCATTCTCCTGAGATATCGCAGGTATCACGATGAAGAGTAGAGTGTAATATTTTAACCTTTTCATCTGTTTCAGTTGAAAGTTTTAGGTCCTGTTTTTCCTGCAGTTTTGTTACTAAACTCGTATATCGTGATACGTCAAGTACCTGTAACATGTCTTTAAGTATCCTGATATGATAAGTGTGTCATGTCACTTACCTCCAGCTGAATGATTCCCTCATTAAACCCATGATTTGGTTCTAAACTAGAACACAACACCACTTGCTAGGTTTACGCTGGTATGTGTAGAATAAGGAAACTAGGGAAGAATGTAGAGTAGGAACACTGGAATGTAGGGAGCAAGAAAACTAGAAGGAAACTAGAAGGAAACTAGAGGCAAATCACTAAGCCACCGAGATCGTATGCTCTCCCTGTGCTTCGGGGGTTTCCTCCGCAAGTCCAAAGACAGGTGTTGTAGGCAGACTGGCATCTCTAAATTGTACTGAGTGTGTGAGTGTGTGATTCAATCCATTCAATTAATGGATATTGTATAGTAGCACTACTTGTATTGTTCCCTGCTTGATATATCGCTTTGCTTATTTGTAAGTCACTTTGGATAAAAGCGTCTGCTAAGTGAATAAATGTAAATGTGAGTGAATGTGTCCTGCGATGGGTTAGAACCCTGTCCAGGGTGTCCCCTGCCTCGTGCCCTGAGTTCCCTGGGATAGGCTCTAGGCTCGCTGCGACCCTGTGTAGGATAACGCTACAGAAAAGGAATGGAGAGATGGAAACTAGAGGCCAAAGGAAATGGACACTAAAACCAGAAGATTAAGGAAACTATGTGGCAGTGTGAACATGTCTCTAATGGACAAGAGAACCGGTAGAACCATGTAAAAAGGGGATCGTGTAGACTTCAAACAGTGTACATCGAACAGAAGTAACTAGGAAGAAGTAACACTTGAATGTAGGGAACAGGAAAACTAGGGGGCTAGGGTAACTAGAGAGGAAAGAAAATAGGGGACAGTGTCAACTTGAACACCAGAAGAATAAGGAAACTAGAGGACACAGAATATACAGGAGAAGGGAATTAGGGAACATAGGGAAGAAGAAACAAGGGCACTAGGGTAACTACTGCACCCTCCTACCACAACTCTCTCCTGAAGGCTTCCATCACGCAATCTGCAATCAATTAACGACCGACACTTAGTAGTACCTACTCAGCGTGGCTCACGGTTCCTCTTAAGAACATTCAAAGTAACTGTTCCTCAGTGGTGGAATGAACTTCCAAACTCAATCCAGACCACAGAATCTATCACCATTTTCAAGAAACAGCTAAAGACTCACTTCTTCCATGAACACCTAACCATCCCCTAAAAAAAAACCAACAAAACTTACTCTGGATGATATCACTTTGTATTGTTGCTGGTATTTTCTCATTTGTAAGTTGCTTTGGATAAAAGCATCTGCTAAATGATTAATTGTAAATGTCACTACAGAAGAAGGGAACTAGAGGGCAGTATGTAATTTAGGGGACAAGGTATCTAATGAACACCGTAAACTAGGGAACATTGCTGTTGTACTGAAAATCAAGACAACAGCAAACTTTACACACCACTGTTACACACTGTGTTCAATATCACACACACACACACAGAGAAGAATGAATAAAAGGGTCTCCATCACCTCTGCCTGACATTTCACCCTCATCACTAATGAAGTGATGTGATAAAGGACAAACACCACATTAACACACGCTCTGTGTGCTAACAGAGGTAGTAGGGATTAGTGAGTAAGGAACAGTGAGTAGGGAACATGGAATATTGAGTAAGGAGTAGTGAGTAAGGAGGAGTAGGGTATAGTGAATATTGTATAGAGGAAGTAGAGAGTAGAGAATAGGGAGTAGTGGAAAGGGCATATGGTACAGGAAGTAGGGGATAGAGAGTAGTGAGTAGGGGATCGGGGATAGGGAATAGAGGATCGGTAATAAAAGATAGGTGATAGGTCACAGAGAATAGGGAATAGAGGATAGGGGATATGGTATAAGAGAATGGAGATGGGAAATAGGGAGTAGGGAATAGGGAGTAGGTGATAGCATTTCCTGAAAAGAAAGGACCAATTACAGTGCAGCTTATGATGCGCATTTCACAACGAGCCAATCACATTGCTTATAGCCAAGTTAGAAAATTAATGAGTGTATACTGCATATTAATGAGTGTATACTGCATATTAATGAATGGATGGTGCATATTTATGTGTACACTGTGTGCAGTGAATACCAATGAGTGTATACTGAATATTAATGAGCTCATACTGTATATTAATGAGTGTATTAGTGTACATTGTACATTATCACATTACTGAGCACATACGGTATATTAGTGTGCATACTGTATATTAATGAGTATAATTGAGTGCATTGTATATTAGTGTATATTAATGAGCGCATACTATATATTAATGACTATACTGTATATTTATGAGTATATTAGAGTGCATTGTACATTCATGTATATTAATGAGTGTACACAGAATATTAATGAGTGTATTAATGTACACTGAATATGAGACGTGTTGCGGCCATCAAATTCAAAATTACCTTATTTTTTTATTAAAATGGTAAATTTTCTCAGTTTAAAAAGTTTATATGTTTTCTATGTTCTATTGTGAATAAGATACGGGTTTATGAGATTTGCAAATCATTGCATTCTGTGTTTAATTTACATACTGTGTTTAATTTACACAGTGTCCCAACTTTTTTGGAATTGGGGTTGTATTAATGAGTGTATACTGAATATTAAACGTGTGTACTGAATATTAACGAGTGAATACTCAATATTAATGAGTGTTTACAGTGTTTATAGATTAGCGCATACAGTAAATATACTGGTGTAGATTTGTCTGTACTGAATATTAATCAGCATTTACTGAACATTAAGGAAAGTTTATAGATTCCTGAAATGTCTGGCCAATCACAACGCAGCGTAGTGACCTACTTTACAGACTGAACCAAACACTTTACACTGACACATGAGCTGACCTCAGCCAGGTTAGTCAGGTTCCCCGAGTGGAACAACTGAAGAACCTTGAAGCTTGCCGAATATTTCAAGACTGTGTGTGTACAAAAACACAAATACAGCATCAAACAGAAATCTGCAGGTTCTAAATGTGTAACTACAACAGTGCATTTAACAAACATACGATTCAAGATGTTCTAGTTTAGACGTGAATGTTCTTAGATGAAAACTGGGGCAGTAAACAGGCAGGCCAAACTGTAGAGCGGAGTGTAACAGAGGAGTCGACGAGATAAAGAGTCTGAGACAGACAGAGAGGAGGAGAACTTCACGATCCAGCAGGGAGGATCTGCTCACATCAGTGACACATTCATCAACTCAATCTCATCAACTCTACATCCTCCTCATGCACAGATCCATGGAGACTGACAGTCTCATTTACTCGCTCCATCCAAACATCATTCATCTTCATTAGAACCAAACATGTTGCTAAGGAGGACGTTCTTCTTTAAGATGGAGCAGAAGATCACCGATGTGTACGTACAGTCAATCTGATGTCTATAAACTCATGAGAACATGAGGAAATGCAGGTTATGAAAGCAGATGTACTTCACACCTCCGAGGTTGCCAGATCTTTCTTGAGTAAAAGTGTCCGAGACCACTTGTTTACTCTAAAGCCAAAAATATCAGAGAAAGAAAATGTGGAGAGAACAGGAAATGTTGATTTCTTCGCTGTCAGATATAATACGATGCCAGAAGACAATTTAAAAGTAAAATAAAAAAACTAGTATGATGATGTATGAATGAGAAGATGGCGAGAGCTGTAACGATCCCATTAATCACTGGTTTAATTGAGCAAAATGGCTCCACACTCATTACTCAGCAGCACATACAGTAGAATAGCACTTGATCCAGAACACACTGTTACTTTGTTTTATTTTGTTTTTAAATAACTCAGACAGATGCTCATGTGCACAACTTACTGACGCCACAAGACACCTGATCGAGGTCATTAAATCATAACGTGTGTGCGGGAAACGTGTAAAGGAAACGTGCTTAACTCTTACAGCTCACTTAAACTGCACATTAAATTGAAAGTGTATTTAGAGTCAAAAGATACATTTCTGCGTGACATACTGCAGTTATATTAAACAGCCAGACAGTGGCGCCGTACTGAACACTGCTCCTCACTAGAGCCGATATCACAAGCTCAAGAATCCTGCATAACACGCCTCTATTTTACTGAAACTCCGCCCCTTAACGTCTGAATAGATCTTACGTCTGTAGCTACATCTAACATCTTTACATGATTATCAAATCCGCACTACTCTACACTCTTAACTCTACTCTGAATACGACTCATTAAAGATTCTGTGTAGAACTTTACAACTCAGGGGTTCCTTTTCAGAAGGAAGATAACCAAATGAACCTTCTTTCTAAGATTTTATTTTCTATTTTTTTGAAAAATCTGAATATCGCGCAGTTTCCTTCATGTTGTGTTCATTTCTCCACCGCAAAATCCTTGAGCAGCTGAATTATTGTGCTCTTTATCAGTGCTGGGATTTGAGAACCTTGAGAACCCCAATAAATGTGTATAACATTCAGTGAATCCTCGGGTCAGAGTCTCATTCAGCACTGCTGATGGAGTGGGCGAGTGTAGATTGGAATCTGATCAACCTGCAGCATCTGAATTCCAGTGTTTTGTTGTTGTTGTTTTACTTGAACCTGATTAAACTCATTATCTGGATGATGTCTGTCCAAAGAGTCCTTTATTCGTGCCCGAGGGAACAAATCAATGACAGAGGAGGGAAAATGAGGGCGTTATTATTACATCTAGCACAATGCACACAATGAAGCGTGTCCCATTCATTCCCACTGCAAATATTCTCACTCTGACACACAGTCCTTCAGTTCTGGTTTAAATTCAATACACACAATCATTCTCAGGATCTCATCTGTGGGTGTCAGATCATTCAACCTGTGCAACATCAACCATCAGATATGCAGACAATTAAATAATAATAATAATAATAATAATAATAATAATAATAATAATAATAATAATAATAAAGGGGAAAGGGACAGCACCCATAAAGTCGCGCGCGCTGGTCTGCAGTCTAATGCACTTTTCATTGTAAATGTAACGCGTCATTAGTGTTATTGGATTTATTGATCAGATCACAGATCATCTGCAACTCATCTAAAAGCACATCACATCAGCATTACACCTTTCCGAGTGTTACTAGAAAGCTATAAACAATTCACACACACACACACACACACACACACACACACACACGCAGCACGCGGCTTAAATTAAAGCTCAATTGACTTCCGTTTTGGATCTAAAATGCACACAGGTGTCCACCTGCAGCCGTGAAACGTGTCATTTTGCTGCCCTGAATTTGCTGGAACCGGCATCAGAAACGCTTCTGTAAGAGATGACAGCCGAAGCCTTTCTCTCACCTGAGACACACAGACGCGTTGGAGTGAAAGCTGCAGTCCGGCTGATGGAAATAGTGACGGACCAGATTTCTCCAGATGATGATTCTCCAGATGTTTCTCCAGATATTGTTCCAGATATTTCTCAAGATTAAGGCTGCTGCGCAGTATTTTTGGGCAGATAAAGGAGTGTGTGCAGGGATCCGGGAGCGGTTTTATTTCTCCCTGCTGCCGCTCCCTCTCGCTCCGCCTGCATTTCCGGCACCGACCGCTGGGTCGCGCCGAATGCTAATTTACTTACTTTTTTTTTTCTCAACGAATAGAAATTGAAAATATTAGTCAGCTTGTTTTTTCTTTTTTGTTTTGCCTGTTCACATGGATAAGTGTGACTGAAATAAAATAGCCAACCATATGTAAATGTAGTAAAAAAAAAAAAAAATAGAAGTCACACAACCTGATCGTTTTGTAAATGTAATGCTCTCGGTTTCAGACTTTATACGTTGGGGGTTCGAATCCTTCCTCCACCCTGTGAGTTTCTTCCGTGTTATGGGGGTTTCCTCTGAGTTACTCCTGAGCCCAAAGATATGCGTTGTACACTGATTGGCATCTCTAAAATTGACTGCAGTGTGTGAATATATCTTGATGGGTTGGCACCACATCCAGTGTGTCTCCTGTCTTGTATCCTGAGTCCCCTGGTATAGGCTCCATGGGAAAACAGATGTATAGAAGTCCATCCATCCATCTTCTACCATTTACTGCTTTTCAGGGTCATGGGGAACCTGGAGCCTATCCCAGGGAGCATCGGGCACAAGGCGGGGTACACCCTGGACAGGGAGCCAATAAATAAATAGAAGTTTCATTCAAAATTGAATCTGCTAAATCAGGCATTCTGAACGTTTTACAGTTACAGACCCAAGGTATTTATTTAAATGTGTGATACTTTTCAGCATAATTTCTACATTGTACACCCATTTTTACTCAAATAAAATAAAATTCCAGTTGACATTATTTATAGGCATAATAACTGATAATGCTGGATTGTGAT
Source organism: Ameiurus melas (assembly GCA_012411365.1). Taxonomy (NCBI): domain Eukaryota; kingdom Metazoa; phylum Chordata; class Actinopteri; order Siluriformes; family Ictaluridae; genus Ameiurus; species Ameiurus melas. Next base: position 24,831,724 of record CM022766.1, on the reverse strand, counting down.
TTCCACTACTGCAATAAAATTAGAAAAATCATGGACCCCTTTGTAAAGTTTCACGGACTTCCTGAACCCAACTTTGAGATCTAAATACAGTAAGCTGCCAGTAGACAGATTACTATTGTTTTTCTAGTGTGTGAGAACAAAAACCTGTCTGTAAGCTAATGAGGAGTCTTGACACTGACATGGTCAGTGATTGTTGTGTGTATGTAACTCCAGGGTGTCCAGGTGAGGTGGGCAACTTATGATGCATGGCCCCTGTAGCTCCACCCCCTCAGGGGTTTGTTAGTTGCTCCAGGGTCACAGGTTACAGCCGTTGTCTCCGGAATGTATAATGGTCGGCTCCTTGAGGTCAGTATCATGAATATAAGAGAGAGCATCAGCTTTGTAGTTCTGCAGGAAACTGCCCTGGCAGCCTGGAGCATAAGGAAATAGAAGTGACTTTCTAAAGTCAGAATGTCACGGTTCTGTGGCCATCCACCCCGTAGCTTTTCCTATAATAAATAACACTGGGCAGGTAGTCAGCTCAGCACCTCTTAAAAGTGCACTAGCTGATGGACACATGCTTCTGAGCGGAGGACAAACATGTCCACTGGATTGGAAGGTCATGGGTATACCCTGCTGAAAAAAAAATCAAAACAAGAAATTTCTAATGGTTTCCACTACAAATACCATTACAAATCATCAGCTAACCATTAAAACCATAACTATTATTGGTCCATAATTGTATCCACTAGGCGTAATGTGCCACCAATAGAAGGCAACAATGTACCAGTAGAGACCCACAGGGACCATTACAGCTTCCATTAAAACCAATACAATTCCCATTATAACCATTAAAACCATTACAAATTCTATGAGGGTTTCTAGTGGGGTTTTTTCAGCAGGTTATAGCACCAGATCTTAATCTGTCAATGACTAAATTCACTCTGGACACTGGAATGACATCATAATGAGGCTGGACTTCTCCAACTTTTGCGTTTGCTCACCTCCTCCCCTTTTTATAAAGTCATGTGGTAAATCCATTTTAAAAACACTTTTTATTCCCCAGGCTTTTGAGTCTTTTAAAGTCCATTGTATCAATTGTTTTGTCCCTGGTTGTTATTGTTTTATTAAAGTATTGATTTATTTCATTTTTGGAATTGTTTGATTTTACAATCAGTTTAGTTCGATGGGTTCGATGAGGCAGCCATGAAAATGTCTTGCTGTACTGATCCCCCAGTTCCCTCAGCTCCTGAAAATAAATATATATAACTTTCAGATAACTTGATCCAAAATATAAAGCAAATTAAATCAAACGAAAAGAAAGAACTATCAGGAAACCTTGAGTAGACTCTTTGAAGTAGATCTATGCATGAGTCAGATTCTAGTTAATTTTATTAGATAATTTTATTTTATGACATTACTATGAAACATTTTATAATCATAATTTTATTGTTATAAAAAAATCTGAAAGCATTTGAGATTGTCACTCCTGATTGGAATCCTGACGCTCTACACCTCTGGGCGGTTGTGGCGCAGTTGATAGTTGGTTGTCCACTAATCGTAGGGTTGGCGGTTTGATTCCTGGCCTGGGTGACTCCACATGCCAAAGTGTCCTTGGGCAAGACTCAGTGTGTGTGTGTGTGTGAATGGGTGAATGAGACACAGTGTAAAGTGCTTTGGATAAAAGCACTATGTAAGTGCACATTTGCAGGTCAGTGAAGTGACCGATGCCGCTTCAGATAAGTGAACTCTGAGTTTTATTATAAAATAACTCTAGTCATCCATTTATCCTTCACAGGATAAAACAGTGATCACATTTTGAAAAACATTTTTTCTACTCACAGCGTGTATTTAACAGTAAGCTGTGTTTGTGTGTGTTAGTGAGTGTGTGTGTGTGTGTTAGTGAGTGAGTGTGTGCGCGTGTGTGTGTTCTCTCAGGATCATCCATTCAGCGGTGAAATGGTTTTCACTGTTTTTGAAAAACAGATCACTTTTTATTGGTTAAAAAAGATCACTGTGTTGATCTTTTGTCATCATTTTAGATATTATGAGGAGCCATTCAGAAAATAAAAATAATCATAAATAAATAAACAAATACTGAATTGGCTTGTAACACAGCTAGCTGCAGTCTAATTAGCATGTCAATATATGAACATTTCATAGAGGATTTCGTTAATGTATTGAAATAGTACACTTTATACACTGAATATAAATACGTAAGTAATAATGGAAGTGATTTACCTCTCTCATATCCATTTGTTAATAATAAGATAAGCAAGAAGAAGAAAAAGATAACGTGGTTCAGAATGGATGAATTTTTTTGTAAGTATAATGACATCATTTGTTGAGTCCATAGAAGTTTAAATGTAATTTCCTGAGAAAAGGCTTTCGGTGGTGTGTCTCAGTCACATGGTCCCTGTCTTCCTAAAGTTTCTCATCCACGTCATCGTATTCTGTAAACGGATTGAAAACTTATAACCCCAACATCTTTCAGTTTGCTTTATTGGTACCATGACGCTGGTTATCAACATACTCTGTCTACTCAGGTTTAGATTCTTAAGCTATGATTAATCTACGAGCGCACGTGCACGTAAACGTGTGATGTGGGCACAGAACAGACAATTAGTACATGGGAAAAGAGCAGGTGTGCAAGATATTATTTTGTGAAAATATGAAGAATTTAAACCTACAATCCTGTACACTTTTAGTGCTTCTGCCTGAATAATAGTAATAATAACAATAATAATAATAATAATAATAATAATAATAATAATAATAATAATAATCCTCACAGCGCCCTCTGCAGGTGAATTAAGAGAAAAACACATTTCACTAAACAGAAATCTCAGTGCAGAAGTGCTTCACTGCGGATGCTTCTTGTGGATGCTAAATTTTAATGTTAGTAATAATAATAAAAAAATAATTACTTTAAATTATTCATGTTTTTAATCCTGAAACCCAGACTAAATGCTTGTATTTAAAAAAGAATATCTAATAGAGTCAGAATGTTCTAATATTCCTTCAAATTATTATTAAAAAAATGATAAACTTCAGTTATAAAGTAATGATACATATTAAACATCCTTTACTATAGTAACAGTAAGCTGTGTGTGTGTGTGTTTAAAAATTTATTGTTGTGTTGTAGCTGATGTAGTTGCAGTGTGCTGCAGTGGTTTATCAGTGTGTGTATCTGCTCTGTGCAGTTGTCAGGCATTAATGCTGTATGACAGCCGAGTGCTTCCTCTCTCTGAAATCAGTGTGTGATGTGGTCGGGCTCTCCTTAGTCACACACCTCAGAGCGGGGAGGCGGACTCTGTTCCTCAGTCACACCCTCAGAGATGGGAGGCGGACTCTGTTCATCAGTCACGCACCTCAGAGACGGGAGGCGGAGCTCTGTTCCTGTCACACACCTCAGAGACCGGAGAGGCAGGGCTCTGTTTCTCAGTCACACACCTCAGAGACGGGAGGGGCTCTGTTCCTCAGTCACACACCTCCAGAGATGGGAGGTGGAGCTCTGTTCATCAGCGCTGACGTTATTTTGATATATATGGAGAAAGTAGAGATGCCTCGTCTGATTTGTTATTGAGGCTGTGTGATGATTTCCTCCGTCTTTCTAATAAGGTAACAGTGTGTGTGATTGGTGGCTGTCTCTCTCTCTCTTGCTGTCTGTCTCTCTGTCTCTCTCTGTGGGGGAGCTGAGTGAGGGGACACACTTCTCTCAGTCTCTCTGGGCGAGTGGAGGTGAACACATGCGTGTACAGCGAGGAGGAGATGGAAATCTGTCTGACTTTTATTCTTCTCTCATCACACTCACACTCACAGCAGCTGGTAAGTACACACTGATTATTCACACTAAAACATCACACACTTCTCACTTTAACAGTAGCCAACATTTTTAATCCTGAAATGGGAGAAATTTTCCTGGAGTGATCGTAACTTTATAAACAGTGAAAGTCTTTCATTTTTATAGAATTTAAAAAGCTGTACATGAGCGTACACACATCATCCTCAGGGGTTTTTCTGAGGACTCAATTATAAAATCAGGTCCTGATTAATGTTTACAGATTACACAAGTTTGTTGTGTGTGTGTGTGTGTGTGTGTGTGATAGAGAGAGAAAGTTTGTTGTGTGTGTGGTGTGTGTGTGTGTGTGGTGATAGAGAATGTTGTGTGTGTGTGTGTGTGTGTGTGTGTGTGGTGATAAGAGAGAAAGTTCGTTGCGTTGTGTATGTGGTGTGTGTATGTGTGTGGTGATGGAGAGAGAATGTGTGTGTGTGTGTGTGTGTGTGTGTGTGTGTGGTGATAGAGAAGTGTATTTGTTTTGTGTGTGTGTGTGTGGTGTGTGTGTGGTGATGGAAAGTGTGTGTGTGTGTGTGTGTGTGTGTGTGTGTGGTGTGTTTGTGTGTGTGTGTGTGTGTGGTGTGTGTGTGTGTGTGATGGAGAGAATGTGTGTGTGTGTGTGTGTGTGTGTGTGTGGTGATGGAGAGTGTATGTGTGTGTGTGTGTGTGTGTGTGGTGTGTGTGTGTGTGTGTGAGTTCGTTGTGTGTGGTGTGTGTATGTGTGTGGTGATGGAGTGTGTGTGTGTGTGTGTGTGTGTGTGTGTTTTGTGTGTGTGTGTGTGTGTGTGTGTGTGTGTGGTGATAGAGGAAATTATGCGTGTTTGTTGTGTGTGTGTGTGTGGTGTGTGTGTGTGGTGATGGAGGAAAATTGTGTGTGTGTGTGTGTGTGTGTGTGTGTGTGTGATGATGGAGAGAGAAATTGTGTGGTGTGTTTGTGTGTTTGGTGTGTGTGTGTGTGTGTGGGTGATGGAAAAATAAAAAATAAAAAAATAAAAAAAAAAAAAAAAAAAAATAAAACCTCCCTCTCTCTCTCTCTCTCTCTCTCTCTCTCTCTCTCTCTCTCAGACAGTGTGAGGTTGGTGAATGGTGGAAGTCGCTGTGCTGGGAGAGTGGAGGTTCTTCAGGAAGGACAGTGGGGAACAGTGTGTGGTCATGGCTGGGATATGAACGATGCTGCAGTGGTGTGTAGAGAGCTGCGCTGAGGGGAGGCTGTAAATGCACCACAATTCGGTCACTTTGGACCAGGATCAGGACCAATCTGGATGGTTGGTGTAAGCTGTAGTGGATCAGAGTCGACACTGAAGAGCTGTGAATCATATGGGAGGGGGGAACAGTACTGTGGTCATAGTGAAGATGCTGGAGTCACCTGCTCAGGTAAACTGCTGTATTTAGAAAATATATTACAATTAATGAAATAATATTATGATTGAATTGACTGGATTTGAATTATACCTGTAAATTATCTTTAATAAAATTCAGATTTTATTTCAATGTAAATCATTTTGGAATGACATTGGAATGATTTCTTGAGACCCTTACACAAACCCCTAGAAGAATCCTGCAGGAATATTCTGCAGATATCCCACATTTTCAGCTCATTTTCCTGTAGAAATACCTGCAGGAATTCTATGAAGGAAAATATGCAGGAATATGCATCTAATATTCTATCCTTCAGGAATGATGTCCTGCAGGTCTGTTTAAAACACACACTTCCTGCAGGACTATTGTGCAGGATCAATCTGAAATTCTGCAGGACATGGCGAGTGTTTGTATCCTGCAGGAAACATACTGGGGAAATAACTTCACAACAAAAGCATTTTCACAAAGAAATGATTTCATTTACTGAAATGATGTCACATAATGACTGATGCATTCTGTAAAGTTTCCAAGACGGAGTTCAGTTCACATCAAAAACAGAAGAGAAAAGGTTTAAAAATGTAAATAATATTTCAAATGAATCTGAAACATTTCCTCTGTAATTCTGACAGCACTAATAATTATATTATGATAAAAATCAGACTGTTGTATTCAAAACATAAAATAAATCCCTCGACACGCACTGATAAACTTATTGAATGATTTGATTTGATTTGATTTGTAAGTAAATGTAAACATTGTGTTGTGTTGACTTTTAACAACAAAGCAGCAGTAATATTCTCTGTATCAGAGAATAAACTCCAGGGTTCATTTATTATGGTATTATCATTTACCCGCCCCATACATCACGTAACTAACTGTGGTTGGTCGCTTTACGTGTCCATCAGACGGTCACTTCCTGTCCGTGTGAGTTAATGAGGCTCTTAATTCCTGTGAAGCAAGCGGGCCCCGCAGGTATGCAATGAAGAGGACCGTTATAACTGGACAAAATACGTAGCGATTGGTGACGCTACATCGCTACTGGTTTGAAAAAGTAACTGGTTACAGGAAAAGATAAACTCTTTATAAAGTAGCAGAGCCACTGTCACACTACTGAAAAATGTAGTTAGGTTAGTAGCATCAGTACTTTTAGTTAGCTTCTCCCCAACACTGCCTAAAATGAGCATGCCTACAGATCTACTAAAAGACTTCAGAAAGAGGGTTTAAGCAGCGTGTTTTTCCCACTCAAAGCACATCTACCATTTTTAATTCATTTTATCGACTACGTAACCTGCAGGTTTTTGTTTCATTTACAGGAAATAAGAAGTTGTCCTGCAGGAGAGATGAAGTACTTGGGAACTTTATTTTATTTCTGTAGGAGGTGTGCAGTAGTCCTGCAGGATTTTTCCCTTGTGCAGCAAGTGTGTTGGACATTCCTGAATGTTTCTGTTGTACTGAAGGCTCCATTCTAGAACCAACCTAGAGACATTTCCTGCACAGTTTGTCAATGTGTCCTGCAGGATTTCATCTTTCCTGCAGGAGAGCAGCAAACATCATGCAGAGAAATGAAAATCCTGCAGGATTCTTGTAGGGTTTTGTTTGTAAGGGAACTCTGTGTTACTGAAAATCTGCACAATATTTACACAATTACATTAAACACAGGTCACAGAATGTCGAGACTCACTGCTGGTCCTCACCGGTGCTCTGGGAGAGTGGAGGTGATTCATGGAAGTTCCTGGTCCACAGTGTGTGATGCTGACTTTGACCAGCAGGATGCAGAGGTTGTGTGTCGAGAGCTGGGCTGTGGGATTCCTGTGGAGGTGCTGGGATCAGCTGCTTTTGGCCGAGGGGAGGGTCAGGTGTGGACAGACGAGCTTCAGTGTAGAGGAAATGAATCTGAGATTAGCTTCTGTCCAACATCATCTTCACTCAAACACTCACACTGCTCCCATTACAACGATGTGGGATTAATATGTTCTGGTGAAGTATCATGATTTAACTTCTGTTTAAATAGAGAACACATACCTGTCAATCAAACTTTAAAGTGTCTTTGTTCATTTTCCTCTTTCACTGAGCTCTCGGCTGTTTGTTCAGGTCACACAGTGAGTGGGGCACAGTCTGTGCTGTAGGCTGGGATATGAGAGCTGCAGATGTTCTCTGTGCACAGATGGATTGTGGGAGTGCTGTGGCTGTGGTGGAGGTGGACTGGTTTGGGGAGGGGAGTGGCCACATCTGGGCTGATGTGTTTGATTGTCAGGGGAACGAGACACACCTATCACAATGTGGCAACTCATCATGGAGTGGAGCTGCATGCTCTCATAAACACGATGCTGGAGTCATCTGTAATGGTGAGATATTAACATCACCTACACCACGTTAGTGAATAAAGTCAGTGTTCATTAGAATATTTAAATGATGTTCTTCTGCTTCAGGATCATCTGTGGCGTTTCATGAGGGGCGAGTGCGGTTGTCTGTAGGGAGCGAGTGTCAGGGGGAGGTGGAGATTTATTTCAGGCAGGACTGGAGGAGAGTTCTCCTGGACTCGTGGAGTCTGTCTGAGGCGTCTGTGCTCTGCAGACAGCTGGGCTGTGCCTCCGTGCTGAACTACCGCTCCTCTCCATCCACCACTGAACACAAACACATGTGTGTAAAGGGTTTCAGCTGCTCTGGGAGTGAAGCTCATCTGGGGAACTGCAGCAGTGCACAACCTGTCAACTGCAGCTCCGGGGAACATCTGTACATCACCTGCTCAGGTAAGCAGCACATCACCTACCAATGAGCAGATATTAACAACAGAAATACATGTTTTATAATTTTAAAGTATCTTACTAAATATACAGAGTAATTAAATATGATTTAAGATTTTATTAGTTTTATATAACTTATAAAGTAAATAAAAAAACATCTTTACTCCAGGCCACAAGTCCATCAGACTGGTTGGTTCTGGGGGACACTGTGCAGGAAGGCTGGAGGTTTTCAACAGCGGCTTGTGGGGGACAGTGTGTGATGACTCGTGGAATATTGAGGATGCACAGGTGGTGTGCAGACAGCTGCAGTGTGGAGTGGCCCTCAGTACCCACATACCAGCCTGGTTTGGTCCTGGAACTGGGTCCATATGGCTGAATGAGGTGGAGTGTGAGGGGAACGAGACGTCCCTGTGGAACTGCAGATTTCAGCTGTGTGAAGAGGGTGAATGTGGACACCAGGAGGACGTAGGAGTCGTGTGCTCAGGTACAGTGTAATAAACCTGTAAATATGTATATGACTGTTTTTCAAAACTGAGGTACAAAGTTCTTGAAATTCAGCATGATACTAAGGAGCTGTTTATAAATGTCATCCATGTTGAATATCTTTTTACATAAAGATAATATTACACATATTGAGTCAATAAAACAGGATTTTTACAGATTAAGTTTTAATCATCCTTCTCTCACCAGAGTTTAAAGAGTTCCAACTCACGGAGGGCTGTGAGGGGAATCTGGAAGTGTTCTACAATGGAACCTGGGGTAATGTGTGTCACAATCAGATGGAGTTAGAAACAGCAGATATGGTGTGTCGAGAGCTGAACTGTGGAAGACGCGAGCGTTTGGACTCGGCCAGAGCGAGAGTCGAATCTGCTCCTAACTGGCTGGATCATGTGAAATGTAGGAAACACGACTCTAATCTCTTGAAGTGTCCATCTTCACCCTGGGGACAGAACAGATGTGATCATCGTGATGAGGTGGTTCATATTACCTGCACAGGTAGGAGGATTCTCTCTCTCTACTAGTTTTATACATTGATGTAGAATTTGCATAAATATTCCAGCTATAAAATAAGAAAGAGAGAAAAGTCTGTTTCATGCATTTTATTACTGCAGAAGATGGAACGTCTCTACGTCCTCATGGAACATGCTCTTCATCTCCTCTTCAGAAATATTGCTCAAGTAAGGACACTTAAATCTGCAGCTTGATAAGGAAAGAGTTTCTGTTTCTACCCAGAAGTTGATATTTTTCCTGTAACAGCAGGTCCTGAAGTGATTTATTCCTCTAATAACACATCAATAAACCAACAATTACATTTTTTATATTAAAGTATGATATGAAATGTATTTTATCCATTTATAGTTTCTTTAATGTTGTTGAATAAAGCAATTAATTCCTGTTATCACTTACATTAAAGTAGATATAAACAGTCGTTCTAACACAAGCTTCTCTTCTTTCTTTCTTGAAGTAAATAAAGCCAAAAAATATTACACCTTGTCATATTTACTGTCAGAGCTGACTGCTTTAGAAAATTATTCAACATCCTTTGACCAATCAGAATCCAGAATTCAACAGTGTCAAGGTGTAGGATGGTTTTAATAGATGATGGTCAGTTCTTGTTGATGTATCATTGTGTTGTAGTGAGCTGTGTGACTGGAGCTGTTATTCAGCGTTGGTGTGTTTCCTCATGTGTGATGTGTGTGATGTAGAGCACTGGTCTCTCAGGCTGAGTGGAGGAAAGGGAAGCTGCTCTGGGAGGTTGGAGGTGTATCATAACGCTACGTGGGGCTCCGTTTGTGATGATCAGTGGAACATCAGGAACGCTCAGGTGGTGTGCAGAGAGCTGGGCTGTGGGTCGGCGCTGAGTGCTGATAGGAATGTTAGTTCTGGTCCTGGTGAAGGGACTATCTGGCTGAACAGAGTGAAGTGTCGAGGGGATGAGATTCACCTGTGGGACTGTCATCATTCCCTGAAGAAACACACTGACTGCTCTCATGCTGGAGTCACCTAGTACACTACTACACCCACCACCACCACCACCACCACCACCACCACCACCACCACATCAGGTATGTATATTTGTTACAATTCAATATTTGTTACTGTTAATCATTTTTCTAAATATTTATGATTACAGCGTCGTATCAAGATCCTCTTCTGTGTTTTTAACTTCAGTAAGAGCTCCAAATCCTCCATCACTTGAACCTCCATCCACCCCTCCACTGGTTCTCTTTGTGTTGGGAACGCTGCTCTTCCTGGCCTTAGTGCTTCTGCTGGTACTGTTTTACCAGAACAGAGTGCTCAGGAGGATACAGAGACATACCTGTAAATACTAATGACATTTTATCCTGCTGTTAAAATTGTCCTGTAAGAATTTCATTAAAAAGTTATTATTATTATTATTATTATTATTATTATTATTATTATTATTATTATTATTATTATTATTATTATCCACTCCCAGTTGAGACTCAGCCTGAAGCAGTCTATGAGGAGATCAACCACAGATACATCACTAGAAGAAGGACGAGCTCCACTCAAAGAGGTGAGTGATATGTGGACTGTTCTACATCACACTTATTGTATTCCATTTAAACTTGTAGCTGAAATTCACTGCATGCAAATCATCAAATCACTCGATACAAAATACACACCTCAATGTAAACTCAGTGATTAAAGTAATATTTTCCCCCAAATCCAGTCCGATTTATTTCTTTACAATAAATCAATAAAAATAAACTAAATGTGTGTGAGAGGAAATGTGCAGTTAGAGTACATGTGGTGTAGAGACAGAATTCTGCTGATAAACATCTATTAATGCTTCTGATTTAGTGCAGGTGTGTGTGTGTGTGTGTGTGTGTGTGTGTGTGTGTGTGTGTGTGTGTGTGTGTTAGAGTGTGTGCTTTCCTGTACAGGTGCATCTCTCTCCCAGTGTGTGTATAAATATAAATATATATCTGAATTATACACTGACTCTCGGGGGTCAGCTTTTCAGGTTGCCAGATTAACTAGTTGGTGTAATGCAGATGTGTGCTTCAGTGAACCACTGTGCTGTATCCTTAAAACAGCACATGAACACAACACTTTAACGCTATAATTCATACAGTGCTGTTCAGCTTTATGTGATGAATAGTGCCATGAAGGCCTTCAAAATGTAGTCTGTACTTTCTGAACTTCTCCTCAACTTACTTGTCTTTTGTTGCCAGTAAAAAGCTGCCTTATGTCTGTTCCCTTTCTCTTCCTCATGACATCACCAGTGTTAAATGAAATCTGAGTGAAAAAAGGCCTCTGTTATTTCTATGTGAAAAGATCACTGCATGAAGTCTGTATTTATTACCAACCTAAACTACACGGATAAAACAGACATTCGTGAGTCGTGACTAAAGGGTTGTGTCTTACACAATGGGATGGTTTTGGTATCGAACTATATATATATATATATATATGTAAAGTAAGCTAAAAGTGTTTTAGAAATAATCCTAATCCTAATAGTCCTTATAGAACATCTCAGGCAGTAAAAACTACATTTACATTTATTTATTTAGCAGATGCTTTTATCCAAATCCACTTACAAATGACTTCTACACACTCAGCTAAACTCTATTATCACTATTAACACTGGGTTTCTATTATTATTTGTGGATTTATATATTATGGGTTATATATAATTATTATTTTTTTTTTGGTTAAAAAAACATTTTATCCATTCTATAATTACTCCTATTTATTCCACAGCTTTACATAATAATAATAATAATAATAATAATAATAATAATAATAATAATAATAATAATAATAATAATAATAATAATAGTAATAATAATAATAATAATAATAATAATAATAATGATAATAACATTCTTCACAGCGCCCCCAGCAGGTCAGTTAAGAAAAAAACACATTTCACTAATCAGAAATCTCAGCGTTGAAGTGCTTCACTGCCATCTTGTGGAGCGAACATGTAAATGTTTTTACTAAAAGTAAATAATTATTTATTTAATTTATTAATGTTTATAATCCTGAAACCCAGACTAAATGTGTGTTCTTACAAACAATATCTAATTGGAAGTGAAATGGTAAGAATTCATATTTCTTTTCTTTTTTAATTATAGACAATTTCTATATTAGAGCACAACAAAGAAACATGAATATTTTAGAAACTACATTTATTCTTTATTATAAATATAAAGATGTGTTTTAGTTATTACTGATTTTACTTTGATTTTATTCACGTTTTTTCTTGCTTTGTTTATTTTTTAACTAAACTACTTTTTTTTTATTTCATTTCATTTATTTATTTGTTTTTTGTACATATTTACATTTTTTAACTAAACAAAAAATAAACCTGTACTGTACAAGAAGCTGCGTCAGGAAACGTGTTAAATGATGGGGTTAGTGTAATGAATATTCCTCATGGTAAACTGATCCCTATGTACATGTTCTTTTAATATTGCATTCTTACATGGTTTTTAATGTACCCATGACCACTCATTGAGGAGACCGGAAGCAGGCTGGGTTTAAACCCACAAAAAGGTTTTATTTACTTTCACTTTTCTCCTCTTTTCAGCCTCATTTAATCTCTCTCTCTCTCTCTCTCTCTCTCTCTCTCTCTCTCTCTCTCTCTCTTTCCCCTCACCCGCTCTCTGCATCACAGAACATTCATTAACTGTTTTCTCCACAGGGTGGGCGTTCCTCATCCTCACCTTCTCCGACTCCGCTCCCTCCATTCACAAACCGGGCTGGACCACGCCCCGCTCCCACGTAGATAATCACCGGTTAACGCTGATATCTGGCCGGTAAACACCACGTCCGTGACAAACACCGACCATCACTAGTAAATGGCCATATATGAGGAACATGCATCTTTTCATTTGAACATAACAGGGACTCTTTTTGACCCAATCTGTCCTTTCAAGTAGGTGAAAATGGGAAGGTCTTACCTCGGCTTACGGCCTGCAGTATGCTGTCGCGAGGCACCTCTCAGCCCACTACTCCAGTTACCACTCCAGGTTCAGAGTTGGGTGAGTTAAAGGCCATGTTGAAGCACCAACAAGAGCAGCTGAATCAGCTCACTCAGACTGTAGCTGCATTGCAAACCTCCACCATGCCCAATCGTCCTTATCGTAATGCCCCTTTTGTTTGCCGTCGTTGTCAACAGCCAGGTCACTTTGCAAAAGACTGTGACGGGGAACGAGTTCCCCTCTCAACCTCGTCCTAATTCCTCTTCCGCTCTTTCTTCAGGCCGGTCCAGGTCTTTCCACGGGTCTCGCCAGTCGGAAAACTGATTCCCACTGAGTTGTTGAGCCACAGCTCAGATGGGGTCTCCACTGGCTCACAAGTGGGGGTGGTGTCTAGATTGATGTCCTCTTGTCCGAATATTGATGTGTTAGTGGGGGGTGTTATGGTCCAATGCCTACTAGATACTGGATCCATGGTATCTACAGTAACACAGAGCTTTTTCTGTCAGCAATTTGAACCCTGGGGCCATGATCGCCTTCACTCCTGTCATTGGCTTCGGCTTCAAGCTGCCAATGGACTGGCAATCCCCTATATCGGGTATTTAGAACTTGACACGAGTGTCACGAGTGCTGTGCAGGACCGGATTCTGGCGGCAGACTTGGGTGCCTTGTCTGAATCAGAACAGTCTGAGGTTAGAGACTTACTTTTGCGGTACAGCTCTGTCTTCTCTGCCCATGAGGGTGATCTAGGCTGTACGAACCTCATTGCACATGACATTCCCCTGCTGGATGATACCCCAGTATGGCAGCGTTATAGGCGTATTCCTCCATCCGAATATGAGACAGTGAAGGCCCATATTAACCAACTTCTGGACGCCCATGTCATCCGTGAGAGCTGCAGTCCATACGCCTCGCCTATTGTGTTGGCCAAGAAAAAAGATGGCACTTTGCGCATGTGTGTGGACTACCGCTTACTTAATAGTAGAACACGAAAGGATGCGTTTCTCCTTCCACGGATTGAGGAGAGTCTTGATGCCCTGTCAGGGGCTTGTTGGTTTTCCACGTTAGACCTGGCCAGTGGTTATAATCAGGTCCCTGCCTCCGAGCCAAACAAGGTCAAACGGCCTTTTGTACACCTTTTGGCCTCTTCGAGTGGAACCGGATACCATTTGGCTTATGCAACGCTCAAGCACGTTTCAGCGGCTAATGCAGAGACTGTTTGGGGATCAGCAAAGCCATTCACTGCTCTTGTACTTTGATGACATCATTGTGTTTTCTGCCTCTGTCTCTCAACACCTCCAACGCTTGAAAGTCGTCCTCAGTCGACTTCACAAAGAAGGGTTAAAGGCAAAATTAGAGAAGTGTGTGTTCTTCTCGTAGGAAGTTGGTTATTAGGACATATTATCTCCAGTCAAGGAGTCTCCACAGATCCAACTAAGATTGAGGCAGTGGCCAGCTGGCAACGTCCGAGCCGTAATGTTCAGAACTGCGCTCGTTCTTGGGATTTGCCAGTTACTATAGGCGGTTTGTAGAAGGGTTTGCAAAGTTGGCTAGCCCTTTTACACAAACTGGTGGCTGAACTTGCGGGGCACCAAGTTATGCTTCGAGGGTTAGGACAGTCTATCGCGCCGCATGGACACCGGACTGTGAGCACAGCTTGAGACATTGAAGGCCAAGTTCGACTCCGCCCCAGTCCTTGGCTATGCTGATTTCTCGCGTCCCTTTATCTTGGAGGTGGATGCTAGTTTTAATGGCCGGCAGGGGAAACTGGGTTAAACCCATAGCCTATGCCAGCAGAGGTCTTGGCCCACTGAGCGCCAATATGAACAACTACAGTTCAATGAAACTGGAATTTATCGCGTCAAGTGGGCCATGACTAAAAATTTAGGGAATACCTCCTTGGTCAGAAATGCGTCGTCTTTACGGACAACAATCCGTTGAGTTACCTTCAGTCGGCCAAACTTGGGGCTATGGAACAACGGTGGGAAGCTCAGCTGGCTGCATTTGACTTTGAGATTAAATACCGGTCGGAACGCAGTAATCAGAATGCTGATGCATTGTCACGCCGGTATATGTTTGCTCATGACTTGGGGAGCATACCCTCCCTGGTACTGCTGTCCCGAACCTTGCAGCAAGTTTCAGTGACACAACCCCAAGTTTGTGCTACCCAATTTATGGTCAACGTCCTTCCATCTCACACCCCTTCTGACATTCGCTCCTTGCAGGAGGCTGACCCCCTCCTGCAGGAGGTTTTGATATTCTGGAAGAGGCAAGTTCCACCAACTCCAGAAGAGACCACGGCGGGCCCCTAAGAGTGTGGCAATGCTGTTGCGTCAGTGGGATCGCCTGTGTAGAGAGGGAGGGGGCTTTACATCGGCGGATCTTCCGCCCTGACGGGAAGGAAGAGTGTCTTCAAGTCCTGTTGCCAGCTGTCTTGAAGCCAGACGTCCCTGACGAATTGCACCAGGAACATGGCCACCAGGGCATTGAGAGAACTACCAAATTGGTGAGGTCCCGATGCTATTGGCCAGGGATGTCCACAGACATCAAACAGTGGTGCCAAGAGTGTGGGCGGGTAACGCAAAGCATCCTGGGACTGGGTCACACAGTTTTATGGGCCACTTGTTGGCTTCTAGGCCAAATGAAATCTTGGCCATCGATTCCACAGTGATGGAACCATCTAACGGTGGTATAGAGAATGAACTCGTCATGACTGATGTGTTCAGCAAATTCACTCAGGCAGTTCCTACCCGGGATCAGCGTGGCTCTACGGTGCTACGTGTCTTGCTGAATGAGTGGTTTTACAAGTTTGGTGTCCGGCGAGATCCATTCAGACCAAGGAAAAAGCTTTGAGAGTTCCCTCATCCATCAGCTTTGTGACCTGTATGGAGTTGCTAAGTCTCGCACATACCCCTTACCACCCTGCAAGTAATGGGCAGTGTGAGCGGTTCAACCGGACACTCCATAAACTTCTCCGCACATTGCCACCCTCCCGAAGAGGGACTGGGCGCTTGTCTCTCCCACAAGTATTATTTTTTACAACTCTACCACCCATCGGGCACTGGTGAATCCCCTTCTTTTTAATGTTTGGCCAAGAACCAAGGCTCCCGTTGTTGACTTTCTCCTGGGTCGTGTTCAAGATCCCCAGCCAGGTAACGTGCAAGACTGGGTGGTGGAGCATCAGGCTAAACTCAGAGTGGCTTTCGAGGGTGCCCGCGACGGTTGCTGGTAACAGCTAGTCGACGAAAGGAAAGGCATGACTTGCGGTGCGGGATGCACCACTGAAAGTGGGCATTGGTTCTTCTAACGGGACTGTGGCATTAGAGGCCGTCACAAGATTCAGGACATTTGGAGCTCGGTGAGCTACCAGGTCCTCAAAGTCCCAAACAGTGGGGGCGTAGTCTATACCATTGCCCCTGTAGATGCAGTTCACAAGGTTAAGCAGGTGCACAGAGATCTCTTGAAACCTCTAGTGGGAGCCAAGCCCCTCGCCAACCAGTTACACCCCCCGACCTCCTTGAGGCAGACCAATTGCACTGACCCCATTGGTGAAGAGGAGCTATGTTTAATAGTCTCAAGGACTCCCCTAGCTCCCTGTCCCTCTGTGGCGAGGAGGGCTGCATTCACCAGTGGTTTCTGAACCTCCATTTGAGACACTCTGGAGGCTGGTATCCCCATGAGTACTACTGTCCCTAACAGCGCACAGCTGTATCACCCCTCGTCACCGGTAGCCACTCCTTCTGTAGTTGACCAGCCTGGTCCAGGTTCCTCGCGCTTGCGCGAGGCGACATACAGCTGGTCAACATTCTAACCCACATCACCTGCCCCCGCCGGTGGGCCCCAACCAGTAATGTCAGCTGCTAAGATGGGGATGCCAGTTGGTTCTATCGTCGGGACGGCCAAAACAAAATGGAGGGCAGATTGTGGTGAAATGGGTTTCCCCGTGAGTCATCTTGAGGGGGCGTGTCCTGAGTAGTATTTAAGGAAGTGGTTTTCGACTGACTGGTACGTAGTTCAGTCAGTGAAAGGACTTCCTGGTTAGTGACGTGGATACCGGTAGCTTTGGTGTGCGTGTGGGTGAAACCGCTGGCTCAACAGGTAAGCACTGCTTGTTTTTCCATTTGCTTAAATGACTCTTTTTTGAGGTAGAATCTTAGCTGTTTGTTCGGTTGTGGGTTTTAGTGCGGTTGGTATTTGTTTTGGAAACTTCGCATGCATTACTCCGAGTGGACCGCAATGCAAGAAACTTGTTGGTGTCAGGTAGGCGATTATGCTCAACATACTATTACGGCCTCTCTGCTTTGTCACACATCTAACGTTGTGTCTGCTTTAGTTTGCTATCAGCAGTAGAGTGGTGAGTGCGTTGTCTCTCCCTCGTACCTGTAAGTGGAGCATAGGATCACCAGCTCTGAGGTATGTATGTTAAAAACAACGTGTTGCAGTCTATTTTTAGAACAAGTTGCTAATCGTAATTTTAGCGTTTGTTGTGCTTTACAGAGTGGCCTATATGCTGGCTATACTCATCGGCTGTTCCCACGTCCTAAGAGACTGCTGCTTTGTCTCCGTTTTAGTAATGTCATGTTTAATTATTAGGATATCTGTTTAGTTTGTGATCTTTCTAGCCACTGGCTCTGGCTGGTGCTAGGATTTTTTTTTGTTTGTTTTAATGCATGCTTGGGCTATGCAGTGCCATGTCGCGGTTCTCTGGCCTAACCTGCATGCACTTTGTATTTTTATTTGTTGGTTGTGGGATAAACCCCGCTCTGCTTGTGTTACTACTCTGCTTGTTGTGTATGTTGTGTGTGTGGGTGTGTATGCATGTTGGTGTACAATCCCAAGGCTGTGGCCAGGGTGGTTGTCCCATTTTGACCATTGATCTGTGTGGAGCTGGAGCACCAAACCTGCTGCTCAAGATAAGTAGCTATTTGTAGTATTGCTAGCATACCTGGCTTGTAAGATCAACCACTCTGTTAATCAGTGCTTGTGTTTCCTCTTTCCCGTTGGCGGACAGGAGCAGTGTGGCCAACGTGAGCGCGAGGACTGAGTTCGTGGTGGAGGCTTTCACTTTCCCTTGCTGTGTGCACATTGAGGTGTCTTTTGTTTGGATTGTAGTGCTTCTCTCGCATGGTGTATTTTCTGGACCCCCCTCCCCTCTGTGCGTGCAGTAGTCCGGCTCGCTGTGGTAAGCATTTCCCCTGTTCTAGTTACCCCTCCCTTGGAAACCAGGTCCCACTCGCCCATAGCAAGGTGCTAGTCAACCCCATAGCTACAGTGCTTATATAGCAGCCCCTGGTCACTGTGTAGGTGGGACCTCTCCATCAGAGTGTCAATTGTATGGTCATGTTTTACCGTGCAACGGTAATAATTAATGTGTTTTGTTGGAATAAATATCATTGATGTAACGCATGTCTCCGGCTCCTTGAGTTTACGAACCTGTGTGCTCGAATTACCCTTAGGGGTTAATCTAGTTTAGTTCCTTGTCCTGGGGGTCGGCCTCCCGTCCCCTAGGTGGCGTAGTTGATGCAACAAATCCCTCAGATGCACCTTGTCATTAGCCTGCCACAAAAAGAAGGAAGCTTAATTGACTAAAATAATGATGGACATCTGATTAACAGTAATAGTTCATAAAAAGGGGTACAGGTATGGGTCAGGCTTCCGTCATCTGCTTTTGTTTTGCCACAGAGACTTCTGGGAAAGGTCTGTATCCGATGCGTCCTCGATATCAGACAAATCCGAGTCATTTCATACGTCCCGGTACTTGTGTTCTTGAGTATTGGAACTGAACTTCAGCAGTGGATAATGACATAGAACCAGTTCACAAGGACGAAAGATCTCAGAAGAATGCATATTGAGAAACAACCGTTGTCAACACATCAAATAACGCTGTGTTTTTTAAGGCACTTCACGGGGACATACTAGCAATTTTAGACCTGTCGATCAAATGACGTGTGCACAGACACTTACGAAAAACTAGAGCATGTGGGTTATCACGGAGATTATACGGCGCCGGGGTGTCTAAATGAACACACTGGCAACCAGAGCAGTTCAAATAGACGTCCGATTTATACGTAGAATAACAGAGGCTTTTATAGGTACAAAATAGCCGTGCACAGGCATACTGATGTTGAAATAATATGGCAGTTGAACTGACGAGCCACATACATGAAAAACATCTTAGGCAATACAAGAATGTACAGCTTTCTTGAACATATATGGTGTGATGGTATGGTTCGACTAACACAGAAAAGAGGAGGTTCCTATGGTGACACAACAGACAGATTCTGTAAAGTTCATGAGACAGAAATCAAACTATAACCTGAACATACTTATACATATCTGAGAGAATAGAAAATTTCCCAACAATTATGAGTATAATCTGTTACAGCTCAATGTAAACAGACTCAGTAAATGACCCTGCAACATATTAAACAGAAAACACTCAGTTTAAAAAGTGAAGAAAAAACCGAATTATTTAATAAAATCATCAAACAGTAACAAAGTTTACAATTAAGTAACCCTTAACCTTCAGACTGATGATTTGCAATGTCTGAACACGATGCTTGAAAAGAAAAATGTATAACGAACTTGAAAAGGTGGAAAGGGGTTCTATGAATTAGTAAATGGGCATCTCTCTCTCTTTATATTGCTATATACAGCAGTGTTTAAACAGATTCATAACAGACAAATATACATATAGACAGTTTTATTTTGTACACGGATACCAACTTAATCTTCAACTTTCACCGTTCCCTGTTAATGAAATCTGTCAATACCTAATGAAACAGTTTAAGTCACTAACCAAAGTAAATATACAAAGTAAAGCTATGATAAAAGAACAAAAACAATTAACCTTTCTTAAAGAAATTCCTAAATCAAGTATATGACTGTGCCATCTGTCTATTAAATAAATGCCAGTCCTTCATGCTGAAAAAGAAGGATCAAAATAGAATACCAGTAGTTTGGCACTGTGACTCAAAAAGTTGTTTTTTATCTGACATCTGACTACTGACCCCAACTGCTGTACAATACTGATAATGCTCTTACAGTTAAGAGGGCTGAATGGCAGACCTTGTTAAATAATATTTTATGTTCCTTCCTCATAATGTGTTATATTTTATAATATTTTATAAATATATTCTTATATAACTTATATTACTTTTTGCCTTTTCCTATACATTGAAATGGGAGAAGAGGGGATCAATGCTGGTGTGAAGGTGATCCTGCACAAGGACATGTCTTTGTAACTGTAAGTGACGAGTCAACTTAATCCTTCACGCGGTATTCATAAGGTGCCATAAGTTTTTTCTACTCTATGGAACATCTGCGAGTTTGAACAAAATAGTTTGACTTAATATCCGCAGTAGCAGTGTACAAGTCATTTCTTCCTAATTTGTTATTAACTTTTATTGTCTGCCTAAATGCAATAAAAGTTATTTGCCAGATTCAGATGCTCTTAAACAATTTATTATAAAGTATGAGTTGGTAACTGATCAACAAAGACTATCCTTTAAAAAAAAAAGACTTATAAAGACTTATAACTAATAATATTATACAATGTAGCACATTAAAAATATATAGAATAATAAAAAAAGAAAATAACTAATAAAATGAAATAAACTATAACCCAGTCAGAGTGACCAAACAGAGAACATTAATACAGAAGTGAATTTAAGAGGAGTCCACAAATTCTAGACAAAGTAAAGCACAAATAATATCTTAAATAAGAATTTGAATTCTGTAGAGCTGGAAGGACGAATGCAAAAATAGAATAAAAGAATACATTAAAAAAATAATTAAATAACTAAATAAATAAATATATATAAATAAATAAATAAAATAAAATACAAAAAATTAAAAACCAATTTACACATTAGGTGTCGTCACGCACGCCGTGACGGAGCGGCATGAAGGAAGGAGGTTTAAGTTAAACGAGTGATGTTTATTTAAAATGAGGAGAGCAGACAAATCCCAAAACATGATCCAGAAACATAATCCAAAAACAGGCGTAAGGTCAGGCGAACGGCAAACAGGCATATAAAGGGCAAGGCAGAGATCAAGGTCGTGGTACGGAAAAACAGGGTCGATAAACAAACATGAACATAAGCATAAACACGAACGAGAGCTATGATAATGATCTGGGAGCGGATAACCCAGCGTGAGCTATAACTAACCAGGAACTACGTTAGTAAGTTTATCTGCGTTTTAATCTATTCAATTGCCCGCGCCGTCTCTAGTACGGCACGTAGTATATATACCGGCATGAATCAACTTAAACCAAATTCAGCTGGGAGTAATTCAGACAGACATGGGGATACAACCTATGAGAGACACGGGGCGGGGTCATGACGAACATAAACAAAACACACGTGTACTCCCAGTCATAGACAGAAACGAAAACAAAAGAGCTCATGTTCAGAAGTCGCAATGCGCATGCGCAACAGCGCGAGAGCATGCTGCTTCAAGGGGGAACCGTGACAGTAGGTGATGTAGTTAATGCTGGTATTAAGAGTTTAATGTAGTTTCCTGCTTCCTCTGCTGAAATAAAGTCCTTCTGAACACCGTTATATGTAATGCGAAGCCGAGCTGGATAAATTATTCCATAGCGAGCTCCCTCAATATCGAAGTTGACGCTGAATCTCATCTTGACTGTGTAGTCAGGGAAAACTGAGATGGTCAAATCCCTCATTTTAACCCCGCTGGAGCTCTCTCGGCAGGCAAAAAATATCAACACAGTCCCTGTGATAATGGAATCTGTACAATAGCTCGTGGTGCGCACCACCAGGCTTGGCGCTGAAGGGTCCGCGTTGGGACCGTCCAGAACCGGCTCCTTCTCCAGACCAAACGCCTTCTTTAACAAGGGCACTACAGCAGTGGTTGCACAGGTGTCAGCGCCCTCTGGAACTCTGACTATTCTAACGTTTATTACGCCGGACCTCGACTCCA
The DNA here is from genome assembly GCA_012411365.1 of Ameiurus melas. NCBI lineage: Eukaryota > Metazoa > Chordata > Actinopteri > Siluriformes > Ictaluridae > Ameiurus > Ameiurus melas. Next base: position 24,809,906 of record CM022766.1, on the reverse strand, counting down.
AAACCTCACATTTATTCTGTATCGAAAACGCGAGAGACTGCGAAGTAGTCTTCACACATGAGCTATGTCATCCGCGCTACCACCCGAGAGAGCGCGTCCATTTTCTCCAACAGTACCTTTCACTGTTGATATGGTGGCATCGGTAGCGACTTTATCACCAGCCACGCTGTGTTTTCATGGCCTGCAGGTCAGCTGAATAGTAGACAGCGCTTCCCTGAGGTCTTCTGAAGATTCTCCTGAAGCTCCTGGATCTCTTTTTTTTTTTTTTTATATTATTGATGTCCTTCCTCAGTAAAGCCAGCAGCCCGTCAGGGTACATTTAAAGCCTTGCCCATTGATTGCTGTATTTGGGATTCCTGAAGCTTCATCCTTTTGAGCTCGATACAAAAGGATGTTATTGTTTCACATCCCTTATAGCAAGACGTTCTCCTACTGTTACATTGGAAGTCTGCTAAATACCCATCTTTCTCCCAGTGGATAAAGGACGTGATTTTTTTTCTGAAACTCGAGAAAATAAGATATACAATGAATGGTTGTACAGACAAGTTTTTTCATAAATTACATCCTTTTATTGCATACTTTATGGAGTTACAGACACTACCCACTTAAAGGTTGGTGCCTGTTGTTGAATTTTACAATATCTTTATAACCAGCGACAGTTAATGGGTAGCCATTATGAGCCAGAGGGTATAAAAAATGTATGTATAAAAAAAAAAAACAACCTATGAATATTTACTGCTGTTGCTCAATTTGTTTTTATTTTTGGGAAAGTGTGGGGGAAGACAGAACAGAAAAGGTGATTTAGAAAGGCTTAGCAGAAATGTTCAACAGAAATGTTTAGCAGCTCAGGGTCGTGGATGCGGCTGCGGGTTCACGGTGAGAAGGAGGCACGGCTGCAGATTCATGGAGAGAGGAAGGCGCAGCTGCGGATTCACAGGGAGAAGGAGACCGAAAATCCTTCTCCATGTCCTCTCCAAACTTCTCCCACACCCACTGCTTTGCTTCTTCCACGGCAGAAGCTGCAGCCATTCAGTTTTGTCTGAATGCTACCACCTGTTTTCAAGTTCTTCCCAGACATTTTAACGAACCACCAAGTTAAAAGTACAAATAAGGAAACGAAATAGAATAAGTCAGAATATATTATATGACCAAAAAATGTGCTAATTCATTAAATTTTTTATGGAAATCAGCAGGAGACTCAAACTTCGCGTCTTGCTCCATCGAACACAGAATTCGAACTCCCAACATGTTTCCTAATGTCCTATTGAAATGTTTGATACCACCATTCCCCATTGGGTGGTAAGGAGTGGTTCTAGACTTGTTGATGCCAGCCAATTCAAGAATCTCGGCCATCAGCTCGATCTCAAACGTAGCCCCCTGGTTAGAATGGATGCATTGGGGAAATCCATAGACAGAAAAAAAACATCCCACAGTTTCTTAGCCATTCTTTTCACCGCCTGATCCTGACATGGAAACACATGCGCTAGCTTTGTAAAGTGATCTGTGATCACCAAAACATCCAAAGATTTGTTGGTCCGATCCTCAGCAGACCAGAAGTCGATGCATACAAGCTCCAACGGGGCTGTGGTTTTAATACTGCCCAAATTGGCTCTTGTTGCATGTTCCGGAGTTTTGCTGAAGACACACCTGGGACATTTCCTCACATAATCCTGCAAATCACGCTCCATATCGAGCCAGAAAAACCTCTCATGGGCTAAAGACAAAGTGTGCGGCTGCCCTTGATGACTGGCCAGCTCGTGAACACCCGAAAGTGCCTGAGATTTTAAGGATTTAGGTAAAACAAGTTGGCACTTGAACCGAGTGGGCAATGTTCAAAGCTTCCATTGCTGGAGCTACGGCGGAGAGCTGTGGTCTCAAAGTCTTAGGTGCCTCAAGGGCGGTTACCCTTGAACACCATGGTGGACACCGATGGTCAGGGAAGCCGTCCGACTGAAGAAGGAGGCCTTCCTGGATGTGTTATCCCAGGGGACTCTGGAGGCAGTTGCAAGGTACCGACAGGCCAGAAGGGCTGCAGCTTCTGCCGTGGAAGAAGCAAAGCAGTGGGTGTGGGAGAAGTTTGGAGAGGACATGGAGAAGGATTGGTCGGCCACCAAGGTGTTTCTGGAAAACCATCCACCACCTCAGGAAGGGGAAAAGGGGAACCATCCAAGCTGTATACAGTAAGGAGGGGAGACTGTTGACCTTAACTGAGGTAGATAATAGCACGGTGGAAGGAACACTTTGAGGAACTCCTGAATCCGACTAACACACCCCTAGGGTAGAGGCAGAGGTGGGACGCGGATGGGGGATCATCGCCAATTTCCGTGGTGGAGGTTGCGAGGTGGTCAATCAGCTACACAGTGGCAAAGCCCGGGGGATAGAGATTGGTCCAGAAATGCTGAAAGCTCTGGGTGTGGAGGGGTTGTCTTGGATGACACGCCTCTTTAACATTGCGTGGAAGTCGGGGACAGTGCCCAAGGAGTGGCAGACCGGGTGGTGGTTCCCCTGTTTAAAAAAGGGGACCAGAGAGTGTGCGCCAATTATAGGGGTATCACACTTCTCAGACTTGTTCCAGGTGGGGGTTGGTTTCCGCCAGGGCTGTGCTTTGTCACCAATCCTGTTTGTGATATTCATGGACAGGATATCGGTAGGGCCCTGGTGAGGGGGTTGCGGTTTGGTGACCTCAGGATCTCATCACTGCCTTTTGCAGATGATGTAGTCCTGATGACATCATCGGTCGCGCGGACCCCGCCTCCAGCACTTGCTGGATCGGTTTGCAGCGGAGCGCCGGCTGGGATGAGGATTAGCACCTCCAAATCTGAGGCCATGGTTCTCAGCAGGAAACCGATGGAGTGCCTACCCGGGTAGGGAATGAGAACATAACCCAAGTGAAGGAGTTCAAGTACCGGGGTCTTGCACGAGTGAGGGGACATTGAGCGGGAGATTGGGCGGGAGAAGCCGGAGCGTGCGGCAGCGGTGTTGTAATCGTAACGCACCGCTCACACGGGGCAAGAGAGTTGAGTCAGGAGGCAAAAACCTCGATCTACCGGGCAATTTTCGTTCCTACACTCACCTATGGTCATGAAGGTTGGGTAGTGACCGAAAGAACAAGATCGCGCGGTGCAAGCGGCCGAAATGGGTTTTCTCAGGAGGGTGGCTGGCCTCTTCCCCTTTAGAGATAGGGTGAGAAGCTCGGCTATCCGGAGAGGAACTTCAGAGAGGGCGGCTCCGCTCCTTTGCATTGAAAGGAGCCAGTTGAGGTGGTTCGGGCACCTGGTAAGGATGCCCCCGGGGGCGTCTCCCTAGGGAGGTGTTCCAGGCACGCCCAGCTGGGAGGAGACCTCGGGGAAGACCCAGGACTAGGTGGAGAGATTATATTTCCACACTGGCGCGGGAACGCCTCGGATCCCCCAGTCAGAGCTGGTAAATGTGGCTCAGGAAAGGGAAGTTTGGGGTCTCTTGCTGGAGCTGCTACCCCCGCGACCCGATTACGGATAAGCGGTTGAAGATGGATGGATGGATGGAAGTTGGCACTTCTTGTGCCTGGTGAGTGGGTCTTTAATGACTCTGTACAGGATTCCATTAAGCACTGAAAGTTTGTCCCACTGCTTCAGAATCCGCTACACGCATAGGTTTTCATGCATTGCACGTTCACGTCTTGATGGTCTGCACTTCCTGCCATCATAATAAGACACGGTAGCAATGACAGGGTCTTTATGCTGATGTTCTTGCAACTCTGTCAGTGAAAGGGAATGAAACACTTCTTCATCACCACTGATTAAAGAGGTCAGATGTTCAGCAAATGATGTTGCTCTACATTCAGTTCCTGTTTCCCATTCATCACAGGAGGACAGAATGGAAGACACGTCCCCAGCAGACATTGATGTATTCAGCCCAACATCAAATTGACCTGATCTTAATTTTTGTGGTTGGCAGGCAAGTCGGAACACGTCTTGCACATTTCCATCTTCCACACTGCGTACTTGTACGAACAGTTCAGAATAAGGCTCTCACAAAAGCCGTTGATTCACTGGCCTGACAAACGGATCCCTACCGAGTGCGTCCGTCACCACGTTGAGTTTTCCAGGAACGTATTTGATCTCAAAAGAATATAGAGCAAGTTTCGAGACCCAACGCTGCTCACATGCATCCAATTTTGCCTTGGTCATAATATATGTTAAGCGGATTATTATCGGGCCTTTAAGCCAGTGACTGAACTTGGCACACACTGCCCACTTAAGAGCCAAGAAGTCCAATCTGTGCGCAGGATATGTAGATTGGCTGCGGCTCAAAGCCTTACTAGCAAATGCTATTGGTCTCGCCTTGTCCTCACCAGCAGGGATCTGAGACAGTACTGCACCTAGGCCATCTAATGAAGCGTCAGTAAAAAAGTAGAAAAGGAATCACAATCTGGATGAGTCAGTACCACAATGTCAACAAGGGCCCTTTTTAACTCCTCAAAGGCCACATCACAGCATGGAGTCTAATCCTCATCAACTTAGACACCAGAACCATTTATCACATGGCCCAGAAACTTAAAATTGGATTTTCTTAGAAAGTGACACTTTTTAGGTGCTAGCTCCAGATTCCTAGTTCTCATTCGAGAAAACACAATCTCCAAACACGTTAATGCCTCATGTTCAGAAGGTGCAAAGACCAACAAGTCATCAAGATAGCAGAGAAGACTCGAAAAGTTAAGGTAACCAAAAATGCTGAGCATCATGCGCATGAAAGACGCGGGGCTATTGCAAAGGCCTCGAGGAAGACGATTTTACTCATACTAGCCCATTGGCATTGTGAAGGCAGTGTCTCGTCGGTCAGACTCATGGAGCGGGATGTTGTAAAATCCTGAAATTAAGTCCATGGTGCTGAAAAGCGCATTACCTCCTAAGGCTGTGTGGTAGTCAGTTTGATGGGGTAGAGGGTGGGCATCTTTAGTGGTTTTAGCATTGAGCCAGAGGATATCAGTGCAGACCCTCAGATTACCATCTTTTTTCCCAGACCATCACTAAAGGTGATGCATACTCACTCACAGATTTGATGATAATGCCTTTCTCCTACATCTGACAACATCTCTCTCAATTTTTGATAGTGGGCAAACGGAATGGACGCTCATCATAAATGACAATCCTGTGCACAAAATCCTTTGTCTCTCCACAATCCAGCTTAACCTTGGAGAAAACATCATGGTCGGACACAAACAGAAACCTCACATCCATCCATGTCAATATCCTTCAGACCATAGTCTCAGAAATCGTTCTGGATCAGAGGATGAAGCAGTTTCAACGGGGTCTGTATTAGGAACGTGACAATGGGTTCTACTTAAACCCTGCATAACAGTGAGATCCTCCACAGCTAGACAGAAAGAAACAGTGGCCAGTTTAGTGTTACAGTGAAGAGTCGCTGATGTTGGATTAAGGTTTAGTATTTTCATCAGCACCCAACAATTGCCCCATATTGGTGTTACTACACGTCCGACAAGGATGTTTATAGGTGCTGAACGTGCAGTGATTGGCTCAACAATTATATTGCTTCCTGGGGAAACAGGTACATTAGCTGGCAATAAGCCCCAAACAAGGTACTCACATTTGGGATGTAGAGTTATTGCCTGACAGAGTTTCACCGTGCCAAGTTTATTGGGCTGTTGAGCGCAGACCATCAGGAGATGCAGCTCAAAAGTTTAAGGAATTGCTCACACTCAGGATTACTTTTATTGCATGAAACAAGCTCCCAGTACTTTTCATGCAACTACATCTTCTGCAGAACATTTTATCACATTGCTTCCAACCATGAACTCGTCTCTTTGTCCAGGCACCAAAAGAGTTGGAACGACAAACTTAAATCCATAGACTTCAATCTCCAAGTCGTTTGTCACAGTTGTAAGGCCACCACAGCCAACTACGAGACTACATTACTGGGAATTGGTTATGGATGTGGAAGGAAAACATCAGCTTGCAACTTGGACTCACCCTTCTCACTGAGCGTGCAGGACATGCAACCAGAATCCTGTAACCTCTTTAATGTGTAACAGATGCAAACTGTCACAGGAGCATAAAACAACTCACTTGCCCCATCAACTCCGGAGAACCCACATATAACCAGCTCGCTCACAAAAAATATTTTTACACATCTGTCTCTTCAGCGAGGGTTTTATTAAAATTGCCCATGCCACCCTCCCATCACATGAGCTCTTCAGCTAACTGAGCAGAGTCTGAGGGAGTCACAGGGCATGCTAATTTAGGACAGTCACTCTTAAAGTGGCAAGGACTGAGACAGTAGCCTCTGACATCTACAATGTGAATATGTAGTGTGTTCCTTGGATCTACAGACCCTACATGCATAGACTAAGTTGATTTTGAACCCTGAAATTTGCTGAAATACTCTCCCCTATTTTCTGAGCCAGATCTGAAATGATGCCCCCTAATGACTCAGGAGAATAAGCACGATGTTCAGTATCTGGGCACATAATTGGGGTAGAGCTAGCTACTGGATCTACAGAAGCACCAATCACTGAATCAACTGTGTGCACATGGTCAATTCCCACATTAGCTTTGGCTCTCCCTCTGCCATAACAACAAGTATATAGTTAATATCACGACCCATTTCACCTTGCAATATATTTTGGGTTCACCACCCCTGCCCAATGGGAAAGTAACATCAGATTGTTTCACAGGGATGAAATTGTCTTGGCCAATATCCTCAAACATGTTTCAAATGGAAAAGGGAAAACACATACTATGGAAAAAACGACTCCGCGAATGAATATGCCCCAAACAGCAAAACCTTAACCAACTGGCAAATGTTCAAGTATACATCATACACATATCGAAATATATGAAATACAGTTACTTCAAAACAGTTCACTATCAGAATGAGGACATCAATCAAGAACAACTGAAACGCTCCTTTTATAGACAAAAATAATAATTTCTCTCACACCACATCAGTTATTAGGCACTGCTTTCTTATTTAAAATGCATCTACAGTCATTTAATATACTATCTGTTCGATAAAGGAGATGATGCTCAAGGTCACTGAAGTGTCCTGGTGTGCCGATCACACAGTTTCTTGTTTAAAAAGCACAACGACCAACAACACTCCAGAGGAAAAAAGGTCAAAGTTGAAGTAAATGAAACTCTTCACTGTTCCTTTAAGAATTCAACAGTTAGTCCTGCGATGTCACATGCTGTTCATCTCACATACACGTCCTCCTTATGCACGAACACGGAGCCGGCGAAAACTAATAGAGGACAGACGGAACGAACGACGCTGTGATGAGGAAGACGGCCGGGAGAGAAGACACTGGCGGCGGCGAGCCGTCACACAACCACGGCAATTGGCGGCGGTGCTGATCTGATGATTCGAAATGGTACGTGGCACCAAGTGTAACTGGTTGTAGTCTGCGTTGTGTGTTTTATTTATTTTTAAAGAAACAGGCGGACGGGCAACTAGGGCTCGACTTTCTCGTTTTATTCTCTCTCTCTCTCTCTCTCTCTCTCACTCTCATTCAACCATAACACGACAGGGGGGAACACATGTTGAAACAAAATACAAAAAAATCTCTAAAAAAGAAGGGTAAAACAACAAAAATAATCACACAGATGAATAAAATAAAATTATACACAAACATTAAAATGAGTACATAAGTACATAAATGATGATTTAAATAAATTTTTTTGAACAAAATTACTGAAAACTCAAAATTAATCCCACCTCTCCCACTCAACCATAACATGACATCAGGGAACCGAAAGGGAAAGCACTCACAGAACGCAGACGTTAAATTTCTGGAATGTTTTCCATACCCGTTACACAGGCAGTTGTTGCAGCTGTGTGGGCTAAAAAAGACATTCAGTACAGGAACCAGCAAATAAGGTTTTATGCTGACTTGGCCATTGGGAGTACACCAATTGCAGAAACAATTTAATCCAGTCCGCCAGGAGCTGCGCACTTTGGAGATCCGACAAGGAGTGATTCACCCTGACAGACTGTTAGTAACACATAAAGAACAAACCTATACTTTTAAACACCAACCGAATATATTATCGAAGGTAAAATATTTTCCTCATTTATTAGAGATGTCTCATGGAGTGACTCTTAATTTTGTTTCTTGGAACTGCAGAGGTCTACAACAACTTAGAAAAGATAAACAAGGAATGATTAATTTAAAGGAAATGGACTCGGAAATGGACTTAGATTTCACCCTCACAGGAATCACCATGTACGCCTCCGATAACCACTCTAAAATGTATGGGTATAAATTACACTGCACCAGGGAGGAACAGAAAAAAACACTAACCTGGTCCGGAGTAATCGCACTTCTGACACCAAATTGTTAGATTTCCACCTCACAGGAATCTACCTTGTACGCCTTTCGATCTCCGTCATGCCTTCCAGCCTGTTTTACCATTAACTTCTATTAACTTTTGTTAACTTTTAGTTCTGTGCTGCTATGAGCTAGAAAGTGTGGTTTTCCACAGAGTCGGGCGCGCATGGAGAGTCCGAAATGAACACACACACATGGCAGATATGAGCGTCACAGGAGACTCCCCTTATTCATTCAAAACAGAAGAATTTATACACTGTAGCGGGATCAGCCCAGGGGGCGAGAGCGTAGCACGTCACAAACACAGGGAAGGCGGGTTGTGTAAAGCGAGTAGTGAGGGAAAACCCAGGATTTATTTGTCCTAAATCCGTAGTGGTGAGTGTGTGTGTGTTGTTTGGGTGCGTGTGTGTGTGCGGCTGGGGTGGAATGAGGGAACCCCGCGGGGGAAACGCGGGCTGGCGTGGGCGCGTCCTCCGGGGCGTGTCGGGAGTTCCCCGGAAGAGCTGGGAAGGAGCGGTTTCCCTGTGCGGGTTTCGGCCTCACCACTGTCCTCGCCTGTCGCCGTCCCCCGTCCCGGGCGGAGCCCTCTGTAGCGGAGAGAGGGAGAGAGAGAGCGAGAGAGAGAGAGAGCGACAACGGGTTAGGTAAGCCCGTGTTTGCGCGATTCAGTGGCAATTACCCGGACATTAGCTGCCCACGTAGTGAAGCGTGATCCTCCTCGTCGGGGCGGGAGGGTGTCCCTTTATCCCTCCTTCTTGGAGCTGGATCGTTGAACCTCTGCTCCCCGGTGCTCACCACCGCCGTGCGTGGCGGAGTTGGCTCCACCCTGCAGTGACGTCTTCCGGTTGGCGTTGGGACCGGCGCGAGGTTGCCCCCGCGTGCCGGGCGCCAGTCGGGGAAGGAGCGAAACCTTCCTAGTTTGCGCGCAGTGGTGTTGGTCCGGCCCAGTACCCCCAGCTTCGAGCCTACTGCTGCTGGGAGGTGGGCCCAGAGGTGTCTCGTCGTGAGAGCCCATCTGCATTCCCATGCAGGGCCCCCCCCGGTGCTGGACCTGGAAGGAGAAATCCTGCAGGGGGTGAAACCACCGAGGTACCCGGGCGTTCGGTCCTTGGCCTTGGCCATCCATTGCAGGGCGCTGGTCTGTGACCAGGACAAAGTGTCGGCCTCGCCAGGTAATACCTCAACTCTTCAATGGCCCACTTGACGCCAAGGCTTCCCGCCACCGGCCGTACCTTTTCCGCGGGGGCCACGTCCCCGCTGATGTAGAGGACCGGGTGCTCTTCTCCGTCGAGGTTTGGGGAGAGGACCGCGCCAACCCTGTGTTCAGATGCGCTGTGTGCACCGGAAGGGGAGCGAAAAATCGGGTTCCGCAACACACCGGGGCGCGTAGGGCCCGCTTTCAGAGCCTGGAAGGCCTCTTCCGCCGTTGACCACTTCACCCGGTCCGCTGGCCCTTTTGGGTGAGATCTGAAAGAGGGCAGCATCGGTAAGTTAGGCACGACTCCCCGATAGTACCCCCGCCACCCCCCAAGAAGGCACGTACTGTTTCTTCTGATGAGGGGCGAGGTTAGTCCCTTACGGCTTCGATCTTCCCTCGTCTGCGCTTCAGCAACCCCCGCCCAATGCGGTTACCCCAGGTACTGTGCCTCGGTTAATCCCAGGTGGCATTTCTTGGCGGGGTCGGCTTTCCGGGAGCCCCCTCAGGACCTCCCCAGATGGAACAGGTGGTCCGACCAGGTGGGAGGAGTGGACGACAATCGCCTAAGCAGGCGGCGCGGCTGCGGTGTGGTCGGTAGCGATGTCCATCAGCCGTTGGAAGGTGGCTGGTGCCCCTGTAGGCCAAAGGAGAGGACCCGGTACTGCCAGTGGCTGGTGGAGGCTACTAAAGCGCCGGCTCTGGCGGCGCCGAGCGCGAGGGGCAACTTGCCAATACCCTTTGGTGAGGTCCAGGGTGGATATAGCGGCCCTCCCCAGTCGCCCACCAGGTCGCTCCACTCAGGGAGGGGGTAGCTATCGAAGTCCGATACCTGGTTCAGTCTCCGGAAGTCGGCGGCGCTTACGTTTCCGCATGCTCCGTACGACTAACTACCGTTGGGACTGGACCAGGGGCTGGATGACTCCTCGACGATCCCATCCCTTAGCATTCGCTCCACACTCCTCCTCGATGGCCTTTCGCCGGGCCTCAGGGACCCGGTAGGGTCTCTGTCTAACTACCACGCCGGGGGTGTCTTGATCGTGTGGTGAACCACCTGGGTCATCCCCGGGAGGGAGGAGAATACGTCCTGTGAATTGGTCCACCAACTCGTTGAGTTCCTGTCTCTGCGCGCAGGGGTGAGGTCTTCCCCAAAGTCGACCAAGGCACGCTTTGTCAGGATCTGTGTCCGCGTGCACCAAACCCTCGGGACTGGTTCCACCCATCTCTTCAGCAGGTTGATGTGGTATAACTTCCCGTCCGTACGCTTACCGGGTTGTTGCAGGCGGTAGTTGACGGCTCCCCGTCCCTCAAGGACCGTATACGGGCCCCTGCCGCCGGCCAGGAACTTGCAGGCACTGCTAGGCACTAGAAGCAGGACCTGATCGCCTGGATGGAACTCTCGGGGCTGTGCCGTCGGTTATACACCGCTGCTGTTCTTCCCTGCCCGGCGCCCGCATATGTTCCTGCACTATTGGTGCCACGCGGTCAATTCTATCTTGCATCTCCTGCAAGCGTACTCAATGATCAAGCGGTGCGCGGAACGGCTGTTCCTCCCAGGCCGCAGCGCGTTATCCAGCAGTCCTCTTGGCCGCCCAAACAGGAGCTCAAACGGGGTGAAGCCTGTGGACGCCTGGGGGCACTCCCCGGCGCCGAGGTACATAGGGGAGGAGGAGGTCCCAGTTCCTCCCTCGGTTCTACCACCCGCCGTAGCGCATCCGTTTGAGCGTCCCGATTGAAGCGCTCCCACGAGTCCGTCGGTTCTGCGGGTGGTAGACAGACGTCTTCAGATGTTTCACCTGCAACAACCGACACAGATCCGCTATTAATTTTACACGTAAGGGCGTACATCTTTGGTCGGTCAGGATGTCCTTGGGAATGCCCACCCGGGCTGAAAAGGAGCATTAGCCCCTGGCGATGTTGGGGGAAGTGGCCTTGCGTAAGCGGCACCGCCTCCGGGACCGGGTGGCATAGTCCACAACAACGAGGATGTACTCGCGGCCCCGCTGACTTGGGAAGGGGGCCCACCAGGTCCATACCAATCCGCCGAATGGGACGCCTTGATGGGTAGCGGAATGAGGGGTGCTGGCGGGGCTTCCTGGGCGCGTGCGCTGGCACTGAGGGCATTGCTGGCAGAACCCCGGACCTCGGCATCCATCCCGGCCATACGCAACCGGTCTCTCAGTTTCTCCAGCGTGTTGCGTGCTCCCCTAGGTGACCGCCGAGGGGTGGGCATGGGCCAGATGCATTACCAGGTTAGTCTCTCGTCCCGCGGTACCACCAGGAGGTCCGTCGGTTCCTCTGGCGACAGACTACGTATGTAGAAGGCCCCTTTCACGAGGAAGTACGAGGTGGGGGAGCCTCAGGTCGGGTTCTGGGTGACCCCCTATCACGCGGCTTGTGCCCAACAGTAGTTTCAGGCGGTCGTCCTCCTTCTGCTCCCGGGCACTTCCCTTCCCGGTTCACCTGTTGGAACACAGAGGACACTGGATTAATCAATCGGGAGGACTCACCTTCGCTCGGGCGCTCTCCGCGCCGTAGGGCGCAGGCAGACTGCCCGGCTGGGTCCTCTGGGTCCGTCGCGACGGCGTTTCGGCTTCGTCGCGGGCCGTGGGAAGCCCGGCCAGTCTCTCCCCAGGAGCAGTGGCACCGGAAGAGTGGGGATCACGCCCACATGGAGGGGCCAGGTCCCGCTGTACTCGGATCCGCACTCGGCTGCCGGGATCTCCCGGGTCTCCCCATGGATGCAGGTAACGGCGCAGGACTCCTCCGGGTTGTAGTGCCTTGGGGAGGACCGCTGGTCGGGCGAAGGTCACTGTGCTCCCGGTGTCCAGTAGGGCGGTGACGGTCTTCCTTCTACCCACACCCTCTGGGTGGGGCCCTCGGGAGGCTGTTGGAGGTGGAGCGCGCACCCAGCTAGCCATGGTTTCTGGATCGGCCGACGGGCTCTATCTCCGGTTCCGTGGGCATGGGCCTGCCAGCGGGGGTCATCCGCTTGGTGACCTCGGCGGGTCCTCCATGGTCCAGGGGCCCGTTGCGGTCAGGCCGGGGCCCTGAGGTCCAGAGGGGTTGGGCAGAGGGCTGATGGTCCCCTGGCTAAACCCGGGTGTGGTCATAGTACGCCCCCAGTGCCGCACATGAGCGCCTGGGGTGATTCCGCCTGTGCCCCTATGGCCTGTCGTTCTGGGCGGAGTGGCGCCTCAGGAACCGGTCCATCGCCACCTTCTCTACCACCTCCGGGCTGTATACTGGTCCGGTCAAGCCACCGCTAGTGAGTCGGATCAGAGTGTTTAGTTGCCCACGGGGGCGGCCCCGGCTGGTAGACCCAGTTGTGGAACTCTACTGCCGCCTGGCCCGTGGTGCGGCCACACCACGCCAGGACCCCTCTTTCATCGCGGTAATCGTGCGTGTCTTCTGGTTCGAGGCTGTAATAGGCGGTGCGTGCCTCCCCCGTGAGTAACCCGCCAATGGCCCTGGGCCAGTCATCCCCATCCCACCCCTCCCGGTACGGGTAATATTTTCGGAGGTTTCGAAATAAGCTACGAAGTCCTCGGTCGGGGGAGAGGGGTGGTAATAGGCGGCGGAGCTCGCATCTGGGGTCCGGGAGGGGTGTGGCAGCGGGGTCAGGGTCTTAAGGTCCACCAGCGCTTGGGTGGCTACCTGGAGGCTTTGCGAAAGTGCTGGGCGGAACGGGTCTGTTGCTGGATGCTGGCCTCCAGCAGGTGTTTTAACGCTTGCTCCATGAGTTGTGTGGGTTTTTTTTTTTTTTTTTTTTTTTTTTTTTTTTTTAGGGTGGGTCTGTGCTACTGCCCGCATCCTCCACCAGTGTAGCGGATCAGCCCAGGGGGGAAGGGGCGAGTACAAAACACACGGGAGGCGGGTTGTAGTGCGAAGTGAGGGAAAACCCAGGATTTATTTGTCCTTAAACCGTAGGTGGTGAGTGTGTGTGTGTGTGTTTGGGTGCGTGTGTGCGGTGGGGTGGAATGAGGGAAACCCGGCGGGGCGGGGGCTTAGGCGGGGCGTCGCCTCCGGGCGTGTCGGGATTCCCGGGAAGAGCTGGGAAGGAGCGGTTTCCCTGTGCCGGTTTCGGCCTCACCACTGTCCTCGCCTGTCGTCGCCGTCCTCGTCCGGGCGGAGCCTCTGTGAGCGGAGAGAGGGAGAGAGAGAGCGAGAGAGAGAGAGAGAGAGCGCGAACGGTTAGGTAAGCCCGTGTTTGCGCTGGATTCAGTGGCAATTACCTCTGACATTAGCTGCCTACGTAGCCGAAGTTGATCCTCCTCGTTCGTGGGCGGAAGGGTGTCCTTTATCCCCTCCTTCTGGAGCTGGATTGGTGAACCTCCTGCCCCGGTTCGCCAATCCGCCCCCCGCGGCGTGGCGGGGGTTGGCTCCACCCTGCAGTGACGGCCCTTCCGGTTGGCGTGCTGGGCGCGGCCGCGAGGCCGCCTCGCCGGCCGGGCGGCAGTCGGGGAAGGAGCGAACCTCCTAGTTTGCGCGGGCCGGGGTGTTGGTCCGCAGAGCAACACACATTGTGTACATTGATAACAGCAGTGAGTGGACGGTTTCTACTGGTCCATGTGTCAGACAGATTTAGTCAAAACACACAGCACATAGTCATAATACAAAATAAGTCCCATGTCATGTTGACACAGAAGTACATAATATAATCAAGGATAGCAGTTGATGAAGGAAATTGAGATACTGAGAGGTCCAGATCATCCAAATCGGCCTCAAAAGCTCTGTCTGCACGAAGATTTTCAGCTCCATACTTCCAATATTTGCTTTGGAGATGAATCTTGTGTGGAATATTGACTAATCCCACAGATCTCTGAGAAAGCATAGAGATCACAATTCAATTTAGAGGCTGCAGTACAGATCTGGACAGATGGTTTATGGTCCCTGGCCAAATGTTTCCTTCAATGTTCAGTTCTATATGAACACACACAATCTTCATAGATACAAGGCAGAGGACAGTTACTTGCTCGATGGCACTGCTTGAGTTTGACAATGTGTTGATTGGGTGATGTGAAACAGCAGAATTTGCAACTCCACTTCATTGGTCATGGCCAAATGGCCCACTATGATTGCAGCAGTGTGTGGAGTAATACCATGAAGTAAAAAAAGTAATTCAAACATGTAATAAACAGTGTACACAAGCAAGATCAGGACCAAAGTAATAGTTTCTCACCAAATCTCTTAATATATTTGACGGCCAGCGGTTCATATACACATTGATATTGTAAGCAAAGCTAATGAGGGAGCATTACAGTGGAAGCAGGAGCATCAGAAAATGACAAATAATTTTTATTTATTTATTTATTTATTTATTATACAGTTAAAGATTTAGTGTTTAGGTTACAGTCTAATAAGACTTTAACCTACCCCCTGCTTGTTGCAACTCATGAAGATAAATTGTTAATATATTAAACGTGCATTAAGTTACTAGAAGAAATGAATGAATGAATGAATGAATGAATGAATGAATGCCTTTATTGTCACTATACACATGCACAGTGAAATTAAGAGCCACTCCTTAATTTCTTGTCAGCATATACATAAAATGAATAAGATAAAAAACATATATATATATATATACACATACATATATACATATACACATACATACATATACACATAAATATTCATACGCATATACAAAAACGCACATACAAAAAAAAATTATAAAATAGATATATACAGCACCACAAAATAAGAGAATTCTACTGTGTAAGTGTGTATCTACATGTGTGTATTTATAATGTTTATGGCTTTTGGGAAAAAACTATTCTTGAGCCTTGTTCTGATGCACCTGTAGCGTCTCCCTGAGGGCAACAGATTAAACAGGTCAGAGCCAGGGTGAGAGCTGTCCTTAATGATCGTTTTTCCTCTGCTGAGGCAACGGGAGATGTAGATGTCCATCAGCAAGGGGAGAGGGCAGCCAATGATCTTCTGTGCTGCCCTTATTAGTCTTTGAAGCCTCTCCCTGCAGCTACCGTACCATACCGTAATACAGTATGTCAGCAGGCTCTCGACGGACGAGCGGTAGAAGTTCAGCAGCAGCTTGGGGTCCAGATTGTACTTCCGGAGAACCCTCAGGAAGTGTAGCCGCTTTTGAGCCTTCTTAATAAACGCTGTGACGTTGTCTGTCCAGGAGATGTCAGCGGAGATAAGGACACCCAGAAACCGGAAGGTGTGGACCCTCTCCACACACTCATTGTTTATGAACAGGGGGGCTAGCTCAGTTTTGTGCTTCCTGAAGTCAACAATGATCTCTGTGGTTTTCTTAGTGTTCAGAGTCAGATTGTTCTCTGAACACCAGGCTACCAAGTTCAGGACCTCCTCTCTGTAGGCTACCTCATTTCACTTTGAGATGAGTCCGACCACCGTGGTGTCGTCAGCAAACTTGACGATAACGTTGTTATTGTGGACCGGACTGCAATCGTAGGTGTAGAGACAGTACAAGAGGGGGCTTAGCACTGTGGTGAACCGGTGCTCAGTGTGCGAGTGCAGGAGAGGCGGTGTCCGAGTCTCACTGTCTGAGACCGATTAGTGAGAAAGTTATTTATTCAGGCACATGTGAGGGGGGGCAAGATTGACCAATTTTGTGAAGAGAATATCTGGAATGATTGTATTAAAGGCCGAACTATAATCCACGAAAAGCATCCGGACGTAGCTCTGTTGGTGCTCTAGATGTCTCAACATGGAGTGGAGAGCTATGGCAATAGCATCCTCTGTGGATCTGTTTGCGCGATATGCAAACTGGAAAGGATTGAAGTCTGGGGGGAGGTAGTCCTTGATGTGCTGAAGGACCAATCTCTCAAAGCACTTCATGATAACTGGGGTGAGGGCCACTGGACGATAATCATTTAGGCTAGTGGTGGGAGACTTCTTTGGCACAGGAATGATTGTGGCTGATTTTAGACAGGGCGGGATAATTGCTTGGGCCAGGGAGAGATTGAATATCCTGGTAAAGACGTGGGCAAGCTGGTGGGCACACGATCTAAGCACCTTGCCTGGTACTCCATCTGGGCCAGCAGCCTTCCTGGGGTTCACTGTCAGAAACATCCGTCTAACTTCTTGTTCACTCACAGTAAGTAGAGTGGAGCAGAAACCAGGAGGGGATGGAGGCAAGACTGGAGCAGATGAGTGCTGTTGTTGAGATGTTTCAAAGCGAGCAAAGAAGCAGTTGTTGCATCGCAGCCTCTGTAGTTTGTGATGTCTTGTATGCCTTGCCACATCTCCCGTTTATTTTTGCTGGACAGGTGGGACTCTATGCTCCTCTAATGGTCCGCCTTAGCTTCTTTAATACCACCTTTCAGGTTGGCACGAGCGGCTCTATAAAGAGCTTTATTACCCAACCTGAAGGCAGCGTTGCGGGCTCTGAGGAGTGTGCGGACCTGGTTGGTCATCCAAGGTTTCTGGTTGGGGAAAATCCGGATGTTTTTGACCACAGTCACATTTCCGATACAGAACTTGATATAGTCCAGTACCGTTCCTGTAAATGATTCCAGTTCCTGGTGTTCAAATAAATCCCAGTCTGTCTTTTCGAAGCAGTCCTGTAATTTGGGGAATGCATCGTCAGGCCAGGTGGTAATAGTTTTTGTAGTGGGCGTGACACTGCGTCTGAGGGGGGTGTAGGCAGGGGAGAGGTTGGCCGAGGTGGGGGAGAGGTACGACTCTATACGCATGCTTAATGTTGGTGTAAACATGATCCAGAGTGTTCTCACCTCTAGTAAGACACTTCACATGTTGATAGGATTTCGGGAGTACAGTCTTTAAGTTCACCTTATTAAAGTCTCCTGCAATTATCTGAACACCTTCGGGGTAAACCCACTGCTGTTCATTTATGGTGTTCAGCAGGAGAGAGAGCGCCGTGTTCACATTGGCGTCGGGTGGAATATATACAGCCGTGAAAATCACTACTGTTAGCTCTCTTGGTAGATAAAAGGGTTGACATCTTACAGACACGTACTCGAGATCAGGAGAACAATGTTTATCCATCACTGTTCCGTTATTACACCAGTTCTCATACACATGCATACAGAGCCCTCCTCCTCTGCTCTTACCGGAGTCCTCAGTCCTGTCCCAGCGGAGCAGAGCACGGCCTGCTAGCTGCATGCTAGCGTCGGGTATCCTCGGATGAAGCCAGGTTTCAGTGATAATCAAAACACAACAATCACGAACGTAGCAATTTCCAGGTAGTTGTAATTCCAGGTCATTGATTTTATGCACTAGAGATCTGGCATTGGAGAGATACAGGCTCGGTAAAGGTGGCTTGTGTGGTTGTTTTCTTAGCCTTAGCATAACGCCGGACCTGCATCCCCGCTTCTGCTTCCTCTCCCTCCTCCGTCTCCGTTGCCTCCTGGACCCGACAACAATCCACGGAGAGCCCGGTAATCTCGCTATGTCGTCTGGGATGTTGTGCGTGTGATGAAAGAGTCTCGTAATAGGTATCTGGTGCTGGTTCCCGATATCCATGAGGTTCTGGCTTGTGTAGCGAATGTTCGCAGAGCCGATAATGCACAGACAAGTAATAAGAAAATAATACAAAAACAGCAAGAAAAAGCATTGAAAAGCAGAGCTGTGAGCCGACTCAACTGTGCGCACCGCCATTTTGGGCAAGAAATAATAGTTAGCTAGTTTTATTTCATTACTTTTACAGATGTGTAGCTTTAGTTCGTTGGCTAGCAATAATATAATATGATTAGCCAAACTATGTGTAGTTAGCCGCGGTAATCAGCCACGGTTTAATTCTTTGTAGAAACGATGTAAACCACACTTATACTAATATAAACAATATACTATTATATAGTACTTATGATTTTTACAATTTGTTAAATCAATATGAGCAAATATTTACTTACCAAATTTGACAATGGTGGAAAATTTCAATCTTGCCCTAGAACATTGCCAACTAACGTCTTCTGTCTGTTTTGCGCTTCACGTGAGATCTCGGGATGAATGGTCAGAATGTGACATCAGTGCTGTATTGATTCAACATATGCTTTTAAGTTGAGGTGACAGATACTCTCGCTAATTCAACTTACAAACTTCTTGCAAAAGTAAAAACATGTTAAGTTGAAAAACTAAAAAAACATAACAAATGTTGTTGTGTAAACTTAAATATTTACTTGGGAACAACTAAAGCTAATAATTTTTTTTTACAGTTTCAGGCTTGTGGCCTCGGGGTTCCTAATGGACAGAGTTGGGTTTCTTTTCACGTAGACTGAAAACCAGTCTGCTCCTGCCTTTGAAGATTCATCCCATGTCTTTAGATATTTGCACCCACATTTCACAGCAAGCTGATACGCTTAAGTTCTCTCACCTGTAATCATTTTCCATATTTCCCCCATCTATCCATCTGTATGTACTGTATTACATTGGCACCACTATAAGTTGATCATTTTCTTCTAACTTTCTCCTATCTTATCCCTAATCCTCCTCTTTATCCTACTTACCTCACATGGACACAGTCCATAAAATGCATCAGCTGCCCTCATCAGATATTCTGTAAGTTATTTCTCATGTTCATCAGTGAATATCGTCTTTCCACTGTGATAGCCTACACTTGGAAGTTCCCTTCATCCCTTCTCTTCTAACATCTTCCTCTTTTTACAGAATCTGTACAAGGTTACATGGCAGATGTCGTACAATTTTGCCTCAGATCTTACAGATTTTCCTGCTCTTTTACATCATCTGATGCTCTTTTCAAAATGCTGAGAAACACCCATCAGTTTCTCTTTCTCTTCCAAGACCTAGGCATACTGAAATTCAAAGAAAGAATACAATAAACATTTGCTTGGAGTAGGTCGTAACATGTTTCATTGACGTTACTATCCCAGAGTCTTGTAGACATGAACTAGTTCACCTTACAGCTAACAGCCAAAATATTAGCTCTAACAACTTGCGTGACCAATATCTACACAGACCCACAATAAACATAATTTAACTTTGATGAGTTTAACTACAAAGCAGGACATCACACAACTAAATGAAGTAAAAAAAAAGTTGCTTTCTTACCTCAAAATTATTATTTTTTTCCTACTTCCTTACATGTGGAATAAGGACTAAAGTGAGCATGTGTGAAGTGAATCAGAAAAATTGGAAGTGTTACAACTGACCCGCCTTACAACCATCCCCGGTCTCCACTAAGCGCATGATGAGGACTTAATACTGAAATTACAGACATCGTAACTCCAGACAAAAACGCTATTCAGGAGTTGTCTTTGTATTATTATTTATGACTTTATATATTATGGGTTGTGTTGATTGTATATTTTATCACTTACATAATGAGTCATATTTGTAACATAATAATAATAAAAATTCTGGGCACACGGTGGCTTAGTGGTTAGCCTCACACCTCCAGGGTCCGGGTGCGATCCGCGGGCCATGTGTGTGCTGCGGGGGTTTCCTCCGGTACTCCGTTTCCTCCCCAGTCCAAAGAAATGCATGGTAGGCTGATTGCGGTGTCTAAATTGTCCGTAGTGTATGAATGGGTGTGTGAGTGTGTATGTGATTGTGCCCTGCAATGGACTGGCACCCTGTCCAGGGTGTATCCCGCCTTGTGCCCGATGCTTCCGGGTATAGGCTCCAGGTTCCCCGCGACCCTGAAGAAGGAATAAGCGGTTGAAGATGGATGGATGGATGAATAGATAAAAATCCTCACAGTGCCCTCAGCAGGTCAGTTAAGAGTAAAACACATTTCACTAAACAGAAATCTCAGTGCTGAAGTGCTTTACTGCCATCTTGTGTATGCTAAATTTTAATAATAAAAAAATAATAAATAATAAATAAAAAAATAAAATAAATAATAAATATATTTGAATAATTAATGCTTATCATCCTGAAGACTAAAGACTGAAGACTGCTTATAACCCAGACTAAATGTGTGTGTGTAATTCAAAAATAATAACTAAATGTGAAATGGTAAATTGTTCAAATTTTTTATTAGCAAATTTTTTAACTTCAGTAAAAATATATATGATTTAAATAGTGTTGTAATGTTATAATATTTTCTGATATATTATTAGGTGTGTGTGTGTGTGTGTGTGTGTGTGTGTGTGTGTGTGTGTGTGCGTGTGTGCATGTGTGTGTGTGTGTAGCTGATGTAGTTGCAGTGTGCTGCAGTTGTTTATCAGTGTGTGTATCTGCTCTGTGCAGCTGTCAGGCATTAATGCTGTACGACAGCCGAGTGCTTCCTCTCTCTGAAATCAGTGTGTGATGTGGTCGACTCTCGTCAGTCACACACCTCAGAGACGGGAGGCGGAGCTCTGTTCCTCAGTCACACACCTCAGAGACGTGAGGCGGAGCCCTGTTCCTCAGTCACACATCTCAGAGACTGGAGGCGGAGCTCTGTTCATCAGCGCTAACGTTATTTTGATATATATGGAGAAAGTGAGAGTAATGCCGCGTCTGATTTGTTATTGAGGCTGTGTGATGATTTCCTCGCTCTTTCTAATAAGGTAACAGTGTGTGTGATTGGTGGCTGCCCTCTCTCTGTCTGTCTCTCTGTCTCTTTCTCTGTAGGGGGTGTTGAGGGGACACACTTCTCTCAGTCTCTCTGGGCGAAGTGGAGGTGAACACATCGTGTACAGCGAAGAGGAGATGGAAATCTGTCTGACTTTTATTCTTCTCTCATCCACACTCACACTCACAGCAGCTGGTAGGTACACACTGATTATTCACACTAAAACATCACACACTTCTCACTTTAACAGTAGCCACCATTTTTAATCCTGAAATGGGAGAAATTTTCCTGGAGTGATCGTAACTTTATAAACAGTGAAAGTCTTTCATTTTTATAGAATTTAAAAAGCTGTACATGAGCGTACACACATCATCCTCAGGGGGTTTTCTGAGGACTCAGTTATAAAATCAGGTCCAGATTAATGATTACAGTTTACACAGGATTTATTGTGTGTGTGTGTGTGTGTGTGTGTGTGTGTGTGTGTGTGTGTGTGTGTGTGAGAGAGGTGTGTGTTTTGAGTAAAAGTCAGATTGTATTTCTTACAAATCACCAATGAACATATTTATTCAGTACATTTACATGGACAACAACAATAATAATATTAACCCGATTAAGACAATACTCGGATTAAAAAACTACCATGTAAACAAGAATTTTTTATTACCTTAATCCAATTAAAGTCATGCTCAAAGTAAACACAAATGGAATTAAGACGTGTGGAGTATTCCTGTTTTAGTCGCATTACTGATGTGTATTACAGACAGGTAAGCCACTTAATCACACTATTAACATCATGTGTGAGTTTTTGTGCGACAGGACATGTACATACACGGCAGCGCAACTGTTTCACGGAAAACAAGATAGCACGGCTGCGCCCGAAATTGTGTTATATAGTAGATGCTATATAGTAGGTTAAATACATGTATCTCGGCTAATATACAGAAGGTAAGAATGACGTTTGGGATGCAGCCCACGGCTTCAAGCAGTTGTCTATTTGCACGTACAGCATGACAAATAAATAACTGCACTTAAAGCGTTAGTAAAAATTTAAAATAAAAACACCTAAAACTGTATACGTATATATACATCCTCTCTGAGGATCATGTTGGTATGTTCCCAAGTCAAAGTACTGTAGAACTCCTAAGCATTAGGTCACCTCATCATACTCTTTCCATACCATCATGCTCTTTGCCTGACAAAGCAATTCACATTCTATGTCAAAACATATTTGACAGTTGGGGTCTATCTCTAAAATCACCAGATACCAAACCTACGACAGTTTTGTCTTGTTGCCATCACAAAAAAAAAATGCTTAAAACTTAAGTGCTGTAGTCACGGAGGGTGTGAACATTTGTCACTCTACATTAATGTGGGGGATCCTTATAGACTGTGGAACAGAAATGTACTCAGTGTCTCCACCGATTTATTTCACATTGAAGTACAACCAATTTTTACAATTTTTTTTTACCATTATGGACGATACACCCGTTTCTTTTAAAACACCATCTTTAAATGTTTTTCTACCTCCTAAATAAAACCCTCGGCCTTAAGACAATGTTTAACAAAGGGTTAAACAATGTCGTCTTTACTATATCTTCATGAATAAATTGCCAAACTAACATCTTGTTTTTTTTTTTCTTGGAGCAGAAGTCAGGTTCTCTCTCATTTCAACAGGTCCTGTTGGTGAATACACAGCCTTCATCTAGGGGTATTAGGATTTCTCAGAGCAGACATTGTAACAGATAGTTGCAGAGTTTCTTCGGTGTTTTAACTACAGCTTTTTAACCATTATTTAAGCACTGAGATGCACGACTCTCTCCTTAATTCGTTAACATAAAGACATTTGTAAGCATTCTGGTCAGCAAAACCCCCAGAAATCACACGTCTCTCTCTCACACAGGCAGATAACTGCAATGAAAGATCACACATTCAGATCAAACAGTGTTACAGAGGTCATGAATGTACACGACTTGACTGTCAGCCAGTGGGGACATGGGATGTCAAAGCATACACAAAATCGTATGTATTTAGTGGCAGTTCTGTATAAGTATCCTCGTTGGCGAACCATTTTCCAAAATCTTGTTTATAGTTGAAACAAACTGCACCATTCTTTTAAACAGCACTTTTAAACGCTTTTACCTTCTAAAGGTTTATGTTTAGAATGTATGTAAAAACATTTTTTACATTTCTTTGGCCATATCGATGGTTTATCTGTTTCAGGGGTTTTATTTCAGTAAATGTTTATTCAAAGTCACGCCGTTCTCCCAAACATGTAATCAACAGTTGTTTTCATTTATTTCATAAGCAAACATTCTGCTCTTATATACTCCCATTCAACCATCATGCTTTTATAACAATATGTTAACACATATGAAACAACCCACACAGTAACTAAAACACATGTCCGTATTAAACATTGATATTCTTTTCAGACAATACCACAAAAGTAATTTCAGAAACAAACATTCTCTTATACCACAAAAAGGTATACATTTGTGTGTGATTAATTCAGGGAGAAACACGTTTCACAACAGTGTCATTAACATAAACACATTTGTTGGGGGAGATCCCCCACAATACACAAAACACACACCCGCAGGAGGGGAAGGACACAACCCAGACATACAGGGGCCAAAATGACCCAGTCATACAGTGGATAGGGTTACCCCCACCACCCCTGGTCATAAAAACTCTTGGTCAGGAAGAAACAAAAGGATCATAAATGAACCACTCCTAGAGAAACGTCATCCTGAGAAGGACGAGGCCATAAACTAGCCCTCTAGTTCTACCACCGTGATTGACATTTGACAGAAAGTACTGGCCATGTTGAAAACCCCTGTGTGGGTGTGTTTAGAGAGAGAGAGAGAGTGAGAGAGCGAGAGAGGAGTGTCTGAATACACATATGTGTGGGCGGGGTTTAGCGAGTGAGAGGTTGGGCTCGTTTCAACTTCATACGGCTTTTACACATCGAATGGAATACATCTCTGGAAAATACTTATCTCCTAGTTTAAACATTACGGAGATTCTTTTAGACGACACTTTAACATTTTTTCCTCGTAAGGATCTTTGTTTAGAAGTCATGTAATATGCGCTATTCTTTTTAAACAACTCTTTCAACCATTTTACAGCCTAACGTTTTTGTGTTTTTGGATGCCTAGTAATGCAGATTCTTTTTAAACAGATCTTTTAATCCTTTTTTCCTCGTAAGGATCTTTGTTTAGAAGTCATGTAATACGCAATATTCTTTTTAGACTGCTCTTTTCACAATTTTTACAGCCTAAAGTTTTTATGTGTTTTTGGAAGCCTAGTAATGCGGATTCTTTTAATCATTTTTACATCCTAAAGGTTTGTGGTTAGAATGTGTGTAATACAAACGACTCTTTTAAACAGATTCTTTTAAAAACTTTGCTTTAACTCCTAAACTATTTATTCAAAGGTAAGCAGGGATCCTTAAAACATAATCAATATTTGTTTTCATTATTTTCACAAAACAAATATTCTACTCCTATATGTACACATTCAAACATCATGCTTTTCTAACATTGTCTTTACACAAACGAAATAAATCCACACAGTAACACAAACATATCCCCATATTAAAAACATTATTTCTTTTCAGACGTATTTCACCCTACCAAAAACCAAACTCATTAACATAAACACCTTTTTTTGGAAGGGGGACTATTCCCCCAGGAACCAGATTGATCAGCTGATACACTCGATAAGGCTTATCCCCCTCACCACCCCCTCTACAGACCTGTCAGTCAGGGAAGCACAGAGGGTCATAAATTATCACACACAACACTTTGATTGACAGTTTGACAGAAAGTGTATGATATAAATACTGTGATTGGATGCAAGTATGTGTGATTAGAACTCCGGGGAGGGCGAGCTCATGCGTGTGGGGGAAGTTCCCAGCGGCCTTGTTTGTAGTCCGCGGTGCCTCCTGAGAAACTGAGTCGTGGCTTGGCTGTGATTTGACATAAAGCACCTTCCAGACACCATATATTCTCAAAAGATACAAGATGCTTCATCTCCTTGTAGAATTTAAAATTTACCAGAATCACAAAAAACTACAAAATACTGTGCCCCAAATTTGACTCAACTGTATTCCTCCTGCTAACAAATATAGCCATCTTAGCCTGCCCAATGATAAAATTTATCAGCTGACACTTAAACCTTTTCTTCATATATATTTAAAACCAAAAATAAAAGTTTTGATTGAAAACATCTCATTAAAATTGCCAAACAATCTCTGTAAAACAGAAAAAAGGCTTCAATCTCTCACAGTACATAAACATAGTGTATAGTTTATAAGGCACAGAAAGGACATTCATGACTTGCATCACATTTGCAAATCCCCATACTTTTTTTTTGTTATTGGTGACTTGTAAGAAGCTCTCCATTGTGGTTTTACTTGTTCCTTTATTTGCAGAACAGCATGCCAAGGTGTGTCCTCTCTTTTATCCAGAAATGTTTTATTCAAGGACACCACACAAAGTTTATGTAGAGCCTTCCCAGAGGCAAACTTGGAACCCACAAAATGTAATTCTTCAGATAAAAAAAAAACCAAAAACTTGAACACTCGTAAATTTGATGACACACTAAGACGTGGAAATGGATCCTGGTCATTTGGACCACTTAGACCTTTGGAATACTCGTCCAACATTTTCAACACCTCTTCAGTCAACAGAGACCTCCATTCCACAAGGAACTGAGAGACTATACTGACTGGCTTCAACTTTGTTATTCTCAGCAACTACCACAGTGTTCCAAAGCTGCTAGGCTGAGTAGGTCTCCCAGAGTGATGACTCCAGCCCTGTGAAAATCCTCTGGAAGCACAGAAAAATGCTTTTCCCTTTCACAGGGAAATCCACATTTCATTTAGCATAACACTATGGGAGCTCCCTCATGCATGTGATCGGCATATGAAGTTTGAGGTAAAATCATGCCTATTTATAGGACTGCCATGATAAGGTGATGTTGCAATTAAGCTCGTTGCGTGATATAAATATGGCACCTGTGAACCACGCTGTCAGCCTTATTATCCAAAGACTACATGTCAGTCATTTGTGTAACAAAACAAAAAGACTCTAAAATCTCTGAACTTTTTGTCCCTTTTTAAAAAAAAAAAGAAAAGAGAAACAAAGAATGAGCGAGAGTGTGTTACGCCTTGCTCTTGTTTCATCACAGGCCAGACGGACACGCTTTCTGTGTGAAGGGTTTAGAGGGATAGGGCATGCCACAGCAGCCCTCGAGGGGTGTGACTGTGAGCATTGTGAATGTTTTACAATTAGGCAACCCTGCTTGCGACTCGCTCTCTTCTCGTATGAAGGGAGATGGATTTCAGAACCTCATGGATCTGGGCCAGCCACTGTCAAAGCAGCCAGCCGGCTCAGGAAGGATTCCACATAGGAATATCACCCAGGCACAGGATGTTGAGATTTCCTGAGGTTTGCGTTTGGAGACAATGCATAGCAATGTCTGGTTCTTCCCTTCGGGTTAGCTTTTTCCGCTCACACCTTGCTGCTCGGGCTCCATTGAAAAGCCATGGCATTCATGTACTAAACTAAATGGATGACTGGTTAATTCTAGCACGATTCAATTCAACATCGAGATGTTGTTCTCGCCTACATGAGGAGCTTGGGGCTCAGGTTGAGTCTCAAGAAAAGTACGATGAAGGCCTTTCTATCCCCAACACGCATACGATCGATCCTATCAAAATTGAGCAAATCACCTAGAGATGCAGTCTGTATTCCTAGCACTGAAGTTCTTTCTTCCACAATTAACCCTAAGTTCCCACAGTATTATGTCCCATAACCCTATATTCCCCAGAGAAACAGCACGCCAACCCTGAGTTTCTGGGCCAAAATCAACATTTTAATTTTAACATTTTTAGGCATTGCAACAACTTATAATAATGGATTTGTGTAATATTACTTTGAAAATGAAGCAGTTCAGTGTTTTAACTAAACTTAGAGCACAATTTTTAACTAGAGAAATTATGGGAAAATGCTCGCTAAAATCATTCTACTCATTTAGAAGTACCATATGAGCATCAGAGTTGTCAATGCTTTTGAATAAATTCAAGTAAATAATAACTAAATAAATGCATTTTAGCGCCAAAAGGCAATTTTCTGGTGATAATCAGACCAGCAGGTAGGTTTTTCACGAATGCACAGAGATGGTAAGGTTATGACTCCAAACCCCTGCAGTATCAGTCGCACTGGTTGATGCTGAAGATGAAGACGGATCAGGGTCTGAATCAGGAGAGTTTGGGTGACTATCAGTTTCGGTTTTGGTTTCAACATGGCCTGAACTTTCACTGCTGTCACTATCCAGAATCCTCGCTCTCACCTGTGTAACTGTGTATGTTTTCTTTTTTTTCACTGTTTTACATGTACCCATGTTCACTGTAGGTGTAACTTTAGCTGGAACATGATTAGCTTTTCGCTGTGGCATTTTTAGTTTACTTCTACTATTACACCAATATTCACGCTCAGATCAGCTTCATCGTAATGACGGCATAATAACGTAATCACGTTGTGACGTCATCAACCTTCCGGATCAAAAAATAATAATTAAATAAGTAAGGAATCATAGCAGAGTAATGACGGTACACCGGCCTTACAGCGATAATGTTTACTCTGTAAATCCGCTATATCAGCCTTACAGGGATTTGGCATAGACGACCAAACCGGTATATCATCCTTACGGGAATAGATCAAAGACGGCGCAAGCCGGTTTTTTGGCCATACGAGGTAAGAGCGTTAACAGGTCACCATGTGGACAACACAGCGGTGGTCTCATATATCAACCACCAGGAAGGGTTACATTCACACCCCTGTTCAGGCAGGTGCAACTAATCGTTCTCAGGGCAGAGGGAAAGATTTTGTCAGTGAGTGCAATGTACATTCTGGGCAGACGGAATGTGGGGGTAGACATCCTGTCAAGGCAGGGGCTGAGGCCCAGGGGTTGGAGGCTCCATCCACAAGTGGTGGAGTCCATATGGCAGAGGTTCAGACAAGATGAAGTGGATGTGTTTGCCTCCGAGGAGACAACACACTGCCCACTGTAGTTCACCCTCACTCCTTCCGCACCCTTGGGGCTTGATGCCATAGGGCACATGTGGCCAAGGTCACGTATATATGCTTTTCCCCTGATCGCTCCGCTCCCACAAATTCTAGCAAGAGTTTGCCAAGACTGTCTACATCTGCTGCTAGTAGCACCTTATTGGCCAGCTTAAATATGGTTCTCGGAGATAATATCCCTGCTAGATGGCACTCATTGTGAGATTTCCATCCACATGGATCTACGGTCTCAAGCTGGAGGGCTGATTTATCTCCCTCAGCCAGAACTATGGAAATTGTGGGTCTGGCCCCTGAGGGGCACCAGCTCATAGATTCTGGTCTCATAACTGAGGGTGTGGAGACCATGTCGAAAGCTAGAGGATTATCCACACGAAAATTGTATGTGCTCATGTGGTGGCTTTTTGTCTTGTGGTGTGAGGAACATCAGTGGGGTTGGCTCCTTCTTCCAGGGTTTATGTGGCCGCCATTTCACCCAGCCACGCCTCTGTTGACGGAGCCTCTGTTGGGCAACATCCTCTAATTTCGAGGTTTGTGCGTGGTGTCAGGTGGTTGAGGACTATCTGCAGGCTGTGCATATCTTCATGGGACATTTTTGTGGTCCTGGAAGGTCTGTCAGGGGCCCCATTTGAGCCCTTAAAGTCAGCCTCTGAGAAGCTTCTGACTCTATTGGTAGCTCTTCTGCTGGCCCTGACATCTCTCAAGTGAGTAGGAGATCTACAAGCTCTCTCTGTTGCCCCATCCTGCCTTGACTTTTGCCAAGGCCTTTCTGTGTCTTAGGCCAGATTATATTCCTAAAGTGCCTAAATCTGCTGCCCACCCGGTGTTGTTGCAGACTTTTTGCCCTCCTCCGTTCCTCTCAACAAGAGAGATTGCACTTGCTGTGTTTAGTAAGGGCTCTCTGTACTTACGTCCTCTGCTCCAGCCAATGACATAAGTCAGAGCAGTAAGTCGGTCTGCTTTGGTGGCGACAGTAGAGGTGATGCTGTGTCAAAGCAGCGCATCTCTAATTGGATAGTGGAAGCAATTTCTATTGCTTATTAGGTGCGCAGTCTCGCTACGCCTCCTCGGCGCTTTGTCCAAAGGTGTATACCTACAGGATGTGTGTGCTGCTGCAGGGTAGTCTACACCATTGGTCTACACATTAATTCAATATTACACCCTGGCCTGAGTGTCTTGAACTCCATCTTCGCTTCAGATAATAGAGGCTGCTGGTGCAGTTCACAAGTGACAAGCACACACACACACACACACACACACACAATATATATATATATATATATTATTAGGTAATATGCAATGTGTGATTTTTATATATATATATATATATATATATATATATATATATATATATATATATATATATATATATATATAAATCACACATTGCACTTAATCGCCACGTCACCTGATCATGGCAGGCCTATAAGAAGGCATGATTTTACAGTTTCAGATGCGGTCATGCGTGAGGGTGCTCCCATAGTGTTATGCTAAACACAACATATTGTTCCCTTCTCAGGGAACAGGGTTAGATGCGTAACCTAGACATTTTTGTGACGCATCCAATGTGGAACCATTCATGATTGACTCCAGCAGTTGCGTTTTGCCCTGTCCGCACTGTTAAAAGTCCTGATACTTAAAAAAAATTATTTAAAGTATATAAATATTGCAGAAAAAGTCAGGGAGTTTACTGAGGTCCATCGATTTCGGATCCTACCAGAATAGAGACATGCTACATGCTACAGCTTTCCATTTTGAAGTCACAGGTCCATTATGTAACCTCTGCACAAACTGTCCTGCTCTGCAAGTCTATCAATTGGATTTTAGAGAGTACATGTATTGAAGGATCTATACATGATGCTACCAAATTTTTAATTATAAGCACACGCCCCATAAAGGACATTTTTTAATTAAAAAACCTCTGGGTTACGTGTATAACCCTGTTCCATGAGAAGTGAATGAGACGTTGCGTTTAGCATAACACTATGGAGGAGTGCCCAAGTACATCGACACACATCAAACAACGCATGCAGCACAGAATTAGGCAAATATCCGCTAATTATAAAAGTACAGAAACGGCCATTCAAATTGTAGAAACAACTATAACTTAGTGAGTCCCAATCATATCATTACAAAGCCCTGCAATACCTGCAAGAGCTGATCAAAAACAATTCTTCCCCAGAATTAAACACCAAACATTCTTTATTCTCTTTTATTATACACTTTTACTAATTTTCTCAATTTTTCAATTATTCTGTATATAGTGCTTTTATACATGTAGTGAGAGAGACAGAGAGAGAAAGAGAGAGTGTTTGTGTGTGTGTGTGTGTGTGTGTGTGTGTGAGGGAGAGAAAGTGTGTGTGTTTGAGTCCTCATAAATCATAAAAAAGAAATAAAATAATAACTATAGAAACTCTCTCTCTCTCTCTCTCTCTCTCTCTCTCAGACAGTGTGAGGTTGGTGAATGGTGGAAGTCGCTGTGCTGGGAGAGTGGAGGTTCTTCAGGAAGGACAGTGGGGAACAGTGTGTGGTGGTGGCTGGGATAAGGTCGGTGCTGCAGTGGTGTGTAGAGAGATGCGCTGTGGGGAGCCTTTAAATGCACCAATATTTGGTCATTTTGGACCAGGATCAGGACCAATCTGGATGTTTGGTGTACGCTGTAGTGGATCAGAGTCGACACTGAATGACTGTGGATCACGTGGAAGGGGGGAACGTTACTGTAATCATGGTAACGATGCTGGAGTCACCTGCACAGGTAAACTGCTTTTTTTTTTTAGAAAATATATTACAATTAATTAAACAAATATTATGATTGAACTGACTGAATTTGAATTAAATTATGAATGAAGTAATGAAGTAAATTATCTTTAATAAAATTCAGATTTTATTTCAATGTAAATCATTTTGGAATGACATTGGAACGATTTCTTGAGACCCTTACACAAACCCCTAGAAGAATCCTGCAGGAATATTCTGCAGATATCCCACATTTTCAGCTCATTTTCCTGTAGAAATACCTGCAGGAATTCTATGAAGGAAAATATGCAGGAATATGCATCTAATATTCTATCCTTCAGGAATGATGTCCTGCAGGTCTGTTTAAAACACACACTTCCTGCAGGACTATTGTGCAGGATCAATCTGAAATTCTGCAGGACATGGCGAGTGTTTGTATCCTGCAGGAAACATACTGGGGAAATAACTTCACAACAAAAGCATTTTCACAAAGAAATGATTTCATTTACTGAAATGATGTCACATAATGACTGATGACATTCTGTAAAGTTTCCAAGACGGAGTTCAGTTCACATCAAAATCAGAAGAGAAAAGTAAGTGAGCTAATGTTACATTAAGTGCTGTGTCACAAATACTTAACAGAACAGTACTTTAGTACACCATAACGATTAAAGAAATGATTGATCACAGCGGTTGGTGACAGATGAATTTGTGAATTGGATACTTAGCGATTTTGCTGCCAAATGAGTGAATAGAATCTTTTATCCAAAAAGATTAATTTAATGACCGTTTCTGTAAATTACATTGTTCCACCAGTACGTGTGGAAAAGTCTTTTTGTGCGTTGTGAATGACTCATTGAATCATTTACTCAACTGATTCATTAAAACACTGAGTCGTTCATGACTAAAACATGTCTTATTTGTCATATATCAGGAAACTCTGCACTCCAGTTCCCATCAGCCACTGCACTGCACTACATGTCACATGACCACCTGCACCCGATTCACGTTTCTGTTAATGAGCACACTTAATGAGTGTATATATAGCCATTATCTTCACTGTTTCTCTGTCTTTCGTTGTCTTAGACTTCTGTCTTCCATGTTGTTGTTGTTTTTCATGCCATAGTGTTTTGCCTAGTTGTCTTAGTGTCTATGTTTTATTGTTTGTTTATATAATAAATGTTATCATCTGCGATTGAAACCATCCTTGATTCATGACATTATTATCATAAAATCAGTTTTGGGGAAGTTACTTTAAAACTCTAGTTTTTCAAGCTACAAGCTACTCATAGTTTGAAGTAGTTAAGCTCCAGTCAAGCTACTCTTTTAAAGAAGTAGTTATCTACACTACAAGTTACTAACTAAAAGTAGCTAACTACACTGAAGCTACTTAAATGGGTAACATTTTTAGTATGTCCTGATTATGAATCGGACTGGCACCCTTTCCAGGCTGTACCCCGCCTTGTGCAAGATGCTCCCTGGGATAGGCTCCAGGTTCCCCGTGACCCTGAAACGAGTAAGCGGTAGAAGATGGATGATTGTGAATCAGCTTATGAATAACTGTGTATAATTGTGCAAAAAGAAATTAAACACAATTTAATGACACATCGCTCCAAGTCATAGGTCAGTCACCACAAGAAGTAAACAAAATGCAGCTGTGTTAATTTTTTTGTAACGTGTTAAATATTTAAAATGAATTACCGTAATTTCAGGACTATAAGCAGCTACTTTTATAACATGCTTTGAACACTGCAGCTTAAGCAATGATGCGGCTAATTAATGGATTTTTACAGGCTAACGAGCTTCATGGCGGCAAAACATTTAGCCTCATCACATCAGACCAATGAAATTATCGAACAGGTAACAGTGGAAACTGTTTGAATTAAATAAAATGCACTCACACTAAATTCTTCAGATCAGTCATTTTTCACTTCATGCACACACCCTCATCATGGACAGCACACAAAGAAATGTATATGATGCAGCTTTCAAGTTAAAGGCGATCGATCTGGCTGTTGAAGAAGGAAATAGAGCTGCTGCACGTAATCTTGACATCAATGAATCGATGGTGAGACGTTAGAGACGGCAGTGTGAAGAACTGACTCAATGCAAAAAGACGACTTTCAGAGATAAGAAAAGCAGATGGCCCGAACTTGAAAACGTTCTTAAAGACAGGGTGAACACACAGAGAGGTGTTTTCACTGTGCAGATCTGACTGAAAGCCAAAACAATCACCAATGAAAAGAAGATTGGAGATTTTAGAGGTGGACAATCATGGTGTCTCAGATTTATGGCCTACCAGAAAACTGTATTTTTTAACCAGCCGTGTTACAGGAACTGTTCAGAAAAAAAGCATTTACACTATGTATTTAATTGAAAGTTAAAAAATTATTTCTGTGTATATATCACGTTACAACGTGGACACCTGCGGCTTACAGACAAGTGTGGCCTATATATGTACAAAAGATTTTTTCTTTTTAAAGTTAGTGGGTGGGGCTTATATTCAAGTGTGCTCAATAGTCCGAAAATTACGGTATTCATTAATTTTGACAGCACTAATAATTAGATTATGATAAAAATCAGACTGTTGTATTCAGAACATAAAATAAATCCCTTATAATTGGACAAAATATGTAGTGATTGGTGACGCTACATTGCTATTGGTTTGAAAAATTAACTGGTTACAGGAAAAGATAAACTCTTTATAAAGTAGCAGAGCCACTGTCACACTACTGAAAAATGTAGTTAGGTTAGTAGCATCAGTACTTTTAGTTAGCTTCTCCCCAACACTGCCTAAAATGAGCATGCCTACAGATCTACTAAAAGACTTCAGAAAGAGGGTTTAAGCAGCGTGTTTTTCCCACTCAAAGCACATCTACCATTTTTAATTCATTTTATCAGCTACGGAACCTGCAGGTTTTTGTTTCATTTACAGGAAATAAGAAGTTGTCCTGCAGGAGAGATGAAGTACTTGGGAACTTTATTTTATTTCTGTAGGAGGTGTGCAGTAGTCCTGCAGGATTTTTCTCTTGTGCAGCAAGTGTTTTGGACATTCCTGCATGTTTCTGTTGTACTGAAGGCTCCATTCTAGAACCTAGAGACATTTCCTGCACAGTTTGTCAATGTGCCCTGCAGGATTTCATCTTTCCTGCAGGAGAGCAGCAAACATCATGCAGAGAAATGAAAATCCTGCAGGATTCTTGTAGGGTTTTGTTTGTAAGGGTTCTCTGTCTTATTGAAAATCTGCACAATATTTACACTATTAAATTAAACACAGGTCAGAATTCAAGACTCACTGCTGGTCCTCACCGGTGCTCTGGGAGAGTGGAGGTGCTTCTTGGAGGTTCCTGGTCCACAGTGTGTGATGCTGACTTTGACCAGCAGGATGCAGAGGTTGTGTGTCGAGAGCTGGGCTGTGGGATTCCTGTGGAGGTGCTGCGATCAGCTGCTTTTGGCCGAGGGGAGGGTCAGGTGTGGACAGAGGAGCTTCAGTGTAGAGGAAATGAATCTGAGATTT
Source organism: Ameiurus melas (assembly GCA_012411365.1). Classification (NCBI taxonomy): domain Eukaryota; kingdom Metazoa; phylum Chordata; class Actinopteri; order Siluriformes; family Ictaluridae; genus Ameiurus; species Ameiurus melas. Next base: position 24,775,580 of record CM022766.1, on the reverse strand, counting down.
ACTTCTGTCCAACATCATCTTCACTCAAACACTCACACTGCTCCCATTACAACGATGTGGGATTAATATGTTCTGGTGAAGTATCATGATTTAACTTCTGTTTAAATAGAGAACACATACCTGTCAATCACACTTTAAGGTGCCTTTGTTAATTTTCGTCTTTCACTGAGATCTCAGCTATTTGTTCAGGTTACACAGGGGCGCGGCTGGTGAACGGACCGGACTCCTGTTCTGGTCGAGTGGAGCTCCAGTACCTCAGTGACTGGGGCACAGATTGTTCTGTAGGCTGGGATATGAGAGCTGCGGATGTTCTCTGTACACAGCTGGATTGTGGTAGTGCTGTGGCTGTAGTGGAGGTGGACTGGTTTGGGGAGGGGAGTGGCCACATCTGGGCTGATGTGTTTGATTGTCAGGGGAAAGAGACACACCTATCACAATGTAACATCTCATCATGGAGTCGAGCTGCATGCTCTCATAAACACGATGCTGGAGTCATCTGTAATGGTGAGATATTAACATCACCTACACCACGTTAGTGAATAAAGTCAGTGTTCATTAGAATATTTAAATGATGTTCTTCTGCTTCAGGATCATCCGTGGCGTTTCATGAGGGGCGAGTGCGGTTGTCTGGAGGGAGCGAGTGTCAGGGGGAGGTGGAGATTTATTTCAGGCAGGACTGGAGGAGAGTTCTCCTGGACTCGTGGAGTCTGTCTGAGGCGTCTGTGCTCTGCAGACAGCTGGGCTGTGGCTCCGTGCTGAACTACCGCTCCTCTCCATCCACCACTGAATACAAACACATGTGTGTAACGGGTTTCAGCTGCTCTGGGAGTGAAGCTCATCTGGGGAACTGCAGCAGTGCACAACCTGTCAACTGCAGCTCCGGGGAACATCTGTACATCACCTGCTCAGGTAAGCAGCACTACACCTACCAATGAGCAGACATGTACAAAATCAGTCATTAAATACATTAAATGGCCAAAAATATGTGTGGACACATGTTGCTGCTGCTCCTGCATTTCGGCTCGAGACTGTACAATCTGCACATGGGGATTTGGCTCCATGTATGCTTGAACTTTGTTCTTGAAGCTATTCTGTTAAGTATCTGCAGCAGGACTCGGTTTGAAAGTACGCCTGAGCTTTGTTTGTCATGAGGCATACCACAGTATTAAAAGAGAGATAAACAGAGAAAAGGAAGGCTTGGATGCTTTCCAGCATTTCACTTTTATTTATGCTTGTCATATACAGAAACACACAGGCTCTGGTTCCTAAGAGAGGAAGCAAGAGAGAAACCACTCTCAAAAATATCACAAATCACTCATTTAGATCCACTCATTCTCCACACTCCTGCTAAAGACCCCTGTTACTGTACTCCCTCATCTGCCACAGCATGTGAATCACATTTCATAATTATTTTATGAATTTAACAATATTATGATGAATAATTTCGAACACTTCAGGAACTAACAGTTAGTGTGGTCCTTATTGTGTTCTGCAATATTAGGTATGATATTATTAGTTACTTGTACTGAAATTAATCAGAAACGTTCTATTGATACAGAGATTATCATAACTGATGAGATAAAGCAGTTGACTCATTGTGTGTGTGTGTGTGTGTGTGTGTGTGTGTGTGTGTGTGTGTGTGTGTGTGTGTGTGTGTGTGTGTAATCCTAGACCCCAGCTCCATCAGGCTGGTTGTTTCTGGGGGAGACTGTGCAGGAAGGCTGGAGGTTTTCCACAGCGGCTCGTGGGGGACAGTGTGTGATGACTCGTGGAATATTGAGGATGCGCAGGTGGTGTGCAGACAGCTGCAGTGTGGAGTGGCCCTCAGTACCCACATACCAGCCTGGTTTGGTCCTGGAACTGGGTCCATATGGCTGAATGAGGTGGAGTGTGAGGGGAACGAGACGTCCCTGTGGAACTGCAGATTTCAGCTGTGTGAAGAGGGTGAATGTGGACACCAGGAGGACGTAGGAGTCGTGTGCTCAGGTACAGTGTCATTTATGTACAGTAATATTTATGATGTTAATGGATTATTTTATCCATATTTTAAATAATAACGGCCACAACAGAAGTAATGATTACAAATTTATACTCAGTGTGAGTCGTTGTTCTTCCACCAGACTTTAAAGAGATCCGACTCACGGAGGGCTGTGAGGGGAATTTGGAACTGTTCTACAATGGAACCTGGGGTAATGTGTGTCACAATCAGATGGATGAGGAGACAGTAAACATGGTGTGTCGAGAGCTGAACTGTGGAAGACGTGGCAGTCTGTCAAACACTGAAGCACGAGTAAAATCTGCTCCTAACTGGCTGGATTATCTGAAGTGTAGGAAACACGACTCTAATCTGTGGCAGTGTCCATCTTCACCCTGGAGACAGAACAGATGTGATAATCGTGATGAGGTGGCTCGTATTACCTGCACAGGTGGGTGGAGTCAGACTTTTCTGGTTCTGTACATGGCCATAAACTGCAGTGTTTCATTGTGAATAGTGTAGAACTAATGTTGCTGAAATATAAAGTGTATTTGGCAAAAATTGATGTTAGAAGTGTGAGAAAAGTCTGCTCTGAGATAAAAGCTGCATGTGAGACTTTTCATTAATGCATGTATTTTATTACTGCAGATGATGGACAGTCTCTACGTACAAAAAAAAAAGTGCTCTTCATTTCCCTCTCAGAAACACTGCTCAAGTAAGGATATATAAGGAAAAGCTGTTAGTACTGTTCTTCATTTGCATTTGTTAGTGACAGAAGATATTTCCTCATCTGTTTATAAAACCATTTTCTGAGGACTTTAATGTATTTCCTCATATAACCATCCTGAGGGCATCAATCTTCCTCACATTTCATGAAACTTAAACCAGCAGAGATAAAATCAGTAAACAGAACCCAAAGCTGATCTTACTGCTTCACATTATTTTATTCTGCAGAAAATGTATTTATTTATAACATTTAAATAAGCAGCTGAATTTCAGGATGTTTGTAATTAGTTTAAGATTCTTTTTCAGAACAAAACTAAAATAATTTTTGGTGAACTAGACCATGTTGAGTATAATATAAGGTTATATTATCATTGTGTTGTAGTGAGCTGTGTGACTGGAGCTGTTATTCAGCGTTGGTGTGTTTCCTCATGTGTGATGTGTGTGATGTAGAGCACTGGTCTCTCAGGCTGAGTGGAGGAAGGGGAAGCTGCTCTGGGAGGTTGGAGGTGTATCATAACGCCACGTGGGGCCCGTTTGTGATGATCAGTGGAACATCAGGAACGCTCAGGTGGTGTGCAGACAGCTGGGCTGTGGGTCGGCGCTGAGTGCTGATAGGAATGTTAGTTCTGGTCCTGGTGAAGGGACTATCTGGCTGAACAGAGTGAAGTGTCGAGGGGATGAGATTCACCTGTGGGACTGTCATCATTCCCTGAAGAAACACACTTGACTGCTCTCATGCTGGAGTCACCTGTGCAGGTCGGAAGGGTGTGCTAACTTTTCAGCTTCCTGTCTCCACTCATTACACTTTTCTCCCAGTGTTAAGACTTGATAACTTTTATTTATAATCTTAGATATTAGTTTGAAAGCTCAGACCCTAAACTGTAATACACTGATCAGCAGCTCATAACCCTTATTTAGTGAGAGAATATTTTATTATATGATAGAAAGTTTTTTTATATTCTGTAAATACAGACGAGTCCACTACTACACCCACCACCACCACCACCACCACCACCACCACCACATCAGGTATGTATATTTGTTACAATACAATATTTGTTACTGTTCATCATTTTTCTAAATATTTATGATTACAGCGTCGTATCAAGATCCTCTTCTGTGTTTTTAACTTCAGTAAGAGATCCAAATCCTCCATCACCTGAACCTCCATCCACCCCTCCACTGGTTCTCTTTGTGTTGGGAACGCTGCTCTTCCTGGCCTTAGTGCTTCTGCTGGTAATGTTTTACCAGAACAGAGTGCTCAGGAGAGGTACGAGACATACCTGTAAATACTAATTACATTTTATCCTGCTGTTAAAATTGTCCTGTAAGGATTTCATTAAAAGTTATTATTATTATTATTATTATTATTATTATTATTATTATTATTATTATTATTATTATTATTATTATTATCCACTCCCAGTTGTCTCTAAGAGGAGGCGTAAGACTCAGCCTGAGGCAGTCTATGAGGAGATCAACCACAGATACATCACTAGAAGAAGGACGAGCTCCACTCAAAGAGGTGAGTGATATGTGGACTGTTCTACATCACACTTATTGTATTCCATTTAAACTTGTAGCTGAAATTCACTGCATGCAAATCATCAAATCACTCGATACAAAATACACACCTCAATGCAAACTCAGATATTAAATATATATATATATTCCCCCAAATCCAGTCTGATTTATTTCTTTACATCAAATCAATAAAAATACAATAAATGTGTGTGAGAGGAAATGTGCAGTTAGAGTACATGTGGTTTAGAGAGAGGATTCTACTGATAAACATACAACACAGCTTCTGATTTTGTGTGGGTGCAGTGTGTGTGTGTGTGTGTGTGTGTGTGTGTGTATGTGTGTGCGCGCTTTCCTGCACCGGTGCATCCCATTCTCTCTTCATCCCTCTCTCTTCATCTGTGTGTACTGTAAGTTTGTGTGTGCATATCAGTGTGTGATGTGTGTGTATGCAGGTTTGGGAGGGTTACTTTAAAAATGCAATTCATTACAGTTACAAATTACTTAATGAAAAATGTAATCAGGAAAGTAATCCAAGTATCACAATATGAAAGTAAATGTAATCTGATTATTCTTGGATTACATCAAGGTCACATGTGTAAAAAAAAAAAAAAGTCAAGAGAAAAGCAATATGATCTAAAATACTGATAATCCAGACACAGCTCTTGCTTTGGATGTACAGCGATTGGATAGCCCTATGAAGGGAACTCCTCACCCTATACTCCCTCATCACCTCCCACAGTAAACCCCTGGGGACCGGGACAAAAGTCTTCTCCAGATCCACAAAACACATGTAGACCGGACGGACATACTCCCAGGCCTCCTCCAAGATCCTTGCGAGAGTAAAGAACTGATCCATTGTTCCATGACCAGGACCAAATCCCCATTGCTTAACTTCAATCCGAGGTTCAACTATTGATACCCCTATAATTGGTACACACTCTCTGGTCCCCCTTTTTGAACAGGGGAACCACCACCCTGGTCTGTCACTCCTTTGGCACTGTCCCTGACTTCCACGCAATGTTAAAGAGGCATGTCTCCAAAACATTCCCTCCACACCCACAGCTTTCAGCATTTCTGGATGGATCTCATCAATCCCTGGGGCTTTGCCACTGTGTAGTTTGACTACCTCAGTGACCTCCACCAGGGAAATTGATGATGATCCCCCATCAGCCTCCACCTCTGCCTCTACCATAGAGGGCGTGTTAGTCAGATTCAGGAGTTCCTCAAAGTGTTCCTTCCACCATCCAATCACCACCTCAGTTGATGTCAACAGCATTCCATCCTTACTGTACACAACTTGTATTGTTCCACGTTTCCCTTTCCTGAGGTGGCAGATGGGTTTCCAGAAACACTTTGGTGCAGACCAAAATTCCTTCTCCATGTCCTCTCCAAACTTCTCCTTAACTAGCTGCTTTGCCTCTTTCACGGCAGAGGCTGCAGCCCTTCGGGCCTGTTGGTACCTTGCAGCTGCCTCCAGAGACCTCCGGGATAACACATCCAGGAAGGTCTCCTTCATTAGTCAGACAGCTTCCCTGACCACAGGTGTCAATCACTATGTTTGAGGGTTACTGCCCCTTGAGGCACCTAAGACCTTGAGACCACAAATCTGCTGCAGCTTCTGCAATAGAGGCTTTGAACATTGCCCACTCAGGCTCAATGCCCCCAACTTCAACAGGGGTGTCAAATAAACTCCACCGGAGATGTGAATTGCAGATCTCATGGACAGGGGCCTCCTCCAAACATTCCCAGTTCACCCGCACTACCCGTTTGGGCTTTCCAGGTCAGTCCAGAGTCTTCGCCTACCCCTTGACCCAACTCACCACCAGATGGTGATCAGTTGACAGTTCTGCCCTTCTCTTCACCCGAGTGTCCAGAACATGCGGCCTTAGATCAGATGACACGATTACAAAATCGATCATCGACCTTTGGCCTAGGGTGCTCTGGTACCATGTACACTTATGAGCCTCCTTATGTTAGAACATGGTTTTTGGTTACAGACAGACCATGACTAGCACCGAAGTCCAACAACAAATGCCTGCTCGGGTTTAGATCAGAGAGACCATTCCTCCCAATCATGCCTCTCCAGGTATCTCCATCATTTTCCATGTGCGCATTGAAGTCTCCCAGCAGAACTATGGAGTCCCCTACTGGTGCCCCATACAGGACTCCGGTCAGGGTCTCCAAGAAGGCCGAATACTCTGGCCTGTTGTTCGGTGTATATGCACAGACAACAGTCAGAGTTTTCCCCACCATAACCTGTAGGTGTAAGGAGGCGACCCTCTCGTCCACCGGGGTAAGCTGCAACAAAACGAACTGGTAGCGTTCCACCTCCCGCACAAGTTCCAGTTCCTTCCCTCACAGACAGGTGACATTCCAAGTCCCCATAGCCAGTCTCTGCCGCCTGATTCTGGTCCGTCGAGACCCCTGACCTTCACTGCCACCCGTGCAGCAGCGCACCCGACCCACACAGTTCACCCCACGAGTGGTGGGCCCATAGGATGGAGAGGGGGGTGCCACATTGCTTTTTCGGTCTATGCCCAGCTGGGCTCCATGGCAAACCCATATATATATATATATATATATAACCCATATACATATATGGTAAAAAATTGATATATCTAAAATTGATTTCAACCTGCCCACATTTTACATTTTTTCCTACATTCAATGAATGTCCATGGAATAATATTAAATGTCAGATGCTTCGAGTGAACCTTCTGCCATCATTTACACATTTGAATGGCAGTCTAATGCGAGGCAGTGGGATAAGACGAAATTAAAAATGACCTTATATGGCCATGGGTTTTGACTCAGGACACCGCTGGCATTTTATACTGAATGTGTGTTTCCTGAATATATATATATATATATATATATATATATATATATATATATATATATATATATATATATATATATATATATATATATATATATAACTATCTTGACATATAACAGTAGATCTTATAACAGAAGAAATATAAGTCAATTTAGCCTCTTCTGTGAAATGTAAAAGCTTTATTGTGTGAAACCTGTCATGTTTAACCTCTGTAACAATCATTGATTAATTTTTGCAAATCTCTCTACTAATATTCAATTCAATTCAATTCAATTTTATATGTATACCGCTTTTTACAATAAACATTGTCTCAAAGCAGCTTTACAGAAATATCAACACGGTATACAGATATTAAAGGTGTGAATTTATCCCAACTGAGCAAGCCACTGAGTGGTGATGGTGGCAAGGAAAATCTCCCTAAGATGTTTTAAGAGGAAGAAACCTTGAGAGGAACCCGACTCAGAAGGGAACCCATCCTCATCTGGGCAACAACAGATAGTGTGAAAAAGTTCATTATGGATATACATGAAGTCTGTATGGCCTTAGGAGCAGCCGTCGTCCCAGCAGTCTAGAATTGGAGAAGATTTGAGCTCCATCCAGAGGCAGAAAGGATCTGGATCTCCAGTATCTCCATAAATTCGTTTGGGGCTCGGCAAAAGGAGAGAGGGAGAAAAAAGATTATTAGGACTGTGAAGTAGTAAAACAGAATCTAGTCAGGGTAAGCTTGAGTAAACAAATACGTTTTCAGCCTAGACTTAAACACTGAGACTGTGTCTGAGTCCCGAACATTAATAGGAAGACTGTTCCATAACAGTCTGGGGCTCTATAAGGGAAGGCTCTTCCCCCTGCTGTAGCCTTGACTATTCGAGGTATCGTCAAATAGCCTGCATCTTTTGATCTAATTAAGTGTGGCGGATCGTAGAAAACCAGAATACATTTACATTATATTACATTTATTCCATATATATATTACATATATATATATATTTTTTTTTATGAGTTGGTTAGGTGTTCACGGAAGTGGTGGGTCTTTAGCTGTTTTTTGAAGATGGTGAGAAATTCTGCAGTCCGGATTTAGATTGGAAGTTTATTCCACCACTAAAGAACAGTGAGTTTGAAGGTTCTGGAAAGGGATCTTGAGCCATGCTGAGTAGGAACTACTAAGCATCAGTCACTAATCGATCGCAGATTGCGTGAGGGAACGTAAGCTTTCAGGAGAGAGTTGTAGTTATTTTGGGCTGGCTGAAGACGAGGCTCGCTGCAGCATTCTGAATCATCTGAAGGGGTTTGATGGAGCTAGCTGGGAGGCCGAAAGTAGTGAGTTGCAGTAGTCCAGTTTTGAGATAACAAGAGCCTGGACTAGTATCTGTGTAGCCTGTTTGGTGAGGTAGGGTCAGATTTTGTTGATGTTGTACAGGATGAACCTACAGGACTGTGCAGTTGTTGAGATGTGGTCTGTAAGGTGCCATCTGAAGAATACCCAAGTTCCTGGACATCCTGGTTGGCTTGAGTGTGGTTGAGCTGTGTTGTACAGTGACATTGGGTTTGATTGAGGGACAGGCTGGGATGACGAGAAGCTCAGATTTTGCCAGGGTGAGCTTAAGATGGTGTTCCTTCTTCCAGATTGAAATGTCTGACAGGCAAGCAGAGATGCGTGCAGGGATGGATGGATCGTCAGGCTGGAAGGACAAATAGAGATGGGTTTCATCAGCATAACAATTACATGAGAAGCCATGAGACTCAATCACATGCCCTAGAGATGTAGTGTAGATAGAACATGGTAGTGGACCCAGAACTGACCCCTATGGAACGCCAGTTGTGAGTTGTTGAGTTTCAGAAATACCTCCGCTCACATGATACCTTGAAGGATCCGTCAGAGAGATAGGTTTCCACCCAGCGCAGAACCATTCCAGTGATGCCCAGGCTGGAGAGAGTTGACAGGAGGATCTGATGGTTCACAGTGTCAAAAGCAGCAGAGAGGTCAAGTACTCCAGATGTTGTTGTAAATTAAAAGCTCAGACAGCTTTTTGTCCTAGAGGTAGTATGTATATACATTATAAATTTGTATAAATTAATTGTTTGTGTGTGTGATTTATGACAAAATAAATAAATAAGCTAAATATGTGAGAGGAAATGTGCAGTTAGAGTACAAGATGAGTATACTTTAAAACAGAATTCTGCTGATAATCATCTATTATAGCTTATGATTTAGTGCAAGTGTGTGTGAGTGCACCCCACTCTCTCCAAGTGTGTGTGTTCAGGCATGTGTGTGTGTGTTTCTTTACACTGTACAGATGAATTTCTCTGTATTTTTCTTACCTCTGTGTGTGTGTGTGTCTGCGTGTGGGCTTTTCCTGCAGCCCCCTCTCACTCAATCACACTGTGGGTGTGTTTGTGGTTATGTAAAAAAGTATTGTGTCCTAATAAAACCTTTATGCTCGTATATGTGTATTTTTCTGATGGAGTGTGTGTGTGTGTGTGTCTGGGTGTGTGTGTGCGTGCTTTCATGCACAGGTGCATCCTGCCTCTTTCTCCCTCAGTCACTCTGTGTGTGAGTATGTGTGTGTGTGTGTGTGTGTGTGTGTGTGTGTGTGTGTGTGTGTGTGTATGTGTGTAGACAGCAAAACCACCAGTGTTGATTTAACACCCACAGTGTTGAATTCACACACTACAGTATTTATAAAAGTCCACTAGACTCAAATAAATACTTTAGGTGTTAATTCAACACTAGGGATTTTACTCTGTGTGTGTGTGTGTGTGTGTGTGTGTGTGTGTGTGTGTGTGTGTGTGTGTGTGTGTGTGTGTGTGTGTGTGTATGTTATGTGATTGTGCCCTGCGATGGACTGGCACCCTGTCCAGGGTGTACCCCGCCGATGATTCCTGGGATAGGCTCCAGGTTCCCCGTAACCCTGAAGAAGGAGTAAGCGGTAGAAGATGGATGAATGGATGGATGGATTTTACCCTGTGTGTGTGTGTGTGTGTGTGTGTGTCTGTGCTCTCTCCTGCACAGGTGCATCCTCCCTCTCTCTCCCCCATTCCCTCTATGTGTGTGTGTGTGTGTATGTGTGTGTGTGTACGTGTACGTGTGTACAACTGCTTTCCTGCACAGGTGCATCCGCCCTCAAACTTGCCCTCTCTCCCTGTGTGTGTGTGTGTGTGTGTGTGTGTGTGTGTGTGTGTGTGTGTGTGTATGAGTGTGTGTATGAGTTGTGTGTGTGTGTGTGTGTGTGTGTGTGATGTGTGTGTGTGTGTGTGTGTGGTGTGTGTTGAGTGTGTGTGTGTGTGTGTGTGTGTGTGAGTGTGTGTGTGTGTGTGTGTGTGTTGTGTGTTCTGCTTTTCTGAACACGTCTCATGACTGTGCTGCTCTCCCTCTAACAGGAAGTCTCCTCTCTGAAGAACAGCATTCTGGGTATGAGCATGTGGATGATGAGCTTCTCTCAGGTAAAAAGGCCAGAGTGTGAGTTTGTCTAACTCCATTAACTGAAAGATATTAGAATTGCAATTAAAAGTCAGAAATGACTAAATGTGTCCTTTCTGAGACGTGATTATGATGTATTGTACAGAAGAATTACAGGAACTCCAGTGTTTTAATGCTGACACATGACCTCTCACAATCAACCTTCTCTTACTTTAAGCTTCTGAAATCCCTCTTATCAAATTGATCAAAGCTTCTTTGGATGAGGATTTTTATTGAGTATAAATGTGTTTAAAACCCCAAACAAACAAATTGTTCTTTTTACAGTAAAGTCTGGGATTGGAGAAAAGGCTGAGTATTATGATGATGTCATCGACACCAGTGACTTCATAAGTGGGTGCAGTTGTTAACTGATGACATCAATGTACTGACTTCACATTAAACCATGAGGTCAGAATGTGATGGAGCTGTTTGTACAGAGCCTCTGCTTTTTTTTTCATTTAGGTGATACAGGAAGAGTTGACCCACCAGAGGACTACGATGATGCCGTCACTGCTGGACCGATCCCTGATAACGTGGATGGTGTGCTTCTGTTTTGGGATTAGTTTTAGAAAGCAGTAGAAATGAAACACACACACTGCAAATAAGTTTGTTTATTGGTTTGTGTGTAGTGACAATTTTACATGTACACCATGTCATTTTGCATCGTGTCATCAAATACACCCGTGTACAAACTGCCTCTTCAGTACACTTTAAATATCTTTAAATATCTGTGTTTTGGTGTAGAGGATGAAGCTGAGAATTATGATGACGCCATTACAGCTGATCAGAAGTCAGTTCTACTGACAGGTATGATAATAATGTGACAGTATTGCATCCACAAGCATCCAAATGATCATTAATGACATTCATGTGGATTTAATAGCTTTTATCTCTACATTCTGACAGAGGAACGTGTCCGAGAACTATGATGATGCAGTTCCCACTGAAACGAACACAAAC
>CM022766.1:24681801-24756801 GCA_012411365.1 Ameiurus melas | reverse complement strand
TTTATTGTGTGTGTGTGTGTGTGTGTGTGTGGTTGTGTGTGTGTGAGAATGAGAGTGAAAACTATTTGTATAATATAAAAATAATTATTTGTGTGTGTGTGTGTGTGTGTGTGTGAGAATGAGTGTGTGTGTGTGTGTGTGTGTGTGTGTCGTGTGTGTGTGTGTGAGTGTGTGTGTGTGTGTGTGTGAGTGTGTGTGTGTGTGTGAGAATGGTATGTGTGTGTGTGTGTGTGTGTGTGTGTGTTTGTGTGTGGCGTATGTGTGTGAGTGTGTGTGTGTGTGTGTGTGTGAGTGTGTGTGTGTGTGTGTGTGTGTGTGTGTGAGTGTGAGGTGTGTGTGTGTGTGAGAATGTGTGTGTGTGTGTGTGTGTGTGTGTGATCTGCTTTTCTGAACACGTCTCATGACTGTGCTGCTCTCCTCTAACAGGAAGTCTCCTCTCTGAAGAACAGCATTCTGGGTATGAGCATGTGGATGATGAGCTTCTCTCAGGTAAAAAAGGCCAGAGTGTGAGTTTGTCTAACTCCATTAACTGAAAGATATTAGAATTGCAATTAAAAGTCAGAAATGACTAAATGTGTCCTTTCTGAGACGTGATTATGATGTATTGTACAGAAGAATTACAGGAACTCCAGTGTTTTAATGCTGACACATGACCTCTCACAATCAACCTTATCTTACTTTAAGCTTCTGAAATCCCTCTTATCAAATTGATCAAAGCTTCTTTGGATGAGGATTTTATTGAGTATCAATGTGTTTAAAAACCCCAAACAAACAAATTGTTCTTTTTACAGTAAAGTCTGGGATTGGAGAAAAGGCTGAGTATTATGATGATGTCATCGACACCAGTGACTTCATAAGTGGGTGCAGTTGTTAACTGATGACATCAATGTACTGACTTCACATTAAACCATGAGGTCAGAATGTGATGGAGCTGTTTTGTACAGAGCCTCTGCTTTTATTTCATTTAGGTGATACAGGAAGAGTTGACCCACCAGAGGACTACGATGATCGCGTCACTGCTGGACCGATCCCTGATAACGTGGATGGTGTGCTTCTGTTTTGGGATTAGTTTAGAAAGCAGTAGAAATGAAACACACACACTGCAAATAAGTTTGTTTATTGGTTTGTGTGTAGTGACATTTTTTACATGTACACCATGTCATTTTGCATCGTGTCATCAAATACACCGTGTACAAACTGCCTCTTCAGTACACTTTAAATATCTTTAAATATCTGTGTTTTGGTGTAGAGGATGAAGCTGAGAATTATGATGACGCCATTACAGCTGATCAGAAGTCAGTTCTACTGACAGGTATGATAATAATGTGACAGTATTGCATCCACAAGCATCCAAATGATCATTAATGACATTCATGTGGATTTAATAGCTTTTATCTCTACATTCTGACAGAGGACGTGTCCGAGAACTATGATGATGCAGTTCCCACTGAAACGAACACAAACATCAATCACAGGTCAGTTTCTTTCTGGAAATAGACACAAAAGAAAAGCTGCTGAGGGAACCACTGTTTATAGCTGCTATGACATAAGTGAGAAAAGGAACTTGTTTTTCCAAAGCTCTACAACATTATCTGTAACTATAAATGGATAAAAACTACGACATCTAATCCTTTACTCAATGAAACACTGCAATAGTTGTGAGATTCCCATGGTGTAAGAGGAATAAAAAACTTGGGGACATGCTGTTATAGTTAAATGATCAACGTTAGGGTGGTAGCAGTAACTCAGCTTCATACACCACCCTGTAACTCAGTATTTTACTATAACAGCAACACACACAGTGCTTTATTACTGATTCATTTATTTCTTCAGTAGACAGTCCAGAAGATTATGATGATGTCATCACTGAGGAACAGGATGGAGGAGAGACAGAAAGTGAGTGAGATGTTTCTTCTGGTAATGTACGTGAGTGCAAAGGCAGCAAAGTTAAAGCGTGACTATATTCTATATGAGATATAATATAAATATCAGCTTTCTGTTTTGTAATCTCCGTTCTGTCATTTAACAAGTGCAGCCATATTTATTCAACAGTTTAGATAAGACCCATATTTATGTCTCATTTACTTCCACATCTTATACACATGGCCTGTGTTAATATAAAGAAAGCTGAATTGATCAATGTCCTTTTTTCACTTTTTTATTGCTAGAATATTAAAGACATTCCTACAGAGTGCATCATTTACTGTGTTTTGAAGCTTTTACATAACAATGAATACAATACAAAGGATATATTAAAGAGGTAAATGTATTTATTTGACAGAATATGACGACGTGGAGGAGAAATCTCAGAAAGACAGGGACCATGTGACTGAGACACGCCACCAAAGGCCTTTTCTCAGGAAATTACATTTCAACTTTTATAAACACAAAAAATGATTTGATTCTACTTCCAAAAATGTCCTGTTTTCTGAACTGTGTTCATTTCCCCCTAGTTATTAGCAAATAGAGTAGGAGAGTTAAATCACCTTTCATATGACTTAATGCAGTGTCTCCAGCTTTTCTTTTACAACACTTTTAATGCTATAAGTCAGCTTAAATCTCACTGACACACCACACCTCATTTATCTCACCTATTCTTTCATCTAAACTGCTATAATATTCATCTTAATCTTTTACATTTATCAACCTATTCTTCAGTGTTTTTACAAATGTGTTAGTAACTATAAGCCACTCGCCAAAAGAACAAAAAGATTTTTGATTCCTTAAATCAATACTCGTTTACTCATTTTTAAACACATTTATCTTTATGTTCAATGCTGTGCTTTTTAACTCTAAAACATAGAATTGAAATGGATTCGAGAATTCCTTTATGAAATATTCATACTATGACATGATCATTAGAGAGCTTGCTATATTGCATGTTTTGTTGTAATGTTTATGAGGTAGCTGGCTGTGTTGAAAGCCAGATATAGTATATGTAAGTATCATAAATATATATTTTGATGTTAAATTCTCAGGTTTGTTTCCTTATTCTCAGGTTTTTGTTTAGAAACTCAGGTTTAATTCAATATTCTCACTTTTAAATGAATGATGGCCAGTTACATCTTAATAAACAATATACAAGCAACTGTGACTTTTTATCTTTCCACAATGAGAACAAGTCAATATTTTACATTCTACACAGTTTTGTTTCTTCTTTTTCATATTGTGTAACAATCATCTATTTTTATACATTCAATGAAATAAAAGTGCTTTGATGATGTTTAGTATAATGTGATGATCTGTGTTTGAGTTGAGTGAGTGGCTCTTGTAGTGATGAATCTGTGCTCAATGTCCTTATAGAACATCTCAGGCAGTAAAAACTACATTTACATTTATTTATTTAGCAGATGCTTTTATCCAAATCCACTTACAAATGACTTCTACACACTCAGATAAACTCTATTATCACTATTAACACTGGGTTTCTATTATTATTTGTGTATTTATATATTATGGGTTATCCATTCTATAATTACTCCTATTTGTTCCACTGCAATGTTAGCAGCTTTACAGAATAATAATAATAATAATAATAATAATAATAATAATAATAATAATAATAATAATAATAATAATAATCCTCACAGCGCCCTCAGCAGGTCCGTTAAGAAAAAAAAACACATTTCACTAATCAGAAATCTCAGTGTTGAAGTGCTTTACTGCCATCTTGTGGAGGGAAAATATAAATGTTTTTACTAAAAGTAAATAATTATTTATTTAAATTATTACTGTTTATAATCCTGAAACCCAGACTATCCAACTCCCAAATCTCTCAACTCTCTTCCCAAATCAGTGTCCTAGGTTATTGTTATTCACTTTTCTCCTCTTTTCAGCAGTGTCATTTAATCAATATCTCTCTCTCTCTCTCTCTCTCTCTCTCTCTCTCTCTCTCTACACTTGCTGAGAGTTCTCATGAAGTACAATCTGGACCCCAATCTGCTGCTGACCTTCTACCGCTCGTCCATCGAGAGCCTGCTGACATACTGTATTACGGTATGGTACAGCAGCTGCACCGCGGCAGACAGGGAGGGGCTTCAGAGAGTAATAAGAGCAGCACAGAAGATCATTGGCTGCCCTCTCCCCTCCCTGATGGAGATGTAACCCAGTGACAATACAGGGTTCAAATAACTTGTATTAAAATAGCGTAATGTCCCTTTAAGAAAATCAGCAATCAGGAGCGATAGCCCCGCCCCCATCTGAACATGATTAACAGGTCACGACGCCATTTTGTGATCCTGTGGAGAGCGCGTGCGTGTGTGAGAAAATAGGAGACGCACATGATTTTGGCGACCGGAGGAAAATTATAGAATTAAAGTAAACTAAGTGATAAAAGTGAGCGAATTAGCAAGCTAAAGAACCACTACAGAAGACAGGATAAGGAGGAGCAACTGGGATGTTTGGAGAAATCCCCGTTTGCATCTGTATTGTCTCTGTAAGCTAGTAAACTGCATGATGCTAATGCTGCTACCTGTGTGTATTGAGTTAAGGGATGTTCACGGCTAGCGCTGTGGAAATCAATTACTGACCGTGATACAAGGGTTTAATCTCAAATAACTACTGAAATAGTAAGCTGATACCTTAGTTTTTATTTCTGTTGTGAGTAAACATTTTGTTAGGTTAAGGGTACTCTAATTAGAGTATTAGCATTTCAACTACAGTATGTGTTGTAACTTAACTCAAGTAGAGCCTATACTGCCTATGTTGTGGATAAAATCAACCTTTCTAGCTTCAGTCAAAAACATCAAAGACAGAGAGTTTTGTAGATGTCAAACGTAATCAACGTTATTGGAAACCAACAAAGTGTGACTGTCTGCAGAGAGTCCAACTTGTACATACACAAACATGTCTTTATATACTTCCCAAAACAGTAAACCTATTTCCTAGGTGTGGCATTCAACGTTTCTTTTTAGAACTGACCAATCTCCATTGCTTTTACTAATTATTCATATCCATAGAATACCTTATCTTTGGGGCGCATACGCAGCCAGTTGTATATTCTTTAAAAGTTTTACCAGACCTGGGTTTGTTTACCATGACACATTTCATCCTATAGCCACATCTTGGTACCTTTCTGTTGACTCTTATCTTTCCTTTTGTCACTATTTACAATCTTATGAGGTTTTGTTTTTAGAAAGCCAGTTCTGGAATGTGTCCAAATTACTACCATATGAAGTTGCATTTAGATAAACACAAGCTCTGGTTTTACTACAACAGAGTAAGTCTGCTTTAGACAAAACCCAAAACCTCTAATTTACACATTTAGAGGTGAAACTGAGTTTAAACAAACACAGGTTCACACTTTACACACTTAGAAGACCACATGTCTTATAGTTTTATATTAGCCACAGAAAGTAATTAGGTCCACTGTTTAGTAAGACACAGAATTCCTCTAACTCAATCCACACTCAGAATATTACTTGATAAACCATTATTCTATGGAGTTTGATTATGCTTCCAACTATTGACTATACATATAGATCATGCTCCTTAACCCATACAGATTATTTGATTATACCTTAAGGAGTAATTCTAAATGCAGGTTACATATTGAACACACCTCATCAACACATCCAGAAGTGAGTTATACACATTGATTACAAGTCCTAGCTAATTTTATACATATTTTTGATATATTTTACACTATACATATAATTTATAAACTATAATTTATAGCACTAACAGTGTTGTGAAAGGAGAGCACCTTTGGTTAAGTAATGTGCTTATAGAATAATAATAAGAAAATGAAGAAGAAAAGAAGTTGAAGAAGAAGAAGGAGAAAATGAATGAAAAAGAAGAGGAAGAGGGAGAAGAAGAAGAAGAAGAAGAAAAAGAAGGAGAAGAATAAGAAGAAGAAGAAGAAGAAGAAGAAGAAGAAGAAGAAGAGTACTAACATTATCAGTAGGTTTCCTCCCGGCCGTGCCTACACTAATCGCAAAGCAACACCGCTGCAGCTGCCCAAGCTCAAGCCAGTTTCATGGTACCCAAAACCCAGGGTTGGCACAAACTAAACTGAGACTTACCTGATTAGATACCTAAACCTGTTTCCTGTTACAGGCCCCTGACAGAGGAATCCTAATAATCCTTACAATAACAATAGGATTCTGTACACTTTCAGTGCTTCTGCCTGAATAATAATAATAATAATAATAATAATAATAATAATAATAATAATAATAATAATAATAATAATAATAATACTCACAGCACTGGCACAGTGCCCTCTGCAGGTCAATTATTAGAAAAACACATTTCACTGGACAGCAATCTCAGTGTGGAAGTACTTTACTGCCATCTTGTGGATGCGAACTTTTAATGTTAGTAAAAAAATATATATATATAATAATCATTTACTTTTAAGTACTCATGTTTTTAATCCTGAAACCCAGACTAAATGCTCGTGTATTTAAAAAAATAATTTCTAATAGGAAGTGAAATGGTAAGAATTTTCTGTTCAAAAATAAAACGGGTCAGGTCCCAAGAACTATCTCAAGTCTTATGGACAGAGAGAACTACTTGGAAGATCCCTTTCTATTGATGGCGAGCCTCCCAATGTGATCTTGAAGAGATGTCGACCAACTCCGTGAGTATACCTCCCTGGTGGTAGGACAGTATTGGCTGCCTGAGCTGGTACACATTTTCCACCCAAAATGCCAACCTTCCTCTTAAACAGGGAAACTGTCACAGAACAGGTGACGCATGTTGACAGTAGATTGATTAATCCAGAACGTGATCACAAATTTAGACTTTACCGACCCCAAAAAGGGTGGAGATCAAAAGACTCAATTACTTTAAAGGGCCCATTTTTTATTTTCCTTTGTCTGTACATAATTGTTTCAAATGTTGTTTGAAAAGAACCAAGTTTATATTGTTACAACTTATCTGGTATCATCCTTCCTTGTATGGGTTCAGTTTAGACCACATGGCTCCTTACGAACCTAGCACAGTGTTAGCTCATATTTAGAGGATAGCATGGTTACCGATATTTACAGCTCCCGTTGCCTCAGCAGAGGAAAAACCATCATCAAGGACAGCTCTCACCCTGGCTCTGATCTGTTTAATCTGTTGCCCCTCAGGGAGACGTTACAGGTGCATCAGAGCAAGGACTAATAGACTCAAGAATAGTCGGTCCCCCCAAAAAAAAAAAGCTATAAACATTCTAAATACACACACGTATAGATTTCAGAGTACTATTTATTTATATCGATTTATATTTTATTTTATACACACTCAGCTGAACCCATCACTATTAACACTGTATTATTTGTGGCTTTATATATCAATGGTTACATAAATTTGTTTGTTTAAAAAAAATCCCTCTATAATTATTCATATTTGTGCCACTGTAATGTTATCAGCTTTACATAATAATAAGAAGAAGAAGAGGAAGAGGAAGAAGTAGATGTAAATCCTCACAGCGCCCTCAGCAGGTCAGTTAAGTGAAAAACATTTCACTTAAGTGCTTTACTCCCATCTTGTGGAGGGAAAATGTTACTGTTTGTGATAAAAGTAAATAGATACTTTATTGATCCCCAAGGGGAAATTCAAGATCCCAGTAGCTCAGAACATCTCACACAATACAACATACAATAAGATAAAATATAAGCATAATGCTAAAAAAATAGTAAAACAGTAAAATATACCAATCAATAATAATTTATCCATCCATCTTCTACTGCTTACTCCTTTTCAGGGTCACAGGGAACCTGGAGCTTATCCCAGGAAGCATCGGGCACAAGGCATGGTACACCCTGGACAGGGTGCCAGTAGATGAATAGAAGTTTCATTCAAAAGTTGAATCTGCTAAATCAGGGGTTCTGAACATTTTACAGTTACAGACCAAAGGTATTTATTTAAATGTGTGATACTTTTCAGCATAATTTCTGCATTGTACACCCATTTTTACTCAAATAAAATAAAAATTTTTAAAATAAAATTAGAACAATCATGGACCCCTTTGTAAAGTTTCATGGACTTCCTGAATCCAACTTTGAGATCTAAATACAGTAAGCTGCCAGTTGATAGATTCCTATTGTTTTTCTAGTGTGTGAGAAAATAACCTGGCTGGTAGCTAATGAGGAGTCTTGACACTGACATGGTCAGTGATTGTTGTGTGTATGTAACTCCAGGGTGTCCAGCTGAGGTGGGCAACTTATGATGGATGGCCCCTGTAGCTCCAACCCCTCAGCGGTTTGTTAGTTGCTCCGGGGTCTTGCTCCTGTTGTTCTCTCCAGAATGTATAATGGTCGGCTCCTTGAGGTCAGGATCATGAATATAAGAGAGAGCATCAGCTTTGTAGTTCTGCAGGAAACTTCCCTGGCAGCCTGGAGCATAAGGAAATAGAAGTGACTTTCTAAAGTCAGAAGGTCACGGTTCTGTGGCCATCCACCCGTAGCTTTTCCTATAATAAATAACACTGGGCAGGTAGTCAGCTCAGCACCTCTTAAAAGTGCACTAGCTGATGTACACATGCTTCTGAGTGGAGGACAAACATGTCCACTGGATTGGAAGATCATGGGTATACCCTGCTGAAAAAATTAAAAGTAAAAGTTGACCTACTTTCATGGTAACTAAAACCCAGGGTTGGCACATACTAAACTGAAACTTACCTGATTAGCCACCTAAACCAGCTTCCTGGTACAGGCCCCTGACGGAGGGATCCTAATAATCCCTACGATAACAATAGGATCCTGTACACTTTCAGTGCTTCTGCCTGAATAATAATAATAATAATAATAATAATAAATAATATAATAATAATCCTCACAGCACTGGCACAGTGCCCTCTGCAGGTCAATTATTAGAAAAACACATTTCACTGTACAGCAATCTCAGTGTGGAAGTACTTTACTGCCATCTTGTGGATGCTAACTTTTAATGTTAGTAAAAAAAATATTTAAATAATCATATACTTTTAAGTACTCGTGTTTTTAACCCTGAAACCCAGACTAAATGCGCGTGTATTTAAAAAAATAATTTCTAATAGGAAGTGAAATGGTAAGAATTATTGTCAAAATCTTCTAATATACCTTATAATTAATAATTATAATTATAATTCACTAAAAAATGTTTTAATAATGTAATGGTAAATATTGTGTGTGTGTATGTGTGTGTGTGTGTGTAGCTGATGAAGTTGCAGTGTGCTGCAGTGGTTTATCAGTGTGTGTATCTGCTCTGTGCAGCTGTCAGACATTAATGCTGTACGACAGCCGAGTGCTTCCTCTCTCTGAAATCAGTGTCTGATGTGGTCAACTCTCGTCAGTCACACACCTCAGAGATGGGGGGGAGCTTGTTCCTCGTTACACACCTCAGAGATGGGAGGCGAGCTCTGTTCATCAAGCGCTGACGTTATTTTGATATATATGGAGAAAGTGAGAGATGCCTCGTCTGATTTGTTATTGAGCCTGTGTGATGATTTCCTCTCGTCTTTCTAATAAGGTAACAGTGTGTGTGATTGGTGGCTGTCTCTCTCTCTCTGTCTGTCTCTCTGTCTCTCTCTCTGTAGGGGGCTGAGTGAGGGGACACACTTCTCTCAGTCTCTCTGGGCGAGTGGAGGTGAACACATCGTGTACAGCGAGGAGGGAGATGGAAATCTGTCTGACTTTTATTCTTCTCTCATCCACACTCACACTCACAGCAGCTGGTAAGTACACACTGATTATTCACACTAAAACATCACACACTTCTCACTTTAACAGTAGCCACCATTTTTAATCCTGAAATGGGAGAAATTTTCCTGGAGTGATCGTAACTTTATAAACAGTGAAAGTCTTTCATTTTTATAGAATTTAAAAAGCTGTACATGAGCGTACACACATCATCCTCAGGGGTTTTTCTGAGGACTCAGTTATAAAATCAGGTCCAGATTAATGTTTACAGTTTACACAGGATTTATTGTGTGTGTGTGTGTGTGTGTGTGTGTGTGTGTGTGTGTGTGTGTGTGTGTGTGTGGTGATGGAGAGAGAAATTGTGTGTGTGTGTGTGTGTGTGTGTCTGTGGTTATGGAGGAGAGACATTGTGTGTGTGTGTGTGTGTGTGGTGATGGAGAGAGAAACTGTGTGTGTGTGTGTGTGTTTGTGTGTGTGTGTGGTGATGGAGGAGAAAATGGTGTGTGTGTGTGTGTGTGTGTGTGTGTGTCTGTGTGTGTGAGTGTGTGTGTGTGTGTGTGTGATGGAGAAAATGTGTGTGTGTGTGTGTGTTTTGTGTGTGTGGTGATGGAGAGGAAAATTGTGTGTGTGTGTGTGTGTGTGGTGATGGAGAGAGAAGAGTTGTGTGTGTGTGTGTGTGTGTGTGTGTGTGTGTGTGTGGTGATGGAGAGAAATTGTGTGTGTGTGTGTGTGTGTGTGTGTGTGTGTGTGTGTGTGGTGATGGAGAAACTGTGTGTGTGTGTGTGGTGATAGAGAAATTGTGTGTGTGTGTGTGTGTGTGTGTGTGTGTGGTGATGGAGAGAAAATTTGTGTGTGTGTGTGTGTGGTGTGTGTGTGTGTGTGTGTGTGTGATGATGGAGAGAGAAACTGTGTGTGTGTGTGCGCGTGTGTGTGTGTGGTGATAGAGAGAGAAAGTGTGTGTGTGTGTGTGTGGTGATGGAGAGAATTATGTGTGTGTGTGTGTGTGTGTGTGTGTGGTGATGGAGAGAAAAATTGTGTGTGTGTGTGTGTGTGTGTCGCGTGTGTGTGTGTGTGTGTGTGTGTGTGTGTGTGTGTGTGGTGATGGAGAGAGAAATTGTGTGTGTGAAATAAAAAAAAAATAAATAAAATAAAACCTCTCTCTCTCTCTCTCTCTCTCTCTCTCTCAGACAGTGTGAGGTTGGTGAATGGTGGAAGTCGCTGTGCTGGGAGAGTGGAGGTTCTTCAGGAAGGACAGTGGGGAACAGTGTGTGGTGATGACTGGGATATAAACGATGCTGCAGTGGTGTGTAGAGAGCTGCGCTGTGGGGAGGCTGTAAATGCACCACAATACGGTCACTTTGGACCAGGATCAGGACCAATCTGGATGGTTTATGTACGCTGTAGAGGATCAGAGTCGACACTGAATGACTGTGGATCACGTGGGAGGGGGAACGTTATAACTGTGGTCATAGTGAAGATGCTGGAGTCACCTGCTCAGGTAATCTGCTGTATTTAGAAAATATATTACAATGAATGAAATAATGATTATGATTGAATTGACTGGATTTGAATTATACCTGTAAATTATCTTTAATAAAATTCAGATTTTATTTCAATGTAAATCATTTTGGAATGACATTGGAATGATTTCTTGAGACCCTTACACAAACCCCTAGAAGAATCCTGCAGGAATATTCTGCAGATATCCCACATTTTCAGCTCATTTTCCTGTAGAAATACCTGCAGGAATTCTATGAAGGAAAATATGCAGGAATATGCATCTAATATTCTATCGTTCAGGAATGATGTCCTGCAGGTCTGTTTAAAAACACACACTTCCTGCAGGACTATTGTGCAGGATCAATCTGAAATTCTGCAGGACATGGCGAGTGTTTGTATCCTGCAGGAAACATACTGGGAAATAACTTCACAATAAAAGCATTTTCACTAAGAAATGATTTCATTTACTGAAATGATGTCACATAATGACTGATGACATTCTGTAAAGTTTCCAAGACGGAGTTCAGTTCACATCAAAAAACAGAAGAAAAAGGTTTAAAAATGTAAATAATATTTCAAATGAATCTGAAACATTTCCTCTGTAATTCTGACAGCACTAATAATTATATTATGATAAAAATCAGACTGTTGTATTCAGAATATAAAATAAATCCTCGACACGCACTGATAAACTTATTGAATGATTTGATTTGATTTGATTTGTAAGTAAATGTAAACATTGTGTTGTTTTGACTTTTAACAACAAAGCAGCAGTAATATTCTCTGTATCAGAGAATAAGCTCCAGGGTTCATTTATTATGGTGTTATCATTTACCGCCCCATACGTCACGTAACTAACTGTGGTTGGTACTTTTCGCGTGTCCATCAGACGTCACTTCCTGTCCGGTGAGTTAATGAGGCTCTTAATTCCTGTGAAGCAAGCGGGCCCCGTAGGTATGCAATGAAGAGGACCGTTATAACTGGACAAAATACGTAGCGATTGGTGACGCTACATCGCTACTGGTTTGAAAAAGTAACTGGTTACAGGAAAAGATAAACTCTTTATAAAGTAGCAGAGCCACTGTCACACTACTGAAAAATGTGGTTAGGTTAGTAGCATCAGTACTTTTAGTTAGCTTCTCCCCAACACTGCCTAAAATGAGCATGCCTACAGATCTACTAAAAGACTTCAGAAAGAGGGTTTAAGCAGCGTGTTTTTCCCAACTCAAAGCACGTCTACCATTTTTAATTCATTTTATCGACTACGTAACCTGCAGGTTTTGTTTCATTTACAGGAAATAAGAAGTTGTCCTGCAGGAGAGATGAAGTACTTGGGAACTTTATTTTATTTCTGTAGGAGGTGTGCAGTAGTCCTGCAGGATTTTTCCCTTGTGCAGCAAGTGTGTTGGACATTCCTGCATGTTTCTGTTGTACTGAAGGCTCCATTCTAGAACCTAGAGACATTTCCTGCACAGTTTGTCAATGTGTCCTGCAGGATTTCATCTTTCCTGCAGGAGAGCAGAAAACATCATGCAGAGAAATGAAAATCCTGCAGGGTTCTTGTAGGGTTTTGTTTGTAAGGGTTCTCTGTCTTTGAAAATCTGCACAATATTTACACAATTAAATTAAACACAGGTCACAGAATGTCGAGACTCACTGCTGGTCCTCACCGGTGCTCTGGGAGAGTGGAGGTGTTTCATGGAGGTTCCTGGTACACAGTGTGTGATGCTGACTTTGACCAGCAGGATGCAGAGGTTGTGTGTCGAGAGCTGGACTGTGGGATTCCTCTGGAGGTGCAGGGATCAGCTGCTTTTGGCCAAGGGGAGGGTCAGGTGTGGACAGAGGAGCTTCAGTGTAGAGGAAATGAATCTGAGATTAGCTTCTGTCCAACATCATCTTCACTCAAACACTCACACTGCTCCCATTACAACGATGTGGGATTAATATGTTCTGGTGAAGTATCATGATTTAACTTCTGTTTAAATAGAGAACACATACCTGTCAATCAAACTTTAAGGTGTCTTTGTTCATTTTTCCTCTTTCACTGAGCTCTCGGCTGTTTGTTCAGGTCACACAGGGCGCGCGCTGGTGAACGGACCGGACTCCTGTTCTGGTCGAGTGGAGCTCCAGTACCTCAGTGAGTGGGGCACAGTCTGTGCTGTAGGCTGGGGTATGAGAGCTGCGGATGTTCTCTTGTACACAGCTGGATTGTGGGAGTGCTGTGGCTGTGGTGGAGGTGGACTGGTTCGGAGAGGGAGTGGTCACATCTGGGCTGATGTGTTTGATTGTCAGGGGAACGAGACACACCTATCACAATGTAACATCTCATCATGGAGTCGAGCTGCATGCTCTCATAAACACGATGCTGGAGTCATCTGTAATGGTGAGATATTAACATCACCTACACCACGTTAGTGAATAAAGTCAGTGTTCATTAGAATATTTAAATGATGTTCTTCTGCTTCAAGATCATCCGTGGCGTTTCATGAGGGGCGAAATGCGGTTGTCTGGAGGGAGCGAGTGTCAGGGGAGGTGGAGATTTATTTCAGGCAGGACTGGAGGAGAGTTCTCCTGGACTTCGTGGAGTCTGTCTGAGGCGTCTGTGCTCTGCAGACAGCTGGGCTGTGGCTCCGTGCTGAACTACCGCTCCTCTCCATCCACCACTGAACACAAACACATGTGTGTAACGGGTTTCAGCTGCTCTGGGAATGAAGCTCATCTGGGGAACTGCAGCAGTGCACAACCTGTCAACTGCAGCTCCGGGGAACATCTGTACATCACCTGCTCAGGTAAGCTGCACAATACCTACAAAGACCAGTCATAATTTGCTAACTTATTATGAAATGTTCAAGTAAACATACAGGGTAATTAAACATTTACCAAATTAGATTAGTCTTCTAAAATTAATATAATGAAGATAAATCTATTGGACTTTTCATATTTTGAACCATTCCGCAGGTATCTTTAACCCCGCCCTCAGCTCCATCAGGCTGGTTGGTTCTGGGGGAGACTGTGCAGGAAGGCTGGAGGTTTTCCACAGCGGCTCGTGGGGGACAGTGTGTGATGACTCGTGGAATATTGAGGATGCGCAGTTGGTGGTCCATACGAGCTTTGTCCAGGCACCAAAAGAGTTGGAACGACAAACTTAAATCCATAGACTTCAATCTCCAAGTCGTTTGACACTTTGTCACAGTTGTAAGGCCACCACAGCCAACTAGAACTACATTACTGGGAATTGGTTAAGGATGTGGAAGGAGAACATCAGCTTGCAACTTGGACTCACCCTTCTCACTGAGCGTGCAGGACATGCAACCAGAATCCTGTAACCTCTTTAATGTGTAACAGATGCAAACTGTCACAGGAGCATAAAACAACTCAATTGCCCCATCAACTCTCGGAGAACCCACATATAAGCAGCTGCTCACAAAAATATTTTTTACACATCTGTCTCTTCAGCGAGGGTTTTATTAAAATTGCCCATGCTACCCCTCCCATCACATGAGCTCTTCAGCTTAACTGAGCAGAGTCTGAGGGAGTCACAGGGCATGCTAATTTAGGACAGTCACTCTTAAAGTGGCAAGGACTGAGACAGTAGCCTCTGACATCTACAATGTGAATATGTAGTGTGTTCCTTGGATCTACAGACCCTACATGCATAGACTAAGTTGATTTTGAACCCTGAAATTTTATGATTATTTTCTGAGCCAGATCTGAAATGATGCCCCCTAATGACTCAGGAGTAATGACATGTTCAGTATCTGGGCACATAATTGGGGTAGAGCTAGCTACTGGATCTACAGAAGCACCAATCACTGAATCAACTGTGTGCACATGGTCAATTCCCACATTAGCTTTGGCTCTCCCTCTGCCATAACAACAAGTAGTAATATCAGACACTCCCCCATTGCAATATATTTTGGGTTCACCACCCCTGCCCAATGGGAAAGTAACATCAGATTGTTTCACAGGGCTGAAATTGTCTTGGCCAATATCCTCAAACATGTTTCAAATGGAAAGGGAAAACACATACAATGTAAAAAACGACTGCGAATGAATATGCCCCAAACAGCAAAACCTTAACCAACTGGCAAATGTTCAAGTATACGTCATACACATATCGAAATATATGAAATACAGTTAGCTCAAAACAGTTCACTATCAGAATGAGGACATCAATCAAGAACAACTGAAACGCTCCTTTTATAGACAAAAATAATAATTTCTCTCACACCACATCAGTTATTAGGCACTGTTTCTTATTTAAAATGCATCTACAGTCATTTAATATATACTGTTCAGATAAAGGAGATGATGCTCAAAGGTCACTGAAGTGTCCTGGTGTGCCGATCACACAGTTTCTTGTTTAAAATGCACAACGACCAACAACACTCCAGAGGAAAAAAAGGTCAAAGTTGAAGTAAATGAAACTCTTCACTGTTCCTTTAAGATTCAACAGTTAGTCCTGCGATGTCACATGCTGTTCATCTCACATACACGTCCTCCTTATGCACGAACACGGAGCCGCAATGAACGAATAAGAGGACAGACGAACGAACGACGCTGATGAGGAAGACGGCCGGGAGAGAAGACTGGCGAAGCGGGCGAGCCGTCACACAACCACGGCAATTGGCGAAGTGCTGATCTGATGATTCGAAATGGTTATGGCACCAAGTGTAACTGGTTGTAGTCTGCGTTGTGTGTTTTATTTATTTTTTAAAGAAACAGGCGGACGGCAACTAGGTCGACTCTTCGTTTATTCTCTCTCTCTCTCTCTCTCTCTCTCTCTCTTCTCACTCTCATTCAACCATAACACGACAGGGGGGAACACATGTTGAAACAAAATACAAAAAAATCTCTAAAAAAGAAGGGTAAAACAACAAAAATAATCACACAGATGAATAAAATAAAATTATACACAAACATTAAAATGAGTACATAAGTACATAAATGATGATTTAAATAAATATGAAACAAAATTACTGAAAACTCAAAATTAATCCCACCTCTCCCACTCAACCATAACATGAAAGGGAAGAGGAGGGGCTAAAAGGGGAAAAAACACAAAACACATGACATCAGGGAACCAAAAGGGAAAGCACTCACAGAACGCAGACGTTAAATTTCTGGAATGTTTTCCATACCCGTTACACAGGCAGTTGTTGCAGCTGTGTGGGCTAAAAAAGACATTCAGTACAGGAACCAGCAAATAAGTTTTTATGCTGACTTGGCCATTGGGAGTACACCAATTGCAGAAACAATTTAATCCAGTCCGCCAGGAGCTGCGCACTTTGGAGATCCGACAAGGAGTGATTCACCCTGACAGACTGTTAATAACACATAAAGAACAAACCTATACTTTTAAACACCAACCGAATATATTATCGAAGGTAAAATATTTTCCTCATTTATTAGAGATGTCTCATGGAGTGACTCTTAATTTTGTTTCTTGGAACTGCAGAGGTCTACAACAACTTAGAAAAGATAAACAAGGAATGATTAATTTAAAGGAAATGGACTCGGAAATGGACTTAGATTTCACCCTCACAGGAATCACCATGTACGCCTCCGATAACCACTCTAAAATGTATGGGTATAAATTACACTGCACCAGGGAGGAACAGAAAAAAACACTAACCTGGTCTGGAGTAATCGCACTTCTGACACCAAATTGTTAGATTTCCACCTCACAGGAATCTACCGTGTACGCCTTTCGATCTCCGTCATGCCTTCCAGCCTGTTTTACCATTAACTTCTATTAACTTTTGTTAACTTTTAGTTCTGTGCTGCTATGAGCTAGAAAGTGTGGTTTTCCTCAGAGTCGGGCGCGCATGGAGAGTCCGAATTGAACACACACACTGGCAGATATGAGCGTTCACAGGAGACTTCCACTTTATTCATTCAAAACAGAAGAATTTATACACATTGTACACATTGATAACAGCAGTGCGTGGACGGTTTCTACTGGTCCATGTGTCAGACAGATTTAGTCAAAACACACAGCACATAGTCATAATACAAAATAAGTCCCATGTCATGTTGACACAGAAGTACATAATATAATCAAGGATAGCAGTTGATGAAGGAAATTGAGATACTGAGAGGTCCAGATCATCCAAATCGGCCTCAAAAGCTCTGTCTGCACGAAGATTTTCAGCTCCATACTTCAATATTTGCTTTGGAGATGAATCTTGTGTGGAATATTGACTAATCCCACAGATCTCTGAGAAAGCATAGAGATCACAATTCAATTTAGAGGCTGCAGTACAGATCTGGACAGATGGTTTATGGTCCCTGGCCAATGATTTCCTTCAATGTTCAGTTCTATATAAACACACACAATCTTCATAGATACAAGGCAGAGGACAGTTACTTGCTCGATGGCACTGCTTGAGTTTGACAATGTGTTGATTGGGTGATGTGGAAACAGCAGAATTTGCAACTCCACTTCATTGGTCATGGACAATGGCCCACTATGATTGCAGCAGTGTGTGGAGTAATACCATGAAGTAAAAAAGTAATTCAAACATGTAATAAACAGTGTACACAAGCAAGATCAGGACCAAAGTAATAGTTTCTCACCAAATCTCTTAATATATTTGACGCGCGGTTCATATACACATTGATATTGTAAGCAAAGCTAATGAGGGAGCATTACAGTGGAAGCAGGAGCATCAGAAAATGACAAATAATTTTATTTATTTATTTATTTATTATACAGTTAAAGATTTAGTGTTTAGGTTACAGTCTAATAAGACTTTAACCTACCCCCTGCTTGTTGCAACTCATGAAGATAAATTGTTAATATATAAAACGTGCATTAAGTTACTTGAATGAATGAATGAATGAATGAATGAATGAATGCCTTTATTGTCACTATACAACATGCACAGTGAAATTAAAGGCAGCCACCCTAATTTCTTGTCAGCATATACATAAAATGAATAAGATAAAAAAACAAAAACAAAAAAGTAAAAATAAATAGAATAATATATATATATATATATATATATATATATATATATATATATAATATATATATATATATATATATACATATATATATTAATATATATATATATATACATATATACTATATACATATATACATTCATACATATACACATAAATATTCATACGCATATAAAAACGCACATACAAAAAAAAATTATAAAATAGATATATACAGCACCACAAAAATAAGAAATTGTACTGTGTAAGTGTGTATCTACATGTGTGTATTTATAATGTTTATGGCTTTTTGGGAAAAAACTGTTCTTGAGCCTTGTTCTGATGCACCTGTAGCGTCTCCCTGAGGGCAACAGATTAAACAGGTCAGAGCCAGGGTGAGAGCTGTCCTTCATGATCGTTTTTCCTCTGCTGAGGCAACGGGAGATGTAGATGTCCATCAGCAAGGGGGAGAGGCAGCCAATGATCTTCTGTGCTGCCCTTATTAGTCTTTGAAGCCTCTCCCTGCAGCTACCGTACCATATACCGTAATACAGTATGTCAGCAGGTCTCGACGGGCAGCGGTAGAAGTTCAGCAGCAGCTTGGGGTCCAGATTGTACTCCGGAGAACCCTCAGGAAGTGTAGCGGCGCTTTGAGCCTTCTTAATAAACGCTTTGACGTTGTCTGTCCAGGAGATGTCAGCGGAGATAAGGACACCCAGAAACCGGAAGGTGTGGACCTCTCCACACACTCATTGTTTATGAACAGGGGGCTAGCTCAGTTTTGTGCTTCCTGAAGTCAACAATGATCTCTGTGGTTTTCCCTTAGTGTTCAGAGTCAGATTGTTCTCTGAACACCAGGCTACCAAGTTCAGGACCTCCTCTCTGTAGGCTACCTCATTTCACTTTGAGATGAGTCCGACCACCGTGGTGTCGTCAGCAAACTTGACTATAACGTTGTTATTGTGGACCGGACTGCAATCGTGTAGGTGTAGAGACAGCAAGAGGGGGCTTAGCACTGTGGTGAACCGGTGCTCAGTAAGGAAATGCAGGAGAAGCGGTGTCCGGAGTCTCACTGTCTGGAGACCGATTAGTGAGAAAGTTATTTATTCAGGCACATGTGAGGGGGGGCAAGATTGACCAATTTTGTGAAGAGAATATCTGGATGATTGTATGTAAAGGCGAAATGAATCCACGAAAAGCATCCGGACGTAGCTCTGTTGGTGCTCTAGATGTCTCAACATGGAGTGGAGAGCTATGGCAATAGCATCCTCTGTGGATCTGTTTGCCGGATATGCAAACTGGAAAGGATTGAAGTCTGGGGGAGGTAGTCCTTGATGTGCTGAAGGACCAATCTCTCAAAGCACTTCATGATAACTGGGGGTGAGGGCCACTGGACGATAATCATTTAGGCTAGTGGTGGGAGACTTTTTTGGCACAGGAATGTATGGGCTGATTTTAGACAGGGCGGGATAATTGCTTGGGCCAGGGAGAGATTGAATATCCTGGTAAAGACGTGGGCAAGCTGGTGGGCACACGATCTAAGCACCTGCCTGGTACTCCATCTGGGCCAGCAGCCTTCCTGGGGTTCACTGTCAGAAACATCCGTCTAACTTCTTGTTCACTCACAGTAAGTAGAGGGGTAGAAACCAGGAGGGATGGAGGCAAGACTGGAGCAGATGAGTGCTGTTGTTGAGATGTTTGCCGCAGCAAAGAAGCAGTTGTTGCATCGCAGCCTCTGTAGTTTGTGATGTCTTGTAGTGCCTTGCCACATCTCCCGTTTATTTTGCTGGACAGGTGGGACTCTATGCTCCTCTAATGGTCCGGCCTACTTCTTTAATAACACCCTTTCAGGTTGGCACGAGCGGCTCTATAAAGAGCTTTATTACTCAACCTGAAGGCAGCGTTTAGGGCTCTGAGGAGTGTGGACCTGGTTGGTCATCCAGGTTTCCTGGTTGGGGGAAAATCCGGATGTTTTTTGACCACAGTCAATATTTCGATACAGAACTTGATATAGTCCAGTACCGTTCCTGTAAATGATTCCAGTTCCTGGTGTTCAAATAAATCCCAGTCTGCTCTTTTTCGAAGCAGTCCTGTAATTTGGGGAATGCATCCGTCAGGCCAGGTGGTAATAGTTTTTGTAGTGGGCGTGACACTGCGTCTGAGGGGGTGTAGGCAGGGGAGAGGTTACCGATTTGGGGAGAGGTACGAACGCATGCTAATGTTGGTGTAAACATGATCCAGAGTGTTCTCACCTCTAGTAAGACACTTCACATGTTGATAGGATTTCGGAGTACAGTCTTTAAGTTCACCTTATTAAAGTCTCCTGCAATTATCTGAACACCTTCGGGGTAAACCCACTGCTGTTCATTTATGGTGTTCAGCAGGAGAGAGAGCCGTGTTCACATTGGCGTCGGGTGGAATATGCCGCAGCGTGAAAATCACTACTGTTAGCTCTCTTTGGTAGATAAAAGGGTCGACATCTTACAGACACGTACTCGAGATCAGGAGAACAATGTTTATCCATCAGTGTTCCGTTATTACACCAGTTCTCATACACATACATACAGAGCCCTCCTCTGCTCTTACCGAGTCCTCAGTCCTGTCCCAGCGGAGCAGGAAGCACGGCCTGCTAGCTGCATGCTAGCGTCGGGTATCCTCGGATGAAGCCAGGTTTCAGTGATAATCAAAACACAACAATCACGAACGAAAGTACTTCCAGGTAGTTGTAATTCCAGGTCATTGATTTTATGCACTAGAGATCTGGCATTGGAGAGATACAGGCTCGGTAAAGGGGGCCTGTGGTTGTTTTCTTAGCCTTAGCATAACGCCGGACCTGCATCCCCGCTCTGCTTCCTCTCCCTCCTCCTCCCGTTGCCTCCTGGACCACGACAACAATCCACGCGAAGAGCCCGGTAATCTGCTATGTCGTCTGGGATGTTTGCGTGTGATGAAAGAGTCTCGTATTAGGTATCTGGTGCTGGTTCCCGATATCCATGAGGTTCTGGCTTGTGTAGCGAATGTTCAGAGAGCCGATAATGCACAGACAAGTAATAAGAAAATAATAAAAAAACAGCAAGAAAAGCATTGAAAAGCAGAGCTGTGAGCCGCCTAACCGCCACCGGCCATTTTGGGCAAGAAATAATAGTTAGCTAGTTTTATTTCATTACTTTTACAGATGTGTAGCTTTAGTTCGGGCATAGCAACAATATAATATGATTAGCCAAACTATGTGTAGTTAGGCGGTAATCAGCCACGGTTTAATTCCTTTGTAGAAACGATGTAAACCACACTTTACTAATATAAACAATATACTATTATATAGTACTTATGATTTTTACAATTTGTTAAATCAATATGAGCAAATATTTACTTACCAAATTTGACAATGGTGGAAAATTTCAATCTTGCCCTAGAACATTGCCAACTAACGTCTTCTGTCTGTTTTGTGCTTCACGTGAGATCTCGGGATGAATGGTCAGAATGTGACATCAGTGCTGTATTGATTCAACATATGCTTTTAAGTTGAGGTGACAGATACTCTCGCTAATTCAACTTACAAACTTCTTGCAAAAGTAAAAACATGTTAAGTTGAAAAACTAAAAAAACATAAAAAATGTTGTTGTGTAAACTTAAAGATTTACTTGGGAACAACTAAAGCTAATAATTTTTTTTTACAGTGTGTTTCAGGCTTGTGGCCTCGGGGTTCCTAATGGACAGAGTTGGGTTTCTTTTCACGTAGACTGAAAACCAGTCTGCTCCTGCCTTTGAAGATTCATCCCATGTCTTTAGATATTTGCACCCACATTTCACAGCAAGCTGATACGCTTAAGTTCTCTCACCTGTAATCATTTTCCATATTTCCCCCATCTATCCATCTGTATGTACTGTATTACATTGGCACCACAATAATTTGATCATTTTTCTTCTAACTTTCTCCTATCTTATCCCTAATCCTCCTCTTTATCCTACTTACCTGCCATGGACACAGTCCATAAAATGCATCAGCTGCCCTCATCAGATATTCTGTAGTTATTTCTCATGTTCATCAGTGAATATCGCTCTTTTCCACTGTGGTAGCCTACACTGGGAAGTTCCCTTCATCCCTTCTCTTCTAACATCTTCCTCTTTTTACAGAATCTGTACAAGGTTACATGGCAGATGTCGTACAATTTTGCCTCAGATCTTACAGATTTTCCTGCTCTTTTACATCATCTGATGCTCTTTTCAAAATGCTGAGAAACACCCATCAGTTTCTCTTTCTCTTCCAAGACCTAGGCATACTGAAATTCAAAGAAAAAATACAATAAACATTTGCTTGGGGTAGGTCGTAACATGTTTCATTGACGTTACTATCCCAGAGTCTTGTAGCCATGAACTAGCTCACCTTACAGCTAACAGCCAAAATATTAGCTCTAACAACTTGCGTGACCAATATCTACACAGACCCACAATAAACATAATTTAACTTTGATGAGTTTAACTACAAAGCAGGACATCACACAACTAAATGAAGTAAAAAAAAAGTTGCTTTCTTACCTCAAAATTATTTTTTTTTCCTACTTCCTTACATGTGGAATAAGGACTAAAGTGAGCATGTGTGAAGTGAATCAGAAAAATTGGAAGTGTTACAACTGACCCACCTTACAACCATCCCCGGTCTCCACTAAGCGCATGATGAGGACTTAATACCGAAATTACACACATCGTAACTCCAGACAAAAACGCTATTCA
Source organism: Ameiurus melas (assembly GCA_012411365.1). Classification (NCBI taxonomy): domain Eukaryota; kingdom Metazoa; phylum Chordata; class Actinopteri; order Siluriformes; family Ictaluridae; genus Ameiurus; species Ameiurus melas. The sequence continues at coordinate 24,734,014 of CM022766.1, read as the reverse complement.
GGAATTGTCTTTGTATTATTATTTATGACTTTATATATTATGGGTTGTGTTGTTTGTATATTTTATCACTTACATAATGAGTCATATTTGTAACATAATAATAATAAAAATTCTGGGCACACGGTGGCTTAGTGGTTAGCCTCACACCTCCAGGGTCCGGGGTGCGATTCCCACCGGGGCCATGTGTGTGCTGCGGGGGTTTCCTCCGGGTACTCCGGTTTCCTCCCCCAGTCCAAAGAAATGCATGGTAGGCTGATTGGCGTGTCTAAATTGTCCGTAGTGTGTGAATGGGTGTGTGAGTGTATGTGATTGTGCCCTGCAATGGACTGGCACCCTGTCCAGGGTGTATCCCGCCTTGTGCCCGATGCTTCCGGGTATAGGCTCCAGGTTCCCCGCGACCCTGAAGAAGGAAGAAGCGGTTGAAGATGGATGGATGGATGAATAGATAAAAACCCTCACAGTGCCCTCAGCAGGTCAGTTAAGAGTAAAACACATTTCACTAAACAGAAATCTCAGTGCTGAAGTGCTTTACTGCCATCTTGTGTATGCTAAATTTTAATAATAAAAAATAATAAATAATAAATAAAAAAATAATTAAATAATAAATATATTTGAATAATTAATGCTTATCATCCTGAAGACTAAAAACTGAAGACTGCTTATAACCCAGACTAAATGTGTGTGTGTAATTCAAAAATAATAACTAAATGTGAAATGGTAAATTGTTCAAATTTTTTATTAGCAAATTTTTTAACTTCAGTAAAAAGCCTATAAATGATTTAAATAGTGTTGTAATGTTATAATATTTTCTGATATATTATTAGGTGTGTGTGTGTGTGTGTGTGTGTGTGTGTGCGCGTGTGTGCATGTGTGTGTGTGTGTAGCTGATGTAGTTGCAGTGTGCTGCAGTGGTTTATCAGTGTGTGTATCTGCTCTGTGCAGCTGTCAGGCATTAATGCTGTACAACAGCCGAGTGCTTCCTCTCTCTGAAATCAGTGTGTGATGTGGTCGACTCTCGTCAGTCACACACCTCAGAGACGGGAGGCGGAGCTCTGTTCCTCAGTCACACACCTCAGAGACGGGAGGCGGAGCCCTGTTCCTCAGTCACACATCTCAGAGACTGGAGGCGGAGCTCTGTTCATCAGCGCTGACGTTATTTTGATATATATGGAGAAAGTGAAAGATGCCTCGTCTGATTTGTTATTGAGGCTGTGTGATGATTTCCTCTCGTCTTTCTAATAAGGTAACAGTGTGTGTGATTGGTGGCTGTCTCTCTCTCTCTGTCTGTCTCTCTGTCTCTTTCTCTGTAGGGGGCTGAGTGAGGGGACACACTTCTCTCAGTCTCTCTGGGCGAGTGGAGGTGAACACATCGTGTACAGTGAGGAGGGAGATGGAAATCTGTCTGACTTTTATTCTTCTCTCATCCACACTCACACTCACAGCAGCTGGTAAGTACACACTGATTATTCACACTAAAACATCACACACTTCTCACTTTAACAGTAGCCACCATTTTTAATCCTGAAATGGGAGAAATTTTCCTGGAGTGATCGTAACTTTATAAACAGTGAAAATCTTTCATTTTTATAGAATTTAAAAAGCTGTACATGAGCGTACACACATCATCCTCAGGGGTTTTTCTGAGGACTCAGTTATAAAATCAGGTCCAGATTAATGATTACAGTTTACACAGGATTTATTGTGTGTGTGTGTGTGTGTGTGTGTTTTGAGTAAAAGTCAGATTGTATTTCTTACAAATCACCAATGAACATATTTATTCAGTACATTTACATGGACAACAACAATAATAATATTAACCCGATTAAGACAATACCGGATTAAAAAACTACCATGTAAACAAGAATTTTTATTACCTTAATCCAATTAAAGTCATGCTCAAAGTAAACACAAATGGAATTAAGATGTGTGGAGTATTCCTGTTTTAGTCGCATTACTGATGTGTATTACAGACAGGTAAGCCACTTAATCACACTATTAACATCATGTGTGAGTTTTTGTGCGACGGACACGCGTGCATACACGGGCGCAACTGTTTCACGGAAAACAAGATAGCACGGCTGCGCCGAAATTGTGTTATATAGTAGGTGCTATATAGTAGGTTAAATACATGTATTCTCTGGCTAATATACAGAAGGTAAGAACGACGTTTGGGATGCAGCCCGACGGCTTCAAGCAGTTGTCTGCGGTACGCACAGCATGACAAATAATTAACTGCACTTAAAGCGTTAGTAAAAATTTAAAATAAAAACACCTAAAACTGTATACGTATATATACATCCTCTCTGAGGATCATGTTGGTATGTTCCCAAGTCAAAGTTCTGTAGAACTCCTAAGCATTAGGTCACCTCATCATACTCTTTCCATACCATCATGCTCTTTTGCCTGACAAAGCAATTCACATTCTATGTCAAAACATATTTGACAGTTGGGGTCTAACTCTAAAATCATCAGATACCAAACCTACAACAGTTTTGTCTTGTTGCCATCACAAAAAAAATGCTTAAAACTTAAGTACTGTAGTCACGGATGGTGTGTATATTTGTCACTATACATTAATGGTGGGGATCCTTATAGACTGTGGAACAGAAATGTACTCAGTGTCTCCAACCGATTATTTTCACATTGAAGTACAACCAATTTTACAATTTTTTTTTTTACCATTATGGACGATACACCCGTTTCTTTTTAAAACCCCATCTTTAAATGTTTTTCTACCTCCTAAATAAATCCCTCGGCCTTAAGACACGTTCTTTGGAGTTGTTGCACGCCCTACTCCAGGGGTTAAACAACAAGGTCTTTACTATATCTTCATGAATAAATTGCCAAACTAACATCTTGGTTTTTTTTCTTGGGAGCAGAAGTCAGGTTCTCTCTCATTTCAACAGGTCCTGTTGGTGAATACACAGCCTTCATCTAGGGGTATTAGGATTTCTCAGAGCAGACATTGTAACAGATGGTTGCAGAGTTTCTTCAGTGTTTTAACTACAGCTTTTTAACCATTATTTAAGCACAGAGATGCACGACTCTCTCCTTAATTCGTTAACATAAAGACATTTGTAAGCATTCTGGTCAGCAAAACCCCCAGAAATCACACGTCTCTCACTCACACAGGCAGATAACTGCAATGAAAGATCACACATTCAGATCAAACAGTGTTACCGAGGTCATGAATTTACACGACTTGACTGTCAGCCAGTGGGGACATGGGATGTGAAAGCATACACAAAATCGTATGTATTTAGCGGCAGTTCTGTATAAGTATCCTTGTTGGCCGAACCATTTTCCAAAATCTTGTTTATAGTTGAAACAAACTGCACCAATTCTTTTAAACAGCATTTTAAACGCTTTTACCTCCTAAAGGTTTATGTTTAGAATGTATGTAAAAACATTTTTTACATTTCTTTGGCCATATCGATGGTTTATCTGTTTCAGGGGTTTTATTTCAGTAAATGTTTATTCAAAGTCACGCCGTTCTCCCAAACACGTAATCAACAGTTGTTTTCATTTATTTCACAAGCAAACATTCTGCTCTTATATATTCACATTCAACCATCATGCTTTTTATAACAATATGTTAACACATACAAAATAACCCACACAGTAACTAAAACACATGTCCGTATTAAACATTGATATTCTTTTCAGACAATACCACAAAAGTAATTTCAGAAACAAACATTCTCTTATACCACAAAAAGGTGTACATTTGTGTGTGATTAATTCAGGGAGAAACACGTTTCACAACAGTATCATTAAATATAAAAACATTTGTTGGGGAGACCCCCACAGTACACAAACACACACCCCCAGGAGGGGAAGGACACAACCCAGACATACAGGGGCCAAAATGACCCAGTCATACAGTGGATAGGGTTACGCCCACCACCCCTGGTCATAAAAACTCTTGGTCAGGAAGAAACAAAAGGCCATAAATGAACCACTCCTAGAGAAACGTCATCCTGAGAAGGACGAGGCCATAAACTAGCCCTCTAGTTCTACCACCGTGATTGACATTTGACAGAAAGTACTGGCCATGTTGAAAACCCCTGTGTGGGTGTGTTTAGAGAGAGAGAGAGAGAGAGAGAGAGAGAGCGAGAGGAGTGTCTGAATACACATATGTGGGGCGGGGTTTAGCGAGTGAGAGGTTGGGCTCATTTCAACTTCATACGGCTTTTACACAACGAATGGAATACATCTCTGGAAAATACTTAGCTCCTAGTTTAAACATTACGGAGATTCTTTTAGACGACACTTTAACATTTTTTCCTCGTAAGGATCTTTGTTTAGAAGTCATGTAATACGCGATATTCTTTTTAGACTGCTCTTTTCACTATTTTTACAGCCTAAAGTTTTTATGTGTTTTTTGGAAGCCTAGTAATGCGGATTCTTTTAATCATTTTTACATCCAAAGGTTTGTGGTTAGAATGTGTGTAATACAAACGACTCTTTTAAACAGATTCTTTTAAAAAACTTTGCTTTAACTCCTAAACTTTTTATTCAAAGGTAAGCAGAGATCCTTAAAACATAATCAATATTTGTTTTCATTATTTTCACAAAACAAATATTCTACTCCTATATGTACACATTCAAACATCATGCTTTTCTAACATTGTCCTTTACACAAAACGAAATAAATCCACACAGTAACACAAACATATCCCCATATTAAAAAACATTATTTCTTTTCAGATGTATTTCACCCTACCAAAAACCAAACTCATTAACATAAACACCTTTTTTTTGGGAGGGGGACTATTCCAAGGAACCAGATCTGCTGATTGATCAGCTGATACACTCGATAAGGGTTATCCCCCTCACCATCCCCTTTACAGACCTGTCAGTTAGGGAAGCACAGAGGGTCATAAATTATCACACACAACACTTTGATTGACAGTTTGACAGAAAGTGTATGATATAAATACTGTGATTGGATGCAAGTATGTGTGATTAGAACTCGCGCAGGGCTAGCTCATGCGGTGGGGGGAAGTTCCCAGCGCCTTGTTTGTAGTCCAGCCGGTGCCTCCTGAGAAACTGAGTCGTGGTTGGGCTGTGATTTGACATAAAGCACCTTCCAGACACCATATATTCTAAAAAGATACAAGATGCTTCATCTCCTTGTAGAATTTAAAATTTACCAGAATCACAAAAACTACAAATATATAGTCCCCAAATTTACCTCAACTGTATTCCTCCGCTAACAAATATTAGCCATCTTAGCCTGCCCAATGATAAAATTTATCAGCTGACACTTAAACCTTTTCTTCATATATATTTAAAACCAAAAATAAAAGTTTTGATTGAAAACATCTCATTAAAATTGCCAAACAATCTCTGTAAAACAGAAAAAAGGCTTCAATCTCTCACAGTGCATAAACATAGTGTATAGTTTATAAGGCACAGAAAGGACATTCATGACTTGCATCACATTTGCAAATCCCCATACTTTTTTTGTTATTGGTGACTTGTAAGAAGCTCTCCATTGTGGTTTTACTTGTTCCTTTATTTGCAAAACAGCATGCCAAGGTGTGTCCTCTCTTTTATCCAGAAATGTTTTATTCAAGGACACCACACAAAGTTTATATAGAGCCTTCCCAGAGGCTAACTTGGAACCCACAAAATGTAATTCTTCAGATTAAAAAAAAACAAAAAACTTGAACACTCGTTGAATTTGATGACTCACTAAGACGTGGAAATGGATCCTGGTCATTTGGACCACTTAGACCTTTGGAATACTCGTCCAACATTTTCAACACCTCTTCAGTCAACAGAGACCTCCATTCCACAAGGAACTGAGAGACTATACTGACTGGCTTCAACTTTGTTATTCTCAGCAACTACCAAAAAAAGTGTTCCAAAGCTGCTAGGCTGAGTAGGTCTCCCAGAGTGATGACTCCAGCCCTGTGAAAATCCTCTGGAAGCACAGAAAAATGCTTTTCCCTTTCACAGGGAAATCCACATTTCATTTAGCATAACACTATGGGAGCTCCCTCATGCATGTGATCGGCATATGAAGTTTGAGGTAAAATCATGCCTATTTATAGGACTGCCATGATCAGGTGATGTTGCAATTAAGCACGTTGCGTGATATAAATATGGCACCTGTGAACCACGCTGTCAGCCTTATTATCTAAAGACTACATGTCAGTTGTTTGTGTAACAAAAGAAAAAGACTCTAAAATCTCTGAACTTTTTGTCCCTTTTTAAAAAAAAAGAAAAGAGAAACAAAGAATGAGCGAGAGTGTGTTACGCCTTGCTCTTGTTTCATCACAGGCCAGACGGACACGCTTTCTGTGTGAAGGGTTTAGAGGGATAGGGCATGCCACAGCAGCCCTCGAGGGGTCTGACTGTGAGCATTTTGAATGTTTTACAATTAGGCAACCCTGCTTGCGACTCGCTCTCTTCTCGTATGAAGGGAGATGGATTTCAGTACCTCATGGATCTGGGCCAGCCACTGTCAAAGCAGCCAGCCGGCTCAGGAAGGATTCCACATAGGAATATCACCCAGGCACAGGATGTTGAGATTTCCTGAGGTTTGCATTTGGAGACAATGCATAGCAATGTCTGGTTCTTCCCTTCGGGTTAGCTTTTTCCGCTCACACCTTGCTGCTCGGGCTCCATTGAAACGCCATGGCATTCATGTACTAAACTAAATGGATGACTGGTTAATTCTAGCACGATTCAATTCAACATCGAGATGTTGTTCTCGCCTACATGAGGAGCTTGGGGCTCAGGTTGAGTCTCAAGAAAAGTATGATGAAGGCCTTTCTATCCCCAACACGCATACGATCGATCCTATCAAAATTGAGCAAATCACCTAGAGATGCAGTCTGTATTCCTAGCACTGAAGTTCTTTCTTCCACAATTAACCCTAAGTTCCCATAGTATTATGTCCCATAACCCTATATTCCCCAGAGAAACAGCACGCCAACCCTGAGTTTCTGGGCCAAAATCAACATTTTAATTTTAACATTTTTAGGCATTGCAACAACTTATAATAATGGATTTGTGTAATATTACTTTGAAAATGAAGCAGTTCAGTGTTTTAACTAAACTTAGAGCACAATTTTTAACTAGAGAAATTATGGGAAAATGCTCGCTAAAATCCTTCTACTCATTTAGAAGTACCATATGAGCATCAGAGTTGTCAATGCTTTTGAATAAATTCAAGTAAATAATAACTAAATAAATGCATTTTAGCGCCAAAAGGCAATTTTCTGGTGATAATCAGACCAGCAGGTAGGTTTTTCACGAATGCACAGAGATGGTCAGGTTATGACTCCAAACCCCTGCAGTGTCAGTCGCACTGGTTGATGCTGAAGATGAAGACGGATCAGGGTCTGAATCAGGAGAGTTTGGGTCACTATCAGTTTCGGTTTTGGTTTCAACATGGCCTGAACTTTCACTGCTGTCACTATCCAGAATCCTCGATCTCACCTGTGTAACTGTGTATGTTTTCTTTTTTTTCACTGTTTTACATGTACCCATGTTCACTGTAGGTGTAACTTTAGCTGGAACATGATTAGCTTTTCGCTTTGGCATTTTTAGTTTACTTCTACTATTACACCAATATTCACGCTTGGATCAGCTTCATCGTAATGACGGCATAATAACGTAATCACGTCGTGACGTCATCAACCTTCCAGGTCAAAAAATAATAATTAAATAAGTAAGGAATCATAGCAGAGTAATGATGGTACACCGGCCTTACAGCGATAACGTTTACACTGTAAATCCGCTATATCGACCTTACAGGGATTTGGCATAGATGACCAAACTGGTATATCATCCTTACGGGAATAGATCAAAGACGCGGCAGTCGCGTTTTTGGCCATACGAGGTAAGAGCGTTAACAGGTCACCATGTGGACAACACAGCGGTGGTCTCATATATCAACCAACAGGAAGGGTTACATTCACGCCCCTGTTCAGGCAGGTGCAACTAATCGTTCTCAGGGCAGAGGGAAAGATTTTGTCAGTGAGTGCAATGTACATTCTGGGCAGCCGGAATGTGGGGGTAGACATCCTGTCAAGGCAGGGGCTGAGGCCCAGGGTTGGAGGCTCCATCCACAAGTGGTGGAGTCCATATGGCAGAGGTTCAGACAAGATGAAGTGGATGTGTTTGCCTCCCGAGGAGACAACACACTGCCCACTGTAGTTCACCCTCACTCCTTCCGCACCCTTGGGGCTTGATGCCATAGGGCACATGTGGCCAAGGTCACGTATATATGCTTTTCCCCTGATCGCTCCGCTCCCACAAATTCTAGCAAGAGTTTGCCAAGACTGTCTACATCTGCTGCTAGTAGCACCTTATTGGCCAGCTCAAATATGGTTCTCGGAGATAATATCCCTGCTAGATGGCAGTCATTGTGAGATTTCCATCCACATGGATCTACGGTCTCAAGCTGGAGGGCTGATTTATCTCCCTCAGCCAGAACTATGAGAAGTGAATGAGACGTTGCGCTTAGCATAACACTGTGGAGGAGTGCCCAAGTACATCGACACACATCAAACAACGCATGCAGCACAGAATTAGGCAAATATCCGCTAATTATAAAAGTACAGAAACGGCCATTCAAATTGTAGAAACAACTATAACTTAGTGAGTCCCAATCATATCATTACAAAGCCCTGCAATACCTGCAAGAGCTGATCAAACACAATTCTTCCCCAGAATTAAACACCAAACATTCTTTATTCTCTTTTATTATACACTTTTACTAATTTTCTCCTTTTTTCAATTATTCTGTATATAGTGCTTTTATACATGTAGTGAGAGAGACAGAGAGAGAAAGAGAGAGTGTTTGTGTGTGTGTGTGTGTGTGTGTGTGTGTTTTTGGAAGAGAGACAGCAAATATTTGTGTTTGTGTGTGTTGAGAGAGAGTGTGTGTATATTTGAGAGAAGGTGTGTGACAGAGTGTGTGTGTGTGTGTGTGTGTGTGTGTGTGTGTGTGTGGGGGTGGGGGAGAGAAAGTGTGTGTGTTTGAGTCCTCATAAATCATAAAAAATAAATAAAATAATAACTATAGAATCTCTCTCCACTCTCTCTCTTTTTTTTTCTCTCTCTCTCTTTTTTCAGACAGTGTGAGGTTGGTGAATGGTGGAAGTCGCTGTGCGGGGAGAGTGGAGGTTCTTCAGGAAGGACAGTGGGGAACAGTGTGTGGTGGTGGCGCGGATAAGGTCGGTGCTGCAGTGGTGTGTAGAGAGCTGCGCGGTGGGGAGCCTTTAAATGCACCAATATTTGGTCATTTTGGACCAGGATCAGGACCAATCTGGATGTTTGGTGTACGCTGTAGTGGATCAGAGTCGACACTGAATGACTGTGGATCACGTGGAAGGGGGAACGTTACTGTAATCATGGTAACGATGCTGGAGTCACCTGCACAGGTAAACTGCTTTTTTTTTAGAAAATATATTACAATTAATTAAACAAATATTATGATTGAACTGACTGAATTTTAATTAAATTATGAATGAAGTAATGAAGTAAATTATATTTAGTAAAATTAATATTTTATTTAAATGTAAATCATTTTGGAATGACATTGGAATGATTTCTTGAGACCCTTACACAAACCCCTAGAAGAATCCTGCAGGAATATTCTGCAGATATCCCACATTTTTCGCTCATTTTCCTGTAGAAATACCTGCAGGAATTCTATGAAGGAAAATATGCAGGAATATGCATCTAATATTCTATCGTTCAGGAATGATGTCCTGCAGGTCTGTTTAAAACACACACTTCCTGCAGGACTATTGTGCAGGATCAATCTGAAATTCTGCAGGACATGGCGAGTGTTTGTATCCTGCAGGAAACATACTGGGGAAATAACTTCACAACAAAAGCATTTTCACAAAGAAATGATTTCATTTACTGAAATGATGTCACATAATGACTGATGACATTCTGTAAAGTTTCCAAGACGGAGTTCAGTTCACATCAAAATCAGAAGAGAAAAGTAAGTGAGCTAATGTTACATTAAGTGCTGTGTCACAAATACTTAACAGAACAGTACTTTAGTACACCATAACGATTAAAGAAATGATTGATCACAGCGGTTGGTGACAGATGAATTTGTGAATTCGAATAATTGTGCGATTTTGCTGCCAAATGAGTGAATAGAATCTTTTATCCAAAAAGATTAATTTAATGACCGTTTCTGTAAATTACATTGTTCCACCAGTACGTGTGAAAAAGTCTTTTTTGTGCGTTGTGAATGACTCATTGAATCATTTACTCAACTGATTCATTAAAACACTGAGTCGTTCATGACTAAAACATGTCTTATTTGTCATATATCAGGAAACTCTGCACTCCAATTCCCATCAGCCACTGCACTGCACTACATGTCACATGACCACCTGCACCCGATTCACGTTTCTGTTAATGAGCACACTTAATGAGTGTATATATAGCCATTATCTTCACTGTTTCTCTGTCTTTCGTTGTCTTAGACTTCTGTCTTCCATGTTGTTGTTGTTTTTCATGCCATAGTGTTTTGCCTAGTTGTCTTAGTGTCTATGTTTTATTGTTTGTTTATATAATAAATGTTATCATCTGCGATTGCTTCTGAAACCATCCTTGATTCATGACATTATTATCATAAAATCAGTTTTGGGGAAGTTACTTTAAAACTCTAGTTTTTCAAGCTACAAGCTACTCATAGTTTGAAGTAGTTAAGCTCTAGTCAAGCTACTCTTTAAAGAAGTAGTTATCTACACTACAAGTTACTAACTAAAAGTAGCTAACTACACTGAAGCTACTTAAATGGGTAACATTTTTAGTATGTCCTGATTATGAATCGGACTGGCACCCCTGTCCAGGGTGTACCCTTGTGCAAGATGCCCCTGGGATAGGCTCCAGGTTCCCCGTGACCCCTGAAACGAGTAAAGCGGTAGAAGATGGATGATTGTGAATCAGCTTATGAATAACTGTGTATAATTGTGCAAAAAGAAATTAAACACAATTTAATGACACATCGCTCAAGTCATAGGTCAGTCACCACAAGAAGTAAACAAAATGCAGCTGTGTTAATTTTTTTGTAACGTGGTTAAATATTTAAAATGAATTACCGTAATTTCAGGACTATAAGCAGCTACTTTTATAACATGCTTTGAACACTGCAGCTTAAGCAATGATGCGGCTAATTAATGGATTTTTACAGGCTAACGAGCTTCATGGCGGCAAAACATTTAGCCTCATCACATCAGACCAATGAAATTATCGAACAGGTCACAGTGGAAACTGTTTGAATTAAATAAAATGCACTCACACTAAATTCTTCAGATCAGTCATTTTTCACTTCATGCACACACCTCATCATGGACAGCACACAAAGAAATGTATATGATGCAGCTTTCAAGTTAAAGGCGATTGATCTGGCTGTTGAAGAAGGAAATAGAGCTGCTGCATCGTAATCTTGACATCAATGAATCGATGGTGAGACGTTAGAGACGGCAGTGTGAAGAACTGACTCAATGCAAAAAGACGACTTTCAGAGATAAGAAAAGCAGATGGCCCGAACTTGAAAACGTTCTTAAAGACAGGGTGAACACACAGAGAGGTGTTTTCACTGTGCAGATCTGACTGAAAGCCAAAACAATCACCAATGAAAAGAAGATTGGAGATTTTAAAGGTGGACAATCATGGTGTCTCAGATTTATGGCCTACCAGAAAACTGTATTTTTTAACCAGCCGTGTTACAGGAACTGTTCAGAAAAAAAGCATTTACACTATGTATTTAATTGAAAGTTAAAAAATTATTTCTGTGTATATATCACGTTACAACGTGGACACCTGCGGCTTACAGACAAGTGTGGCCTATATATGTACAAAAGATTTTTTCTTTTTAAAGTTAGTGGGTGGGGCTTATATTCAAGTGTGCTCAATAGTCCGAAAATTACGGTATTCATTAATTTTGACAGCACTAATAATTAGATTATGATAAAAATCAGACTGTTGTATTCAGAACATAAAATAAATCCCTTATAATTGGACAAAATATGTAGTGATTGGTGACGCTACATTGCTATTGGTTTGAAAAAGTAACTGGTTACAGGAAAGATAAACTCTTTATAAAGTAGCAGAGCCACTGTCACACTACTGAAAAATGTAGTTAGGTTAGTAGCATCAGTACTTTTAGTTAGCTTCTCTCCAACACTGCCTAAAAATGAGCATGCCTCCAGATCTACTCAAAAAGACTTCAGAAAGAGGGTTTAAGCAGCGTGTTTTTCCCACTCAAAGCACATCTACCATTTTTAATTCATTTTATCAGCTACGGAACCTGCAGGTTTTTGTTTCATTTACAGGAAATAAGAAGTTGTCCTGCAGGAGAGATGAAGTACTTGGGAACTTTATTTTATTTCTGTAGGAGGTGTGCAGTAGTCCTGCAGGATTTTTTCTCTTGTGCAGCAAGTGTTTTGGACATTCCTGCATGTTTCTGTTGTACTGAAGGCTCCATTCTAGAACCTAGAGACATTTCCCTGCACAGTTTGTCAATGTGCCCTGCAGGATTTCATCTTTCCTGCAGGAGAGCAGCAAACATCATGCAGAGAAATGAAAATCCTGCAGGATTCTTGTAGGGTTTTGTTTGTAAAGGTTCTCTGTCTTATTGAAAATCTGCACAATATTTACACTATTAAATTAAACACAGGTCAGAATTCAAGACTCACTGCTGGTCCTCACCGGTGCTCTGGGAGAGTGGAGGTGCTTCTTGGAGGTTCCTGGTCCACAGTGTGTGATGCTGACTTTGACCAGCAGGATGCAGAGGTTGTGTGTCGAGAGCTGGGCTGTGGGATTCCTGTGAGGTGCTGCGATCAGCTGCTTTTGGCCGAGGGGAGGGTCAGGTGTGGACAGAGGAGCTTCAGTGTAGAGGAAATGAATCTGAGATTAACTTCTGTCCATCATCATCTTCACTCAAACACTCACACTGCTCCCATTACAACGATGTGGGATTAATATGTTCTGGTGAAGTATCATGATTTAACTTCTGTTTAAATAGAGAACACATACCTGTCAATCAAACTTTAAGGTGCCTTTGTTAATTTTCGTCTCTTCACTGAGATCTCAGCTATTTGTTCAGGTTACACAGGGGCGCGGCTGGTGAACGGACCGGACTCCTGTTCTGGTCGAAGTGGAGCTCCAGTACCTCAGTGACTGGGGCACAGATTGTTCTGTAGGCTGGGATATGAGAGCTGCGGATGTTCTCTGTACACAGCTGGATTGTGGTAGTGCTGTGGCTGTGGTGGAGGTGGACTGGTTTGGGAGGGGGTGGCCACATCTGGGCTGATGTGTTTGATTGTCAGGGGAAGGAGACACACCTATCACAATGTAACATCTCATCATGGAGTCGAGCTGCATGCTCTCATAAACACGATGCTGGAGTCATCTGTAATGGTGAGATATTAACATCACCTACACCACGTTAGTGAATAAAGTCAGTGTTCATTAGAATATTTAAATGATGTTCTTCTGCTTCCGGATCATCCGGCGCGTTCGCGAGGGGCGAGTGCGGTTGTCTGGAGGAGCGAGTGTCAGGGGGAGGTGGAGATTTATTTCAGGCAGGACTGGAGGAGAGTTCTCCTGGACTCGTGGAGTCTGTCTGAGGCGCCTGTGCTCTGCAGACAGCTGGGCTGTGGCTCCGTGCTGAACTACCGCTCCTCTCCATCCACCACTGAATACAAACACATGTGTGTAATGGGTTTCAGCTGCTCTGGGAGTGAAGCTCATCTGGGGAACTGCAGCAGTGCACAACCTGTCAACTGCAGCTCCGGGGAACATCTGTACATCACCTGCTCAGGTAAGCAGCACTACACCTACCAATGAGCAGACATGTACAAAATCAGTCATTAAATACATTAAATGGCCAAAAATATGTGTGGACACATGTTGCTGCTGCTCCTGCATTTCCGCTCGAGACTGTACAATCTGCACATGGGGATTTGGCTCCATGTATGCTTGAACTTTGTTCTTGAAGCTATTCTGTTAAGTATCTGCAGCAGGACTCGGTTTGAAAGTACGCCTGAGCTTTGTTTGTCAGCGAGGCATACCACAGTATTAAAAGAAAGATAAACAGAAAAGGAAGGCTTGGATGCTTTCCAGCATTTCACTTTTATTTATGCTTGTCATATACAGAAACACACAGGCTCTGGTTCCTAAGAGAGGAAGCAAGAGAGAAACCACTCTCAAAAATATCACAAATCACTCATTTAGATCCACTCATTCTCCACACTCCTGCAAAGACCCCTGTTACTGTAATCCCTCATCTGCCACAGCATGTGAATCACATTTCATAATTATTTTATGAATTTAACAATATTATGATGAATAATTTCTGAACACTTCAGGAACTAACAGTTAGTGTGGTCCTTATTGTGTTCTGCAATATTAGGTATGATATTATTAGTTACTTGTACTGAAATTAATCAGAAACGTTCTATTGATACAGAGATTATCATAACTGATGAGATAAAGCAGTTGACTCATTGTGTGTGTGTGTGTGGGGTGTGTGTGTGTGTGTGTGTGTGTGTGTGTGTGTGTGTATGTGTGTGTGTGTAATCCTAGACCCCAGCTCCATCAGGCTGGTTGTTTCTGGGGGAGACTGTGCAGGAAGGCTGGAGGTTTTCCACAGCGGCTCGTGGGGACAGTGTGTGATGACTCGTGGAATATTGAGGATGCGCAGGTGGTGTGCAGACAGCTGCAGTGTGGAGTGGCTCTCAGTACCCACATGCAAGCCTGGTTTGGTCCTGGAACTGGGTCCATATGGCTGAATGAGGTGGAGTGTGAGGGGGAACGAGACGTCCCTGTGGAACTGCAGATTTCAGCTGTGTGAAGAGGGTGAATGTGGACACCAGGAGGACGTAGGGGTGGTTCTGTCGGGTTACACAGTGTCATTTATGTACAGTAATATTTATGATGTTAATGGATTATTTTATCCATATTTTAAATAATAACGCCACAACAGAAGTAATGATTACAAATTTATACTCAGTGTGAGTCGTTGTTCTTTCCACCAGAGTTTAAAGAGATCCGACTCACGGAGGGCTGTGAGGGGGAATCTGGAAGTGTTCTACAATGGAACCTGGGGTAATGTGTGTCACAATCAGATGGATGAGGAGACAGTAAACATGGTGTGTCGAGAGCTGAACTGTGGAAGACGTGGCAGTGTGTCAGAGACTGAAGCACGATAAAATCTGCTCCTAACTGGCTGGATTATCTGAAGTGTAGGAAACACGACTCTAATCTGTGGCAGTGTCCATCTTCACCCTGGAGACAGAACAATTGTGATAATCGTGATGAGGTGGCTCGTATTACCTGCACAGGTGGGTGGAGTCAGACTTTTCTGGTTCTGTACATGGCCATAAACTGCAGTGTTTCATTGTGAATAGTGTAGAACTAATGTTGCTGAAATATAAAGTGTACTTGGAAAAATTGATGTTAGAAGTGTGAGAAAAGTCTGCTCTGGAGAGATAAAGCTGCATGTGAGACTTTTCATTAATGCATGTATTTTATTACTGCAGATGATGGACAGTCTCTACGTACACAAGAAAAGTGCTCTTCATTTCCCTCTCAGAAACACTGCTCAAGTAAGGATATATAAGGAAAAGCTGTTAGGACTGTTCTTCATTTGCATTTGTTAGTGACAGAAGATATTTCCTCATCTGTTTATAAAACCATTTTCTGAGGACTTTAATGTATTTCCTCATATAACCATCCTGGGGGCATCAATCTTCCTTACATTTCATGAAACTTAAACCAGCAGAGATAAAATCAGTAAACAGAACCCAAAGCTGATCTTACTGCTTCACATTATTTTATTCTGCGAAAAATGTATTTATTTATAACATTTAAATAAGCAGCTGAATTTCAGGATGTTTGTAATTAGTTTAAGATTCTTTTTCAGAACAAAACTAAAATAATTTTTGGTGAACTAGACCATGTTGAGTATAATATAAGGTTATATTCTCATTGTGTTGTAGTGAGCTGTGTGACTGGAGCTGTTATTCAGCGTTGTGTGTTTTCCTCATGTGTGATGTGTGTGATGTAGAGCACTGGTCTCTCAGGCTGAGTGGAGGAAAGGGAAGCTGCTCTGGGAGGTTGGAGAGGTGTATCATAACGCTACGGGGGCTCCGTTTGTGATGATCAGTGGAACATCAGGAACGCTCAGGTGGTGTGCAGACAGCTGGGCTGTGGGTCGGCGCTGGAGTGCTGATAGGAATGTTAGTTCTGGTCCTGGTGAAGGGATAATTCTGGCTGAACAGAGTGAAGTGTCGAGGTAGAGATTCACCTGTGGGACTGTCATCATTCCCTGAAGAAACACACTGACTGCTCTCATGCTGGAGTCACCTGTGCAGGTCAGAGGGGTGCTGCTAACTTTTCAGCTTCCTGTCTCCACTCATTACACTTTTCTCCCAGTGTTAAGACTTGATAACTTTTATTTATAATCTTAGATATTAGTTTGAAAGCTCAGACCCTAAACTGTAATACACTGATCAGCAGCTCATAACCCTTATTTAGTGAGAGTATATTTTATTATATGATAGAAAGTTTTTTATATTCTGTAAATACAGACGTGTCCACTACACCCACCACCACCACCACCACCACCACCACCACCACATCAGGTATGTATATTTGTTACAATACAATATTTGTTACTGTTCATCATTTTTCTAAATATTTATGATTACAGCGTCGTATCAAGATCCTCTTCTGTGTTTTTTAACTTCAGTAAGAGATCCAAATCCTCCATCACCTGAACCTCCATCCACCCCCTCCACTGGTTCTCTTTTGTTGTTGGGAACGCTGCTCTTCCTGGCCTTAGTGCTTCTGCTGGTAATTTTTTACCAGAACAGAGTGCTCAGGAGAGGTAACGAGACATACCTGTAAATACTAATGACATTTTATCCTGCTGTTAAAATTGTCCTGTAAGGATTTTATTAAAAGTTATTATTATTATTATTATTATTATTATTATTATTATTATTATTATTATTATTATTATTATTATCCACTCCCAGTTGTCTCTAAGAGGGGCGTAAGACTCAGCCTGAGGCAGTCTATGAGGAAATCAACCACAGATACATCACTAGAAGAAGGACGAGCTCCACTCAAAGAGGGAGTGATATGTGGACTGTTTCTACATCACACTTATTGTATTCCATTTAAACTTGTAGCTGAAATTCACTGCATGCAAATCATCAAATCACTGATACAAAATACACACCTCAATGTAAACTCAGATATAAATATATATATATATTCCCCCAAATCCAGTCTGATTTATTTCTTTACATCAAATCAATAAAAATACACAAATGTGTGTGAGAGGAAATGTGCAGTTAGAGTACATGTGGTTTTGAGAGAGGATTCTACTGATAAACATACAACACAGCTTCTGATTTTGTGTGGGTGCAAGTGTGTGTGTGTGTGTGTGTGTGTGTGTGTATGTGTGAGCCGCTTTCCTGCACCGGTGCATCCCATTCTCTCTTCATCCCTCTCTCTTCATCTGTGTGTACTGTAAGTTTTGTGTGTGCATATGCAGTGTGTGATGTGTGTGTATGAGGTTTGGGAGGGTTACTTTAAAAATGCAATTCATTACAGTTACAAATTACTTAATGAAAAATGTAATTAGAAAAGTAATCCAAGTATCACAATATGAAAGTAAATGTAATCTGATTATTCTTGGATTACATCAAGGTCACATGTGTAAAAAAAAAAAAAAAAAAGTCAAGAGAAAAGCAATATGATCTTAAAAATACTGATAATCCAGACACAGCTCTTGCTTTGGATGTACAGCGATTGGATAGCCCTATGAAGGGAACTCCTCACCCTATACTCCCTCATCACCCCACAGTAAACCCCCTGGGGACCGGGGACAAAAGTCTTCTCAGATCCACAAAACACATGTAGACCACGGACATACTCCCAGGCCTCTCAAGATCCTTGCGAGAGTAAAGAACTGATCCATTGTTCCATGACCAGGACCAAATCCCATTGCTTAACTTCAATCCGAGGTTCAACTATTGATACCCCTTATATTGGTACACACTCTCTGGTCCCTCCTTTGAACAGGGGAACCACCACCCCTGGTCTGTCACTCCTTTGGCACTGTCCCTGACTTCCACGCAATGTTAAAGAGGCATGTCTCCAAAACATTCCCTCCACACACACAGCTTTCAGCATTTCTGGATGGATCTCATCAATCCCTGGGGCTTGCCACTGTGTAGCTTGACTACCTCAGTGACCTCCCCCAGGGAAATGGTGATGATCCCCCATCAGCCTCCACCCTCTGCCTCTACCATAGAGGGCGTGTTAGTCAGATCCGGTATGTTCAAAGTGTTCCTTCCACCATCCAATCACCACCTCAGTTGATGTCAACAGCATTCCATCCTTACTGTACACAACTTGTATTGTTCCACGTTCCTTCCTGAGGTGGCAGATGGGTTTCCAGAAACACTTTGGTGCAGACCAAAAATTCCTTCTCCATGTCCCTTCCAAACTTCTCCTTAACTAGCTGCTTTGCCTCTTTCACGGCAGAGGCTGCAGCCCTTCGGGCCTGTTGGTACCTTGCAGCTGCCTCCAGAGACCTCCCGGGATAACACATCCAGGAAGGTCTCCTTCATTAGTCAGACAGCTTCCCTGACCACAGGTGTCAATCACTATGTTTGAGGGTTACTGCCCCCTTGGAGGCACCTAAGACCTTGAGAGACCACAAATCTGCTGCAGCTTCTGCAATAGAGGCTTTGAACATTGCCCACTCAGGCTCCAAATGCCCCCAACTTCAACAGGGGTGTCAAATAAACTCCACCGGAGATGTGAATTGCAGATCTCATGGACAGGGGCCTCCTCCAAACATTCCCAGTTCACCAGCACTACCCGTTTGGGCTTTCCAGGTCAGTCCAGAGTTCGCCTACCCCTGGACCCAACCTCACCACCAGATGGTGATCAGTTGACAAAGTTCTTGCCCCTTCTCTTCACCGACGTAGTGGACAAGAACATGCGGCCTTAGATCAGATGACACACATTACAAAATCGATCATCGACCTTTGGCCTTAGGTGCTCTGGTACCATGTACACTTAAGCGCCCTTATGTTGTGGAAACATGGTTTTTGGTTACAGACAGACCATGACTAGCACCGAAGTCCAACAACAAATGCCTGCTCGGGTTTAGATTGAGAGACCATTCCTCCCAATCATGCCTCTCCAGGTATCTCCATCATTTTCCATGTCGCATTGAAGTCTCCCAGCAGAACTATGGAGTCCCCTACTGGTGCCCCATACGTACTCCGGTCCCAGGGTCTCCAGGAAGGCGAATACTTGGCCTGTTGTTCGGTGTATATGCACAGACAACAGTCAGAGTTTTCCCCACCATAACCTGTAGGTGTAAGGAGGCGACCTCTCGGTCCCCCGGTAAGCTGCAACAAAAACGAACTGGTAGCGGTTCCACCTCCCGCACAAGTTCCAGTTCCTTCCCTCACAGACAGGTGACATTCCAAGTCCCCATAGCCAGTCTCTGCCGCCTCGATTCTGGTCCGTCCGAGACCCCTGACCTTCACTGCCACCCGTGCAGCAGCACCCACCACACACAGTTCACCCCACGAGTGGTGGGCCCATAGGATGGAAGAGGGGGTGCCACATTGCTTTTTTCGGTCTATGCCCAGCTGGGCTCCATGGCAAACCCATATATATATATATATATAACCCATATACATATATGGTAAAAAATTGATATATCTAAAATTGATTTCAACCTGCCCACATTTTACACATTTTTTCCTACATTCAATGAATGTCCATGGAATAATATTAAATGTCAGATGCTTCGCAGTGAACCTTCTGCCATCATTTACACATTTGAATGGCAGTCTAATGCAGGCAGTGGGATAAGACGAAATTAAAAATGACCTTATATGGCCATGGGTTTTGACTCAGGACAACCACTGGCATTTTATACTGAATGTGTGTTTCCTGAATATATATATATATATATATATATATATATATATATTTATATATATATATATATATATATATATATATATATATATATATAACTATCTTGACATATAACAGTAGATCTTATAAAGAGAAGAAATATAAGTCAATTTAGCCTCTTCCGTGAAAAGTAAAAGCTTTATGTGTGAAACCTGTCATGTTTAACCTCTGTAACAATCATGATTAATTTTGCAAAATCTCTACTAATATTCAATATCAATTCAATTTTATATGTATACCGCTTTTTACAATAAACATTGTCTCAAAGCAGCTTTACAGAAATATCAACACGGTATACAGATATTAAAGGTGTGAATTTATCCCAACTGAGCAAGCCACTGAGTGGTGATGGTGGCAAGGAAAAATTCCCTAAGATGTTTTAAGAGGAAGAAACCTTCCGAGAGGAACCCGACTCAGAAGGGAACCCATCCTCATCTGGGCAACAACAGATAGTGTGAAAAAGTTCATTATGGATATACATGAAGTCTGTATGGCCTTAGGAGCAGCCGTCGTCCCAGCAGTCTAGAATTGGAGAAGATTTGAGCTCCATCCAGAGGCAGAAAGGATCTGGATCTCCAGTATCTCCATAAATTCGTTTGGGGCTCGGCAAAAGGAGAGAGGGAGAAAAAAGATTATTAGGACTGTGAAGTAGTAAAACAGAATCTAGTCAGGGTAAGCTTGAGTAAACAAATACGTTTTCAGCCTAGACTTAAACACTGAGACTGTGTCTGAGTCCCGAACATTAATAGGAAGACTGTTCCATAACAGTCTGGGGCTCTATAAGGGAAGGCTCTTCCCCCTGCTGTAGCCTTCACTATTCGAGGTATCGTCAAATAGCCTGCATCTTTTGATCTAATTAAGTGTGGCGGATCATAGAAAACCAGAATACATTTACATTATATTACATTTATTCCTTTAGCAGACGCTTTTATCCAAATTGACTTACAAACAAGAAATTACAAGCAAAGCGATATATCAAGCAGAGAACAATACAAGTAGTGCTACCATACAAGGTCCAGTAATTGAGTTCCAGAAGAAACAAAGTGCGCAGAGTAGAGGTGTAAGTGCAATATATTATTATTATATATATATATATTCCTGGACATCCTGGTTGGCTTGAGTGTGGTTGAGCTGTGTTGTACAGTGACATTGGGTTTGATTGAGGGACAGGCTGGGATGACGAGAAGCTCAGATTTTGCCAGGGTGAGCTTAAGATGGTGTTCCTTCTTCCAGATTGAAATGTCTGACAGGCAAGCAGAGATGCGTGCAGGGATGGATGGATCGTCAGGCTGGAAGGCTGGACAAATAGAGATGGGTTTCATCAGCATAACAATTACATGAGAAGCCATGAGACTCAATCACATGCCCTAGAGATGTAGTGTAGATAGAAAATGGTAGTGGACCCAGAACTGACCCCTATGGAACGCCAGTTGTGAGTTGTTGAGTTTCAGAAATACCTCCGCTCCATGATACCTTGAAGGATCCGTCAGAGAGATAGGTTTCCACCCAGCGCAGAACCATTCCAGTGATGCCCAGGCTGGAGAGAGTTGACAGGAGGATCTGATGGTTCACAGTGTCAAAAGCAGCAGAGAGGTCAAGTACTCCAGATGTTGTTGTAAATTAAAAGCTCAGACAGCTTTTTGTCCTAGAGGTAGTATGTATATACATTATAAATTTGTATAAATTAATTGTTTGTGTGTGTGATTTATGACAAAATAAATAAATAAGCTAAATATGTGAGAGGAAATGTGCAGTTAGAGTACAAGATGAGTATACTTTAAAACAGAATTCTGCTGATAATCATCTATTATAGCTTATGATTTAGTGCAAGTGTGTGTGAGTGCACCCCACTCTCTCCAAGTGTGTGTGTTCAGGCATGTGTGTGTGTGTTTCTTTACACTGTACAGATGAATTTCTCTGTATTTTTCTTACCTCTGTGTGTGTGTGTGTCTGCGTGTGGGCTTTTCCTGCATCCCCCTCTCACTCAATCACACTGTGGGTGTGTTTGTGGTTATGTAAAAAAGTATTGTGTCCTAATAAAACCTTTATGCTCGTATATGTGTATTTTTCTGATGGAGTGTGTGTGTGTGTGTGTCTGGGTGTGTGTGTGCGTGCTTTCATGCACAGGTGCATCCTGCCTCTTTCTCCCTCAGTCACTCTGTGTGTGAGTATGTGTGTGTGTGTGTGTGTGTGTGTGTGTGTGTGTGTGTGTGTGTTTGTTTTTTGTGTGTAGACAGCAAAACCACCAGTGTTGATTTAATACCCACATGAATCACACACTACAGTATTTATAAAAGTCCACTAGACTCAAATAAATACTTTAGGTGTTAATTCAACACTAGGGATTTTACTCTGTGTGTGTGTGTGTGTGTGTGTGTGTGTGTGTGTGTGTGTGTGTGTGTGTGTGTGTGTGTGTGTTGTGTGTATATGTGTATGAATTGTGCCCTGCGATGGACTGGCACCCTGTCCAGGGTGTACCCCGCCGATGATTCCTGGGATAGGCTCCAGGTTCCCCGTAACCCCTGAAGAAGGAGTAAGCGGTAGAAGATGGATGAATGGATGGATGGATTTTACCCTGTGTGTGTGTGTGTGTGTGTGTGTGTGTCTGTGCTCTCTCTCCTGCACAGGTGCATCCTCCCTCTCTCCCCCATTCCCTATGTGTGTGTGTGTGTGTGTATGTGTGTGTGTGTGCACGTGTACGTGTGTACAACTGCTTTCCCTGCACAGGTGCATCCGCCCTCAAACTTGCCCTCTCTCCCTGTGTGTGTGTGTGTGTGTGTGTGTGTGTGTGTGTGTGTGTGTGTGTGTGTATGTGTGTGTGTGTGTGTGTGTGTGTGTGTGTGTGTGTGTGTGTGTGTGTGTGTGTGTGTGTGTGTGTGTGTGTGTGTGTGTGTGGGTGATCTGCTTTTCTGAACACGTCTCATGACTGTGCTGCTCTCCTCTAACAGGAAGTCTCCTCTCTGAAGAACAGCATTCTGGGTATGAGCATGTGGATGATGAGCTTCTCTCAGGTAAAAAAGTCCAGAGTGTGAGTTTGTCTAACTCCATTAACTGAAAGATATTAGAATTGCAATTAAAAGTCAGAAATGACTAAATGTGTCCTTTCTGAGACGTGATTATGATGTATTGTACAGAAGAATTACAGGAACTCCAGTGTTTTAATGCTGACACATGACCTCTCACAATCAACCTTATCTTACTTTAAGCTTCTGAAATCCCTCTTATCAAATTGATCAAAGCTTCTTTGGATGAGGATTTTATTGAGTATAAATGTGTTTAAAAACCCCAAACAAACAAATTGTTCTTTTTACAGTAAAGTCTGGGATTGGAGAAAAGGCGGAGTATTATGATGATGTCATCGACACCAGTGACTTCATAAGTGGGTGCAGTTGTTAACTGATGACATCAATGTACTGACTTCACATTAAACCATGAGGTCAGAATGTGATGGAGCTGTTTGTACAGAGCCTCTGCTTTTATTTCATTTAGGTGATACAGGAAGAGTTGACCCACCAGAGGACTACGATGATGCCGTCACTGCTGGACCGATCCTCGATAACGTGGATGGTGTGCTTCTGTTTTGGGATTAGTTTTAGAAAGCAGTAGAAATGAAACACACACACTGCAAATAAGTTTGTTTATTGGTTTGTGTGTAGTGACATTTTTACATGTACACCATGTCATTTTTGCATCGTGTCATCAAATACACCGTGTACAAACTGCCTCTTCAGTACACTTTAAATATCTTTAAATATCTGTGTTTTGGGTGTAGAGGATGAAGCTGAGAATTATGATGACGCCATTACAGCTGATCAGAAGTCAGTTCTACTGACAGGTATGATAATAATGTGACAGTATTGCATCCACAAGCATCCAAATGATCATTAATGACATTCATGTGGATTTAATAGCTTTTATCTCTACATTCTGACAGAGGACGTGTCCGAGAACTATGATGATGCAGTTCCCACTGAAACGAACACAAACATCATCACAGGTCAGTTTCTTTTGGGAAAAAAAAAAAAAAAAAAAAAAGCGAAAAAAAAATTTTTTTTTTATTTATAAAAAAAAAAAAAAAAAAAAAATTTTTTTTTTTCTCTACAAAAAAAAAAAAAAACACAACATAAATGGATAAAAACTACAACATCTAATCCTTTACTAAATGAAACACTGCAATAGTTGTGAGATTCCCATGGTGTAAGAGGAATAAAACACTTGGGGACATGCTGTTATAGTTAAATGATCAACGTTAGGGTGGTAGCAGTAACTCAGCTTCATCACACCACCCTGTAACTCAGTATTTTACTATAACAGCAACACACACAGTGCTTTATTACTGATTCATTTATTTCTTCAGTAGACAGTCCAGAAGATTATGATGATGTCATCACTGAGGAACAGGATGGAGGAGAGACAGAAAGTGAGTGAGATGTTTCTTCTGGTAATGTACGTGAGTGCAAAGGCAGCAAAGTTAAAGCGTGACTATATTCTATATGAGATATAATATAAATATCAGCTTTCTGTTTTGTAATCTCCGTTCTGTCATTTAACAAGTGCAGCCATATTTATTCAACAGTTTAGATAAGACCCATATTTATGTCTCATTTACTTCCACATCTTATACACATGGCCTGTGTTAATATAAAGAAAGCTGAATTGATCAATGTCCTTTTTTCACTTTTTTATTGCTAGAATATTAAAGACATTCCTACATAGTGCATCATTTACTGTGTTTTGAAGCTTTTACATAACAATGAATACAATACAAAGGATATATTAAAGAGGTAAATGTATTTATTTGACAGAATATGGACGACTGGAGGAGAAATCTCAGAAAGACAGGGACCATGTGACTGAGACACGCCACCAAAGGCCTTTTCTCAGGAAATTACATTTCAACTTTTATAAACACAAAAAATGATTTGATTCTACTTCCAAAAATGTCCTGTTTTCTGAACTGTGTTCATTTCCCCCTAGTTATTAGCAAATAGAGTAGGAGAGTTAAATCACCTTTCATATGACTTAATGCAGTGTCTCCAGCTTTTCTTTTACAACACTTTTAATGCTATAAGTCAGCTTAAATCTCACTGACACACCACACCTCATTTATCTCACCTATTCTTTCATCTAAACTGCTATAATATTCATCTTAATCTTTTACATTTATACCCTATTCTTCAGTGTTTTTACAAATGTGTTAGTAACTATAAGCCACTCCGCCAAAAGAACAAAAAGATTTTGATTCCTTAAATCAATACTTGTTTATTCATTTTTAAACACATTTATCTTTATGTTCAATGCTGTGCTTTTAACTCTAAAACATAGAATTGAAATGGATTCGAGAATTCCTTTATGAAATATTCATACTATGACATGATCATTAGAGAGCTTGCTATATTGCATGTTTTGTTGTAATGTTTATGAGGTAGCTGGCTGTGTTGAAAGCCAGATATAGTATATGTAAGTATCATAAATATATATTTTGATGTTAAATTCTCAGGTTTGTTTCCTAATTCTCAGAATTTTTGTTTAGAATCTCAGGTTTAATTCAATATTCTCACTTTTTAAATGAATGGTGGCCAGTTACATCTTAATAAACAATATACAAGCAACTGTGACTTTTTATCTTTCCACAATGAGAACAAGTCAATATTTTACATTCTACACAGTTTTGTTTCTTCTTTTTCATATTGTGTAACAATCATCTATTTTTATACATTCAATGAAATAAAAGTGCTTTGATGATGTTTAGTATAATGTGATGATCTGTGTTTGAGTTGAGTGAGTGGCTCTTGTAGTGATGAATCTGTGCTCAATGTCCTTATAGAACATCTCAGGCAGTAAAAACTACATTTACATTTATTTATTTAGCAGATGCTTTTATCCAAATCCACTTACAAATGACTTCTACACACTCAGATAAACTCTATTATCACTATTAACACTGGGTTTCTATTATTATTTGTTATATATATATATATATATTTGGTTAAAAAAATATTTTATCCATTCTATAATTACTCCTATCACTGCAAAGTTAGCAACATACTACTACTACTACTACTACTAATAATAATAATAATAATAATAATAATAATAATAATCCCCAATGCTTCTTGGGATAGGCTTCCCCTGAAAAGGAGTAAGTTGGCGGATTGTTCACTAATCGTAGGGTTGGTGGTTCGATTCTCGGCCCGTGAAATACAAGTATATTAGTACGCCACTTATCATAAGCAGGTCCGTTAAGAAAAAAACATATTTCAGAAATCTCAGTGTTGAAGTGCCATCTTGTGGACGGATAATGTAAATGATTTTACTCAAAGTAAATAATTATTTATTTAAATTATTAATGTTTATAATCCTGAAACCCAGACTAAATGTGTGTTCCTAAACACAATATCTAATTGGAAGTGAAATGGTAAGAATTCTTATTTTTCTTTTTTTTAAATTACAGACAATTACTATATTAGAGCACAACAAAGAAAGATGAATATTTTAGAAAATACATTTATTATTTATTATAAATATAAAGATGTGTTTTAGTTATTACTGATTTTACTTTTTCATAAAAAAATAACAGTTTTTATTCAAGTGTTTTAATAATAATAATAATAATAATAATAATAATAATAATAATAATAATAATGATGATGGACATCTGATTAACAGTAATAGTTCATTGTCACGAATCGTGACGTAGCGGATAAAGGACGGATGTAATCGCAGTTTAGAACGGAAGGTTTTATTAAGGAGAGAGAGGGAGACAAATCCAAACAGTGATCCAGAACGTAATCCACAAACAGGCGAGGGTCACAGAAAACAGGGTTGATGAACATAAACAAACATGAACGTGGGAGCGGATAACCCAGCGTGACTAACTCTAACATGAAAACCTGAAGCCTAGGTTTGAACCTACACTAATCTAATAAACCGCCCCGTGTGCCGGGAGGCGCGCGGTATAAATGCCGGTATGATCAGCCTCCTAATCGCTAGCAGCTGAGCGCAATCAGGACACACGTGACAGCACAACTAATGACAGAACAGGGAGGAGACATGACAGAAACGTAACCAACAACAAACGCACATGTCCAGCTGTCACTCGGGAAAAGCACGTGCTCTCGTATTTGAGCAGTAGAGCACGTCGCCACAAGGAGAAACCGTGACATTCATAAAAAGGGGTACAGGTATGGGTCAGGCTTCTGTTTTTATTTTTGCATCTGTTTTTGTTTTGCCACAGAGACTTCTGGGACCGGTCTGTATCCGATGCGTCCTCGATATCAGACAAATCCGATTCATTTCATACGTCCCGGTACTTGTGTTCTTGAGTATTGGAACTGAACTTCAGCAGTGGATAATGACATAGAACCAGTTCACAAGGACGAAAGATCTCAGAAGAATGCATATTGAGAAACAGCCGTTGTCAACACATCAAATAACGCCGTGTGTTTAAAGGCACTTCACGGGGACTTACTAGCTATTTTAGACCTGCCAATAAAATGACGTGTGCACAGACACTTCCATTCCACAACAATGTCTCAACCAGTGCTGCCAACTCTCGCGAGACAAATAAGTAACTGCAACTTCAAAAACAAGCCCAATATTATTATATTATATGATTATAATCTGTTACAGCTCAATGTAAACAGACTCAGTAAATGGCCCTGCAACATATTAAACAGAAAACACTCACAGTTTAAAAGTGAAAAAAAACAAAACTAATTATTTAATAAAATCATCAAACAGCCACTGGGGGTGGGGGGTGGGGGGTGGGGGGGGGGTCAGTGGTACAGGTCCCATCTGCTTCAGACTGGTCCAATCAAGAAGTTGCGGGGCTTCATTAAACCCCACCCCTTCTCTATAATGACAGAAAACAATCAGAAGAGCAGATCTGAGACTATGTTGTGTTTTTACGTTGGCTTAATATTTATAATTTGGCGCGAGACTGGCATATATTTGGGCAGCGTGAGACAGGGCCTGAAAGCAGTGTCTCACACCAAATGCCTGAGACTTGGCAACCCTGTGTCCACCCTGATTAGAGCTCTTCTCAGGTCCACATTGTTGTGTTATAATTTTTTTATTCTAATAGTTTTCACATTCTTTACTGAGCCTGTATCTCTCCAATGCCAGATTAAGCATGCGTATAGAGCCATACCTCTCCCCCACCTCCGCCAATCAGACCATCTCTCCCTCCTGCTCTCCCCTGCCTGCACCCTCCTCAGATGCAGTGTCACGCCTACTACAAAAACTGTTACCACCTGGCCTGAAGATGCATTCTCCAAACTAGAGGACTGCTTCAGACAGACAGACTGGGAATTATTTGAACACCAGGAACTAGAAACATTCACAGAAACGATACTGGACTATATCAAGTTCTGTATCGGAAATGTGACTGTGGACAAAAACATTCAGGTTTTCTCAAACCAGAAACCTTGGATGACCAACCAGGTCCGCACACTACTCAGAGCCCACAACGCTGCCTTCAGGTCTGGTAATAAAGCTCTGTATGGAGCCACTCGTGCCAAACTGAAAGGTGGTTTTAAGGAAGCTAAGGCAGACCATAAGAGGAGCATAGAGTCCCACCTGTCCAGTAAAAAAAACGGGAGATGTGGCAAGGCATACAAGACATCACTAACTACAGAGGCCGCGATGCAACAACAGGAGACCTGAGTGTGATGCTGGCAGAAGAGCTAAATTGCTTCATTGCTCGCTTTGAAACATCACAACAGCACTCATCTGCTCCAGCCTTGCCTCCTCCCTCATCTGGCTCCTGCACCAGTCCAGCCCTGCCTCCATCCCTTCCTGGTTTCTGCACCACTCTACTTATTGTGAGGGAACACGATGTTAGACGGATGATTCTGGCAGTGAACCCCAGGAAGGCTGCTGGCCCAGACAGAGTACCTGGTAAGGTGCTTAGATCGTGTGCCCACCAGCTTGCCCACATCTTTACTAGAATCTTCAATCTCTCCCTGGCCCAAGCAGTTATCCCGCCCTGCCTAAAATCAGCCACAATCATTCCAGTGCCAAAGAAGTCTCCCACAACTAGCCTAAATGATTATCCTCCTGTGGCCCTCACTCCAGTTATCATGAAGTGCTTTGAGAGATTGGTCCTTCAGCACATCAAGGACTACCTCCCCCCAGACTTCGATCCTTATATCATATCGCATATATATAGCATATCGTGCAAACAGATCCACAGAGGATGCTATCGCCGTAGCTCTCCACTCCGTGTTGAGACATCTAGAGCAGCAACAGAGTTACGTCTGGATGCTTTTTGTGGATTATAGTTCGGGTTTTCATACAATCATTCTAGATATTCTCATCACCAAATTGGTCACTCATGTCCTCACCCCTCACATGTGCCTGGATAAAGGACTTTCTCACTAACCAGTCGCAGACAGTGATACTCGGACACCACCTCTCCTCCACTCACACGTTGAGCACCGGTTCACCACAGGGCTGTGTGCGCGCGCCCCTCCTTGTACTCGTCTTAAACACTGTAGTCCGGTCCACAACAACAACCTTATCGTCAAGTTTGCTGACGACACCACGGTGGTCGGATTAATCTCAAAGGGAGATGAGGTAGCCTACAGAGAAGAGGTCCTGAACTTGGTAGCCTGGTGTTCAGAGAACAATCTGGCTCTAAACACTAAGAAAACCAAGGAGATCATTGTAGACTTCAGGAAGCACAACACTGAGCTAGCCCCCCTTTTCATCAACAGTGAGTGTGTGGAGAGGGTGCACACCTTCCGGTTTCTTGGCGTCCTTATCTCCGCTGACATCTCCTGGACAGCCAACGTCACAGTGGTTATTAAGAAGGCTCAAAAGCAGCTACACTTCCTGAGAGGTCTCAGGAAGTACAATCTGGACCCCAATCTGCTGCTGACCTTCTACCGCTCGTCCGTCAAGAGCCTGCTGACGTACTGTATTACGGTATGGTACAGCAGCTGCACCGCGGCAGACAGGGAGGGGCTTCAGAGATTAGTAAGAACAGCACAGAAGATCATTGATGGACGTTTACACCTCCTGTTGCCTCAGCAGAGGAAAAACCATCATCAAGTACAGCTCTCACCCTGGCTCTGATCTGTTTAATCTGTTGCCCTCAGGGAGACGTTACAGGTGCATCAGAACAAGGACTAATAGACTCAAGAATAGTTTTTTTTTTTCCCCCCCAAAAAGCTATAAACATTCTAAATATACACATGTACTGATTTCACAGTACTTTTTATTTATTTTGTGTTGTTATATTTATCTATTTCATTTTATTTTGTTTTATCTTATTTATTTTATGTAGTGGCAATAAAAGGTATTCATTTATTCATTCATTTTGGTTTAAAAAAATATTTTATCCCTTCTATAATTACTAATATTTGTGCCACTGCGATGTTGGCAGTTTTACATAATAATAATAATAATAATAATAATAATAATAATAATAATAATAATACTCACAGCACCCTCAGAAGGTCAGTTAAGAGAAAACACATTTCATTAAACAGAACTCTCAGTGTTTTACTGCCATCTTCTGGAGGGGAAATGACAAAAAATATAAAAGTAATGTGTGTGTGTGTGTGTGTGTGTGTGTGTGTGTGTGTGTGTGTGTGTGTGTGTGTGTGTGTGTGTGTGAATGTGTTTATGTATATATGTATATGTATGTATGTACACAAACGAGACTGACCCTACAGAGGAGGAACCTTTTCCCCAGCTGGGCATTGCACCAGATCTAGATGGGTGTGGGGGCCCCCTCCTGGAGTTTAGCAGTGACATGAACATTGAGACAGTGCCTGGTAAGCTCCTGTACAAAGCCTGCGTGAAAGTTTTAAATAAGAAAAAACTGAATGGGAGAGTGGACACCCCATGGTGAGCTGTACTGGGTTTTAATGATGATGATAAACCAGAGTGGAGGGCACTTTACAAACCAACCCACCCTAAAAATGTGCTGACCTCCAATGGAGGATTTTACATGGAATTATTTCTGTGGATTCTTTTATCTCCATTCTAAACCCTGAGGTCACACAGGAATGTCCATTTTGTTAACAGAGAGAGAGTGTTTTCCATGCTTTTATACACTGCTTCAGGTTGCAACCACTGTTTGTGTTTTTGAAAAGCAACCTGAGGTCATTTTATGTGGATTTTACTTTTCAGATTTTTATCTTTGGTTTTAAGTACGTCAGAAAAAACAGATTTAAATGTCAGCTGATAAATTTTATCCTTGGTCAGGCAAAAATGTTGAGATACCTGAGTAGGAAAAACAAAGTGGCACAGAACACAGACTGCGCTGCCAAAAAAGTTCTCTCCAGACTGATCAAATCATGAATTCTGATCGATTTTAACTTTTACAGGAGTATGAGAGACTTGGAGATGTTTAAGGTGGTGTGGTGGTGTGAGGAGGCTCTGTGTTCTGTAGTGGAGGGAGAACTGTGTTTTACACCTACATTAGGCTGATGTTCTTAACAACTAGCCTTTGTTGCACTCACTTATTTATTTATCTAATTAATTTTTCTGTTTTAATTTTTTTTTAAATGCTCGTTATGTATTTTTCTATTTATATATTGAGTCACATTTGACTTTAGTGTATATAATGTGACCTTTGTTAAATAAAAGATTGTAAAAGTCAAACAAAAGTCTCTCTCTCTCCTCTCTCTCTCTCTCTCCCTCCTTTTTCCTCACCTGCTCTCTGCATCACAGAACATTCATTAGTTGAATTCTCCACAGGTGGGCGTTCCTCATCCTCACCTTCTCCGACTCCGCCCTCCATTCGCAAACCGGCGCTGGACCACGCCCCCGCTTCCAGGTAGATAATCACCGGTTAATGCTGATATCATTTATAGCCTAAACACAGACCATCGCTAGTACAGGACCTCTACACACACAGCGGTTGGTGGCAGTTGAATTTGTGAATTCGAATAATTGTGCGATTTCGCTGCCAAAGAGTGACGTCATCTCAGTGAATAGAATCTTTTCTCCAAAAAGATTCATTTAATGACCATTTCTGTAAATGACATCGTTCAATTAATGGATCTTGTATAGTAGCACTACTTGTATTGTTCCCTGCTTGATATATCGCTTTGCTTATTTGTAAGTCGCTTTGGATAAAAGCATCTGCTAAGTGAATAAATATAAATGTAAAGTAGGCACGTTAGAGATGTTTGACATAAAGCCTGCATGTGAGAGTGCCTCAGCCTCATCCTGCCCATAATCTGCATGTTCTGCAGACTCAATCTTGGCAACGTTGGAGGACTCACCACTGCGTGCCTGCCCAATTAGACAAAACAGCGTGCTGCATCAGACATCTGTGAAGGTACACTCCGGGTAAGTGTTTCAGCATCCCCATGATCAAAACTAACAATTTCTGTTTCAAGCAAAGGGAGGACGTTCACTTGCAGAAGAAGATTCCGATTCACTATTCTCTCATTACCAGCCCTGTCACGGATCTTGTAGATGTGTATGGAACTCTTTGAGGCAACAACAGTGTTCATGACTGGCTCCCATTTGTCAACAAGCTTCCGTTTCCCTATACAACCCTTGATAGCCATAAGCACTTGGTCACCCAAGGCTAGAGGTAGGCCTTTAACTCTTTTCTTGTACTGGGTGGACTGGTGTCTTTGCTCCACAACAGAATTATTTTGCGCCAACATCATGGTAGACTGGAGGTCGCTGACTAATGATTGCACATCCTTGTTATAATCACAAACAGACTTATCCTGCAAAACACTTTGGAACATGAGGTCAACTGGCAACCCTGGCACTCTACCGAACATTAGGTAAAAATGGGCAAAACCTGTTGTTTCGTGTGCTTTACAGTTGTACACAAAAGTGATGGTCTGTACCACCTGCGGCCACTTCTGCTTAGTCCTAGGTGGAAGGGACCTCAACATGTTTCCTAATGTCCTATTTGTACATCTGGTACCACCATTCCCCATCGGGTGGTAAGGAGTGGTTCTAGACTTGTTGATGTCAGCCAGTTCAAGAAGCTCAGCCGTCAGCTCGCTCGCAAACGTAGCCCCCAGTTCAGAATGGATGCGTTTGGGAAATCCATAGACACAGAAAAAAAACATCCCACAGTTTCTTAGCCACTCTTTTCGCCACATGGTCCTGACACTGAAAAAATGACACCTGAAGAATGGTGGAGGTGCTGGATCTTGCTGTACTATTACCTTCAGGCCTGATACATCAATGCACCTACTGGAGTGCTGAGACTGGCAAGGTGGATTAGGCTGTACGTGGCTGGGCTGGTGCATAAGGTTAAGGCTGGCTGAAATATTCTCCCCCATTTTATGAGCCAGATTTATTTAAATTATTAATGTTTATAATCCTGAAACCCAGACAAAACGTGTTCTTAAAAACAATATTTAATTGGATATTTAATTCATTATTTTTTTAAATGAAACAATTACTTATATTAGAGCACAACAAAGAAACATGACTTTTAGAAAATTCATGTATTGTTTATTATATAAGTGTGTGTTTCAGTTATTACTGATTTTTACCACATACTGTACGAGAAGCTGCGTCAGGAAACGTGTTAAATGATGGGGTTAGTGTAATGGATATTCCTCATGGTAAACTGACCCCTATGTACATGTTCTTTTAATATTGCATTCTTACATCATTAATATTGCATTGTTACAACAGCCTTCATTCAAACTGGGTTTTATTTTATTTTACTCTGCAGTAATTTTAGTAAATCAGATCTCTAGTGTTGGAAAGGGAACAAATTCAGACAAGTAAAACAATACTTAAATTTACATTTATTCATTTAGCAGATGCTTTTATCCAAAGCGACTAACAAATGAGAAAACACAAGCAAAGTGATATATCAAGCAGAGAACAATACAAGAAGTGCTACTGTACAAGATCTATTAATTGAGTTCCAGAAGAAGCAAAGTGCACAGAGTAGAGGTGTAAGAGATGGGTCTTTAGCTGTTTTTTGAAGATGGTGAGAGATTCTGTGGTCTGGATTGAGGTTGGAAGTTCATTCCACCATTGAAAAACAGTTAGTGTGAAGGTTCTTGAAAGGGACCTTGCGCCACGCTGAGTGGGAACTACTAAACATCGATCGTTGGTTGATTGCAGATTGAGTGAGGGAACATAATTCTTCAGGAGAGAGTTGAGGTAGGGAGCGCTGTTCCAAATAAGGTCTTGTAGGTGAGCATCAAGGCCTTGAATTTGATGCGGACAGCTACAGGAAGCCAGTGGAGCGAGATGAAGAGGGGTGTGACATGGGTTGTCTTGGGCTGGTTGAAGACGAGGCGCGCTGCAGCATTCTGAATCATCTGAAGGAGTTTGATGGAGCTGCCGGGAGGCCCGAGAGTAGTGAGTTACAGTAATCCAGTTTTGAGTTAACAACAGCCTGGCCTTGTATCTGTGTAGCCTGTTAGGTGAGGGTCAGATTTTCTTGATGTTGTACAGGATGAACCTACAGGACCATGCAGTTGTTGAGATGTGGTCTGTGAAGGTCAAGTCAAAGTTTATTTATTGAGCACTTTTAAAAACAAGCGTTTACCAAAGTGCTGTACATAACCAGAATAAAACAGTAAAGACATACTATAAAACAAAACAAGAACAAAATCATAAAACATCTCTCATACTGAGTAGTATATTATAGTGTAGTACTGAGTAGTACTGGCAGTGTAACATAGCCCAGGTTGGAGTGCCAGCTGTTACGGTCACAACTACTAAAGAAGCTATCATATGATTTTCGTATGTTCCATCGTGAGTATTATGTCATCGGATCACGGCCGGTAAACCATTTAGTTCTCTTACTCAAGCTAAGTGATCTTGCATGCTTTCCAAATTGAGGTTGTAACTGCTGTTTGTTCTTAGGGTCCTCGATTTTTCATGTGTTAAAGCAGGCTGAGTAGGGGTATGGTTGTTTTGGTACAGCTCCTCCCCCTAATTGCTGTTTGGTTTTGGACTGCTTTGTTGCTTTGGGCTGTGTTATTTTTATTTATTTTGCTTTGTGTTCGTTACCGTCAGTAAGATCAGTTTTCTTTAATTCAACTGTGTTGTAACAGTCTCTCAGTTATGCTGATACTGCTGGGTGGTAGTGGTGGATTTGGTCAGCTTTGGTAATCTTGCTAACTGTAATCAGTTTGAGTGTGGGGTTGTCCGTGTTTTTTGACAGTAAGTTTGTTTTTTTTGTTTCGTCTAGTTTTGTTTTTTTTGGTATATTTTTGATTGCCTGCTTTGAGCATATTGTAATTGATTTAGATTTCTTGTGTTTTTATTTTTTCCTAGTGGGAGCTAAGTGCTTCCTGAGGCTGGGGGAGTTCTTGGCAGCACCTGATAGTTCATTTCTTCTTGTGATTGTTTTATTGACCATTGCCTGACTGTGAGGGTTGCTGTGTGTGGGGTTTTTATTTATTTATTTATTTTTACTTCAAAATAAAATGTATTTTTGTATGGAAACTCATGCCTCTTGCCTGTTCTAAGTGAAACGTATTTGGATTATTTCCCCCCGATTTCTCGGGGTGGTGTAGTAGCTATGAAAATGAGCCACATTGCGTCAAACTAAATTTGAAAATTTCTTCTAGAGAGAGTGGGGAATCCAGTTGCTTAGCAGTACAAGTCAATAACAGGGTTACAAACGTTTTGAAGAAATGCACTCACTTTAGTATTGTCTGCAGGAAATTAGGATTTATAAAGTGAGGAGTAAAATGATTTACATTAGCATTCATTTCCATGGGACCTGTAGTGACCCTGTAAGTGTTTTTAATACTGGGTATGAGATGGGAAATGGCCTGTCGCTGTAGCTGATGTGTGAGTAAATGTTTTGGCTTGTCGCCATGTTCATAGTATGAATCATGAGTACATAACAATAAGCGTTCTGCCTCTTTAGTCGAAATAAGATTCAATTCTGCATGTACGTCAAGACGCTGTTACAGTACTGCCGGCAGATGGCGCTGTGGCGACATTGTGCACGAGCCGCTTGAGCGCGTGCACGTTATTGAAGTGCGCATGGACGCTTAAGCGGTGTCAAGTGTTGCCACCTGTGAGCTACCAAGAGACTGGTTATTTAAACCAGTCATGCTGCTGCGCAGAGCCGGGAATGAATAATGTTGCCAGGTTGTGATATTGACATGCCTGTTTTTTTCTGTTCCTTAGCTTACGCGTTGTTTAGAGGGTTTATGCCATGCCAGAGGTGAGAATGTGTATGCCCTGTCCTAGTTAAGAGTGTTCATGCCATGTAATAGATAAGAATGCTTTGGCCCTGTCATAGTTAAATGATGGGTTCATACTCTAGTTAAATGATGGGTTCAGGCCACAGTTAGAAGTGTGTCTGGCATAATTAGAGGAGTGTTTCCTGCCTTGTTTCTAGTTAAATCAGAACTGTTTAAGTCAGTTAAGTGTGAGTTTCCACATCCTGTTGAGTTTTGTGCTCTTTGCTTGAGGTTGAGTTTTATGTTTAGACTTGGTTTCCCACCTCCTCGTTTGTTTAAGTGGCAAATAAAGATTACACTCCTGAGCTTACTTCCTGTATCGAAGTCCTGTTTCATAACACGCTGTTTAAGAAGTTCTGGAGAAGGGTTCAATGCATATCTTTGATGGAGGTTACTGATCACATGTGAGTTCATTAAACCTAGCAGTGCACCTTTTATTAGAGCGAGCATAGTAAGAAATAATCTGCTCTCTGATATAGGATTTAAGTGTCTCCCATAATGAATAAATGGTGGAGTGGTTCTGAACGAAGAAAATAGAAGTTGAAACAAACTCACAGAATTCACTGTTTGCCAAATGAAGTTAAATCTCCATTTACACAAGAATCAAGAGTACTGTCTATAAAAAAATAAAAATTCAATCCTCAAATAGGACTGGTGCACTTGGAAGAAGAAAGAACTTTTTAAGAGAGGGGTTACAGGATCTCCATGGATCAACGAGGGAAATAAAATCGGAAAATGTTTTAGACATAGCAGATTGATTCAGAGTACAGGAATTAGACCGATCCGAGTTTGGGTCAAAAACACAGTTTAAATCTCCACCGAAAATCAACAGGTGATGATTTAAAAACGAGACGTTGCTCAACCATCTATTAGCAAATTCCACATCAAAGTTTGGAGCATATACATTAACCAACAATACCTGTCTTTGCATTAGAGTACCAGCAACTATAATACCTACCGTTCACATCAGCAGTAACGTTAGTGGACGAAAAATTTGACCTTTTGCCAATTAAAGTAGCTGTAACCGTGCTAGCCTCTAAATATGAGCCAACACTGTGCTAGATTCGTAAGGAGCCATGTGGTTTAAACTGAACCCATACAAGGAAGGATGATGCCAGATAAGTTTTAACAATATAAACTTTACTTAGTTCTTTTCAAACAACATTTGAAACACAATTATGAACAGAAAAAGGAAAATAAAAAATGGGCCCTTTAAAGTAATTGAGTCTTTTGATCTCCACCCCTTTTGGGGTCAGTAAAGTCTAAATTTGTGATCACGTTCTGGATTAATCAATATACTGTCAACATGTGTCACCTGTTCTGTGACAGTTTCCCTGTTTAAGAGGAAGGTTGGCACTTTTGGTTGAAAAATGTGTACCAGCTCAGGCGGCTGATACTGTCCTACCACCAGGGAGGTATACTCACGGAGTTAGTCGACTTCTCTTCAAGATCACACTGGGAGGCTCACCAACAATAGAAAGAAAAAATAGAAAGTTGCTCCCTATGGCAAGCTAGCACCTTGCATGGCAGCTCTGCTACCATTGGTTGTGTGTGAATGGGTGAATGAGACAGTGTAAAGCGCTTTGGATAAAAGCGCTATATAAGTGCACATTTACATTTACCAAGTAGTTCTCTCTGTCCATAAGACTTATATAATCATAAGACTTGAGGTAGTTCTTGGGACCTGACCTGTTTTATTTTTGCAAACAGGTTTTCATCTTTTTAGGATGATATTCCATGTGTCTATATGTTGTACAACAATCATAAAAAAAATAATCATGTAACATTAAGCATCACATACTTCATAACTCAATCACACATTTAGGCCTACTTATCACACTTCAGTTCAAACTTCAAATCTCAATTCAATATCTAGATATATCTACAGTAATCAGCATATAATATGTATTATCTTATATTATTTTCAATAATAGCTAATGATAAATCAACCAGAATTGTATCAGGCTACTCTTATCCTGTATTAGAAAATGTAGGCAGTATAGGCTCTACTTCAGTTAAGTTACAACACATACTGTAGTTGAAAAGCTAATACTCTAATTAGAGTACCCTTAACCTAACAAAATGTTTACTCACAACAGAATTTAAACATTAAGGTTTCACAATTCTACACCCAACATTAAGGTAAAATCATCATAGGAAACCATATAGTATATATTATTTTTGTAATTTTCCCTCCAATAGGAATGCTATATAGTTCACTTAGATATCCCCTAAAACAAAAAG
Source organism: Ameiurus melas (assembly GCA_012411365.1). Taxonomy (NCBI): domain Eukaryota; kingdom Metazoa; phylum Chordata; class Actinopteri; order Siluriformes; family Ictaluridae; genus Ameiurus; species Ameiurus melas. The sequence goes on along the minus strand of CM022766.1, from coordinate 24,695,597 downwards.
AAATTAGCAAGAGGCTGCTGTGCTCAGGTCACTTAAATATTAGCTTACTATTTCAGTAGTTATTTGAGATTAAACCCTTGTATCACGGTCAGTAATTGATTTCCACAGCGCGAGCCGTGAACATCCCTTAACTCAATACACACAGGTAGCAGCATTAACATCATGCAGTTTACTAGCTTACAGAGACACTACAGATTTAAACGGGGATTTTTCCAAACATCCAAGTTGCTCCTCCTTATCCTGTCTTCTGTAGTGGTTCTTTAGCTTACTAATTCGCTCAATTTTATCACTTTGTTCACTTTAATTCTATAATTTTCCTCCGGTCGCCAAAATCATGTGCATCTCCTCTATTTTCTCACACAAGCTCGCGGTCTCCACAGGATCACAAAATGGCGTCGTGACCTGTTAATCATGTTCACCTGGGGGCGGGGCTATCGCTCCTGATCGCTGATTTTCTTAAAGGGACATTACGCTATTTTAATACAAGTTATTTGAACCCTGAATTGTCACTGAGTTACATAGCGACCCCTCTTGACTTCGAATTAAAGTTCGAGTGGAAGACTTGACTCACCCAAGGGCAGTGTAACCTATGATGATCTTTATTACGTAGGTGAGTCTCCTGTAAAAATACTATATCAGAGTTTAAATGTTTCAAATGTGTAAAAAGCTTAGATCTCTTGACAGGATTACCCATACCTCTGATGTTCCAACTAATAAATCTTAGGTGTGCTTGTCCCAGCTGTGCTGGGATCCATATTACTACTAACCAGTTAAATAAAGTAAACCACGGATACAAATAGCCAATTAGAGTGACACAAGACACCTGATCAAGGTCATTAAATCATAACGTGTGTGCGGGGAAACGTGTAAAGGAAACGTGCTTAACTCTTGCAGCTCACTTAAACTGCACATTAAATTGAAAGTGTATTTAGAGTCAAAAGATACATTTCTGCGTGACATACTGCAGTTATATTAAACAGCCAGACAGTGGCGCCGTACTGAACACTGCTCCTCACTCGAGCCGATATCACGAAAGCTCAAGAATCCTGCATAACACGCCTCTATTTTACTGAAACTCCGCCCCTCAAAGTCTGAATAGATCTTACGTCTGTAGCTACATCTAACATCTTTACATGATTATCAAATCCGCACTACTCTACACTCTTAACTCTACTCTGAATACGACTCATTAAAGATTCTGTGTAGAACTTTACAACTCAGGGGTTCCTTTTCAGAAGGAAGATAACCAAAGGAGCCTTCTTTCTAAGATTTTTTTTTCACTAGAAAAATATCAAAATCTGAATATCGCATAGTTTCCTTCATGTTGTGTTCATTTCTCCACCGCAAAATCCTGGAGCAGCAGAATTATTGTGCTCTTTATCAGTGCTGGGATTTGAGAACCTTGAGAACCCCAATAAATGTGTGTAACTTTCAGTGAATCCTCGGGTCAGAGTCTCATTCATCACTGCTGATGGAGTGGGCGAGTGTAGATTGGAATCTGATCAACCTGCAGCATCTGAATTCCAGTGTTTTGTTGTTGTTGTTTTTACTCGAACCTGATTAAACTCATTATCTGGATGATGTCTGTCCAAAAGAAGTCCTTTATTCGTGCCCGAGGGAACAAATCAATGACAGAGGAGGGAAAATGAGGGCGTTATTATTACATCTAGCACAATGCACACAATGAAGCGTGTCCCATTCATTCCCACTGCAAATATTCTCACTCTGACACACAGTCCTTCAGTTCTGGTTTAAATTCAATACACACAATCATTCTCAGGATCTCATCTGTGGGTGTCGGATCATTCAACCTGTGCAACATTAACCATCAGATATGCAGACAATTAAATATACTACTACTACTACTAATAATAATAATAATAAAAATAAAGGGGAAACGGACAGCACCCATAAAGAAGCGCGCGCTGGTCTGCAGTCTAATGCACTTTTCATTGTAAATGTAACGCGTCATTAGTGTAATTGGATTTATTGATCAGATCACAGATCATCTGCAACTCATCTAAAAGCACATCACATCAGAATTACACCTTTCCGAGTGTTACTAGAAAGCTATAAACAATTCACACACACACACACACACACACACACACACACACACACACACACAGGCACGCGGCTTAAATTAAAGCTCAATTGACTTCCGTTTTGGATCTAAAATGCACACAGGTGTCCACCTGCAGCCGTGAAACGTGTCATTTTGCTGCCCTGAATTTTCTGGAACCGGCATTAGAAACGCTTCTGTAAGAGATGACAGCCGAAGCCTTTCTCTCACCTGAGACACACAGACGCGTTGGAGTGAAAGCTGCAGTCCGGCTGATGGAAAGAGTGACGGACCAGATTTCTCCAGATGATGATTCTCCAGATGTTTCTCCAAATATTGTTCCAGATATTTCTCCAGATTAAGGCTGCTGCGCAGTACTTTTGGGCAGATAAAGGAGTGTGTGCAGGGATCCGGGAGCGGTTTTATTTCTCCCTGCTGCCGCTCCCTCTCGCTCCGCCTGCACTTACGGCACCGACCGCTGGGGGCCACTATCGCGCCGAATGCTAATTTATTTATTTTTTTTTCCTCAACGAATAGAAATTGAAAATATTAGTCAGCTTGTTTTTTTCTTTTTTGTTTTGCCTGTTCACATGGATAAGTGTGACTGAAATAAAAGAGCCAACTATATGTAAATGTAGTAAAAAAAAATAGAAGTCACACAACCTGATCGTTTTTTAAATGCAATGCTCACGGTTTCTGACTTTTTATGTTGGGGGTTCGAATCCTTCCTCCACCCTGTGAGTTTCCTCCGAGTACTCCTGTTTCCTCTGAGCCCAAAGATATGCGTTGTACACTGATTGGCATCTCTAAAGTTGACTGCAGTGTGTGAATATATGTTGATGGGTTGGCACCACATCCAGTGTGTTTCCTGTCTTGTATCCTGAGTCCCCTGGGATAGGCTCCATGGAAAAATAGATGTATAGAAGTCCATCCATCCATCTTCTACCGCTTACTCCTTTTCAGGGTCATGGGGAACCTGGAGCCTATCCCAGGGAGCATTGGGCACAAGGCGTGGTACATACTGGACAGGGTGCCAATAAATAAATAGAAGTTTCATTCAAAAGCTGAATCTGCTAAATCAGGGATTCTGAACATTTTACAGTTACAGACCCAAGGTATTTATATAAATGTGTGATAATTTTCAACATAATTTCTGCATTTTACACTCATTTTTACTAAAATAAAATAAAATTCCAGTTGATATTATTTATAGGCATAATAACTGATAATGCTGGGTTGTGATTTTTACTACTGCAATAAAATTAGAAAAATCACGGACCCCTTTGTAATGTTTCATCGACTTCCTGAATCCAACTTTGAGATCTAAATACATTAAGCTTCCAGTAGACAGATTACTATTGTTTTTCTAGTGTGTGAGAACAAAAACCTGGCTGGTAGCTAATGAGGAGTCTTGACACTGACATGGTCAGTGATTGTTGTGTGTTTGTAACTCCAGGGTGTCCAGGTGAGGTAGGCAACTTATGGATGGATGGCCCCTGGCTTTTGAGTCTTTTAAAGTCCCTTGTATTGATTGTTTTGTCCCTAATTGTTATTGTTTTATTAAAGTATTGATTTATTTCATTTTTGGAATTGTTTGATTTTATTGTTCAGCACTCTGCACAACACTTGTCTTTAAGTGTGCTGATGAAATAAAGGTGACTTGACTCTTTTATGTCCTAACTCTGAACTTTGGTAGGTGTCCAAATTCTAGTGTTCAGTTCGATGGGTTCGATGAGGCAGCCATGAAAATGTCTTGCTGTACTGATCCCCCAGTTCCCTCAGCTCCTGCCAATAAATATATATAACTTTCAGATAACTTGATCCAAAATATAAAGCAAATTAAATCAAAACAAAAAGAAAGAAATATCAGGAAACCTGAGAAGACTCTATGAAGTAGAACTATGCACTAGTCAGATTCTAGTTGATGTATTGCTTGTTGCTGAAATACTGTTTTATTTTAATTACATTATTATGAAACATTTTATAATCATAATTTTATTGTTATAAAAAAAATCTGAAAGCATTTGAGATTGTCACCCTGATTGGAATCCTGACGCTCTACACCTCTACACCTCAGCAGGTCAGTGAAGTGACCGAAGCCTCTTCAGATCAGTGAACTCTGAGTTTAGAAGTACTTTGCTGCCACCTTGTGGAGTTTTATTATGAACAAACTTTTATAAAATAACTCTAGTCGTCCATTCATCTAGCCATTTTCTGTACCGTTTATCCTTCACAGGGTTTCAGGGAGCCTGGAGCCTATCCCAGGAGACTCAGGGCACAAGGAGGGGGACACCATGGACGGGGTGCCACCCCATCTCAGGGCCAAATCACAGACACTCTCACACACTATGGACAATTTAGAAATGCCAATCAGACCGGAGTACCCGGAGGAAACCCTCGATGCTCGGGGAGAACATGCACACAGGGCGGAGACGGGAACCGAACCCCCAACTCTGGAGGTGTGAGAGACTGTAATCAAAACATTTTATGTGATCAAAAACCATGTATTAGATGTTTTAAAATACTAAACTATTAAAGCAGCACTGTGTGGTTCTTTTGTCACGGTTTCCTTTGAACAGATTGTGTACAGGCAGATCATGTGATATGTGGAGTGGGTGAGTAAAGCAGTTTGTATTACAGCAATAAAATGTTCTCACTGTAGAAATGTAAAAGGTCGTGTTTGTTTTCATATTGTTTATTAAGATGTGATATTAACATTAGGTTGTTCATCGATAGATTTAGATATTATGAGGAGCCATTCAGAAAATAAAAATAAGATAAATAAATTAGCAAATAATGAATTGGCTTGCATCATAGCTAGCTGCAATCTAATTAGAACATTTCATAGAGGATTTTGTTAATATATTGAAATAGTACACTTTATAGTTAAAAGCACAGTAATGAATATAAATGCAATGTTTTTAATTAAAAAATATAGAGTAAAATGTGTTAGTATAATTACATTAACACATTTCTGAAAACACTGAATAATAGATTCAAGATTCAAGCTTTATTTGTCAGGTACAAAATAACACTTAGTACAGTCTCCTCAAAGTGAACTTAACTGTGCAACATATTACAGACTAGGTAAATGTACATATTAGCTAAATGTGATAGCAGGACACACGTGCAAAAACATTACAATGAATAAGTTCTGATTACGTGAGAATGATAATATCAACTGTTTCCAAAGATTAAAGGTAAGTTAAAGGTATAGACATTTTGATGTTTGATTATAGAGAATAATTGATGAGATCATTTCAGGTGAGCTGTGTGAGTGATATTTAAGCTCACTATAATTTATATCACTAAAAGTGTTGTGAAAGGAGAGCACATTTGGTTAAGTAATAATGGAAGTGATTTACCTCTCTCATATCCATTTGTTAATAATAAGATAAGCAAGAATAAGAAAAGATAACATGGTTCAGAATGCATGAATTTTTTTTGAAAGTATAATGACTTCATTTGTTGAGTCCATAGAAGTTTAAATGTAATGTCCTGAGAAAAGGCTTTTGGTGTGTCTCAGTCACATGGTCCCTGTCTTCCTAAAGTTTCTCATCCACATCATCGTACTCTATAAACGGATTGAAAACTTATAACCCCAACATCTTTCAATTTGCATTTTTTTTAATTTCATTTTTATTGAACATTTCTGCTGAACACTTCTGATGAACATTTCTACAGAACATTTCTACATTTCTACTGAACATTTCTACTGAGCATTTCTAAATTTAAGCATTTCTAAATTCTCTAAATTGCTAAACATTTCTGATAAACATTTCTAATGAACATTTCTAAAGTTTCATTTTTACTGAACATTTCTACATTTCTTTTTTATTAAACATTCTTGCTGACCTTCTGATGAACATTTCTGTTGAACTGCTAAGCCTATCTAAATCGTCTTTTCTGTTCTGTCCTCCCCACCATTTCCCAAAAATACAAACAAATTGAGCAACAGCAGTAAATATTCAGATTTTTTTTCTTTTTATACAAAAGAAAACAGAATTGAACCCACAACCCACCCCTCCGGCTCATCATGGCTACCCTGTAACTTTCGCTGGTTATAAAGATATTATAAAATTCAACAACAGGCACCACCTTTAAGGGGGTAGTGTCTGTAACTCCATAAAGTATGTAATAAAGGGATGCCATTCATGAAAAAACTCATGAAAAAACAATTCATCGTATATCTTATTTTCCCAAGTTTCAGAAAAAACATCACATCCTTGTCACGTAACCGGGAAACTCGGGACTCCAAGTCCCATCAGCCACTGCACTACACCACCTGACCACATGCACCTGACTACACGTTTTTGTTAATTAGCACCAATGTGTATATATAGTCTTTGTCTGCACTCTGTCGGGGTCTTCGTTGTTATAGACTCACGTCACTTCTGTCTCCGTGTTTGTTTCTTGCCACAGTGTTATGCCCAGTTCTCCTAGTGTTTTTGTTTCGTTGTTCGTGTGTTTAAAATAAATGTTTAAAAAATCTGCGATTGCTTCGGCCTCCATTCGCCATACGTGACAGAACGAAAGAACGTGACTACGAAGCAGTGGATTTTTTATTTGTTTATTTTTTTCGGATACAGCAGTTTGCTCCCACCCGCCCTCCCCGATGGGTCTCATAGATTCCCCTCTGTTCGCGGACCTCAAGGATTCCCCGCTGTTCAGCTACCTCAGAGTCGCGCAGCCGGTGAGTCCTGTGAAGGAGGTCTCTCTCCGCCGCCCGCTTATGTGTGTGAGGACGGCTCCAGCTCCGGGCCGGACTCATGAATTCACCTATGTTCGCCGACCTCAAGGATTCCCCGCTGTTCAGCTACCTCAGAGTCGCGCAGCCGGTGAGTCCTGTGAAGGAAGTCCCTCTGCCGCCCGCTATTGTGTGTGAGGACGCTCCAGCTCGGGCGGACTCATGAATTCACCTCTGTTCGCTGACCTCAGGGACTCCCCCGCTGTTCAGCTACCTTAAGGTGCCTCAGCCTTCCTGTTCAGCTGAGGTCGTCGCTCAGCCGTCCTGTTCAGCTGAGGTCGTCGCACAGCCTTCCTGTTCAGCTGTGGATAGCCCCGCTCCGCATTCTGCCCCGCCCGCTGTGGACGCCGCTCGGCATCCCTGCTCGGCTGTGGACGTGCTCGGCCTTCTTGCTTCGGCTGTGGACGTCGCTCGGCCTTCCTGCTCGGCTGTGGACGTCGCTCGGCCTTCCTGCTTCGGCTGTGGACGTCGCTCGCCTTCCTGCTCGGCTGTGGACGTCGCTCGGCCTTCCTGCTCGGCTGGGACGTCGCTCGGCCTTCCTGCTCGGCTGTGGACGTCGCTCGGCCTTCCTGCTTTCGGCTGTGGACGTCGCTCGGCCTTCCTGCTTTCGCTGAGGTCGTCGCTCGGCCTTCCTGCTGCGGCTGCGGTCGTTATTTTAAATTTGTTTACTTTCTCTGCCATCCTGCTGCGCTGAGGACGTCACTTTGCCTCCACGTTCCGCTGAAGACGTCGCTCCCTTCCCCGCTGCACTCAGTGGGTCGCTCCCCTTCCTGCTCCACGGAGGTCTCCGTTTTCCCCCTCATGCTCCGGGAGAGCGTCGTTCCTCCCTTGGGCCTCGCGGAGAACCTCGCCCTCTCCCTGGCCTGGCGGAGAACCTCGCCTCCCCGTGAGCCTCGCCGGAGAACCTCGCCCCCCGTGAGCTCTCGCGGAGAACCTCGCTCCCCGTGAGCCTCGGCGACCTCCGGTCCCCCGCGGCGCTCGTCAGGTATTTCCCCCCCCCTTGAACCTCGCGGTGAGGAGGATGCGCCTTTCTCTTTTCCGTGGTGGGAGGCCCCCTTTTTTTATACTTTTTTTCTTCGCTAACCACTTTTCCCTCGCCCCCTTGGGGGAAGGTGTTCGTTCCTCCTCTTCTTTTTCTGCTGGGGTTTTTTGGGGCCCGGCGTGTTTTTTTTTTTTTCCCCCAAGGTAGAGGGAGAGGACAGACCCAAAACCGAACCTCCCACCCGCCCCCACATGCTCCCCTTTCTTCCCCGGGGGGGAGGGCGCTCTTTCATTCTTTCCAACGACCTTTACCCCCTTTTTTTTGCTAGCGGGGGAGGTGGGTTCGCGTTCTTGTTTTTGTGAGGAGTTTTGGGAGGGGGGGCCGGAATGGGGCGCCAGTTGATTTTTTTGAGTGAGGTGCCCCTTAACGAAAGTGTGTCCCATTTTTACCCAACACTGAAACCTGACCACAGGGCGACACCCCCTGCACCTGACTCACGTTTTTTTTTTTTTTTCTATTTTTTTTTTTTTTTTTTTTTTTCTTTCTGGGGTGGTTGTTTGTGTTTTTCTCTTCTTTTCTCTCTTCTTTTTTTTTTTTTTTTTTTTTTTTTTTGGCTTGCCTTATACCACGCTTTTTAAAACGAGCAACAAATATATAACAGCGCCCGCACCCGTCGGGTCTCGCGCTATGAGACAGACAAACGCCACCTCTGTTCTGTCTGTTCTGCCCCGTTCTCCTAGTGTTTTTTGTTTTGTTCGTGTGTTTAAAATAAATGTTTATAAAATCTACGATTGCTTCCCTCCATTCGCCATAACGTGACAATCCTTTATCCACTGGGAGATAGATGGGTATTTAATAGACTTCCAATGTAACAGTAGGGAACGTCTTGCTATATAAGGGATGTGAAAGCAATAACATCCTTTTGTATCGAGCTCAAAGGAATTGAAGCTTGAGGAATCCCAAATATTGCAATCAATGGACAAGGCTTTACAATCTACCCTGAGAATAGTGGACATGATGGTAAAAAAGCCAGACCAAAACCATGGAGTTCAGGGCAGAAGAAAAACATATGGCCAAGATGACAGGGAGAGCCATGGCATTTATCACACTTGTCCTCTACATCCGGATACATCACAGACAATCTCGACTTGGACAGTATGTAAAACTTTGAACTGTATAAGTCTAAGACGAGCACTAAAAGTGGTAGTCTGTACCCTCCCTATAGCATGTTCCCAACACTCCCACTTATTTGTACTCCTAATTCGGGTTTCCCACGCATTCCTAATTTTATTACTTCGACGGTTTACCACCTTGCGTCAAAATAAAATAAATCTTAGAAATCATTCCTTCTCTGATGCGGTTTATTTAAAACAGGTCTTCCTGTTCAGGAGGAGCAAAGGGAAATCAGAAAAACATGTAGAAACAAGATTCGTATTTGAAAGTACCGAAAGAAATGTGTCAAGGGGAGATCGTAAGTGGATGCCAAATTGGCAAAGCTATCAAACACACCATCAGAATACAAATTTCTAACTTGTTTAATACCCCTTGTCATACCACACTGAGAATGAGTATTCACATACCGATGGGGAAATAGATGGTTGTTGACTAAAGGCACAAAGAGGATGCACCTACAAATTTAAAGTGCCAGCTTAAATTGATACCAAATCCTAAGTGTGCTGAGGACAACAGGGTTATCAGTATATAGGGAAAGTTTGTAGGTAAAGAGGTGTAAAGTAGAGCAGGTAAAGAGGATTCCTACAAGAAGATAATTCCAATTTAGACCAAGAAGATCCAGGAGATTGAACCCAGTAACAAAGTTTATGGATGTGTGCAGCCCAGTAATAGAATTGAAAATTGGTAACGCAAGTCCTCCCTAAGTTTACATTTCTGCAATAAAGATTTACTAACACTTGGTGGCTTCCTCCCCACTAAATGTACTAATTATCTTATCCAATTAATCAAAGAATGATTTTGAAGAGAAAGAGGCACCTGTTTCTGTTTGCTTTTATTGGTACCATGACGCTGATTATCAACATACTCTGTCTACTCAGGTCTTTGATCCTTAAGTTATGATTATTCTACGAGCGTGCGTTACGTAAAATGTGTGATGGGGGGCACAGAACAGACAATGGGTACATGGGGAAAGAGCAGGTGTGCAAGAGATTATTTTGTGAAAATATGAAGAATTTAAACCCACACTAATCTAAAATAGTCAACACCGCCGTAGCTGCCCAAGCTCGAGTCACTTTCATGGTAAACCTAAAACCCAGGGTTGGCACAAACTAAACTGAACCTTACCTGATTAGCCACCTAAACCAGCTTCCTGATACAGGCCCCTGACGGAGGGAATTCTAATAATCCTTACGAAACAATAGAACCCTGTACACTTTCAGTGTTTGGACCTATAATAATAATAATAATAATAATAATAATCCTCACAGCGCCCCTCTGCAGGTCGTTAAGAGAAAAACACAATTCACCAAACAAAACTCGTTGGAAGTGCTTACTGCCATCTTGTGGATGCTAAATTTGATATGGTAATATAAATAATAATAATATTATTTAAAAATAATAAATAATTACTTTTAATTACTCATGTTTTTAATCCTGAAACCAAACTAAATGCTTGTGTATTTAATAAATAATATCTAATAGGGAGTGAAATGGTAAGTGAATTATTGAGTCAAAATTTTCTAATATTCCTAAATTATTATTAAATTATGTAAACTTTAGTAAAAAGAAAATCTAGAAATTATTTAAATCATGATATAATGTAATAAAGTAATGATGAATATTAAATGTGTGTGTGTGTGTGTGTGTGTGTGTATGCTGATGTAGTTGCAGGTGTGCTGCAGTGGTTTATCAGTGTGTGTTGTCTGTGCAGCTGTCAGGCATTAATGCTGTACGACAGCCGAGTGCTTCCTCTCTCTGAAATCAGTGTGTGATGTGGTGCTCTTGTCAGTCACACAACTCCAGAGATGGGAGGCGGAGCTCTGTTCCTCAGTCACACACCTCAGAGACGGAGGTGAGTCTGTGCCTCAGTCACAGACCTCAGAGACAGGAGGCGGAGCTCTGTTCATCAGCGTTGACGTTATTTTTATATATATGGAGAAAGTGAGAGATGCCTCATCTGATTTGTTATTGAGGTTGTGGATGATTTCCTCTCTCTTTCTAATAAGGTAACAGTGTGTGTGATTGGTGGCTGTCTCTCTCTCTCTGTCTGTCTTCTCTTCTCTCTCTCTGTAGGGGCTGAGTGGGGGACACACTTCTCTCAGTCTCTCTGGGTGAGGGAGGTGAACACATTCTGTACAGCGAGGAGGAATTGGAAATCTGACTGACTTTTATTCTTCTCATCCACACTCACACTCACAGCAGCTGGTAGTACACACTGATTATTCAATTAAACACACACTTCTCACTTTAACAGTAGCCACCATTTTTAATCCTGAAATGGGAGAAATTTTCCTGGAGTGATCGTAACTTTATAAATAGTGAAGTCTTTAATTTTATAGTAATTTAAAAGCTGTACATGAGCGTACACATCATCCTCAGGGTTTTTCTGAGGACTCAGTTATAAAATCAGGTCCCGATTAATGTTTACAGTTTACACAGGATTTATTGTGTGTGTGTGTGTGTGTGTGTGTGTGTGTGTGTGTGTGTGTGTGTGTGGGTGTGTGATAGAGAGAGAGTGTGTGTGAATGTGTGTGTGTGTGTGTGTGGGTTTGTGTGTGCAATGACAGAGGAGAGAAATTTGTGTGTGTGTGTGTGTGTGTGTGTGTGTGTTTGTGGTGTAATGACAGAGAGAGAAACTGTGTATGTGTGTGTTTGTGTGATAGTGAGAGAGTGTTTTGTGTAAACCATGGAAATAAATAAAATAAAAATAAATAAAATAAATAATCTCTCTCTCTCTCTCTCTCTCTCTCTCTCTCTCTCTCAGACAGTGTGAGGTTGGTGAATGGTGGAAGTCGCTGTGCTGGGAGAGTGGAGGTTCTTCATGAAGGACAGTGGGGAACAGTGTGTGGTCATTTGTGGGATATGGACGATGCTGCAGTGGTGTGTAGAGAGCTGCGCTGTGGGGAGGCTGTAAATGCACCATATCACGGTCACTTTGGACCAGGATCAGGACCAATCTGGATGTTTTATGGAGTGTAGAGGATCAGAGTCGACACTGAAGAGTTGTGGATCACTTGGGTGGGGGAGTCATAACTGTGGACATTATGAAGCTGCTGGAGTCACCTGCTCAGGTAAACTGCTGTATTAAGAAAATATATTAATTTAAAATATATTAATTATTATTTAAATGTAAATCATTTTGGAATGACATTGGAATGATTTCTTGAGAACCTTACAAAACCCTAGAAGAACCTGCAGGAATATTCTGCAGATATCCCACATTTTCAGCTCATTTTCCTGTAGAAATACCTGCAGGAATTCTATGAAGGAAAATATGCAGGAATATGCATCTAATATTCTATCCTTCAGGCATGATGTCCTGCAGGTCTGTTTTAGTAAACACACACTTCCTGCAGGATTATTGTGCAGGATCAATCTGAAATTCTGCAGGACAAGGGAGTGTTTGTAACATCAAACATCATGCAGAGAAGTGAAAATCCAGCAAGTGTTTTGGACATTCCTGCATGTTTCTGTTATACTTTAGGCTCCATTCTATAAACCTCAGACATTTCCTGCAAAGATTGTCAATGTGTCCTTCAGGATCTCATCTTTCCTGCAGGAGAGCAACAAACATCATGCAGAGAAATGAAAATCCTGCAGGATTCTTGTAGGATTTTGTTTGTAAGGTTCTCTGTCTTATTGAAAATCTGCACAATATTTACACAATTTATTTAAACACAGGTCAGAATTTGGGACTCACTGCTGGTCCTCACCGTGCTCTGGGAGAGTGGAGGTGTTTCTTGAGATTCCTGGTCACAGTGTGTGATGCTGACTTTGACCAGCAGGATGCAGGGAGGTTGTGTGTCGAGAGCTGGGCTGTGGGATTCCTGTGGAGGTGCTGGGATCAGCTGCTTTTTGGCCGAGGAGAGGGTCAGGTGTGAGAGAGGAGCTTCAGTGTAGAGGAAATGAATCTGAGATTACCTTCTGTCCAACATCATCTTCACTCCAACACTCACACTGCTCCCATTACAACGATGTGGGATTAATATGTTCTGGTGAAGTATGATTTAACTTCTGTTTAAATAGAGAACACATACCTGTCAATCAAACTTTAAGGTGTCTTTGTTAATTTTTCTCTTTCACTGATCTCTCGGCTGTTTGTTCAGGGTCACACAGGGGCGCAGCTGGTGAACGGACCGACTCCTGTTCTGGTCGAGAGTGAGCTCCAGTACCTCAGTGACTGGGGCACAGTTTGTGCTGTAGGCTTGGGATATGAGAGCTGCAGATGTTCTCTGTGTACAGCTGGATTATGTGGGAGGCTGTGGCTGTGGTGGAGGTGGACTGGTTTGGCAGGGGAGTGGCCACATCTGTGGCTGATGTGTTTGATTGTCAGGAAGGAGACACACCTATCACAACGTAACATCTCATCATGGAGTGAGCTGCATGCTCTCATAAACACGATGCTGGAGTCATCTGCAATGGTGAGATACCAACATCACCCACACCACGTTAGTGAATAAAGTCAGTGTTCATTAGAATATTTAAATTATGTTCTTCTGCTTCAGGATCATCCTTGGCATTTCATAAGTGAGTGCGGTTGTCTGAGGGAGCGAGTGTCAGGGGGAGGTGGAGATTTATTTCAGGCAGGACTGGAGGAGAGTTCTCCTGGACTCATGGAGTCTGTCTGAGCGTCTGTGCTGTGCAGACAGCTGGGCTGTGGCCCGTGCTGAACTACCGCTCCTCTCCATCCACCACTGAACACAAACACTTGTGTGTAACGGGTTTCAGCTGCTCTGGGAGTGAAGCTCATCTGGGGAACTGCAGCAGTGCACAACCTGTCAACTGCAGCTCGGGAACATCTGTACATCACCTGCTCAGGTAAGCAGCACAGA